>CM031858.1:27615906-27732316 GCA_018697195.1 Certhia americana
TTTTTTTTTTTTTTTTTTTTTTTTTTTTTTTTTTATTATTTTATTTTATTGGTCTAGTGTCTAAGACACAGAAAGTTAAAATCCTTTTTCCTGGGAAGGGATAGGCTTCTTGTCCGTAATGAAATATAAGCTGCTGATGAGCTCATCTTTTTTATTTTGGCTACCTGAGCTTCTCCAGTTCACTTTTCAAAGACAGATTAGAAATATGGGTTAAGTAGGCACAATTCCTAAATAGGAATAGCTAATTATGGGATTCTGGTTTTGGTTCCAGACATTTTAGGCTCTTCAGCATTTTTGATCTGTAGTTTTATATTTCAGTATAAACAGCTTTTTCATTCTTGTCTGTGACTTACTTTCATTTTTTCCCTACTTTTTTCTGTCTCTACTTCAGACTCACTCTGAGGTGGAAGGCAGGTTTCATTGAACACCTGAGACTCTGCACTCTGGCCTTGTAGTGAACTAAGTGATCTTCTAATGTTTTTTCCCTATGGTGTCAGCATTTATCTCCGATAGCTTGTAGTTTTGCTAATTTATTTTGTTTTTCTGACTTTTAAAATAATAATTTAATAATATTATGAACCAGATTAGATTCTATTTTCTTCACATCTTTTCCTCTTATGGTAAATTATTTCCATATTTCTCAGTAACAGCTGCTTCTTGCTTCAAAGCAAGATTCAATTTGTATGGCAAATACCACAGATTCAAGGAATGTTTTGTACCTTTTTTTTTAATCTTTTCTTTCCACTAAGCTTAAACTGGAAATACACATCAGTTTTTAGATATGCCCTGTATATAAACTTCTGTAGATTTTTATTCTAGTTCATCTGAGATTCTCTCTTTTCCCCCTCAACTCTCTGATCAGAAGGATATAAATTCTGCAACATGCTTTCTCTGGGTTGCTAAACCCTAGATTCTTTTTATTTTTGCCGTTTATGCATCCTCTGAAGTTGTATTCAGGTTTCATCTGCTTGAAAATTAAGAGGAAATTTACAAATAGGTATTCATGTGGCTGTCTTAAATGAAAGGTGGTGGTTAAGACCATACATTTTAAGATGCTTTAATAGAAGTTAAATATTAATTATCTAGTCTCTAATTTAGTCTGATGAAGACATAGCCCTAAATTTAAAACATACATCTATTGAAATATGTATGGGTCTACTTCAATATGCTTAGTGTTGTAGCATAAAATGGGAACAATTAATTAAATAATTCACATATCAGATGTTTAGAGATAAGAGTTATCTATCATTCTTGACTACTGTAATTTTGTTCAAATTATGAATGACAAAGCATAAATCTTATCTCTTGCAGGAGAGGTATAATATTATTTTATAATTATTTTTATTGTCTTTATATGTATTACAGATATATACATATCTGTACATATGTACATATATATAAAATAGACATAAACATATATTTTAAATATAGTTTCATGTTTGCTGTTGATTGACTGCGTTAAATGACAACTTTTGAAAGTGAGGTTTTGTTATAAAATAACTTGCATTTGATTGTATTTACAGGTATTCACAGAGGAAAAAACCCACTCAACAGAATTGTTTCCAAAGAAGTCAACACTATTGTTTTCAGATTTGATAACCTCTATTTTCACGCACTTCTGAAAATAGGCAGAAAGTCTGATACTTGTCTGCAGAAGTTTTGGTTTCAGTATGTATTAAAAGGTACATATTTCAGTATATGTTAAACAATTCTAGTTTGAGAATATGTTTTGAGTTCTATGTTTCATGTTTGAATATCCTAAAATCTGAGCAATTTTTAGCCAATACAGATAATATAAGGCCTGACCTGTGACTTTTAATTTATCAGGAAGCCTGAGTTTTCCAAATCGGGTCAGAGTTTGGTAAAAAAATAAACATTTTGCTTTCCTTGTTTGCATTCATTTGCATTGCACCATATTTGCAATTTGTAATTAATTTTGTAGTCTATTTTTTCCTGGAGTACTTCTCAGTTTATTATTATTATTATTATTTAATATAGCCTGTGGAACACTGAACACTGATTAAGTGTTGTATGCTTTCTGTTATCTCTGAAGCATAACCGATGAAGTATTGTGAATTTGGCACTGTGTAATGTGGCATTTTGCTTGCTGTGCAGCACTAACAAACAACACATCAGTAGTCATGCCTGTCTCTCATTTAAATGCAACCTCAGAGTCACACTGCATGTTACAAATATCTGGGAGCTGTGTGATTAGTTAACATCTTTTGCATAACCTTAAAATTATAGCAAGTTCTCAGGAGATAATTAGCTTTCTGGATACCTTTAGTGAAATGAACTCTGCCTTAGCAATGGTGGGTACTATGTGTTCTTCTACTCCAAGGGTGGCATAAAAATGCTTTAAAAAATAGGATAAGTGTCTTCTACATTAAAAAATGAAGTAAAATGAAGGAGAGAGATAAAGAAGTCCTCCTTTATTTATTTCTTGCTATCAGGATTGCTTTTGCTCCCTATCTTTCACATTCTTTTCTCTTTTGGCAGCTCTTCTGGTGTAAATAAAGGGTGTTCAGCAGGCACCACCCTCCCTTACTGAAATCTGCTCACCTCTGTCCCAGAGTTCATGTCTCATATTCTAGGTATGAGTAAACAGACAAAATACATCACAATTGAATAATCAGGAGGATGTAATATGATATTTTTCCTTAGCAAAGCTTGAGACTTCAGTTCTTTGTATAGATTTATGGAAAGCAATGTTTTCCAAACATTCTCCAAATGTTTTTTGTCTCTTGAAATAATTCTCCAGCCATATCCATGTGCAACATTTTAAAGCTTTTGATCCTGCTTTGAAAAGGCTATTCTAAGCCTTCAGTGTTTACAATATTCTCTTTTAGCACTGGAAGTATCTGTATAATAACCTCAAAATTAAAATGTTTTGGAAGCTTCTAAATATAAGTTATAACTGCAGCTGTCAGGAAACAGGATTTTGACAAAATTGAACTTGTTAAAGGAAAGTATCAATTTTGATTAAATTTGCTTGAAAGGTGTTTTCTAATTTGAAACAAAACATTTCAATAGGCTAACAGCTTTCTGTACATTTATTGGAATATAATGTTGCTGTTTGTTTCAAAATTATTTTTCATTTTGAGGTTCATTGGTAACTATGATATAATTTATACCCAAGAACTGAAGTCTTTTTGAAACACTTTGACCTTGTTTCTATTGAACTGCAAATGCATTTCCTCCCACCAAAAGAGTTTTGTAAGAACCTTTAAATTTTATTTTGATTCTATGTGGTGAAATGTTTTTCTGAAAGGCCAGTTTTTAAAATTAAATTCTAGATTTAATAAATTCTCTTAATACTTTTTCTGAAATATAAACAGTTGGTCTAGCTACACTGGTTGTGCGAAGATGTATGGTTGCACATATCTTTAATCATATTGGTCAAATCGAGAAGCTCCCACCAGTTTTGTGGATTTTTATGCAGCTATCTTTTCCAGGGATTATGTTGCCCATATGACTTGGTAGTCAATCTTTAACTTTATTATCCACCATTGCTCAAAAGGAGCTTTGTTAGGTTTCTGAAGGTCTAGTGAGGAAAAAATGAAGACATATAGACAGGTCCAAAAATTAAAATTTAAGATATACCATCAGAGGAACTGAAAACATGGACCATAAGTGATGGAGGGAAAGATCCCATAATTAATTTCATACCTTGGAGAGACAAAGTAATAATACTCTGGTGAATAGCCTACTTTTCCAAAACAAGCAAACAGAAAGGAATTATTTATTAATATCCAGATGCTTGACTGAGGATCCTACAGGCGTTCCAAGGATCACTCTGCTGTAGCAAGTAATACAGCTTTTCAAAGTTTCCCCTCCCTACAAAAAACTATAAAGGAAACATGAAGCTAAATTTGCCTCCCCACAGCAGAATCCCTGGTTAGGCAGTCAGGTTCCTTCCACAGGATGCAGCAGGAGTGAGACACCCCAGAAATTGAAATAGATTGTATAAGATGTGTGAGGCTGCCTGTAGCTAAGGAATTAATGAATGGACAGGACAAATCACCAAAATCTACAGAGTTTCATGACTTCCTCTCATATAGATAATAAAAAGCTTATTTTAAGTTATCTGATATGTGCTCACTTATGCCTGTGAAAATGCAACCAGAGGGAAGAGCAGTATTGCCCTGTGTATATGGACTTCCCAAGTGAATAGTTAATTAAATTGTGAACAGGAGACCTGCCTCAGACTTCCAAGTTTGCCTTACCCAGGCCCTAGGTTGGTAGGATCTTATTCAGAGAACTTTCAAATATTACTCATAAAGCTCAAATGTTCTGCAGAAGACAACTGAAGGTTTTCTGAGCATGAAAGAAAGGAAAGAAAGGGTTTTAACTCTGTAGCTGAGCACCAGCTTGTAAAGTGGAAGATCTGGTGTCAAGCCTTTTACCTCAAACTGTTTTTATGTCTTGCAGGAGTGAGATAATACCATTAATGAGAACTACATTCCAGAAGTCTTTCTCTGTCCTTACCATTCCATTTCTGCATTTCTATAGCCTACATAAGTTATTTATTTGTTTGATAAAAAATCCCAAGCAAATAGAAAAACCCTATATAAATCCTATTTTTTAAATTTAAATATCTACAGGGCCTGAACCTGAAGGTATCAGCTATTGAAAGTTCCTGGATTCCTGTCAAAATCACTGGGCTGATCACGTCCACTTTTCAGAACATTTACTTTTTCTACCTTATGTCCTTATGTGTAAAATGGGAATAAAAGAACACCTTTTCCTTTTTTTTTTTTTTTTTTTTGAGCTGGAGTTTGTTAACTCTGGTAATTGAAGGCACCTAAAATCATTTTACTCATATTCTTCACAGAGGTCAGCAAGCAAGCGCTAAGTGCAAAAAAAATTCTCTACTTTCCAAGCTGGAACTGATTTGCTAAACTGAAGGACACATGCTCTAGTCCATTACCCATTACCTCCATAGTCCTCCATATTTTAAATTTTTGTCAATAAAAAATAATGTACACTCAGAGTGTGAAATTTTCTTCTGTATGAAAGTCCAACAAAAGGCCCATGCCTCATCAGCCCTCCAGGAGAGAGTGACACCTCAACAGACCAGTCAGTGTTAATGGTTAAAAAATGAGACATTCAGAGCCTACGTGTCAAATATGTAGGGCAGAATTCTTGACCCTGACTGTCAGTCTTGCCTGGCTGAAGAGGGCACACAGGGCAGAAAACTGCTTTTGGCTGAGGCAGACAAAGATGAATTTTGTTTGAAGAGATGGCAGAGTTGATAAAGAGGTTGTTTACCCAACCTGGAGGACCTTCCATTAAGATATTGAGAAGCTGTGATTTTCCTTTTTTTTTTTTTTTTTTTTTACCTTCAAGGTGTTCTCTTCTGTGCAGCATACTTTCACATTCTCTCAAATAGAATTTAAAACATTCATTGCCTTGACTGTAAAATAGATTCCAATTTTTCATCCTGTAAACTATACACACAAGCCTGGTTTGAGTTCTTTGAGAGTCTTATATTGTTATGCAATATGTGGTTAGTCAGAAATTATTTTTCTCAAACAATTGCTTAATTTTTAAGTAAGATGATCACAAAATAGAACAGCTTTCCATTTCTCCTCTTCATCCTTAAGGACAAATTTGTGACCCTTTTCAGTGAGAGTGAAGCAGAAAAAGTCTTCCACCGAAAGTGTAGCACTTGTGTAGGATAGTTCTGTCTGAAAATGGATAAGTAAAGCTCATTCATATAATTTCTTCTGTCCTAATTCTTAAGGATCAAATGAAAGAAAGGTATCAGTAACAGTAGCTTGGTATAGGTGTTAAACCTTGATACTCATAGTGTCCTAAAGAATGCTTAGGCAGCTGTCACATTTTATATTTTAGTTTCCCTCTTGCTTGGACTGGGTTTTTGAATGAAAATTGAGTTAACTGGTGGTTAAGTTTCATGGCTTTGTCTGTGTAAAACGCAATTTAAGTAGATTTTTCTCTAATATTTTAGAATATTTAGCCCTTCTTCATCTTAAGTTTTATTAAGTTCTGTAATAGATATTAGACAAAATTTTATATGAGTGAGTTAGTTATGTTAAGAGGGGAAAAAAAAGTGAGTAGTAGATTCGCAGATTTGCCATACCACCATGCTTTAACCTGGATCTTGAGGGAGTTTCTTTGGAACAGTTATGACTGCAACAGGGTGTCCTGTCTTGCAGCAAAAATAGTAGTGTCCCATGTAGGCTAACCTGGTCACCAACTGCTCTTCCTGAATGCCATTTCTGCTGTTGCAATGGAGATGTTGTTTTGGCCACTTGGGGAGAAGATGATTCACTGCAAAATGCCATTTGTGGCTAATGATCACCCGCAGTGTTACAGGGTTTTCACAAAGGTAAAGCAAAGAGAAAAAAGCCATGGCCCAATTAAGATTTCCCCAGTTTTTGATCTTAAATCGCTAGTTCTAGTTTTTGAGTTTTGTTAAATGGTCTGACCGCACAAAAAAGTCACAATTGGCTCAACTTGCTGAACAATTTTTTTAATAGAATGTCATGAGTTTTTTAGACTGATCTTTCCCCTGCAAATTTCAGCTGTTTGAGAACTGGGCCCTAAGTTGTCTATTCACAATGATCTTGTTTTTGCAAAATGATGATCTAAATGATTTATTATTCAGTTCTTAGACTGCTGTTTTATTTCTGTTGATCTTTGTTTTTCTGCTTAATTTCTATAAATTACTGTACAGTTTCCCATAAGGTATAATTAAACAGAATTGCTAAAGTTTTAATTATTGTGTATTATAGATGTTGAAAGCAACATTAGCACTTAGCTTTTAAAAATGTGATAGTATATTTATAAGAGAGCATTTATAAACACATTTACATATAGTTAAGATGAAAAAGGTATTTGAATTGTAGTCATTAGCATTTCTTCAAACATATGGCATACCAGCAGAAGCCATGGGCCATGCCTTCATTAACTGAACACTGTTTCATCAGTATCTCAGCTTCCTGCTGTGCCACCCTGTAGCGTACCCTTCTGTCCCTGAGGTTTCAGTGACAAGGGACAATATGTCCCCAAGGTGAAAATCTGGGAAATAACGCAGATTAGCCCTTAGAGGAGTTCTTATGATTATTTAATCATACTTGGGAAAGAAGTACACTGTACTGCAAAGAAAAGCTTTAAAAATGCTACTAGCCTACTATTTTCCATATTGTAGCATATGATGGTCGCTTCAGTGTACCATCAACATGGCTACAGTGGAACATGACAGTTTTATCCTACTTTATTATAAGGCCAGACTTTTCAAATTTGTTCATAAAGTGGGTAAAGCCTACATTGGTACTAATAAGTACCATAGGTCAATTATTATTCATTGTCCATAATGTTCAGGTGATGGATCAAGATTTAAGTTCTCTTAACCATGGTACATGTAGTCATTTAATTTTATTTCCTAATAAAAAATGGAAAAGGAATAAAAATACTCATATAAATGTCATGGTCATATTTTATTTGTTCATTTCTTAGGTATATAAATATAGGTTAATATGACAAGCAGAGACATTTCTCTTAAGTCATTAAATTCTCTCATGCACTACCTCTGATATGATATTCTTTGCTATAAAGGTATATATTTTGGAAAGCTTTTAGTAGAAATTTTAAAAAACATATTTTGGTTGACAAGATGACACTTTTGAAAGTAAGGTTAGATTTTGGAGCTGAGGGTGTGTTAGTCTTTTTGTTTTTTAAGATGCTTTTTTTTCATTGCCTTGGGGTCTCTCTGTTCTTTTTCATTGTGACACAGAGTAGTAAAAAGCACTGAAGTGGAAAATAATTGTCAAAAATATTTTCTCAGTTTCTTAGGGACATTGGTCTGCTTTCTTGCATTTCTATCTCTGTTCTGCAAGAAGAGTTGGAGCTTTATGGAAGTCTGAAATCCAGTCAGTAAAGTCTGTTTCTGCATTAGGAGGGAACAGATAGCAGCTGGAGTCAACATATTTAAATCCTAATTATTAAATCAGCTATAGAAAGAATCATATTCTTCATAGAAAGAATAATATTAAAACATATATTATTCTACAATATATTCTATTATTCTGCCTTTAGAAATTGTACTCTTCAACATGCACATTGAGAAAATGTGGATTTAAAAAGCAAGCTTTGATTTATATCATTATAGACATCTGGTACAATTTAAATATTTTTATATAATTTCTCTGAGGTTTTTCAGGTTTAGATGTCATTATGGCAGGTTTAGAAACATTTTGGTAGGTAGTCAAAGTAAAAGTGTTTAAATTGGCATAATTTTTACCTTTATTGTTTTTATATGGGAGGAATCTGAAAATCTCTCACTATAGTATCCACCATTAATCAATGGTGCAATGGAAAGCTCTCATTAATTTTAACCCTCCGACCCTGACATTATTCTACTCATCACAGCAATCATTAGCAAAATGAAAAACAATCAACCAGCGTATCTACATTCTACTAATATTAATGCTTTCACTCTATTACACATGAATGTCAAATGTGACAAAAATCACTGAACTTCAAATATATACATAACAGATTCTGATATATATAAATCACCAGTTTTTGTTATTCTCACTCAACAGCAAAATCAAAGTTACAGTGCCAAGGGGGCCCATACCATTTGCAATCTGTAGCATTTCCAATGTATTTTCAACAATATTGTAAATATTTATGGAGTTTTATAAAGACTCTATGCTTCCTTCTGTTTGTGATGCATCAACAAGGCACAGTAGGATATCATAGGCAGATATTTACTTCTGGGAATTCCCTTTTGGACTCTTTTTGGTTGAGAACGACTTCATGACATAAAGTACTGCAAATCCCCAGAAATGTACCATGCTATTATTGCCAGCTGAGTTCTTCCAAGTAAAGATGACATCAGCCATCTGTCATGCTATACTGATCCTAGGAAAGAAAGCCAACTGAAGAGAAAATAAATACCTTTTCTATCTATTAGCCAAATATTTATGTTAAAAAATTAAACTTAAATTCTTACTAACAAAGTTAATTCTTGCAAGCGAATGATCTTTTCTGAATAAGCAACAGACCTAATATGTCTTTGTCTTGTTAACTATCTAAATTAAATTATGTCATGAGCATATGTTAAAAATGCTGGTCCTTTGCTGCATATTGGTAGATAAGAAAATATGATTCCAAGTAGTGATTTTCCTCCAGACCTTCTAGATAGATTCTGCCAGGTACCATGTAGCTGCGTCAATGTTCCGTACTGCTCTGCTGAGGTAAATGGAAGTTTTCCAGAATCTAACAGTGCAGGAATTACACTCTCCATCACAAGCAATGCTGCCAATCAATAAGGAAAGTGTCTAAACTAATGGCAACATCATAATAAGATGTTTAAAAAGCCCAAATTGTGTCAGGTATCTGCTTCCCCACAGTGCAGGAAACATGACAGTGAGGAAATCTTTTGGATAAGCTGAAAAACTATTTCACATCTAGACTAATCCTGTGAGTTTATGTGTTATTTCTTTGTCATTCAACAACATATACTTCAATTTTAAACTAAGGTGGTGTTCAAAAGCTCGTATAGGATAAAATTAAGGCTTGAAAAATAAATTTCAAGAAATTTAAAAAAATTAACAGCCAGCTAGGCCGTTCCCTGAATATAACATAGTATGGTACTGTTGTAAAAAGTATCCTAAAGCACATGTATTTAGTGCTATTGTCATTAATTTTTTCCTCACTGTAAATGTTCCTTTTGCTCTTTTAGAAGTCTAGAAGAAGCAAGACAGAACTGAACATCCACTCATAGCACTACAAGCACAAATAAATATCTCCCATCTCTCCACATTCACATTCATTTTTTTCTTATCTGTTATTTAACATTGTGAGCATTCCTGATAAGTTAATAATGCATTTTGGGATATGTGAATTCATACAAAATGGAAAATGAAGACAACAGAAGTTTCAGAATTTAAGGTATGTTTCTTGGGCTGTAAAACATTTGACTTTATAATTTAGAATAATGTGATAGATGGAATTAAATTTTGGTTAGATAATATATAATAAAGAACAAATAATTAATATACAAAGATTTTCTTACAAGTTCTGCTTCCTGAACTTCTCAGTTGGTTGGGTCTTCTAATGGTTCCAGCTGTTTTTTGCAGAGACTCAGACTATTTTAAGCCTGTGGATTTCTTGTCTCTTTGCAGGTTAAGAAATTACTTAATAGTAAGCATGACTGTTTTGAATTATTTTTTATAAAATATTGAAACAGAAAAAGAGAAAGAAGGGAGTTGCTTCATTATGAATATTTCCTCAAGATCTTAAGGTCATAAAAGGAACATCTGATCTTGGGAAACAAGAGGTGATTAGGTAAGTCAGTAATTGAATGCATGAAAACAAGGGCGAGTTACAGTTCTGCATGGTAGTTATAGCAAGTGCAATTACATAACTTTTGGACTGATTACTTCAACAAATCAATTTTTTGGGGGATGAACTTCAACCCAGCTTACCACCATTCTATCTCTAATGACAACCCTATTGAAAAACAAGATGTGATTTTTAAAGTAAAGTTTTTGAGACTTCAGCTTATTTACTGACTTGAGCTTATTTACTGAGTCAAGAAGCCGAAATGTTTTTGGTTATCACCTGTCTCAATATGAACATATATTTGTGCTTTTCAACCTGGTAAGAGCTGAAATAAATTAAAAAAAAAATATTATCTTGCACTCTAAGTCTTTGCTATAAGTCATTTCTGAACCCAGAAGATCTTTAAGGCTCTTTCCTGCAATGTAATGTTTCTTTATTCAGTGGAGAAACTGGGAAAAAAAGCTGAACTTTTATTAAAAATAAATCACAAAAAGTAAGATTAGTCATTCTTTGATTTCAAAATAAAATTTATGCCATATTTTAAGTAAAACATTTCCAGTGAAAAGAAACTTTATTTCTTTTACATTTTTGTTTTACATTTATTTACTAAGGGGAAACAGGTAAGAGAAGGAGATTTCATCACTCCGTTTCTCCTGGGAAGTTAAATAAAAACAAGGACCAGAAGCTTGGAATTTAAGGAGGAGTAAAGAAAGATTTTTTTTTTTTTTTTCTGAAATAAAATAACAACAAAATAAAGAAAATACTTATTGTTACTCTTCTTAGTTAAATTTACAGATCTTTGCAATATTATTTTAAACCTTGACAAAAAAAAGAGACAAGTCACTAGTTTTAGACTGATTCTTCTCCTTTTTTGGGTGCTGTGATCTTTAGATTCTGGTTCCCATTTGAACTGCTGAATTTTCAACTATTTCAGTAAAGTGCAAAGTCTAAGTTGTGAAGAGGTCAGCAACAGTCTAAGAAGACTATTGGTATATGAAACTTATACCATCATGAAAATTACTGTTTATAAAATTAAAGAAAAATTATATTTCTGGTTTCTTTTTTAAAGTTTTCTGGAAAGTAGCTAAAATTAAGAATAAGGGGAATAAGAAGAATGCATAAGTGAATTTATTTAGAAAGAGAGTGGAAAAAAAGGATTGTTGGGTAGATTCAGAAAGAGGGAAAAGAAGAGAAGGCTAAATCAACTGTTAAGTAGAAGGAAGGATATGCCATCACCTAGTGTGATTTTAGTTATTCGTTCATTAGGAGGCACTCATATACTAAAAAAACTCACTAAATAAATAGTAACATGCAAATATATGCTGCTACATAAATTTAGGAGGAAAAAAAGCATTACTGAAACCTGATTTTGTTTATTAAATAATTTACTTTGTCATCATAAATGTAATTCTATATTGCCTTGCAGTATAACTTCTGGAGAGACGTGTTGGTAAAGCCAAGTCCCAAGAGGGATAGCTGAAGAATGATCAAAAGCTTGGATTAATTTTTTTTTTTTACTTAGGTTGTTTCCATCATTTTGTCTTGGTTTCTGGAATTTCTTATTAATTTTACAAGTCCTGTTATAGACTGTTTTTTTAAACTTCCTTCCTGCTCATTTAATTTAATGGATGGATAAAACTTTTCCACAGAAATTAAAATAGCAGGAAAAGTTCGTAGGACCATATGCAGCAGACTTTGAAAGCATCCATTCCTGTAACAGGTCTTTGATAAATTCTGACAGTTGTGAGACTTCTAATGCAGAAATCATTTGATGCTCTTATTCTGTAATGAGATTACTACATATCAGTAATAACCAGTGACTACTGAATCTCTATTTGATGGCGTCCAGGTGCACTCCTGTGCACTTATGAACTAAAGCACAAAAAATTCACTGAAGATATCTGGGGAGAAAACAAGACTTCTTTGTGTTTGGTGCACTTCCAGGACTCAGCTTGCTTTGTTGTTAATTTATTCATAAAAAAATTGGAAATTTTGTTTTCTAATCTTCCTAAGTTACAAGATTTTAAGGCTGATTGTACTTTATTTAGGCCAGTTTAAGGAAAAATAATAAAAGCACCCTCAGTTCCTACACTCCACAGAAAATGTCTAAGAATACAAGGCTGTACTTATAACTAATTGATATCAGCAAAATGAGCTGACAGTAATACAGCAATGGCAAATACACCATGATGCCACAATAATCTTAAAGAATATCTTCAAAGGGTAGGGTTAAAAAAAGATGCAGTGCAAAGTTTTCCCACAATTAGCCTGGTATAAAATGGTCATAATTGAGGTCAGATTAAAGCACATATTATGAACCAGTTTTGAAATATTTGTTCTCAGATTGGCAGAAATTAAGATGGCTGGCTCACAGAACTGAGATTTGAGATTAAAAATATTTTGTCACCGTAGTCTTCATGCCAGTTCCTTTGCTATCAGGGATGCTTGACTAACTTCACATAATCTCTTGTATGCCAATGTGAATATGTTATTTTATAGTCAAATATTGGTGTATGCCTATAAAACAACAACAAAAAATTATCTCTGAGTTTCAGAAAGGATGACAATTTTTACTTTAGATAGAAATGACAGTGCACTACAATTCACCACCATCCCAGTGCAAAGCATCCTCTAAGAGATAGATTGAACAAGTGATGTCTGAAAAACTATAAAAACTATAAATCTGTTATAAAAGATTATAACATTTTTAGGTGAGTTGCATCATGATAGCTTTTCCCATAATGCCAGTTAGTGGGGGTTTTGTGTGTTGTAGTGATTTCCAGACATCTGATATTTCATCATGTATGAAATTGATCCAATACTTCAAATGTATGGGCTGTTTAAATAAAAACTGAGCAGGGTTATCCTAACTGAAGGGACAGAGAAGATCTGATTTCATTCTCAGTTAAAAGGAGTACTTTCCTTGATTGTTAAACAAAGAGTTGTATTAAATGCGAGAGGAGACATTTTTCAAAATCTTTCACCTAAACTTAGATTCATTGGTTTCTCTCGGCTAAAATCATATTAGATGCAATAATATTGCACAGTTAGCTGTAAAATATATGTTTTAATTTTCCCAAAAAGAAAGAAAATTTGATGAGAATTGCTTTTGATAAATGCAGCATATTTGCATATTGTAAAATAAAATATGCCTCTTTGCATGGAATCATATAACAGCATATATTAAAAATTGTATTTCTTGGGAAGAAAGGAAAAAAGTCTCTGAACTTACCTGCATTATTTTAATAAACAGATAGAGGTGTTCTAGTTTTTTTTAGCATCTGAGAGAGCTACTTTTATGAAGGTCATACTCCTGTGTGGATTTTTTTTTTAAAAAAGAACATTTTACCTCTTGCATATATGAACAAAAGGGTTTAAAGATATATATATATGGCAACTCTTATATAGGGAATTGTATAGGGAGTTGTATAAAAGAGCTTGCAATTGAGAATAGCAAACCAGTGTAATAACCATTGAAGATAACATTTCAAAAGTGCTTTCATTCTAACCTTGAGTTTTCACTCTTAAAATTCTGAAGTCTTCAACTTAGAGATGCTTTTAGGTGTAATCTCACTACATCCTTGCTGTTTACTTCCTGTTTAGTACTTCATTTTAATTTTGCTATTATATACATTTAATGTTGCTAGATTTTATTTGGGACAGTTTGGGGGGAAAATCACTGTCTTTAGAGATATAAAGTAATCATGTAGCATTGTTTGTCTAAGCATGGAAAACTGATAGTGACAGAAATTGAAATGCATTATGTTATTGCAAAGAGAAGTACCTTGGAGTGGTCTGATGAGAACTGATGTTGATTTGACAGAGTTCTCAGCTATTCAAAGCTGCTTTCCCCATCTGAACGGTGTGGTTTTTTACAAGAGTGTTCAGCTTTGTTCATATTTTCTTTGCAATGGAAATTTAATTGCTGCTATTTCGGTTGTAATAACACTGGGTTAGCACTGAGCATTTTGGAAAGAACTTCAGTGTTAGAGTAGGTTATAGAGATGCACACTATGGGTTATCTGGAGTTATCAGCAGGCAGTGCCTTTTGCTGTTAATGATGTGCCTTTCCTGTATGTCTGTGCCAGGATTTGGTGATTCAGTGGAACATATATTTGGAGAAGTGGATTTCTGCTCCAAGAACCAGGTGAACCCTTTCAGGGCTGACTTATCATAGGCAAGATTGCTTCAGAGCAAGAGCAAACAGTGTGTTTACCTTTGATATCTATTCCCAAAGAGTTCTGTAGAATAGGAATAAGCAGGCCAGGGCTATTGCTGTAGAGGTTGTAATTAAGACCTGCCCTCCTGTATGAGTGTGGAACTCGGTAGGAATATCTACCATAGAGGGAAAGTAGAACTTTAATATAGGAATAAGCATTTTAGGAAAAGGATGAGTCTGGTGCTGTTTTATATTGCTCTGGTCTGATAGTGACATACACTAGCAAAGTAGCTGGTTAGCTTCCTAGTGTTTTTCCCTTTCATGGTGCTGGATCTATCAACCCTGTTAACAATCTGAGTGCATCTGCAGTTAAACCTTATTAAACTAGTAAGCGAAATTTGAGGATTTATAGTCCATTTGCAGCTAGTTTGATCTCTAGAGAGTAAAAGGAATAGCAATTAAAACCCATATTTCCTTAATTTGGTTATGTAGAAGCAGTTTTAAATAAAAGCTGATAGAGCTGAGAACTGACGTATGAAAATCTGAAAGGCATTTTGCTTGGAACATTTGCTATATCCTGTTTCTGAAGAAAATCAATTCTACATATGTGTTGTGAACGTTAACAGATTATCAACAGAAGACCTTCAGTTCAAAGCAACAAATGGCATCAGTTATTTTCAAAACCAAAAATTTAGGGGTTTATTCTGTATACCTTTCTCTTTAAAGCAGTGTCATGCACCATTTGAAATTGTATTGCAGTTTTAAATACAAACTGCAATGGTATCTCAATATATCCTTTATTTCTCTATTCCATTTTCATTGTATCTGACCAGATGCTTCAAGTAATTATATGTCTGACGGAGACAAGTAATAGTGACAAATGGGTGATCCTATCTCTCTTTGACTCTAAAAGACTGTCAAGATGTTAGTTGATAGATCGAAGCTGAATTTAAAGAAAAAAAAATTAAATATCCAGTCCTGTGTAATTTATAAATCAGGACATTTGGTATTAATCTGCCTTCTGCAAAATGAACCAACTTAGGGGAAGATATCCACATTGAACAGAGAGATACTCCACATTATGCAGTTACAGCCAACTTGGGTTCAAGTCCAAATTTCAAATGTTCTTTATCCAACTAAAAAGGGTTTTTTTTTAATAAATTCAGGAACACTTTCTTGCAATAATCTCCACATGTACTTTTTATAAATGTAAACACTAGCTGTTGCTATGCCCTGATTTTATTTTAACCTGAACTGTATTTACTATACCTAAGGATAATTCACATGTAGCAAAGAGCCCTAATATTTGTATTTTAGAATAAATATTATGAATATCTCTCTCAGGGGAAGAAAATGTTTAGATAACCTGCCTTTCACATGGAAAAGCTGGCTGCTGAACCTCTAAGCCAGCAGTTCTTCCCTGTCTTTCTAACTGAGAGACAGTACTACATATGAAAATTCAGTGCCTCCTGGCCATACTTAAGAAACCCTATTTCTTTGTGAAAGAGGGAGAACGTATGGGAGCTGTAAATAAATAATGATTGCCAAAGATCAGAGGAATTTTTACACAAGACCAAAGCAATTTAAGCTCATTCTTTGATACAAACCATCAATAATTCAACACAGTGGCAATTTTGGTATTGCTAGAATTCCTAACAATTGAACTGATCTCCAGGTTGTTAGCAGATCAGTAAGAATTATGTTATTAGTAGCTGACTTCTGCTGAAGTCATGTGATTCAATGTTTAATTTAAACATTAAGTATGACTTTCTATGAGGCCCTAGAAATCTCTGTGAAAACAACACAATACCCATTTGATACCAACACACAGTTCTTTAACAAGTATTTCATGCCCACTTGTCAAAAGTAATCACTGAAATACTCTTCCTCAAGTAATTCAGGAGCTTGATTTAAAAGATGATAACAAAATAGCATGTTAGACATCAGAGAGAAAAATCAGCAAATCTTCTGCCTCTTATCCCTTCCAATAGGAATATCTAGAATAATTATATACTCAATGAGGAAGGCTTAATATTATTATAAACATATAAAATTCAGTCCTATGTTATTGGGGACTCACTCTCAAAATTCCACTCCAAACAAATAAAGAGTATGAAACATGGACACTGACTTCTTTAAAGGAAGATTATTTCACTTGTATGTCCTGCAAGTCTCGGGTATTATGAGCTGGACCTCTAAGAGAATCCTTCTGCTTCTGTCATGCCTACACCTCCCACATTTGCAGGGCAGTATCCCAGGTCCCAGGCCCTAGTAGTGACCACAACAGCAGAGACAGCAGAGCTGACCCCTTGCCCATCAAGTAGAAGGGAGCACATGGACTTTTGCAAAACCAGGTGTGCTTCCTAGTGAAGTGCAGAGACCAGGCAACATCCTTCATCTTACCCTCTCTGCTTCTTGCAGTACTTTAAATCTTTTCCTCTGTGGTGGGGCTTGCCTTACCCATCAGATAAAGTAAATCTCAACACCCTTCTTAGGCACACATCTTGCCACAGGTGTGATCTTGTCTGCAGACCAGAGAAGGGCTGCCTCACACATCATAAGCTGGGAACACTGACAGGACCAGGCTTATTAGATGGATAAAAATTTGAAATGGTCAAGCTTCCACATAGGAACAAAACAGAAATACACAGTTCAGAGTGTTGTTAGATAAAATAATGATACAGAAAACTTTTCTAATGTGTAATCATTTCCTGTTAGCAATCCAGTCTTGCTTATTGTGGACAATGTTCTTTTACTGGGCTTTTTTCCTCAACTGATGTAAAATACAAAACTCCATTGAAGCCAGTGGAATACTTGATTTCTTTTAACTGAATACCTGTCCACACATAAGAGAGCACTTTCCTTCCAAAATACTTTCCTTTTTTTTCCTTTCATTTACTGGCAATAATAATCTCCAATTTTTTAATAAATAGTGTGTAGGCAAAAAAAGGGAAGGGAAGGGAAGGGAAGGGAAGGGAAGGGAAGGGAAGGGAAAGGAAAGGAAAAGGAAAGGAAAAGGAAAGGAAAAGGAAAGGAAAAGGAAAAGGAAATTAGAGTAAAAAAAGATAGAAAGAAATGCAGCATAAAGTAAGCTGGAAAAACAGCGAACTTCCAGATGTGCATTAGTTTATCTTCAGACAGGATCAGTTAAAATATTTCTGTTCTGGTGTGTGCATCCATCTTCTGAACAGGGTGGAAATTCAACAGAATGAGTACCTGATCATCCATTACTAATAAGCCAAATATTCCATGTTATTTAATTTGCTCTTTCATAATTTCGTACAGTATGTATTGCTTAACACTATACTAGTCAATGTAATGGAGAAAGCTTGTCTTCATCCTTTTCACTTTCCTTACTTGTAAATGGATTTAGAAAAAGGAATGTAGTCTATTATTCAGAGATGGTTTTTAAGATGGTTCACAACAGGTTAATGAATGATGTCTAATACTCACATTAGACCAATTATATTAATAACAGAGAAGAGCACATGAGGGTCATAGTGCTAATTGCATAGGAGGTCCAGCCAGAAGGCATTTTTATCTTAGAATTCAAGACACACCAAGTTTGACTAATCACCCACAGTGTGTTTGCAATTAAAATAACACTGTATTAACCCTGCCAATGTGAGGTATCAATATTTTATGTGTGGCTTGACAGTTCTAAGCTGAACATTTGTAGTGTTTGATATTGCACTCACATAGAAAGCACACAGCTATTGCTCTGCTCTAGACTTCAGCCAAGGATGCTACACAGGGGAAAATTCAGAGGTATTTTGTTCCTGAAATTTAATTTTCTTCTATTAATTTTAAGAATGGATCTATTACTATCAAAAAGAGGTAATTTTTACCTTAAGTTGCTTTATACACAACAACAAAAAATCTGGGGTGTTTTAGATGTTAAACACAATCCTACAGAAATCAATGGAAAAACTCCTCTGATTCATTTGGCTACATCTTGACTTGAAAGAAATGAAGACAAAAGTTTTATTTCAGTATACCCTGGCTGATGCACAAAGTTCAAAGTAGGCACAAGGACTGCAGCCCTAACAATAGGTCCATGTATGAAACAGATCACCATTTATTATGGTTTATTTTGGCATGGGGATCAGAGCATGTGGATTCTGATAATGTGAACTTCTGGTTTATACATGTAAAAAAAAAAAAAAAAATAATCAACTTCACTTGCAGGTTGAACTCCATTTTCAAAATCTGATTGTCAAAGAAGAAAACATTGGTTCTTCCTCCTTAGCCCACATCTCCAAGATCTCCTTGACACTCTGTCCAATTTTCCTGTACATCTGGTTTTCACTGGGCACCATTGTCTGAAACCCACTCAAGCTGAATCAATTACAACTCAAAGAGAATAAAGAAATCTAGTTCCTCTCCCCCAAATTCTGGTGAGTGCTGTGGGTACTCACATTCCCAGATCACATGCCCAGAATCATTGCATAACGTTTTAGATTTTCTTTAAAAGAAGCATTTTCTGAAAGCCGGGTATTTTTTGAGTTTTTTAAAATCCTACTAAACTTGTTACAAAACAAAATAAAAACTGTAAAACACTTGAAAATGTCTGTTCACAATGAACAAGCACTAGCTTCTTTGTTGTATCTCAGGTGTTTTATGATATGTTTTTGTACCAATGGATTTCTTTTTTATATTATTCGTGTTGGTACTCTGAACACTTTCAAATGTTTGTCAATTGATGGTCTCTACATAATAGGTACAATCCATATCTGGGTCAGACCTTCCAGTTCAGGTACAATAGCTTAGCTCCCTGGAGCTAAGATTTTTTTCTTGTGTAATAGATTTGTAAAGAACTGAAATGATGCCAAGTAGACTTAAATGCTTTTCCCCAACTTTTGCAAACAGTTGTGCTTCTGCTCGGATGTTCTGCAGATAAATTCATATGAAGTTATTTCAGCATACCGAGAGAGGCCTGTGAGATATAAATCTAGTAAAAGATTTTCTTTATAGGCCCTTATATTCTTGTACTTCTTCAGAAACGCTTTCCTGAAGATTCCTGTATAGTTATATAATTTCTATAGTTATGATCAAGGTTTTTAAACTACAGACAACCCAGAACAATGTAAACTTTGCAACAAAACAGACAAACAAGAACAACAATCAAAATTCTTATAGTAGTTACTAGGTTCTGCTGAACAATAAAGAAGGGTTCTAATTAAAATCTGTCAGAAACCAGTTATTTAATTTTGCACATATAGTGATTTGAAAACCACTTGGGTTTTTAGTGCCCCAAATCCAAACCCCTTCAAAATGAAAACTGGACTATGAATCTTCAGTTTTCAAAGTATTTTGGGTTTTGTTTTTTTTTTTTATTTCAGACATCTAGAGCTAACCAGAGGGTCTCGTTCCTTTGACTTCAGGGAAAATTTGTAAAGCTATCAATCAAATCTTCATGCCTCCCCAGTAGATTTCATACACAGTAAAAGGTAGGCACTGCTCAATAAGTGGGAAAAATAGGCTGGTCAGGTTGGACACCATGACCCCAAAGTAGTCTGAGTGAAGTTCTATAAGGAGTGAATATCATGTTTGCATCATCCATCTTTAGAAACCCAAATTGGGTCATGAATCAGCTGTGGGATCTGATTCTCTGTAAGGCTGGTCTTTGGGTGCTTTAGCAAACTAAAACCTTGACATTATTGTACTACCAAAAATATTTTCACATAGGAAGCCATAAATCACACATACATGCACATGGTTAGTGGAACTACCTTACATACCCAAACAGGACTGGCAGGCTCAAAATTCATACAGACAAAGTTGATGTTACATTGTGAGGGCTAGGGACTGGTTCTTTTTTTTCAGGACAGGGATAATATTTTATGAATTTTGGCCTGGTTTTGTTCACCGTTTTTTTCTTATAAGACTTTTGTAGAACTGCAAAAAAACCAAGTGTAAATCCAGTTTCCTACTTCAGTTCAAAGAGTCATTGGAGAATCTGCAGAACATACAATTGGTATAATTTTAATTTCTGTTTCTAGGCAGAGATTGTTTTCACTTACAGTGAGATTAGATTGCCCATTTGTGCTTTAACATCTTTTGTATTTCCAATGAACACTTACTGAAGTTTTATATTTCTGAGAGGTAAGAGACTGCATCACCAAATAAAGAGTTTAAGCCTCCAAAAGTGGATGAGAAGATTCAAGGGCTACTATACTAGAGTGTTGTGCTAGGTCTACAACCAGTAAGTGAAGGAGAACAGAGGGAAAATTTGTTCTCTTTCGGTGTATATATGCACATGTGTACCTGCGTTTGGCATCATCCTCAGCCTGTTGCTGATGGTGAGAGTCCCTTTACAAAGAAACCCAGAGGAAGTCATAGCAGACAGCAAACTGGCAGGCACCTGGGTAGAAGGAATAGGATAGGTAAAAGGCATTGGATATCTGCATCACAATGATAGTGTATTCAAAACCTTTCAGAAAAGTAAGAAAGGGTTCAGGATATCTCTCATTGTCTTAAATGCATTGGGGAAAAAAAATATATATAAAGAGATAATATTTTCTAAAACATTCTACTCAGGACATGGAATTATTTCAAATCTCCTCTTTGTTTTTCTTTAATTCTTTGTTTTCACTTTGTTTTGCTTTAATTTTGTTAATATTGGAAAAAGAGTCCAGTTAGCAGTGAGTAAGTAAGGAGAGGTGCTGGTAACATTTCATCTATCAACATATACTTATCTACTCAGTCTCTTTAACCACAGTGGTGCACCAAAAGAGATCATACACCAACCTTGAACTAAAACATTCTCCCTGTGGCTGTTGACGAACGTGGTCTGATGAATTAGGCATAAGAGCCATACAATAAAGGAGGGTTCATTAGGATGAGCTTGCTCTCTCACCATCCATATCATGCATCCCCAGACTGCAGGATGACTAAGGGCAGAGGCAGGGAGGACAGCTAAAACCTTGCTAAGTTGTTGGTGGAGGCACAGAGCAGATCTGGGCTCTCACTGTGGCTTTTGCAGGGGAGTAGACCATGGAACACTGCAGACTGTTGAAGCCCTTTATTGGTAGCTCTGCATGGAACTGAGTACTATAAAATTAGAGAGTCTCACAGAGGCTGTTTATCATTAGAAGCTCACTTGTTTTCCTTCAAAGTATATTTTAAATGTTATTTAAACTTTTGAGGTCTGGAAACAAGTCCATATGTGAGTGTGGGTATTTTGTGGTTTCTTCTGGCCAAGAAATATCACAATACAAGAACAGTCTCTGGGCTTGATTTCCCCCCCCTTGCAAATATTGCTGTATGCATAGTGGATGCTGCTGAACCTTGCCTTGTGTAATCTTCAGCAGTGTCCCTTCTGGAAGTGAATCATAAAAACTGTATTCCTAGAGATCCTTATTATACTCACTTTTCAAGGGGCATCAGATTGGGTTGATACTGCTCTGTTGCTGTAAACCAATGCCTGCCTTCCTGAAAAAAGAAAAGATATCACTGGGGATCTTGTACACCACAATAAAGCAGAAACAAGCTTTTTTTTGCTTTCTTCCCACTTCTTTCTGAAAATATAATTTGCTTATAAGAGCTACATCGCAATTTCTTTCACAGTGACTACACTTTATTTATACACTGCAATGGTTTTTACATTGAAATTTAATTCCTAGTCATTTTTAATAAAAAATTTCCTAGGCTGTATAGCTAATTATAAAAAATTATCTTTATCTGAACTTCATCTAAGGTATAGGAAATGCAGTTCTAGGTTAAAAATTAGGCAGAACAGGGGTGCTTGAAACAGCAGTCCCTTTAAACATACATACTTTCTTCAGGGAAGGAAGACTTGTGACCATTTATTTTATTAAGAAAACTACATAAAATTTGGTTGCCTTTTTAGAATCATAGAATTATAAATCCATAGACTGTTAAGACACCCTAAAGATCGTTTAATCCCAATCCCCCTGCCATGGGCAGGGATACCTCCCACTAGACCACGCTACTCATGGTCTTATCCAGCCCACCTTCAAACACTTCCAGGGTTGGAGCATCCGCAGCCTCTCTGGACAACCTCTTCCAGTGCTTCAGGATCCTCTCAATAAAGAATTTCTTCCTAATAGCTGAATTATTCATATCAATTTCTGTGAAATATTGCTAAATACCTTAATTTTCCCTCTTTCAGTTTATACCCATTGCCTTCCACTACAGCTCCTGGAGAAGAATCCTTTTCTGGCTTCCCCTTCAGATACTGGGAGGTTGTTATGAGGTCTCCATGCAACCTTTTGTTCTCCAGGCTGAACAGTCTTAATTTTCTCAGTCCGTCTGAACTGTCTGAACTGTGGTTCATTGTTTGAAATACTTTATTATATACAAATGTCCTTAGGCTGAAGTTTTGTGGGAAAAGAGTTCTTTCACTTTGGTGAACTTGCAGTTTTGAATGAGAAGTTTGGGGGAGGAAAAATGTTGTTTGGATTTCAAAAAAAAACAGTATTTTTTTATATCTCTTTGGTTTGTTTTTTCCCCCTTTGAAATATGCCTTTAACATTGTTATGGAAAGAAATTAAAATTTAGGACAGTTTGAACAAAAAATTAATATACCTGTTTTGAAAATAATGAGGACATACTTTACAACTTAATTTGTATTATTATCAGAAAGACATCTTGGAAGGTAAAAATCTGAGTATTGTCATGCCTTGCAGAATAGAGTATAAAAACAAAAGGAAAATCTTTAGCAACTGTGGGGTGGTTTTTTCTGTTTTTCTCCATTGATTTTGGTCTAAGTGATTTGAAAAATACATTTGCTTTGAATTTCAGTAAATGCATATGTCTGTGTTGAGAACATGGATTTCTAAGGACTAAATTACAAGTATTTACATAGATATGTCTGTATTGTCTTAAAATAGCTAGAAAGCTTCAAGTGTATCTAATAGATACTCTATTTGCTTAGTATCTAATTAGTATATCTAACATATACTTAACAGTACCTCTGAAGAGCTAACTAGGCTGAAGAGGCATTGGAATTTTGATCTCTAAATGTAAGTTGGCACTACAATTTGCACCTTCTGTTTGGTCTCTTCAACTTTATAAGTAATTTAATGTTACAATGCTCCTGCCTTCCTCCACATACTCATTCTTTTCTTTACCTCAGAAAAAGTGAAAATTAATCCTACCAAAAAAGTAAAAACTTTGTGCTTTTGATCATTCCAGGTCCAGAAAAATACAATAAATATATGGTCAGGAGGTGGTGGTAAGTAAGGAATAGCCTTTTTGGCAGAACAATCTTGAATTGTCTTACATGGGTAACAAAGCTGCACTTAGCTATCAGTGGTTGTATTCTGCCAATCACTTTTTAGAGGCTTTGGAAATCTTCCCAAGATTTTAGTATAATATACTGTCTCAGGTGCTGACTTTGCCTGGAGTTAGACATCTAACTGTCTGTTGTACCCTTGAAAATAGTTCATTTTTATTTTAGCATAAACTTAAAACAAACTCAGTAGAAAACTCCAGGATCCAGGGATGCTCTTTGTCAAGATGACATGGTTTATATGTACTTTATGAGACTCCTGTTTCCAAGAGCAATTAGGATGTTCTGAGTTATATCAAACTGTGTTTGCATTTGGATATTTTCATTCACGGATTTATTTTAGGATTGTACACTGCATTGCAAAACATAATTTGCTTTACTCCACCTAATTAAAATTCATTTGATGAATATACAATCTTAGCAACCAATGTTTTTCAAAGTTGTCTTTTGGATTTTGACCCCATGGGATATATTAATGTAATCTAATGAAGTTATTCTGAATAGCATCCTTGTTAGAAACATAAGGTAGGCTAAAGTTAGGTGTTTATACTAAACAGAGGGTCCGAGGCATTTCCAATATATTATTCACAGAAGTTAGATGAATGAAAACACTTTGCATAAAGATTTCCTCACCATTTAGTATTACTATTCACTTTGAATGCTCACAATTTTGGTAAATTTGGAAGAAAACACAGCAAAAAAAGTCTTATTATGTTCAGAGGGGTAGCATTGTAAGCCTGTGCTTTTATCTAGGGAAGATATTGTATTTAGCAGGTTTTCACACATGAATTGCTGCGCCTCTGGAATTCAGTCCTCTGGGTAAAATTATGGTGGAGCTGAAATGCCTTGATCATGTAATGCTCTGGAACTGCCTATAGCCTAATGCAGGAGTAGTTTTAGGATTCAAATTCTGGCTAAACCACTGCTCAGAAAGGTCATGTGACTGTTGATAACACTGGAACTGAAAGAATGATCCTCCACAGAAGACTTTCTTTTTCTCCTATCCTTGGCCAGCAACAGTGAACACATGGAACAGTTCTCTGAGTTTTAAATTATATCCTGGTCCCTTCCCCAGTCATATGAAAAGTACAGGAGTTCTGCGGAAGGAGGAGAATGGACTCTAATTCTGAAGGCAAAGCAGCACTACTTTTCACATCCATTTGACTTCAAAGAGTCATTGTGCCAACCTGAGATTTTTATAGAAGTTTAAGGTACTTTCCTTGCAAGAAAGGCATTAGGAATTGTTGGATGTTGAATGGTTGTTGGTCAATGAAATGCTAAAATCATGTAAATCTGTATTCTTAATTTTTCTGATAAAATGCATAGTGACTTAAATGCCTAGATGAGATTTTTCAGTCTTCTCCAACAGACATACTTGTAGCATGGTAAAGGTCAGTTTATATGGCAGGACAGCATCTTAAGCTCACTTCTAAGACGACAACGTCATGTTGTTCATAGTAAGAGGGAGTACATAATTTTCTTTTTAATGGTAAAAGTTTCTAATAGTCCAAATATTTACCATACAGCTGAGATGAAGGAAGGAGGATTTCTTCCTTCTCTTTTTTTGCATGGAGATAGGACTGTGAACCAAATATTTGGGAGAGTATATTTTTAGATAACTCTCCCTTAATCTCTTCTGTTGGAATAGTCCTACAAAGTATTCATATACTTCTGGATTCAGGGACTTTAATTCAGATTTATGCTTCCAGAGGACTTCTCAGACTGCTAACATAGAGCTACTTTATGTTTTCTTTCTTTTTTTGAGCCAAAACAAATTACCTAGTTTACTAAAAATGACACTGTTTTTAGGTACAGTCATCAAAATGAAAGTTCAGCTATTCATGTAGTTGCAGTCATCCTGAAAAAAAATGTCACAGCATAATAAAATAATAACAATAGAATTCATATGCTGTCTCATTATAAGTATATAAAATATAGGAGTCCTAAACTCTTCCAGAAATAAGTAGAAATGTCACTACAAATTTTTTTTTTATGTGTGAAGATTTTACATTAGTCTGTAGCTAAAAAATCAGAAAGAGAATAGAAACTGTGATCACAGAAGAGAACTCAAGTAGCATATTAAATCTTGGAAAGAATGTTTTTTTATTGTGTCTAATACTAGTCTGAGAGAAAGAGTGGGATACCTTTATTAAACTAAAATAGAGCAGCATTCATCCATAATTCAGAGCTTAATGCCATGATTTCAAAGTGTCACAAAGACTATCTTGAGTATTATTTTAAGCTGTCTTCTAAATCATGGTGTTAGTAGCAACAGTTCTGTCTAACTCCATAGTTTTAACAAGAACTGCTGCCTGCTACAATATCTGATAATTTCCTGTACTCTCGAAACACCATCAGAAGACACTTCTTCCCAGCACAACTCACAACGGACTCTTATCACAGCATTTTTCCCTAGTATTTTGTTTTGCTACCCTTACTAAAGCATAAAGAAGGGTAATATTCTACCTCAATTGTTCAGTAAAAAACCCCTTTTGTATTGATACAGATGGGTAATTTCTTAAGAATGTTTTTTTCAGAATACACTTGTTCCTTGAAACTGCAACATCTTTTTCCAAGGTAGTATGTACCTGTTTTAATAAGGCAAGGATTTCTGAGCAGCAGGTCATAGAAGCACTGATCCCACTGTTCATCTGGCCCATTTAGGGTATTTAAATCCATGAGCAGAGCCTGGGGACAGATCAGCATTTGATGTGCCTGTATTTCATGAGGTATTGTAGAACCATTTCAACTCATAATTCAGAGTTTAATGGATGGCTCAGGAAGGTCTTCTGCATATCTACCTGTAGAGCAGAGCATAGCACTGCCAGCCCAGAAAGCAGCATGGGCTGAGCAGGATCTCAAGGCAGCATGGCTGTGTCAGCCTGTTTCTGGACCAGCGTGGTTCACCTGTGCTGGAGACTGCACTGTCTTACTAGTAGTGCTGCTCTTTCCTGCCTACACTGCTTTGGGGATGTGTCACGGTACTGCGCACCACAGCCAGGTCAGCTATAGCTGAGGATCTCCCAGCTTCTTCAAAATTCTCCTTCAGACTATGCCTTCCTATTGATTTTATTTTCCTACTTCACTTCCTTTCCCTTTCCATCCCGTCCCTTCTTTTGAATTCTTACTGGGTTTTTTTTATGTTTGCTTTGTTGCATTGTGTTTGTTGTAGTTTTTCTCCTTGTTTAGAGCAAGAAAACTTGAAGAATTTAGTAAAACTTCCCTTGGAAGAGAAGACAGTCTCCCAGGCACTTCTGGACATTGCAGTACCTGGAAGAGTAGGGAGAAGGTAGGAAATTGATAAGGATGAAAATTGCTGAGTGAAATCCTTAAAGCAGCAGATATGCTTCTCTTGTCTATGCTGCAAACAGATGGTCTCTGTAAACATTACTGATATTTCATCTTCAGTACACAGTGGTTAGTAAGGACAGAAAATAACAAGTGACCACAGGTAATAACTGATGTATTTATCTGCAGTCCACAGAACTGAAAAAAATAACAAGGGGTTAAGACAAAAACCTCTTAAGATCTGAGCTTGAGGCTGATGCTTTGCTTTTGAGGCTATTCCTCCTTTTACTAGAGTATTATCCAGCAATATCTTGCTTTGAAGATATTCATGATGCTTAAATATAGTTACAAGGTAAAAAGATATAAAACACAGTAAAAGAATTGATACACAAACTGTGCTTCCAGCACCTCAAGACTTAAAGGAACTTTACAAAGTCCAGTTCTTTCCAGGTTTTCTGGCAGAGGGATAGTCTTTGTTTCTAGTCTTTTATGTTTTAAGGAGGAGTCAAAACAGATATTTGTTAATTTTGATCAACTTCGACTTGAGTGTTGGTTTAAAAAAAAAAATTGGATTAGACTCTCTGTTAGACAAAGCACATATCAGTTACGTAACTCTCTTAAGGATGTGCAATCTATTCGTGACACAGCCAGGAATTGGAATGACCTATTTTCAGAACTAATCTATAAGCAATAAATAAGCTCTTAATATCTAAGTTTTAAGCCAAGGCTTCATCTTCTTGTCAGAAATGACACCATATATTGTTAAAATTTCCCTAACTTGACTGCTGGTAGTCCTCTTTAAGGAGGGCCCAGCAGTGTTATTTCCACAACTGGTTTAAAAACCTAAGTAGAATTGGCAGGATTATTTTTTTTTCCACTTGTCATGTCCTTCTACCTAATAGTAGAACAATATTACACTTACAGGGATGGTGGCTTTTAGCTGTGTTATGCTGTCACTAGTACCTCTCTACTTCTCCTTACCTTGCTAGAAAGACAAATCCCCAAAACACCCCTGACTTGCTGGTGAGCTATTTTCCCTTTTGTAAAGCCAAACCTTCTTAGGCCTAGGAAAACTCCTTCACATAGACATTCATCAACGTCAGTTTTCCCCTCCTTACCAAAACCATGCTTTTTTTCTGAACCTTTAAGTGTGTCATTCAAAGATTCAATCTCCTTAAAATGAAACAGGGCAGGGGAAGGTGTCAGGGGGATGGGTGCCTAACACTGACAAAACAGCTAACTTGTTTTCTCTGGCTTTTAACCAGAAGTTGAGACTTTAGCTTAATTTTTATCTCATTGGATGCTTTGGCATGAAGCGTCCAAAATCTAGATTGCTGGACTTATTCAAAGCATTTCAAAGAGAGCATCATTTGGGCCATACATTAGCAAGCAAGCAAGTAATTAATAACAACACACATGGAAGCAAATGAATGTTTTGCTTGTTGAAAGAGAATGAGAAAGTCAGACAAAGACCTGGGCTCTATGTCCTTGCCCTCTGCAGCAGCAGAAGAAATAATGTTATGAATAGCATTTAACTTGAATTTGTAGCAAACTGCTGCTTTTATCATAAACAATTGCCAGATGGTATACATTATCTTCCTTTTTTCTCCTTTCACAAAAGCAGCATTAATTGCAGAGCAGCCCAGGGCTCCACTCAGCTCATCAGTGTGATAACACTTCATGACCCTGATTAGCCGTCAGTCTACTCAATTAAAAAGATCATTTAGACATTCACCCAATCATTTGCCTATCGAGCCACCTGGGCCTCAACCAGGGGCTCCATTTTTAACATTCTCCTGCCCTCTCTCATCTCGCCTAGCTTTTTTACATATCTCCAAAAGACGTAATTGAATTAAATAAAGCGTCTCAGGGGCAGCTGCAACATCTGCTGTTTGTGGTATGTCAAGCCTTCAGCATTAAAAACAGTTACATATGCTCCAAATTAGCAGGTCGCAGAGATGAAACAGTCGATGATAGTGTTTTTGTGCCAGCGTGAGAAGCAGCTCACAGCTGTGTGCAATTTACAATTAAAGGCTTTATCAGAGCTCAATTGTACTAGTGAATCAAGTGGTGAGAGGTCAGTTAGTGAATTAGACCAATTAGAGCTTGTACAGTTAAATTATCTGTCTTATTACCTACTGATAAACAGCCTTGTCATATCTTTACTCAGATGATGAAGCTTGGAAGTGTTTTATGAGGTGATACTGTACTTTTGTGTGTGTGTGTGTAATGGAACTCAGTAGCTCAGCAAAGTTGGTCTGATGCAACAAGCATGCAGTCTTAAACTGATGAGGGAAAAAAACCTTATAAACACCTGCAGTTAGAACCTTAGAGCAAAATTAAGTTAGAACAAGAGTTAAGATTACAAATGTTGGCTGTGTTTCAATATGTGTTTTTCTGCTCAGCAAAATCTAAATTCAAGAAGTTAACAGTAGGAAATGTTATACTTTTGATTTCTAGGGTTTGTTTTTTTTTAATTACTGTCTTTTCCTTTCTCACTCCCACTCTGAAAGAGGGATGAGAGGCAAGTAAGAGAATCTAATAAAGCCAGGCTCAGAGCTTTATACTGTAAAATAATGTAGTAATAATGGACAATGACAAAAGCTGCTGCTTCTTAATCTCAGGATTTACATGATTCTGGAAGGATCACCTGTAAGCCTGGATAGAGCTGACTCAAGAGGGGTGAACTGAACAAAGGTGAGCCACTGAAACCTTTTCAGAAGTCTTATGCATACACATGTGTCAGTTTATACCTGACTGTTATTGCCAGATCACCCTACTCTGTGAATGAGATGTGCTGCACCAGCTACAGCAATGTCAAATTCATAGCCATCTGGTCCTAAGAATCAGGAATTTGCTGTCTGGGTCACCATATATTGGGGGGGAAGTGGAGGGGAAGGGGGTGCAATAGAGGGATAGGGAATGGAGGGATTAGGATTAAAGTTGTATGGCAATTTGACAGTGTTACATATCAAATTCTGGCTTTCTAAGGCAATGGTAACTAAGGATGAAGAGCATCAGAAACCTTTCCTTGCAATCAGTGCTTTGCTCTTGAAAATAAAGTAATGAAGTAAAGCTCATACCGTTCTTTTAATCAGACACTGGTGACACGGTGATACTGTCCTTTTTAAGAGAAAATCCCAAAGATTAGATGATATGCTCAATTCCCTTCTCTGCAGAAAGTAATCAATGATGCATTTGACCATAGTAGGAATGGACAAAAAGTATATCTCCTTTATAATCCAGTAGTCAGGGAATTTGGCTTAAAAAAGCACTGAGCCCATTGCCAAAGTTGTATTTCAGTCTTTCACGTCATCTTGTCATTGGATAAAAGTCACAAAAGTTATCCCCCATAAATCAGTGTTTGTTATCACTGTTCCTTTCATTCTTCACAGTAGCACAGCTTTGGCAGGAAATAAGGAAGGATGGCAAACACCTATAAGGTGAGCAAGCTGGCTGATAGACCATCAGACAGTGGAATAGGTGGCACACATAGGGTTCAAAGGAGGTTTGCTTCAAGGTGTGTAATCAGAATGTGTTCTAAGTAACTCTTTGAAGTTGTGTAGAACTACACTGTTTAGGAGTGCTCAGATCCAAGTGTAAACTGAGATTAAATGCTAGTCCCTTATGAAGGGGAGATTTGGAGAAGGTGGGGGATGTACTTTTATTCCACCCTAATATTTTCTTGGTGAAAGCACACATCTTTGGAATGGCCTTTTGATCGTTTTTAATGCATGGCTTCTATGTATTTAGGCATACAGATTTTGCAAAATGAGGAGGGCAAGTTTCAAACAGATGTCTTGAGATGTCTTATTAAATATCACGATGGAATTAAATTCAGAAGGTTGTGATGTTGGCAACGAGGGGTCTTCAGCGGCTTTCGCCAGTGAATAATGTTGATTAATTTTCCACAGGCTTTGGACTTGTATTTGAAGAAATTCTAATCAGAATCAAAAGGCCCTCTTTGAAACAACAGATTTAACATTTTGGTGTTTTTCTTAAGTGCACTGATCTCTTTGCCAAGCTTCAAAGGTTTAAAGAAACAGTTGAAAGAAAGAGAAGTTCATGAACTTGTGGATGAAAAAAAGAAATAAAAAGTACACTTTTTGAGTGTAAATGAATATATTTTTCCCCACTCTTACCCTTCTAAGGAGTAGAGGGTATTTAGTTCATTCCTCAAGTGGAGGAGAGAAGCATGGTCTAAGTATTCTCAAAACTGCTGAGAATTGAATATACAGTGAACACTTGATCAGGACCTTGATCTCTCCTGTAGTGCACATGCTGCTGGCAGTTATTGAAAATCTTCATCCTCCCTTCCTGTTGCATTCTTCCAACTTCTGAGTGACATTTGCCCTTGATAAAGCCAAAATGAAATTCAATCCCCAGATAACAGGATTTTCTATTTCTAAATACTAAATTGTACCTGTTCAGTAAACACTGAAATAATGACTTACAGGTGATTTTATTCTGGGGTTTTCTTTCTTGCTTTTTTGTATTGAAGTTAATAAATTACTTCAGTCCCACTTTTAAAAGACATAGGAGTTTCTGTAGCTTTCCAAAAGTGATTTTGAATTTTAAGTGTTTGTAGCTTTCCAACAGAGGTTAAGTCCCTGGGTAAATAGCTCACTGTTAATAATAAATGTGACATTACTTACATAATTCAGTCAATCTAAAAAAGGGAAAAAGTAGAAAAGTTGTTTACAAGATAAAGTATTGCAAAGAACAAGACCATATTATGTTGACAGACTGATTTCTTGAAAATTCTATTCTAAGTACAAAATCAGTTTATGGAGAATACAAGACCTAAAAAGAGAGCCACTCAGTTATCAGTGAATGATAATTACTCTTTATCATCTGTTTGCTGAGAAAACAGGAGCAGTTAGGGCATTGCATCTCTTACTGCACTTATTAACCTCAACTTGCAAGCCAAGCTCTTCACAACACAAGATTCTGAAGTTAATCATGGACTTGAAAACCCTATTAGATGGGGCACTGTCAGGATAATAATCTTTTGACATTTAGTTTTCTACCTTATTGCTAGTTTCAGCTCTAATATTTAAAAACACGGTAATTTTGGTCGCAGTTTTTTCCTTCCATTTAATTTTTTACTTTCTACTTTTCTTACTGATATAATAGATTAACATGGCTCAGTTCAGCTGTCTTCCTTATTGTAGAAAGCTCTGCTATTCCCAGGCCTGTGAGCCATGGCATGTGTCTGTTTACCTAAAAGAAGCAGTGAGAGTGCCCTTTTTTTCCTGGCTGATCAGCGTAGCCAGCATCTGCTATTGCAGCATGACTTTCTTACCTATCCTGTAACATAGCCACAGGACTTAGATTAGTTATAAGGGAATTTTTTATTTTTTTACAATGAGGGAGGCAAAGTACAGATTTCCCAGGTGGTAGATGCTCCATGCTGGAAACACCCGAGGTCAGGTGGGACAGGGTCTGAGCAGCCTGATATAGGTGAAAATGTCCCTGCTAGTCCCAAACTATTCTGTGATTAAAACTGATCTGAACTGCTCATGAGTTGCAGCTGACTTGCCTTGTTGTCTGGGCATCTCCCACCTGTGCACTGAGCCGTGCCCCTTCTCGAGAGTGCGTTAAAGAACTGGTTTGGGTCAACTGCGCATTTGAGAACTACTACAGAGGGATGAATGTAAATGTTTAAATCATAAATATAAATGTTTGAAGCACATATTGCCTAGTGGCATTTGTCTCATAAACATAAATCACCCACCCAAGGAGTTCTGTTTAGATGCTTGCAGTAGTCATCTTAGTTTTTACATATACTGTGAGTGTCTTTTAAAAATCTCCTTTCACCCCTTTACCAAACAACACTACCACAGACATCACTTGGATATTATGTAATAAAAATTCCAATAAAGTAACACATTGAAATTAGATGGTTCTGATGCATGTATTTCTCTGAAATGGTAAATTGTGACTCAACAATTTGGGTTTCAAGTCTACTTTTACCCATTATACTTTGGTAACAGTATATCTTCTTTAATCCAAAATAGTACTTTTTTCCTCTTCCTCACACATTCTCCAGACATTTTTTCTCTGGCATAGAATTATTTTGGCTTGTACTCAGTAAATCTGAGTTGCCTGAGGTGGTGTGAGGGCAAAGTCTTTTTTTCCATTCCCTAAAAACTCTGACTATGACTACAAACAGCTCTCTTTTTCAGAAAATCATAGTGAGTCCTTTTGTTGATTGTCCACTTTACACTATTTTCCTGTCTTGTCTTAGCTGTTGTTATAGAAGCAGATAAATCACCACAATCTATAATTCAGTTCAACTAACATTTTAATTTGTTAATTTAATTTCTTTAATTTAACATTTTAATTTTAAAGTTTGATTTAAGACACACTTTCTGCTGTTTTGCTGTCAAAAGAGCACCTGTCCTTGCACAAAACACAGGGTGATCAGACAGAAGCAAGAACCACAGTTGTGCCAAAGTCATTATTCCCAGTGGTGGATTTCTTGGTAAGCACTTGGAAATAGTTGGCTGGTGGTTGGTGCCAGGGGTCTGACAGAAGTTTTTTAATTAAAGGTACCAAACCCAGCATTTCTAAACTGCATCATTGGTACAATAAAACAAGTAGATAGCAAATGCCTCTCTTGAATTAGGAGAAGCTTTACTTGGTTATCTTTGTTACTCTAGTTATTCCTTTAAAAAATACAGAGCAAATCAGCTGCCTCCACTACATCAGTCCCACCAAAGCAATCTGCATTAGCTGAAATAGTTTTGCAAAGGTGTAAAAGTAGGGGAGTTGCTTAAAAATCTCACAGCTTCATTGTCTAACTTTCAACCTTTACACTTCTCTCTTTCTCCCTGCTATAAGAGGTGAATCAGAAAGTTTGTTAGAGTTTATCAGAATAAGTTGCAGGACCCACAGTAAGTAAATCAATAGGTTAAATCCTCTGACTACTGGATAGATAACTCGGGGAATAATTTGCCTATACATTTATATAGCATATACATAAATATAGCGTGCTTTTTTCCTGCCAGTCATTTACTCCAACTTGACACCCTGTTCAGCCACTAAAAATAAAAGAAAAATGTGAAAGGTAGAATGAATTGAAAGAGATCTTTGGGCTTATATCATACTTTTTAGATCTAATACTTCTCTTAGAATGCTTCAATTAATAAAATTCTGTAAAATTCGTAACTATTCAGCACTCTCTACTGCATTTACTCTCTCAGTGAAAAGCTTCAAATTGTATAATGAATTTTTTCACCCTAGTTATTTGCTTGAGAAGGAAATCTCTAACTTTCTGTGTTAATTTAGATAAATATGGGGTTTGGATTTATTTTTTTCTTTTATAGCCACAACACCAGGCCTTCGTATTGCTCATGAAAGTTTAATTCTTGATCCATTATTATTTTTACTCTGTGTTAATAATGTATTAGATGTGCTTATTGCCTATCTGTGGATGTATAGATGGGTATGCTTTGGTTAGACCAGTCAGAACTGTTGCTGAGATCACCCTCACTCCAAACAGATTCTAATGCTTATTGGTTTCATGTTTTAAGAAAAATGAGTCAGTGCATGAAGAAATTTTATTCGAGATGTACTTATTAGATGTGTTGCCTCAGTGAAGGTTATAGTTTCAGTATTGATCAAACCACTCTCCCCTGGTGTATAGATGATTAATTCCCTATTAACTCCTACGAGAAGACTAACCTAAAGTGTACATTTGAACGAGTGGTACTGCTTCCTTCAAAGTGCACACAACCCCACTTATTAAAAGAAACTCCCCAAATGCCTTTTGTGTGCATATTACCTGCTTACCTTGATGTATTATTTCTACTCACATTATAATTTTTCCTGATTTTTCCAAATAATTCTGCTTTATTCTTGCTGTAAATTATACCAGACATGGATCTTTTGTATTTTTTCTATCTCTTCTTATAGTAGTGTGTTTAGAGCTAATTTCAAAAGCCAAAGTTTTTAAAAATTGTGATCTGGAAAATCTTGCTGATATTAGAAGTTTTTGTTTTTCTGATAGCTATTAGTAGTCAATGGAAACAACATGTATATAAATGGAAACAACATGTATATAAATAAAACAAATTCTTGCACTGACCAAGTCTGACTTGTGAACCTGTGTTTGGGGATTCCTAAAACTAAGTATCTTAACTGATGGCTGTTCTGAGACTCTCTCAATTGCAGCTGTTATTATGTATACAAGGCCTAGAGGATAACCTGTTCTTCAGCCAAGTGAGTTCATGTTTCATGTAACATTCGAAAGACCAGTAGTGGCCTGAGTACCATCACCAGAAAACTTTGTCATACAGATCTCTGTCAAAAGATGGAAAGGTTCTTAATTCTAAGTGATCTCAGTGATTTTGTCTGGCTGAGGCAGTGACAGAGTGGATTAGCTGGGATTTCAGGCTGTCTGCACATGCTTTATATATGTATAGGAAAATTCAGAATGGTTGTAGCTTCATCCTTCTGCAGCATAGGAAAAATAAATTCCAAAGTACCATCAGCCATGAAGACTAATACTTTCATCTGGAGGCACATTTCCCAGTTGTCACACATCAGCTGATGCCTATAAAACTGTTTCTGCAAGATGTGGTTAGAAGAAAACTTGATCACATGAGTGAAACTAACACAATATTTAACCTGATTAGTGCTATAATTAAAATACTGCCAGTCTCTCTAATATTTGTTTTTTAATTACTACTCTAAAAGGTATCTAAACTTGATATAATTTCTGTGGTATTGGGCATGATCCAGTCTTCACAAATTTTTGTTATCTGTGAACCTTACAAGCACACAGTTTCGTATTTTCTTGCAGAACATGAATGAAGCTGTGGGATAGTGTGAACCTATTACTCATCGCTGTGACACCTCATGAGATGCCAACACATCAAACATTAGGCTAATTACTAAGTCAAGACTCTTTTTGTGGATATTTCTGTAAGGGTTCCAGCTAGTCTCACAAACTAGGATTATTTGAGGGCATCAAAGGATTGGTGCATCCTGTAGCAAGAATTAAATAAGCTCAAATTGAGACAGATTTACAGTGACATTACAGAGAAGTATGGAAGAGAAGACTTTTTCTTTAATGCTTTAAATTTTTCAGTATCCCCCTTTTTCTGACAAGCTGCTTACCATATTTTACTGTTTTAAAATGTTGAAGCTGAATAGTATAGAAAGATTTAGGTAAAATGAAAGTTTAGTTCTTCAGTTAGCAAATATCCTAACTTGTGTGATGAGTATTTTTAGTTGTGAAGTAAATTTAAGGTCCTACCTCTAATGACAAACATTTTGAACAGTGCCAGTTTCTTTTATTCAGAACTCTGTTAACACAAGAAGTTTAGAACTAGTTTCATAATCCATGACAAATAAATTGGGGGATACAATGATAATGTTTACTGGTATTGAACAACATCTGTGTCCTGAATATTTTCTGCTTTTATCCAAATATTTTCTCCAAATAAAAAGAATTAGGATTGCTTAAAAATATTTCAAATTAAGACATTCAGATTTTCTTGATTTGACAACACTAGTGTTTTTTTTGTGCTCTGAACGTAACCTTTAAAAACAGGCTTCTAGAGCAAAAAATTGAAATAATGACTTTCAGATAAATTTCCTGAAATATTCCATGACGTTAGTTTAAACATTTTAGACTGACAGTCATATTTAACATATTGTGAACATAAAAGATGGAAGATCAATATTAAAGGACAATATAAGTTGGAAAAGATGGTACATTGAATAGTTTGCAATATATTTTTATCTAAATTTCACTATTCATTAATTTATTTGTCATTTTAGTGTTGGGAAAAAACCCAAAACTTCTTCAAACTCTGCTTATGCATGGCTTAAACTCCTCTTTACTCTTGAAGTGTATATATATGGTTTTTGAACAGAAAACACATAAATATATACATATAAAATTTACATAATTTGAAAGACTATTCATGGCAGTAACACGTTCATTGTCTTACTTGTAAGACAGCGTAAATAATAATTCTTTTTGAACAGAACTCATCTCTGAGTCCATCTTGCTCCTTGTCTAGCACTTGCAATAGAAGAATGCCTCAAGCCTGGTCACTAACTGTGGCTTCCTGCCCAAACATCCACAATTAACAGATGAAGGACAATAGAGGGTGCATCCCCACCTATCTCCCTTAGTATCTCTTTTTGGATACAGTTGCCATTGTTTTGTTTAATCTCTTCTTGAACATGTTGTTTCCTCCAACTCTGTCTTTGTCAGGAAGTTACACAATCAATACCCTTTGCGTAAAGAAGAACTTTCTTGTTTTAGTCCAAGTTGAAATGAATTTCAGCAGATAACCCTATGTCTAGGTAGTTATTCTGTCTCTCTTTCAAGACAGTTGCACCATACTCAGTAATTCTTATTTATTCTTCTCTTGCTTTTTCTGACTCTGTTACATTCTGCAGATATGAAGAGTGCTGCATGCAGTTCATAGTGACAGCATTATATTATATGTTCATCCTCAGTTATATTCCTGATGGTGCCCAGAATTTTATTGTTGGTTTTTCTTTTTGGCATCTCTTGGACTTTGAGCTGATGCTTATGGAGAGAACTCTCCATGATGGTTCTGAAATCTCCCTTTTCTGAGTGGAACATCTCCAATAAAAAGTTTTCATGTGTCCAAAACAGAGCAGAGGGCTTAAAGTTGAAATATAGAACTCTTTCACAAGGAAAATCTTCTGATTGCAAGGCATATTTCAACAGTATATTTGAAAGGGTGTTTAGAAAGAAAGTAAAGATATACCCTCTGTAAGTAACAGTACTAAAGGGTACTATTTAGATAGATAATATATCAAAGTATCTATATATAAAAGGTTTTTCTCTGAGGAGCTTGCAAAAAATTATTTGCCATTTTATCCTGTCAAATTTTCAGTATACTAATACAGAAGCCTTCTATCTGCCTTTTGTGCAGGATGAATGGCACTTGCTGTAGCCACATTACATCATAATACAGCATTTGGTCAATGATCAGTGTTTTTAAACTGCAGGATCAGTTCAATGCAAATATCACAGAATAATTGCTTAACCTATCTTCCCCTTGTTCAGAGCTCTTCAGTGTTAAGTATAAAATGAGCCAGGGTTATGATTTCTGCCAAATCAATAAAACCAAAGGATTTGTGACCAAGGCCTTAATTGTCTTAACAAGAGCATGTATGCCTCTCAAACTAATGAATCATCAAGTATTATTGGCTTCTTTTCCTTTAAACCTTTTGAATAATGCAGATTTTTAAATAGAAGGGTAAATGTTATGTGTGTTAACAGTTTTACAAATTAGCTGTGATTTCATACTTTGGACTCTGACTCTCATTACTGGAGTTGTGTCCTGCCATTTCCATTTGTCTTTGGTTAATGTGTCAAGATCAACTGATTCTGCATTTTTGTTGGGTAGTTTTTTGTTTTTTTTTTTTTTTCCAGTGTGTACAGTCCAAGAGGTTAAGTCAGAATTACTAATCACATCCATCAAAGAGATAAACAGATCTTTCTTAATAGTGATTCCAGATACTTGATCAGTGATGAGTTTATTCAGATGTAGCATAAAACATATGAGCTGGGGTAAACATTTGTATGCCTGAGATTCTTGTAAGAGCACCTATGTTGTGAGGAAGTTGATTTTCAAAAAAAGTCATGGTCTTCATGCTCAGAAGACTGTATTCACATACACAAAAGTCATGTATCAGGATTGGAAGCTATTGTTCTGCTTACTGATGAATTGTAGAAGAGGAAAAAGGAGTCAAAGGAGGGGAAGATAATTTACAACAAAAAAAAGAGTTCAAATATTCTTTCAAAAATTGACAATTGGGGAGATGGTACGTATCTTCTACATGGCATTTTTCATTTGCAACTTTCATTTTTCTGTCTTAATTAAAAAATGTGACCATACCTTTTTTTTCTTTAAAAAAGTGCTTAATATCATTTAGTAGTACTTTCTATATTAGAGAAAAACATGGATTTATGTGCTTTGATAAGTTAAAGGCTAGACAAGGTTCTCAATGTGTAGCCTTGCCTTAAAGAAGCCTTCTCGTCTGAAAATTCATCAGAAGTGTTTGTGATTAAGTGCTTTGTGATTATGAATGCTAGTTATTAAATAATATCAAAATGTGTGCTAAAGTATTCAGCAAAGTGTTTAAAATTATGAGCAGCACCCCTAAAGCACATACTCAGCACTGGTTAGGCTGCACCTTGAGTACTGTGTTCTCTTCTGGACCACCACCCCCCCCAGTTTAGGAAGGAAGTTGAGATGCTCAAAGATGTTCAGAGAAGGGCAACAAGACCAGTAAAGGGGCTGAAGGAAATCCAGAGCATTCACAAGAAGCATGGTATAAAGGATATTAGGACAACAAACCCTGATGTAAAAATGTGAAATGTGAAGATCTTGGCACTGGTGTTAGCTGCCTAAGGTCAGTGAAATTTAAGGAAAGTTTAGATGATTTTAAGAAAGAGATGATCCACCAGATTTATAAACAGTATGTGGGAGGAAATCACTGTTTCTAGTACAGCAACATAGAATTTTTAATAGATTTTATTCCTAATCTACATGTCTCTTGTGAAAATGTATTTGTGAGAAGATACTAATTTATTTGTGCAAACAAGTAACTTTCAGCTAAATGGTAGCTCTGATAAATCTACCTAAACTTTATTGATGCAGGACTTATGGTTTTCTTTTTCTCTGATATTGGTAGAACAGTTCTGACTAATAAGCTAGAAAGTAAGATCATCTTCTGTTGTTTGCTGACATACGTGATGTCATTAATTTCACTGAGGGGCTTTGCACAAGGAATTATCATTCCTCAATTTATAGTGTAAATTTTAAAAAGTTGCAATAATCCCAACTGAAATTCCAAGTACAATTAACACTATACATAGTCTGAAACACTGATGATGTCTTGTTCATATTTTATCAACTGTTGATATTCGAAACTCATAAAGGTTTCATCCTGCCATAAACTGTTCATGCTTAATTCTTTTCAGTGTCTACCAGACACATTCACTCCCAGGTAGGTGATACATAATCAAGCAGATTCCTTACCAGATCATTAGTTCACAGTAAAATGTTATCCAACAAGTCACAGTGGTACAATCCAGAGATGGCAAAGGTCATTCATTATTCGTCCAGCTCTGCAGGACAACAGACAATGTAAAAGACAATCTGAGCTGGCACTGGAAATTTATATAGGAAAGTTTCTCTAAAACGGCAGGCTGGCTTCCTATTATTTATTGAAGAATACTGCAGAGAGCAAGCCTGCAAAATTGCAAGGTTTTTGCAGAACTAAGAAATTTATAAAGAACTTAGCTAAAATATCATTGCTAGAGTAAGACATAACCTCCTAATCATAAATAAACCATGAAGGTCGTGGTCAACACACAGATGACAGAATGCGACTGAAGGACCACTTCATTCAGCTCAGCCTCAGGCACTGGAGAAAAATTGTACTTAAGTGTACTGATATGTCAGAAGGTAATAAAGAACCAGAAATACCATCAACTTCAGGATGACAGTCACAGAAACCTGAACTCTAAGAGCATTGATCTTATGTGTAAAGGCAGGCAGAAAATGATTGCAGTTGACAGAAACTGTGGATTTGAAAGACAAATCTTAATCCTAAATCACAAATAATGAAGCTAATAGTGTTTGTGAGAAATGTACTGTACATACATATCACATCATTGAGTACATAACACCAGTATGAAAGTTCAAAAATAAACCAAAAATAATCTGACAGTAGGGTTTAATAAAAGATTTTATATGAGTTATATGCATTCAAAGAGAAAAGTGAAATATTTAAAAGTGAACATCCAGATTGTTGAACCTCTGAAAGTGCCATTGCCAGTCCCACTAAAATAATCTTCTAAAAGGGGTTAAACCCCATTTTTTTTTCAGAAACATTACACTGCTTGTGTATTAATTTTAGAACCACCACCAAAGGAAGAAAAAAAGCTATCCCCTACCATGACAGTGAGCCTAAATTTTCACTCCCTGGTAACCATTTACAGCAGGACATTATGTCCTGATATGCCTAAAGCAAGGATCTTTGCAATTCCTGCATGCACTAACCAGAGTATTTATCTACCAGTCAATTTTTCTTATATTTCTTGCAGTAAGACATACGTAATCTTTGATTTGACAACACAAATAAAGTGAGTGTATAGGAAAATTTAGAAGCCAGTAAACAGAGTTCAGATGTTTTGGGGTTTTTTTTGAGTGCATCAAACTATAACATCATAGTTTTCAGATGGATTGATTAATTGGACGTTAGGGTCTATCTCTTTCCTCTCTACATTTTAATGAATCTAGATAAATAAAAAGGATATTTTAATTCTATGCAGTTCATGCAGTCACAATTTCAACATCAGAATTTTATGCCTCAAAAACTGTAGAAATGCAAAAATGTATTCTGTACATGTGGAGAAAGTAAAAAGTATGAGCTTTAACTGCTGTGTATTTTGTCTAAGTTATGTATGCAAAAATGTGACTTTTTTGTGGGTTTTGTGCTTGTGGTCTTTGTAATATTTAAAAACTTTTCCTTGGTAGATGAATTCTAATTTCCTACCTATTGATATTTTAAGTACATATAGTAGCAAAAATGTATAAACCAAGCTGGGAAAGAGCTGTCTTTCACTACTAGAGATTTGACGGAATTGCTAAATGTACTATTTCACAATTTAACAAAACAAGGGCAATTTAGGAGAGGTTTTTTTATCTTATTGTTGTAAATAATTGAGTTAAAGAAAAAACTCTCTAAATATTGAATGAAAAGTGATAGTGGAAGAAAAAAGGAACTCTGGAAAATATATGCTTGGCATCAAAAGTAGTGTCTTCTACAAGCAGAATAAAAGCTGTGACTCCAACAATACACTTCAGCAGGTATTTCTCATAACAAATTAAAATACTGCTTGGTATGAGCTGAGCAGAATGATTGCAGAGCCACTGTCAAGCTTTGTGCTGAAAGCTAATCAAGACAGTTCAGTCAGCAATCACTGGATGGAGGAAAAGCTGGAAGTCTTGTAATTATGAGCTTGTCTTATTTATTGAATGAACTACTGTCCAACACAGAAACTCAAAATTTATAGAGCATTTGCAGTGGACAGACAGCTGGTTCCTCATTTTACAAATTGTTCTTTTGCATATTTTCGTAGGTTTTTATTACATTCACGGTGGCTTGGTTTGCAAATATAATTTCATGGAGAAAAAAATCTTGGACATATTAATGAATTGTTGCTGAAAAGAGAGGGAAAAGACAATATAAAATAATTTTTGGTCAAGTTGGTGATGCTAAACAAGAAGTCACTGACCTATGAATCTTCACTCAAGTTGCCTTAGCTATCAGTACTGAAAAACTGTGAACATTATAAAATTTATTCCTGTCCTTGTGTTAGCCATAACAAAATCTCGTCCTTGTCTGGCATTAAAAGAAACACTTGAATTCTGAGCATCTAAAAATTCTGCAAGCTGAGATATACATTATAGATGATATGACAGCTAGAAAGACAACTGAAAATAAAACCTGTTCATTTCCCACTGCCATTTTTTCCAGAATAGACCCCCTAAACTGAGTTTTAACTGTGCTGTTTAAACATGGATTGTTTGCTGAAAGTCACTAGAGGACTAATAATTGCCTTGTATGCTTTAGTTGAGCAGCTGACTACAAAACCAGAATACTCCCTATTGCCCACACTAAAGTAAATGCTTTGAAACTGTATCAGGATCTAGCAGAGCCTGGAGAAATCCATGTGCTGATAGGTCTCTCCTGATTTTCAGCTCTCATTAAACTTTGCAGGATTTTAATGAAGTGAATTTGTATTCTGAAGTTCTGCCCCAGCCACAATCTTTTGCAAATCAAGACTTCAGTGGCTGCTCTGACAGGAGTGCACAAGAGTCCATTGAAAATCAGTGCCAGTAGCCCACTGACCCTTTACCTTAGCTTAGGCTCATCATGGAGGATCCTTAGAAGATCTTTAAACCCTAACCAGAAATGAAAAAACAAAACTAATTAGCTGGCCCTGATTCAATATTTAGTGCAAAAAGAACCAAGTAACCCCTCCTACTCCCACACATCCCCAAAATCTCACCATCCAAATCTCATCCTTTCCACCCTAATTCATCTCTTTTGTCGTCTTAAGTATTTGAGAACTCTTTTTTGAATGGAAATATTTTTGGTCTGTTGATTTGGAAGGAATTCAGTTTGGTCTGCTTTGATTTGAATTAAAATAGCAGCTCTCTACTTTTTTTTTTTTCCTTCTCCATAGTCAGAACATGAAGATCTAAGGTATTCCAAAGCCATATGAGTGTAGTTTGACTTCTTTCAACTTATTCATGTCAGAACATCTGAACAAACAAAACTGAATAGAATTTGACCTTATCTTTCAAAACAAGAAATTGTTTGAAGGATTTTTAGCAAGGAAATAACATGAATGTAAGACTGAACTGCAAAGAGAATAAATGCTCAAGTAATTTGACTATATGAGAAAAGAAATAATTTATCAGAAAGTGTGCAAAATGTATGTAATATTATTTGTTATTGCAAACATTTAAAAAATCACTCAAAGTGTTCTCCATAAAATGTACCTAGAAATACTTCCCAGCTTCTGCATTATGTTCGTGTTGCCATAACCAAAACTGAATTGATCTCCTTTTAAAGTTGTGTTATTCCTTGCCTTAGTTCTTTCTTGATAGGACAGGACTTGGGTTTGCCAACAGAGGGCAATAGTCAAGCTGGGAAAGACTGCATCCATCATTTTTGCAACTTCTAATGAGTCAGAAGGACACATAGAATCCTCATCTGCTTTTATGGATATTGCTGTGTAATTGCAGTGTAATTATGGCACACAACAGCTTCAGAAAATTATCTTTGAAGAAAACAGCTGGTTCTCTTTAACAAACAGAGATGAAATCCTGTCAATTTAAAAAAAATCCAAAGGAAAAATACTAAAAATATATGCCAATAATAAACAGGCAACAACAACAGAAAAAGAAATAACATAAAAAATTGAAATGGATAAATCTGAGAAACTGCTAAGAAAAATATGACTGAAGTATAAAACATTAGAAAATTACAATGATGTGAATGTTCTTTCATTACATGGTTTTTTATTACAAAGCAAACGGGCTCATTGAAAAAATTTTCATTTTCCTTCTTCCACTCACGAGCAGTACGTGAGATCCCAATCCTGACAGCCCTCCTGCATGCTTTCCTCTCAACAGAAGAAATCCCCTTGGTTTCAGTGGAATTTCACAGTCTGATAAGGCCAGCCCCAGCCCCAGCCCTGTGCTGTAGCTCCAGAGTACAGAGCTCGCCAAGCCTTGCTCTGCCAAAAAAATACTGACGGCTTCTCTTGGGGGGATGAGGATGGGGGACCAGTGCACTGGCACCAGGGACCAGGCTTGAGTGCTGGCTTGCCTTGGCTGAGAAGACATTCCCAGAGCTGGGAATTGCCACTGCAGCCCTCAGGAAGAGCACAGCAGCTGGGTAAAGCAGTGAGCAGTGGGGAGAGCAGTTCCAAGGAGCAAGTTTCAGCAGCCAGTTAGGGAACGAGACCAAACCACCTCCACCACAGGCCTGGATGTGCACCAGCTGACACTAGCAAAGGAAATGAATATGGATTTGGGGCACTTCTGTAGTGTGGAAACAGTAAAATAGAGAAAGGGAATGTTGCAAAACACTTTTTAGTGAGTACAGCAAGTTTTATTTCCAGGAGTTTTGTAATCTATATTGATATGTAAATACAACTATTATTAAGTCTTTAAAGTTAACTAAAAAAATAGTCCAAATTAACAGATAAACAATACATGCAGAAAGATATGTTTTGTGGCAGTGCTCTGTAAGCCCTAGAGCTATGGAACTTTCAGTATTGAACTCCTTTATTTCCTGATGTTAACGAGGGTGAATTGAGGGACTGGGATTATCTCCCACAGATTAATTTACATGTGTGTTGTATGGCTCTTCTGTAGGCAGCAGGTAGACAGAGAAGAGGGAAAAGTATACATAAATACTAGTAGTAGTGTTTGTGTGCCAGGAAGAAATTCATCACTAGTGAAATAAGTTGCACTATCAGACTCAAAATAATTATTGAGTGGGAAAAATTAACTCTATTAAGCTTGAAATCATGTGGCCAAGGTTATGCAGAATAACCTTATTTGGCATATAGTATGATTTGTGAAACATTGAAAAATAATTACATTTTACTTATCAAAGTCTTATCAATTCTTAATTTGCAGACATTCATAAATCTTATGAACATTTGAAAAACACAAGAAGTCTATAACCTATGTCAGTATTGCATTATGGGAGCACCTTTTATAAGTTCCCAGTTAGGGATGTACTTTGCACTTACAATGGGGTTATTAAGGTGTAATGATATATTTCCAGTCAATTTAACAGCATAGCTAATAATGAATTAAAATAGCATATGTTATATGAAAAAAATTAGCAATTCAGGAAGAACTGTTTAATTTTTTCAATGGTGTGTACCTTTCTAACTTCTTATATTCCATTTCCTTATTTGTTTAAATTTGGTAGAAACAGTGATCAGGCTGGGAAAGCCTCCAATCAGAGGCAAGAGTTCGCTCTTGCTTATGTATATTGTTCTCTGTATCTGATGCAGTGTAAGATTTGCCCAAATATTTGTAAAGGCTGGTCTCTAACAGTTGATCCACTTTGTGCTCTTATTGTTCCATGAAATGGAAGCTGTCATTTAGTTCACAAGCTTTGAACAGTGGAGTGTTCAGACTGGAATGGAATGTTGGAAGTATAGACAGCTCGAAGTGCAGAGGCAGTGCACTGAGCAGAGGCTTATTCAGAAAAATGCAAACTTATCAGTAGTCTAATCAGTAAACTGAAAAGTACCTTCTGGATTGTTATCTGTGACACAGGCTAAGGTACAAATAACTTTAAGCTGTACCTCAGAGAAGCAGGTGTTTGATTTTGCTTTTTATCCTATCTGATAATAAAAGGTTAGGAAAAGAGTCACCATTATGGATATTTCTTGCCAAGCAGACAAAAAAGATAAATGAGAAAGATGGCTATATGAAAAGGCAGTTAGAATGTGTTATTGCAATTGGAGGGAATATTGGCAAATAGTGTAACTGAACAAAATATTGAACATACATGAACCTAAGTTTTAAAATGCTCAAGCCACAGTTCCATTTTATGGAACTAAATAAACTACAAGCCATACCAGTAATCAATTGTGTGCAGACAATCAAGCAAGTTTTTTCAATGTATTCTGCTGATTACTGAAAGGAATTGTTAAATATTAGAATTAAATATGGATATTAATTTCTAGAGAAGAAAGCACTGTTTTTTTATTGAAGTGTTTAATTAATAATAGCAGAATTTTACCATGCAGATATTTACATTTTTCTTTAATGTGATTATAAAAAATAAATTTTTTACATGGTAACAAAAATTCACAGAGAGTTTTATTCTTTTCAAAGAAGGAAACATTACTCTGGGATTTAATAATTTAAGGATGGACATGAACTTAGATGTTGTGAGGAAGAACAAAGAATTTTTGGGTACACTAAGGACAAAGAGTTTGTTTATCCACAGGGATTGCATAGCCTGTGGTTAAGTGAATTATACCACCATAACGTTGTAATGCTGACACAGAGAATAATTGGTTCACATAAACTTCAGTGCTGTTTGTTCCTTGGTTGGCTTTCTAGAAAAAGCTCAAAATTGGAAACATTAAGAGTGAAAGCAGCTGTGCATGCCAAATTATATTCCATAGACAGCATCTCTAAATGTAAAGGGAGTTCAAAGAAAGGAAGAAAGAATTTTCAGATGACAACTTTTTGCTTTGAAGATTTGGTTATGATACTTCTTTAAGATGAATATGACTAGAAAGGTGTGCCTGGCTGGGTAATTATGATTAGTCATATTGGTGACTTAGCAGTATGTACATTTACATCCAACCACAGGAATAGGAAATATCTTAAAAGTGATATGTAAATTGATAGATGCTTAAGGTTCCCAAATAGAACTTTAATAAAATAAAGACTAGGTGAGTCTTGTAAATCCCAAATCTATTCATAAATCCTGGGTAGGAAGCTCTAAATTTTAAGTATTTTGGTACAGATACCCAGGTTACTGTATTGTTATAAACTAAGTTTTGTGCTTTAGAGGCATATTTTCTGTCTCTTGGGTGAGTACATGGGAAAGAACCATGTATTTGTTGGATGTGAGAGCTTTCCCAGTGGCCAGTGTGTTTTAATTCCTAGTTTTTATCCTCTTGTTTTGTGACAAACAAGTTTTGACTTGGTTGCATTTTGTATGGGAGCATAAGATTTTATGGCCATTTTTGTGAAATGCTGTTCATCTCCATGTTTTCAATCATGACACAAAGTGTAATAAAAATATACCTGTTGAAGAACATAACTTGCACGGGCAGAGTTTTGGAGGGCTTGATACATCAAGGCTATGTCTTAGATTTATCTTTCATAATGTGGGATGGTGGAGTTGAGTAGATAAAATTCAGTTTCTCAAGTGATGATGACAATGTCAAGGTTGCCCGTCTTCTTTTGGGTATTTTGTTGGTTTTTAAAAGCTTGTTTTATTTCTGCTTAGTTGTAGTAAGTTGTCAGTTTTTAAAAATATTTTCTTAATTCTTGTTTATTTTGAGGTCAGATAGAAAAAGGACTGTGTGCACAGCAACTAAGAAAAAGAAACAAAATGTGTACTTTTCAGAAGTTCAGACGTATATGAGTATCTTGAATTATGAATTTCATAGGTAATATAAATTTCATAAAGGTCAGACTATTGAGAGCTTCATATCCCCAGAAGCACCTTAATCTATAGCTTCAAAATAGATATATTTAAAGTAAGACATATCTGTAACCATAGAAGTCTTGTATTTCAATAATTTTGTTTTGGGGGAAGTTATTTGATAGATATTAATGACAGTATTACTTACTGTTGTCCTCTGAAAAAGTATATGTAGTTTAATTCCCTGTTTGCTAATCAATCTTTGTAAGCCACCTTATGCCCCATTGCAAATTTATATTATATTTAGATGACATAAGAGGAAGACAACTAACCTGTGTTCATTCCATTTACTTGTTCTGATAAGTTTTCATACTATGAGATATCTTCCAGTAATGTTTTTCTTGGCACTTCTGTGTCTGGATATCCTAATAACAGAATCTTTCAGGTTAAAGAAATTAAATGAATGGTAGAATATGTCACTGTCTTTTAGTGCTTCTGCTGCTAGAGATTACTTAGCTGCTGTGAGAGACAGAGTTGTTTTCATTTTCTGCTAAAGCTCTCATCCAGATCTAACTAATTCTCAAATGTAGGTAAAAAGCAGCTCCGCAAATATAGCTTATATTCTCACAGAAAGTCAGAGACTCAACCAATTACTCATTTTGATTGTCCTTGCTAATTTTTTAAGTCAGGCTGGAATGACTTCATTTCTCACCAAAAAGTTTTGCATTCCAAAGGCCTTCAAACCAGAGCTGTGGAGTGTCCTGCAAAGAACCCCTCAGCTACACACAAAAATGTTCTACAGCCACCTAAAAATATCATTGTCCCAACTCAAAAGCTGCAAGCTATTTAAAAACCTACCAGCTAATGAATCTTCTATTTTAAAAGATGTTTTTTTTTAAATTGTCTTTTGTTGTGAAAGGGAACATGCTACATATGTCAGTGTTTCCAGTGTGTTTCCTGCCACCAAGACCTCCATCTTCCATCTAGTCATTTGCAAGTACCCAAAACTGGCCATGAGCCTGTTCCTGAGAGAGTTTCTTCACCAACATATGGCTGTGCTCAGAATGATTGCTCTGGCCTTCAGTCTGCTCATTTAAACCTAATGAGGTCCACAGAGGTGACTGTATGACTCACACAATGAAGTCATTTTTCCAATTAACATTCTGACAAATGTCTTATAAGTAGAGCTACTTCAATAGGTTTCCACAGGTGGGGAAGAGATCAGGTATCACAAAATACTCTGTTACGTTCTTCTGATATGAGAAATTCCATTCCCTCTAGAGTATGACTGTTCACACAACAGATGGATATTTCATGTCTGTGGAGTGTGACCCATTCCTAAATCAAACTCTCTATCTGCAAGCCAAAGTGCTTGTGCAAGGCACAAAATTAACCTTAGTCTTGAGTAGGCACTCATAATGCTCATCCTAAAAAGCCTTCCTTTTATTAGGAAGTCTTTTATTCATTATTGTGGGATATAATGTTTGGAAATGTAAGCAGCTGACACCTAATGGAAGACTTTTAAGTAACCAGTTGAAAAGCCATTCTTCCTGTCTGCCTATGCCCTTTCATTTTAGTATTTGTGAATGTTTACTCAAACAGCTTTTTGCTGTATGAATATGAGATGAAGAAGAGAATCAGAAATCATCTAAAGAGTGTTAATTTTTTAAAAAAAATTTTTACTGGCTAAGCATTATTTGTTATTTCCACATTTAAAAAGATATGAATGTGTTTAGAGAGCAGAAGCAAACCCACATGATTTAGCAAGCAGCTATGCTCTACAAATTACGAATTATCAAAGTAAATTGTCAGCAAGTCTCCCCATGTACTGAAATTTGTTACATATACTGTTTGCATATACAATGAAAACAAGATATAAATTCATAGGGACTCAAAATCTTTACCAGACGAATTTAAACAGAAAAAAGCAATATAGTGTTTTAGATAATGTATGCCTTAGCTACCATTCATTGGAAATTTAACACTTTAAAGAATAATATTTTGACTTTCTTTGGTAAAAGATTGAAATTATAAAGAGTTTATTTTTCCAAATTCAACTCTGTTGAGATATACAATCAGCACTACTACCGAGTACAACTACGATAAATTGTGCAGAAGCTATTCAAGACAGAAAAATAAACTACTGGAATTGTTCCAAGAAACAACAAAGAATTAAACCTGTGGCTTTCTTCCTTTTCAGATTGTTTGGTGCAACCTTTCAATAATTTTATGGTGCATTTTTAAGTACTGGTATTATTATTATAATATTTATTATTATATCCAGCAGTATATTTATCTTTTTATAATCTATAACTTTCATTTGAGGCTTTATTGCTGTTATCATGGTAGCAGGTAGTGAACCAGTTTAATCCTATGAAAAGAGACAGTTTAACCACACTTCTTCAAAGAAAATCTCTTGTATGAAATAAGTCGTTCTTATGTCAATGAATATATAATCTCAAACTATATGGTAATATAAGCATTAGAAGTAACATGAAGTGCAAATTTACTTTTAACTGTGTGTACACCCCAGCAGGGAAACTGTCTCAGTAGTAATATTCCTACCACAATGTACTGATATAGTTGAGTCAAGATTTGTAAAGTGTGGTAGTATCTACAATTGGACCAGCTTCTACATCTGGGAAAAAAAATTGAATGCTTTTAAATACGTATGAACTCCAGCAGATTTGAAGAAGATGAAGGAAACTCAAAAGCTAAAAGGACTTGCTTCATTTGTTGCTTTCAAAATATAAATATGACTCATTACAAAGTCCTATAGCAAAATTCAAATTAATTCAGAACTAGCCAGAATGAGGCAGTGTTGCCTAGACAGAGAACTGTACTAAGGGGCTATGGTCACCAAAGCAAGGATTTCTGTGTGCTCTTGCAAACTTATCAAGTCATTTATAGATAGTGTGGGTAAGGGATCCTGTAAGCCAATGAACAGTGAGCCATGGAGTCACTCAGATGCTTGTGTTCTATGGATTTTTTGGTTATAATAACTGCCTTTGGAAACACAAGTCTTACCCGTTGTGCCATCTTTTTCACCTTCCTTTGGGTGTTCAACAGAACAAGTATCTACAGGCAGGGCTGTTGTTTCAGGCATCATGGAAGTAAGTGAGATAGAAGAAACAGGAGCACATTTCATCTGAACCACCTTTGACAACAAATTACTCTGACAGCAGATGACTTGCCTACTAAAACAAGAGACAAGAGAAATACTCTCTGTTTAATACAGTGATCTCTAGATTTATAGGTAAATTGTTGCCATCAATATGTTTTTCTTGTTTGATTTTGCTTTTGTGGAACAGGAAACATTTTTCCTTTTACTTACCATTTGCAGTCAAATGATTTCCTAATGGTCTCAGTTAGCACAGCCTGTTGTGAGCACTACTCCTTAGGAATATGATACTGTAATCTTCAGAATTCCATTAGTGAATCATTCCAAGTGACTTAAAATTTATCTGTTAGCGTAATATCTCAGTATTTGTTTCTTCTGATAGGAAGCAAAAACTTTCGCCTAAAAAAGTCCCGTGCATTTAAGTGGTCAAGTAGCCTGATGGAAAGATCAGGTTGGAAAGGGTGGGATAGAAGAAATAGAGCAAGATACAAGCCTTCTATGGCTCCTGAGGAGACAATATATTTGATGATCTCATCACAAAGGTTACTAAATAAATGAAAGTAAATGGCTGGTTGATTCCCTTTAATTCAACATGTGGTGTAGACACTTCCTTCCTATTCCCTCACTACAGTACATTGGATCACATTAGGCTTGACAATAAGGATTGACTCAGTGGTTTTCAGTTCTGTATAGTGATTTTGATTCTTTTTCAAAATGATTTACTGATTGCTCTAATGTGCTTTCTAATTCCTCATTTTGTTGGTGGTGCTTTTGTTAAATTTTTTTCAAGCCATTACTAGATCTTTATTGACATACATTAGATGTTAATTTCCAAATTTACCCATTTATTATTACTGTGTTGGTTTTGTTATTAGATCACTGGCCTTTTGGGTCTTTATTTTCCTTTTCATTTTTTTTCCCTTTTTTTTGCCGTTTCAATCTCTTTTCTGGGTGGAGTGAGGTATAAGCATAGTTATCAAAGACAGTAACTGGCTACCAAAGTTACTATTGCATTAAGGCAGGTAGGAATTTTAGCTGAAAATTAAACAGGAATGTAGTACAAATACAGATATTCCCCAGTGTAAAATAAAGCAAATGAAAGGAAATGAACATAAAATACTGATTCAATGGTTCATGATCAATGCTAGTAAGGATGTTGGAATGGATAGTTTAGTATTTCTGAAGATGGTTACACAATATTAATCCACTATCTTGAGTTATTTAATATGTCCTTGATAGATGCTAAGGCATTGGTGAGGCTTTGCATACATCCTGGAATTAGTGTCATTTAAAGAATTATCAGTTTTTATTGCCTCTCTTACCAGTCAGTACAAGTTAACTTATTAGACTGTAAGAGACAGAGAATGATGGAGACTGCAAATACTTTTTTTTTCAAATTTCTCATAGTCATCCTTTCATGTGACTTTCATCCTTATTGCTTAACAGCTCTGATCTTTCTGCAGTTTATTAATGGCAGAACTTTTGCTTTTAAAAATTGGTTGACCCAAGTAAGCCTTACAAATGTCTTCAAATATTTTCATGTATCCAGTTTAATTAATATGTTACTTACAGACTTTAGCAGAAATAATTAGATATAGGCTCTTTCACCATTACATATTTTAATGGCAAAATCAATCAATTTCTGGTTTATATTATTAATATTGATTTACCTTCATTTTCCAAAAATACCCTTTGATAGCATAGTGCAATGGTGCTGGTATTTTATCAGGTTTAAAGTCATCTTTTCAAAGCGATTTTGATCTTAGTCAGGGCTGTTTTCAACCAAAGTGGACTGGTAATCAATAGACAGAGAAAATACTGCTGTGCTTTTGGGACAGAAGAATTGGAATTTCAATCTATTTTTTAACTTGCTAAGGGAAGAAACTTCTTCCTAACTTGTTTTTTGCATGTGTTATAAAAATAGGAGGGTAGCCAGAGCCCTTAGGTTGCTTGGTTTAATTTAAGCAGATTGTCTCTTTTTTCAATGCATGCTCACTTCTGGAGCACCCACCTTTGCAAGACACTTCTGTTGTTCCTGCTTACGTGGACCATTGCCTTCCTGCTGCTGGAGCTGAAGAAACTCTTTTCGAAGACAGATGTTATTTGTTTTGTGTGAAGGCTCCAAAAAATGAGGCTTCAAAATCATACAGGGCATCAAACCCGTCCCTGAACGTTCAGTGATGTGTAACAAGCTCATTCTGTTGACACTGGCAAGTGCTGACTTTAAAAACATGATAACTGGAGATGTGTGAAATGTTCACAATGAACATAAACACCTTTGAAGTTTCATACTTTTAGAAAAGTCCTTCATATTAAAACTCAGGTAAGCTTACTCTTGAATTCAAAAGGATTTTGACATTGAATAAGACTCAGAACTTCATTCTGATTCAAAACTAATTCAGGCGTTTGTTATTCTATTTATGGGCTTTTGTAAAAAATGAGTGAGTACTTTTCTCAGAGAGAACTAGTACCAATCAAAAGCAATGGGAATATTCCCACAAATTTTCAATGATCCATCACAAAAAATTTTCATGGATCTCATAATGTAAGATTATCTATTAACTCTATTATTATGCTAAAATAATAAGCACGTTCATTTAGATTCTTCCATCTATTTTAACTTCAAAACATTCTGTTGCAATCATACAGCCAACGGCCCACACAACATTTCTGGCCTCGAGGCTGACTCAATCCAGGCAGATTTATCTTTTGAAAAGCTGGTACCACTATTCTGAGATAGGAAAATAAGCTTCTGACTGAGAGTAAGGGTTGCCAGACATGACTCAGTCTCCAAAACCAGAATCCTGTGCTATGCAGTGTTTAAAATGTCATTTCACATTAATAAGTTATTTTAAAAATAAAAGGGAAAAAAAAGGAAAAGAAAAAGAAAAAAAAAAAAAAAAAAGGAGGGAGAGAAGGAAACTGGCACCATGCCTACATTCCTCCTGAGCCAATTTTACACTTGCCCAATTGCAAGCAAAAGTGGAACCTGCATTTGGATGCATTTTTGTGAATGACTATGTTACAAAGCCGGTGAAGCTCAGGAAACAATAAAGTATTGGCTGCTTTACAGTCCTATATGGTTATGGTGCATCTGCTGAGGTATGGCCAGTAAACCAAGTGTGATATGGAATGTGTAAATGTGATTTGCTTTGACCTTGGTATGTGAGGGTATCACCAAGCATATATATTCACTCAGACACGTAACTTACCATTGGACCAAAGCGAGCATGCACTAGGACGTGTGATTTGTGTATTTGTAACAGAGGGAGGGGGCCTGAACTAGGCATGGGATCTTTGATGTAGTAAATATCCTCAATTACGGAGTCTGGAGGGAAAGGAGAAGGTGAGAAGGTCAGATTGTGACTAAGGAGGTAAAAGGAACAAAGACTGTTTCTTCCTTTGTACTCACCTAACAGTAACCTGTGAACCATTTCCATCTTAGCACTATTTTGACCTGTTTAAAGGTCATGCATAAGAGACCAAAAAGGAGAAAGCCTTCTTTGTCAGCTCTTGTGAAGATGCACAAGGGACTGGGACAGTCTTGGCTGATCTAATCAAAATTCTAAATTTTCAAGCACATTTCAGAAGGGTAGTTAGTGTTGATAATGTTAAATAAAAGTTTGTGTCTCATCTTGTGTCAACAAGTCTTTTGTACTTGACTGACTGAATATTTGAAAAAAATAGATTTAACTGGAACTTAGCCTTCAAATTAAAAGAATTAATTTTCATTTTCTCTTCTTTTCATCTATTGATAGTCATATCTCTTGCAATTTATCAAAAATTTTCAAAATAGGGCTAGTTGCAAAAAACTGAATCATTGAGATTTTTACTCTAGCGCACTGTAAAAATCTCATCAAAAAATTGGCAAAATATATCACCTGCTCAGACATGAAAGTGTGTGATTTCAAGTATATGAGCTGAAAAACCCAGTGTAGAAAAGCCTATGACTCAGCTGTAAGACATTTCATTGCACGAGAGCCTCCATGTGCGGTTTAAAATGTATAAGTGTCATCATAAACCTCCCACTCTCCTAAGAATAGAGCTATCACTGGACCCTGTTATCTCACAACCCCAAGGTACAGTATGATAATGATACTGCTTAACATCAGTGTACAGAGAGAGAAAACACTGGAGATGCCGCAAGCATCTCAACTATAAAGAAAATCAAATTAAAATATTAATTTACTGATTAATATAACATTAGATGACCCATTTCTCCAGCTTGTTAAACAACAAAGACTTGCAAAACTAAATAAGGGCCTAAGAGATAAGTGTTTTAAGAATTCCCATAGAGATGTTTAGCTCCTTTTTAAACATCATTAAAGATGTACTTTGCATATAACAAGCAGTTTTATTTTTTTTGCTGCACTGACAACTCCTGCTTGTTTTTTTTATTAACATACACTTTCAAAAAAGGTTATAAAGTGAGGGGTTTGGTCACAGAGTTTGAACAATCAGCTCATACTGTAGAATAAAAGAACATGAGTACAAGGCAGACTTGGGAGGAAAGAGAATATAATCATGCAGGTAAATTGTGGGGCAGAGGGCTTAAAGTTTGATATGTAAGCATGAAGAAAAAAAATTAACCATTTTCATCCTCTATGCCTGGAAAATGCAAAGGAGAAAAGTTTCTTTGCTGAACTTTTCCACAAAAAATGCCTGCTGTTTGGGAAAATGGGAAATTGCAATACATGATTTTTAGACAGGAAATGGCAATCTAATTTAAAATAACTTACTTCAAACCTAAAAATACCACAGCTAAATTCTATAGCAATTTTATCACAGTTGGAGCATGGTAATGATGCTCTCATGACATAAGAATATTGCTTGAATTTTTGTGCTATATTTTACTAAAAAAAGTCAGTAGAAATATTTAACGATGTTTTTAAAAATTGTCTTTCTATATAAGCCAAACCCTCATAGTATTAGAATTTTATTAACGTCTACAAAAAATATATGGCTTGCTAGGGGAAGAAACTGTGAATCTTCTGTTTCTGTGGATAAAAGTCTTTGTCTTTTCCTTAGTGTTCCAGAAGATATGAGACTGTGAGCATGGATATTCAGCTTGCATGTCAATACAATGTGTATTTTTAAATTATTTCAAAGGGAAGAGAGAACTACAAATTCCAGACTGCTCAGAAAAACCAAACTATTTCTGTAACAGGTACTTATATTCTCCTTGCAAAATTTTGCCTTTCTGGTGTTGGCCCCATTATGCATGAGATCACATGGGTTGGAAATAAGGCAGCTTGGGCTTCCTAAAATACAGGGGGATGTGTGTGTGTGTGTGTGTCGGTTCCCTGCGTGTGTTCCAAGTTCTTATCGCTCTCCTTTTTGTTCCTGTCCCCAGCCACTGCCTCCAGGGTACCAGCTTTCCTTATCCCTGCTCCCATGGCAACAAGTCTCTGTTCCAGCAGTAGTGGCTCTGTCTCTTCATCTCCTCTCTCTGCAGCTACGTTCTGCACTTAGAAGTAGCTTGATATTCTGTCACTACTTTCTTTCCTTTATTTATCAGGCCATGCATGCTTGTTCCAAAGCCTCTACTGTGAATACACTGATTCTGTAGGTGACACTACTTTAGCCAAAGTGAATTTAGGCTTGTTTTCTTTCTTCTCCCAAACTACTCTGAACTATTCTCTTCTACTCTTCGGTGTCTGAAAGAGGAAAAAATTATTATTATTTTAAACATTATCCTCCCACTTATCCATGGCAGGAGCAGCACAAATTGAATTGAAACAGCAAACATTTTAAAATGTAAGTTAGATTAAGAAAGGTTAGAGTTGCATGTGCTTCAAGAGCAATCCAACTGCCACCACCATTTTTGTAGGCAGTTTGTGCACAGAAAAGAAGATGTGAATTTTTGAAACAATCTGCTAGCATAAAATGAGAAAAAGATTTTAGAATAACCATTCCTGTTGATTTCTGGTTGGCTCCTTAATACACATTATAACAAAAAATATTCATGTTGAACCATGATTTAATCAAGTAAACAGCCCAATAGCAGATAATATTTACAGAATAAATACGCAGCCTTCTGAAATGCTGAAAGTACATGGCCTAAAATAAAAAATTTTTAAAAAATTAAGAATCAAAGAAGAAAAAGGGGGAGAAAGGATAACAGTTTAACATGAGGAAAGGTGTAAAGATCTAGTGTGGGAGTTATAAATCTCAGGGGCATTGTAACAGAATCAATTGATAGGTAGCAGTAAATTTAAATTTGTCATTTGCTGACTTGTGATTTTTTGGAATGAAACAATGTTGCTGCTAAAGAATGTATGAGTGTGCATTACAATGAGTAGCAAGTTCTCCACTTTTCTCTGACAAAGTGATTTTTGTTTACTACAAAATCACCAGATTTCTTTTTAAGGGCTAAAGGTTTGGGGCCTGAAATCCTCCTTAATCTTAATGGGAAACACAGGATATTTAGCAATTGTCAGACTGCATTCCCATGTTGTAATGGTATTGAAGAGCTTCTTTCTCCTAAAATATAAATGATTGTATCTTTTCTAAGGGGAAAGTGCTGTTTTGGCATCTGGGCGAATTGGGGTCCAGCTGTCTGGAAAGCAGCTCTGCAGAGAAAGAGAGCAGGATTCTGGTGCACAGCAAGTTGAAGGAGCCAACACAGTACACAGCCAAAGGTAAGGTCCATACTGGGCTGCAACAGCAAGAGCATGGCCAGCAGGTCACAGGAACTGTTTATTCCCACTTACATCTGTAGTGCCACAGTGTTGGGCACCCTGCTGTAAGAGAGGTACTGACAAATTGGAGCAAAGCCAGAGAAGGCTGCTGGGATAGACAGGAGGTGGAGCACACAACACCCTGAAGGAATGTACTTATTTAAACCTCCAAAAAGAAGGCTAAAAGGTGATAATTTTCTGTATTTAAGTACATAATGGGTGATTATGGAGAAATATAGCTAGTGTCTTCTCCAACATAGAGAATGAAATTACAAAGGACAGTGATAAAAAGATTTTTCATGAGGCCTTTCAAGGGGACATAAGAAAAAGTTTCTTCACAATGAGAATGGTGAACAGGCTGTCAAGAAAGGCTGTGGACTTTCAAAAAAGCTTTCAAAATTTGACTGGACTACGTCCTATTTAATCTGTTGTGGCTTCTGAGTAAGTCTTGATTCAGGCAGATGGTTGGACAAGATAACCTACAGACCTCCCATACAACAAATATTATCTTATGATTCATGAGTCTATGAATATCGGTTCCCTAGGAAGATGAATCTGCACTGTACTTTCAAGATTCCCAGAATAGGAAATACTAAATAAAAATAGAGTAATGTTTGCACATTAAGACAGACTAGGGCAGAACTGGTTGATTACAGTTATTTGAGTAAGTCACTTAAATGATTGTAACCTTGGGTAAACAGTAGAGCATCTATGAGTTTCAATTCTCCTCCAATAAAATAGAATGAATAATATTTCTTCACATTATTTCTAAGAGTGATTCACCCTTATGTGCCAAAGGCTTTTTTAACAGACTGAGCCAAATCAGTTACTGATCAACCTACCACAGCCATTGTGCATCTGGTCAATGTACATATTAGTTCACAAAAATAATCTTCAAATACATGGGGGAAAAAAAGAGCACATAAATGATTCCAGAGTCCTTCTTCCTGCATATAGAAACCTGCTTCAATATGTCTGTCCTCCAAACAACTATTTTAATTATTATCTCATATGCACTCTGATAAGGGCTATAAGCATAGGGAATATCGTTTTCTCTCTCAATCTTTAGAGAATTCCTGAATTGATGTCCCAGCATCTGGTCTGTTCTAACCTAAAATGCTGTCTCCAGGTCCTTGCTTCCTGGTCCCGCCTGCTCTACTTCTTGGCTTTGTACTGAGATATTGCAGGTACTGACCTACTGTGTAAATGTTTTGTGGTTAAAACCCAAAGAAGTGATTTGTGTTTATAAGCTTTAAATTGCCTTGCTGACAAAATATGCACAAGCTGAAAGCTTCTGCTCATGCAAAATTGTGATGGATTGCATTTTATTGGATCTTATGAATAGCTCTTTGATTCAAAACAATGAACCCTTTAAATGCCTTTAGAAATTGCAGTGAGATAAAGGTATTCTCTCCCTCCATCGCCACCATCAGAGAGTGACAAAACAGGACTGTTTTTCAAGACAGACACACACATGTGCATACTCACTCCCATGTATCCATAATCACACATTTAAATTTATAGAAGATGACAAATATAGTGTTGAATTTTCTAAGTTGGTATTGGCTAGTTGCCTGATTTTCAGATATAAACTCTTTTGTAAGGACACAGAATACATGTCTATATTAGAATACAGACACTCTGTGTGTGTGTGTGTGTATATATATATATACATAATTACATATGTATGCATATATATAGTGCATATATAGAGAGACTATATATATATATAAAAATAAAATATAGATATTGAATTTAGAACGTTATATGTTTAAAGACACACAACATCTATGAAAAATATTTGGTGTTTTTCATCTATAGCTGATTTAGTCAGTATCCTAGAAGAAAAAAAATCCCAGAGGTTAATAAATTTTCTCAGAACTTTGATGTGTGAGAATATATAGATTTATTTATACAGATGCACCTTCAGTTTTTTCTTTGTGTTTATTTATGCCGCAAAAAAAGTAATTTTCATATTTCAAACATTTCAGGTGGAAGTTACTTGTTTTATCACTCCCAAGTCAAGGGAATATATAGTTAATGTTACTTGTTTTCATCAAATTCTGTCAAAGTAGAAAACTTTGTGTTTCATATGTATGTATATTTAATAGGAAAACAGGGAAAAATAAGGAAGTTAAAACTGCTTGTGAAAGCTTGGCTTTTTTTCTGGCTAAGAAGGTTTTAGTGACACTAGTTAAATGTCAAATATGATTACACAAAACTGCTGCTTAAAGCTGAAAATAAAGTTGAGCATGCTTGTGAAGATTGTGTCAGAAATTTAAAAAGTAGTAGTGCATAATTTATCAGTGTTAATAACATTAGGTGCATTTCTGAGGTAATTCACCTAAACAGTCAACAATTTATCACATCACAATACATAAAATGTACTTTTAATTAATAAATAGACATTCTAGTGCCTTAACAACTACAAAAAAAATCAATCCTTCCTTACATTCTGTCTACAGTTTGGGTTCCTTTAATGGGTTTTAATGGGTTTTATTCTACACTCCCTTAGCAAAGCTTATTAATTTGCTTCCTGGAAGACTTTCTGTATTTTGTGGCATAATCTCAGTGTCTTTAGGGTATCTGTCTGATACCTTAAAGCATCATTCATTACTCCTGAAATGACACTCTAGCCTACCTTGGAAGTAATGAAGTTACTGTAATGTATTGTAGTTCTTGTTAACAGGCTGTCTGTGAAGTCCTTAAGTTTAAACTGTTTCTTGGGAAAATAAGGTGTTTCCAGTATCTCTGAATGGTTAATGAAGTACTTCACTTATATAGTCTCAAACCAGTTGGCAAAAGAGATCTTTATCACTATCTTCTAGAGAAGTAAGTCAGATGGACCCATTTCTATACCATAAATTACAAAAGAACTGAACTCTCAGCTAAAATGCCAACAAGTCTGAGTATGCTCAGAATTTCAAACACAAAAATAAATTCAAAAATATTCTCAAGTACAAAAATTTGTTTATCATCTTATTATTATCATTTTACAGTTATTAAAGTTCAGGAAAAGAGAAGTAAAAAGCACAAAAGGATTCCATCAATGTCACAACATAGAAAAAAAAAAGAGGAATCAGGACCAAACCCAGTAACCAAATGCTTATAAAACCACTTAAATTTGTGATTTATCTACCTGTAATGTTTTGTCAAGTTTATGTAAACTACAAAACAAAATGCTAATTATATTGCATGTATTTATCGAAATATTTCCCAAACAACTCTCTCATGAGCCATGGTATATGACTTGCTTCTTGGGATAGTTTTTCATAGGCAGTGCTGCTTAGAGGAATCTCAAGACAGTCTTATAGTGTTTTCCAGGAAAGGAAAATGACTCTTTTTCTCCCTTATACTGCGCTAATAATGTTACATACATAATAGTGGTAGCTGAATATCTGTCATGAAGGTTTTCCCCTTCTTATAGGACAGAGCTCTGCCTCTTCAAGAATGAATTAGATTACACTTTATTGGAGAACACAAAACATCTGAATAATCTGTCCACAAGGCTTTATGTATGCATAGAGTTATTTAGACATGGGTGAATTCTCTTTGGAAAAGAACCAAAGATTCAGAAACTAAGTTTAAAAATAATTATTATAGATTTTAAAATCAATATAATTGTTTCAGAATGTGGGAGTCAACATAAGACCTCATGAAAAAGTAAAGCAGATATGTTTTTTTTAAAAAAAACTATGATATGATGATTAGACAACATAAGACAAATTATAGATGCCTGGTACAATACTGCTATTAACAGAACAGAGATGAATACACAGAAATATATTGATGCAGAATTTCATCAAACAAAATGTAAACTGAAATACTAGCACACAGAAAAATCCAGCCTCAAAATAATTTTTTTATTTTCTGCCTCTTAATATTTTGCATACCTAAAAGTAAAGATACATATCTCAGATAATAAGATTCTAATGCTCTTTTTTTTTTACTTCTCACAGCTGTCCTTTCACTCTGTATTAAAGCAAGGTGTCTGGCTCTTTACTATTTCTATACACTCAAATATCTACTTTTACAGAGCTCACCCACTAAACCAAAATCACAAACCAAACTGACATTGATACCAGTTGTGATCCATATCCAAAAATTTCTTCCAAAAACATACAAATTTTAGAATTTAACCCACCCTTCCCAAACCTAAACAGTTGCTATGGCAAGTCCTACGTGTTATCTTAAAAAGGCACCCACACCAAAGATGAAGAGTGTAGTGTGACACAGGTAGAATGTGTGAATAGAAGCCTGACTCAGAGATGGAAATCTTCCACTTTCCACTTTTCTCTGTTTATCAATTATTCTTAGATTTTTGACACAAAATTTTCAAAAGAAAAGGGATTTTTGACAACATTATTACAAAGTAGTAGCTTAGACACCCTGGTTTTATCTCCAAATAGCAGTATACCAAGAATAGGAAAGATGAAAGCAAGATTTTTGTTAAATATAATCATTAAAGAAGTGTTTTGTGGTTGGGCTTTTCTCTTTTTCTTCCTGCAACTTCCAAGTAATACTAAAGAACAAAGCATGTAAAAGGTTGTGAGTCCAATACAGTAAAAGATTAGTTACCACAAGAAAATGGTCAAATATCACTCTTTATGATTGCAAAAATGGAGTCGTCCCATTGTCAACTGCTGTGAACTTTCATCTTTGAAAGTTTATTTGATTTTAGAATATGACTAATTTTGAACCTCCTCAAGTAAAATTAGCTGTTGCTAAAGTTCTGATTGCCAAGAATGCTGAAACAAAATTTTTCTCATGTTAAAATATACATATCCCAGGCAGGACTTCTTGTGATAGTCAAATTATTTCATAACTTTAGGTCTCTCCATCTATGTAAATATATATCTAAACCTTAGGGATCTATGATGAAATTAAACAGTATTTGATGAGATAACTTCTCACTCCTTTGACCTGATTTTTGTTATAGACAAAACAAGTAGCTGCACAGGTCGCTACCTCTATTAGCTATAGCTAATATTCTGTATTTTGAAAAATGTCTTTTGCATTTACATAATCAGAAATAGCTCATAAGATCCCATCAAGGTGTTGATGCAAAACCTATTGTGTGACTTGTTCTTATATGTTTCTCTTAATGAGCCGTATCCACTTTGAAGACTAAATTAGGTTATCATCAGACTAACATGATCTACAAAACATTGTAAAAAGGTTAAACTCTCTTAGATGGGGTTCCTGGGTATTTATAAGGAATTACAAATGCTCCTGTTAGAAGATTATCCTTGTACCCATAGATTAAGGCCACTGCATGAACACTCTTTTACAAATCAATATTAATTAAAAATGATTATTATCAGAGAACTAAACAAAGGGCCTATGCTACTAAAGAAAGGGTATGCCCCAGTGACAGATCACTGTTAAAACCTCTCATGCCATTGGGTGATATTTGCCATATGTCCAATGATTGATAGTAAGATTTAATGAGTTCTTACAAGCAATTAAATAATCAAGGGTTCCTGCTGTTACATGGCATAGCTTGATAGAACAGTGACAAATGAGAGAATATCTGCAACCTAATCAAAGGGACATATTTCCTTGGGAACAAAATAATATTATCCACCAGTGCAATCAAAGGACAAAAGAACACAGAGAGGACGCAACAGAATGAGATAAATTTTGTGCTCTTTTCATTATTCTGGCCATACAGTTTCCATTTATTGGATCCTATTAAATCAGAAAGACAATTAGGCTACTTAAATATGTTTCATTTGTCATAAACTGTTAGCTAGTGGGTACATATCCATATCCAGTCACCTTAGGTCTCCTTTCCCCATGAAAAACTATCCTAGGTTATGGTTTCTGTATTTTTATTTGGTATTTATTTCTGTTGTGATTACTGAAGTCCGGTGTAAGTTTGGGTTTTGTTTTTCACTTCAACTAAAGGGATACAGAAAAAGACTGTACTACACTGAATTTGTCAAACATTTTTGATTAATGAATTGTTGTAAACATTATATATTATATTTCTCAACACTAGCTCCCCAGGTCCTCTTTGGATGTGGAATTAATATATTTTAGTTTTTCTTTTAATTTCTTTTATATTTTAATTTTTAATTTTTTTTTTAAATTTCTTTTGACTAGAAACTCAAAGATTTCCTTTTATTTGTGTCAAAACTAAATAAAAATATTCCAAGACTAGACACTACTTTATAGCTAAAATTTTCATTAGGAAATGTAAACCTCAGACTGTAGTTATTCCATATTGTATTTCAGCTAGCTAACTGGTGAGTAGGATAAAAGTTATTGAAAGGCACCAGACAATCAATGTGCCCCTATAAATCATTATGTTTCAGTATTTAACATGTGATCCATCTTTAGACTGTGTAACATGCTACCTTTCGGAATATATACTGAGCTCTTTCCTGGTTTTATCTGTGTCGGTGGCATGTGGGAAGGGAGATGAACTCCTGTGGAGCAGACCAACCACAGGACAGGTTGTTCAATTCCATCACAGTTTCCCAGAGCCCATTTCTCAGACTAGAACATAAGAAGCAGCAAACTGTTGGGGATGATGCATGCACACTGCACAGCAGAACCTCTAGTGGCTTTGGTAGCTATTATACAAAATACTCATGGAATTGCAGTCATGAAATCTTTCACAGACAAAAAATGGTTTGGGTTGAAAGGGACTTTTAAAGGTCATCTAGTCCAAGACTCACAATGATCAGGGACATCATTTCATCCTTGTCTCCCCCTTCTAGTGGAATGTGCAAAACTGTCTTACCCACAAGGTGTTTTTTCTCCCATTTTCCTAGCTTTTTTTTAATGTGAGATAAGCACAAATTGTGAAACCTTGACATTTTCAAAAAACCCAGAATAATTCTTTTCCAGCCAGCTGTATTCAACACTGAAGCATCACTGATTCTACTTTTTCCACATGGCAGTACATTTGTTTTGTTTTCCATACACAAAGTGAAATTTTTCCAGAGTATGTATCATGTTTCAGACATTAGTTATATTGCTTAATGTGCTAATGGAAGATGCTCAGATACTACACCAAAAAGTCAGTACAAAGAATATATCAAATAACTATAAAACCAAGTTAAAGAAATCAGCTAGCAAAAAGCTTCTTAATTTTTCAATGCTTTGACTGTATTTATCTATCAATTCTCTTTTATATGCTTTCTAAGCTAAGAATAATTTTTAATAAAATATGATTATGATAAAACCATAGTTGATAAAAAAAATAATTCTTTGTTGGATTTCATCTGTGGATGATCCTGCTGAAATCAGCAGTGTTACATAATGAAAGTGAAATAAAGATGTTTAAACTAAGATGTGATTTTAGATTAAGAGCAACCATTCGATTTCTGTAAGTCTTAAAAAATGGGTTGTCCACCTCAAATTTTTGCCCCAAATTTTTAGTCAAATCCGAATATGTCAGGCCAAGAACTGCTTGGATTATTGGCTGAGGTTATTTGGGAACTTGAGGAATCCTGCTGCTGCAGAGCCACATGTGCACAATGACTTTAATGAACCTGTCAAGTTCAACCATCAGTATGGTTTAGCAGGGGGGTCTGTCAGATCACTGATCCATTGAATCACATCAAGTCTGAACTTAGGTCTGAGCTTAATGTGATCTAGTGAAGATAAACTAAATGAGTTCTATATGTAGGGAGTGGCAAGAGTCAACAACTCCTACTAAAATATCAACTTGGTTGTTCCGGAAAGCAAACACCCCCTCAAGAGTCATGGAGAGATACCAAGTTTTTGGCAGCATTAGATTCCTAAGGACCACTCTCAATCAATATATTCACAAAAAGTACACACCTCATTAGATTCTGTACAGATTGCAAACCTAGCTATAATGTAAAAACAGGCAGACAGTCTGTCTCAATATTATTACAGGAAGGCTTGGTTAAATTAATAGCTTCTCATTGATTAAAAATCTTGCATTTTACATGTTCTTTAGTTGGTTCCCACCATTACCTTTCAATAACAGAACACGAGTCTTTGGAGAAATGTGGTTATATTGAACTACTGTATTGAAATATGAAGGTTGGCAAAATAAGCTGTTTACGTTAACCTATTGTTGTTTCCTGTCATAAAGTTCTATGCACCTGAAAGATAAAGACAACCTCACCAATGCACCCCAAATTTTTGTTCTTTGGGGTTTTTTTTATTTTTTATATTCCCAGACTATTAAAAATGTAGTTAGTTTGGAACAGTCATTGAGCATGACTCCACCAAATCATTTCAGTAACTACTGAAAGTGAGAAATATTTATCTCCATGCAGCATTTGCTATTGTATACAACTCTCAGCTTTTAATTCTTTGCAATTGCTATACTGAATCCAGCTAAAAATAATAACACTGGTTCTGATCCACTAAAATGCTTTCCAAGTCATCCTAAGAACTCATGTTATGATTCTTGATAGCACAGATTACTTTGCCGGGCTGAGGTTTTTCATGCCAATCATATTACGTACACTCCATCAAAAACTGTTTTGAGAACTTCTGCATAAACTTATTCAAATGTATTTTATTGACATGCAATGTTGGAAGACTTTTCACAGTGCCACAAAATTATCTAAGTTGAATTGAAGTACCACAAGCCCACAAAATTTTTTTTTTATATATATAAAAAAGTATTGTGATCTATTGTCCTTGTTCTTTTGTACTTCTGCAAACTTGATCTGTGCCAGTATCAATCTTACAGGTCAGATATTCTTCTGCCAGTCAAACAAGAAAGGACAGATCAGATGTCCAACTATGTCCGGACATATTTAGACCTGACATACTAAGACCTGAGTTTCAAGAATAATGTTGTTTGGTTTTGTGCAATGCATATGTCTTCCTCTTTCTCAACAGAAACACTAAACCAAGCAGCATGTTCTTGGATGCACAGCAAACATGTGGCAGCTGCCTCAGTGTGACTAAGATATTGGGGTGTGAAAGGGAACAGACAAAGATATTGACTTTATGGGGGCAGGACAGCTGTGTGATGTTCCTATCTTTCAGACTTTGGGTTGTCACTTAAGTAGTGCTTTTGAACAAACACTCATTCTGTACACTTTGTGGTTTAGACCATTTTAGGGACTGATTATTGAACTAATTGAAGAGTCTGCCTAGAGGTTTAGGATTGTGTCTGGAATAGACAACAAGGTACTAAACTAAAGCAGAAGCACAGCTAGCTACTCTTTGGATTCCTTATCTTTCCAGTTCATGTAACTAGTCTTTGAAAGTATTAACTCCAGCATCATCTAGAGATAGTCTGTGCTTTTACCAGTTGCGTTTTCACTATAAAATGTCTAGCAGATTAGTTCTTCTTTAGAAAAATATGAGTCCATAAGCTAACTGAGTTAACTTTGTTACCTTCCAACTCAGTTTTTTATAGAATCATGTCATTTTGTAAAACACTCTATAGAAGCATTGTCTCCTCATATTGGGCCACTATCCCTATTTTCCCTATTGACCACAGTGGTGTGTATGCAATATAGAGGGAGGTTTTTCCTTCCCGTGAGGCTGAATCCCTTTCAAGTTACAGGGGTCAAGCTGCATGTTTACTTCCAGATATTCATCTTGTTGGCTGTGTGTGTGCTGACTCTTCTCTTTTTCCTTCTGTTTTGAAATCATCAGAGTCCTGCAATGCAATGAAAAAACGTTGCTTGGTTCTCAATGAATTCTGTGGAAGCACCAAAGGGAAAGAGTAAGCATCTATATTTGGAATAAACACAAACTATTATTAGACAGAGATTTTGGAAGTAGTTGTAATTTATCTGCTATCAGGAGCAATAGAAAACCATATGGATGATAAAAAACATAACCAGGGCAAGGTCCTTCCTGTGTCTGTTGACAGCTAATATGCACCAGGAGGGCAATGCCATATGTTTGCATGTACATTACCACGGGGGGCAGTGACATATGTTCACACGTATGTCACCCTTCTGGCCTGCTGTCATAAGGCTGTTTCCAAAGGGGAGTGCTCCCTTGAAAAACAGAAACAAAACCCATAAATGTGTGTCTCCTACTTTCCCTTTGTCAGCAGCTTTTCTAGGACTATCACTGCTGTAGGATGAGCAATCAGAACAGGTGCATCAAAGCAACAAAAGCTCCTGTAACCCTCTCTTATATCTCTTCAAGGTATTGAATGGCAAAGGAGGAAAATATATATACCTTACTAGAACAGTCACACCTGGTGAAGTCATACCTGCTGAAATATTAGACCTGCTGTAAGCCCTGAGGATGGTGAGCATGTCCTTCTCCCAAAATATTTCATGGACTGTTCTTCTTTTCACTTCCTTTCAGGCTGGACACATCCTCACATCACATCAAAAGTAGTTCTGGGTAGGATAAAAGAGTTTGAGAGTAGAGGAGTGACAAAGTGAGAGAACAAAAAGGTGGTGTTCATGATACTATCTCCTGCAGTTTCGGGGGTTGGAGATGATCAGTACTATTAGATTACCCTGACCATTCCCCTGGCAGTGCAATATTATTCCTTGCAATGTAATTTCTAGTGTTTTGTTCATTCCATTTAGTACTAATCCAAGCAGATAGCCTTTCTGTTCTATCTCTTGGGAGACCATTTATCCCTCAATCCACTTATTCCACTATTAGGTAGGTTTTCTGAAATTTGCAGTGTGTTTTTCTCTTTTTTAATTTCCTTCCTCTCTTTAATTATCTCTTTTGGTGCAAATATGGCTCATCTTTATATATTTGCATTCCCTCAGAGGTCATCAAGTCTGGCACACAGAGCAGGAATGCAAACCACTGTATGAAATCTGCTTTTAGAAAAGGTTAACCTGCAGGATATTTTGTTTGGTCTCAAACAACATGTGACTAAGAGCATTTTGGACTTTGTGGACATGCATCTGTTAACTAAGTCATATTTGGTCTAGGTGTATTCCAATATACTAGTAACGTGAATGCTAGTAAATATACCAAGGGCTCTCTGTGAAAGTTTTAATAGGAGCATACAAAACTTCCTTGTTTTATGAGAGCAATCCCTTACAGGAGAAAAATTGCTCTGGACTGTGTTCTGTTTAAAGCCAAGTCTAACATATCAGTATGTGATTATTTTCCTGTCTATAATTCAAAATTAATGAAACTATGCTTGTCTTGCACTTCTGTAGAGGTCTGTGTGTTCACTAGTCTTTCCTGTGAAAGGACTATGATTTTGGCTTGCTTTTTTTCTTTTCTAGACATTTATCTACTTTTTGCCTATTTTAGTGTTCTGAAAGCAGAATTACAGCAATTTCACCTCCTTCAGTGTCTGGAAGATTCTCTGTGCTTTTGGCAGCTAAGTTTATAGCTCCAGCACCTCCCAGAAAAACTTAGCAGAAAGCTATGAAAGAAGTAGGTAACTGAGGCAAATCCAGGGCATCATCAGAGAGTGGTCTCTGAGAAAAGTAAAGCAAGTTGAGTCAAAACCATGAGGAGGAATGAAAAGATGTAATGTGCTAGGTGGAGACAGTCTTCCTGTCCCTGGGAGTAACTGGGTCTGCTCAGGATAGAAATTTCTGGATTAGAGGAAGTGGCAGGCAGGACAGAGTCACAGCACAGAGTCACAGCACAGAGGCAGAGTTTGCAGCTCAAGAAAAGGGGTGGAAACCACTGAGAAGGTCAACAATGAAACATCTTTGGCTACAGAGATGGCAGAAACAAAAAGCTCCTGAGGATCAGAAGCTACTGTGCAGTTTGCAAAAAATTCAAAAGGCCACCAAGCTGATGGAAACAAAGCCACAAAGAACTTTCCATGCAGAGACAAAGTAAACAAGAAAAGATTTTGGCAGAGATTTCTTTATAAAGCTTTTGCTATTTCTGCCTTCCCTAGAAATCCCAAGTTTTCAACTACTTAGAAAAGAAAAAAAAAAAAAGAAAAAGGAACAAAAAAGAAAAAAGTAAAAAACACCAAAAAACCCAAAACCAGTCCCAAAGAGTACTGTCCTTTACATTAATAAAAAAACCAAATATTTGAAGTTGAACATGATTTTTGTTCTTCTCTAGGTATCTCACCATAAGAAAAAAGTCCTGAGCTCCAACTCAAAGAGTTCTAACTCCAGAACCAATACCATTTCTTAATGAGGCCACACCAGGTAAGGAAATAAAATTTGAATCCAGTAATTATTTTGAATTAATTTTTTAATTTATATGCCTTTTTTCTCTTTTTATTTAAATGTTATAGAAGAGTTGAAATGGATTTTCATTCTCACATTACATCTTTTCATTCCTCCTCATGGTTTTGACTCAACTTGCTTTACTTTTCTCAGAGGCCACTCTCTGATGATGCCCTGGATTTGCCTCAGAATTCATTCTCACTCAGCTTTATTTAATTACCATGTTGTTATGATCACACTACATACCCTAAAAAAGTAATATGGCTTCTTCACTCTTTCTGGAGAGGACAAACAATATAAATTTGGTCTCCAAAATTTGGTCTTTTCATTAGCTTAAATGATACAGCATTTTACTTTAGTTTTGGTTCACTCTCCTACGTTTGGCTTTAGGCCATCAACTTAATTCAAACAATTCAAAATTCAGACTTAATTCAAAATATCAACCAGGTTCTTTCTTAACTGGTCCATAGGGTGAAAATTTCTCACACAAAATTAGTAAATACTTTCAAAACCAAATATATTAGACAAAGCTGTAATTGCCTTCCTTATGAGTAATCTACAACAGGAAGTCTTAACTTGAATACATTATTTATTCAAAGTAATTTTCTTTATCAAATAAAATAGGTTGGAAGTAGAGATCAGTAATTGGCAAAAGTAGATGCTGGCTAAGGATATGAACCTAAAGGAAAGAAGAGAAACACACCCTTGTTCATGGGAATGATTGTGAGGGAGTGCAAATTGGACAGGAGTAAACAGCTGGAACAGTGAAGGCTTTCCATATTGTGGCCAAAGACATTAATATAAAAAAACCACAAAAATTATTTAAATTGATTGAATTTATTTCAAGATATCTTTAAAAGTCATAAGGAAAAAAAATTAAAAGAAGTCTAAGAAATCACAGAAGAAGATTGCAGTCATATTAGGAGTCATGCAAGATAATCATAATAGCCATGAACACTAGTATCTTGAGATATAAAATATGATATATATAACTTGAGATTTATCCTTAAGATAACTTTGTTAGTTTACCTAAGACCTTTTTCCTAATGGAATATTATTCCTTCTTTTTATGCTGAGTAGAGAATCTGTTATGACTGTGATTATCAAGATATTCAATGATTTTTTTCTTATCCATGTTACAGACTTAGATTTTTCTTTGAGTGCATGTATATGCATTTCTAACAGATGGTAAAAGCATTTATTTTGTGAATGTATGCTGCCAGCAGAGTATTTTAAATTATTATTTCAATAACCCAGTCAAATATTATTTCTGCTTCTGCAGTACTTGTGCTTCCTACTTTTGCTTTAGTGGATTTGAAACCCCACAGACAGAACACAAAAAATATCATGTCACCTCCCTCAAGTCTTTTTTAATTTACATTGAATTCTGATTTAATCTTTAATTTTTACAATTTGTTTCATCTCTTTCTATCCTTGAAAGTTGTGTGAAAAGTAGACATTTTCCCTCCTGTATATGCCTATATAGAAAGCAAGTTCTCATTTTTATCACCATGTCTCAAAAATTTTGATTCATCTGGGGCTTGGCCAAAACTCCACAAATATCTGTCTTTTGCAAACAGGTTCTAGAGCACTTGGATGGGCTCAAATCTCCACAGCATTTTGCTACCTGTGCTCTATCTAAATGTTTTACTCTTGCTTCTAGAGTCACAGCAGCAATAATCTTGTGTGCTTTGTTCCTGACAAATAAGCTTTCTCTTATTCGCTTGACAAAAGAAATGAGCTGTGTTTTGCTGTACTTCATTTCAGACACACAAATGTCTCATGTGAGTCTATCTCCATGGAGATTGTGATTCAACATAGCATCTGGAAATGCATTTTGAAATCTTATTCCTCCTTTTGTCTGAGATGATGGGCTATCCAGAATCTTGTGTGTTTTCTTAGCACCGTTCATCTGATCTCAAAGTCCTTGCAACAAAGCTCGTGTCTTAGAATAAAATCTCTATATGATAAATTGGGGCCTCCTTCTTATTTCTCCCAATATTTTCATTGCTGTTTAAGTAAGCAGGCATAGTCACAACCCTGGGGTATGCCAATGTTCTCCGCTGTCATTCATAATTTTGTATTTATTTTGTTTTGAAAGAGTTCTCTTGTAAGAAGTGGTAACAATTTGTCTGTCTTAGTGAGGGTAAGGTTTCTTTGTTTGTCGTGTTATTCCTTGGTTAGGTTGCATCAAGGGAGAATGAATCAGTTTTAATGATAGAAGTGGCAATTAGTGCTGCTGAGCTACAGTTTCAGTTTTTTGACAGAGCTCCTGAACTTAATAAATTATGGATCAGTAGAGGGGGAAGGAAGGTCTCAAAACCTGCCTGAGCAGCACATGAACTGGTAGTGCACTACATTGCATCTCCATTCAATAAATGTCCATTTCAGTCTGTTTTTGCGGTCAAGTGTGAAGAAGAAACATCATCTGTAATTAATAACAGTTTAAAAAAAATCCATATGAATACATGCCAGCACAAGGATTGAAACAGGGAGAAAAAAAAAGGTTGGAAACAAGAATAAAAAGTGCTTCAGAATAACGAAAACTCAGAAATCAGTCTGTGTGGTGAACAGAAGCCTCCAACACTAAGCTTTGTGGGATACATCTGAGCTAAAGGCCTTTTTAGAATCATGTTAGATTCCATACAGCTAAAAATATATCTCTACACAGGCTATTCCAGTGTGTGAGGTAAGGTGGAAGTTGCTTCCTCCATGTTTCTATGCATTTTCCCTGCCAAGACCGTGGGTATTTGAGCATTTGTGGTTGAAAAAAAAAATACAAAAACCTGTTCTTCTGCGTGTTGATAGGGGCAATATATATATTTCACCTGTATAATAAGCACTGTCAAAATATTACTTGTTTATTAATACTGAAAACTACTTTCTTAATAATGAAGCCAGATAAATTTGCATGGCCACTTATTTAGACATGGATTTTTCTGGCAGAGGGTCAGCAAAATATGGCTTCACAGAGGCTCAACAGAAAGCTGAAAAAAATTATATATGAGTCAAAAGGATATATTTTTAACTAGCTTTATAAATCTATGTGTCCTTTTCCCTGTGTCTTTTTTGCCTGCTTCTCTCTTCTAAATTTACTGTACTAATGAATTACACAAAGGCAGGGTATAAGCTCAACTTGGGCACTGTATTTATTGTATGAATCAATGATAAGCACCCTCACTAGCACAATATTGGCATGGTATGTCCTGCAGAGTGACTTACCATCTAAGGAGTCTGCCCTCAGCAGATAGACTGAGCACAATGTCCCTGCTCCAGAGAGCAAGGAGCAAAGCTGGCCTCAGTGGTGGCTTTCTCCCAATGTTCATACTTCGACAGAGGTAATCTTTATAGCCTCTATTCCTAAGATATCTTATGGACTAAAACTCTTCACACTCTCTGAAGTCCTCTGGGAAGGGGGGAAATGTGTCATCTCAACTCAAGCAGCAAGGAGGGAAGCATAGAACTCCAGTGGTACCAAAAGAAATCTCTTCACAGTGATGAAACTTCAAAACCTGGAAATTTGCATATGATTTTTTCTGACTCTGTCACTGATGTTGGCTAATAAATCAGAATTTGACATCACAAAGAAAAGTTTGATTTGGAAGCCTAGTAAGAAATGAAAATCAGGTTGATCTCTTTCATATACTCAAGATTAACATTCATACTTCTGAATCCAGTGTAGACAATAATCATTATACTGACATATAATATTGAAAACCCAGATGCAAATAATTTAGAATGATTTTGAAAACCAAAAATTCAATTGCTGCTCTCCCAAGTGCCAAGTGGACTTCTGAGATGCCACAAGATTGGTGAAAAGGGTGATGCTGCTAATCAATCAGTCTCCATTATCCAAGCTTTTATTCAATCATACAATTTGTATTAAAAATCTGAGTTTTGAAAAATTATCAGTTTCTGATAAAAAGAGATTGCTTTAAGTATCTTTGTCAGTTTTCTGCATTATGAAAGCAATACTGATTTCAGTTTTATGACTTTCTATTGAATTAAATGGTGTTCTAAATCAACTCACCGTTTGTGAAAACTAAGGTGAACCAGCAAAGCAGTATCTGATGGGGCTTGAAAAGTGGGGTTTTTTTCAGACTCAAGGTTTCTAAAAGAAGTGAGCTGCCTTGTATGTAAATTTTGATAAATTGCTGCCTGAAAGTCATCCAAAGAAGTTGCAGTTACCTTGTTTTTATTTGCTTGTTCAGTATTTTATGATACACACATATTAGACTGTCACAGCATAGTATGAATATTGCTTTCTTCACAATGAGGACATGGTCTCAGTGTACTGGGTCTAGGGATTTTTTGCATGACTTCACTAGTAACACATTATTTCAGGTCACATTTTATCAGCTAGCTCAACAAGAATGCCAGTGACTTTCACCTTGTTCCAGCTCCCTGTAAACATAGTAATTGCCAAAATTATATTGTCTTTTATTTACTTAACAAGCAGTACTTTTCAAAATAAATAGTCTGCCATGAGCAAACACAAATGCTAGCAGTAGTCATAAGTCTTCCATGCTTTCAAACACAGCTTCCAGCATTTTAAAAGCAGACTGAAGAAAAACCCAGTGTGAGGAAGAGATGCATCAGCCCATTGTCTTGCTTGAACTTTCCCCACAAATGTCCTGTTACCTTTATTCTGAGCATAGCTCCACCCACGGGTGGCAGCAGTAAGTACTTGCAAAGCACTAATACTGTTATCCACCTGCCTAACCTTGTCGAAGTGTATCATATTTCCAGGGGCACATTTTTCTTGTCATTACTCTGGTCCTTTTCTACCAGGGATGAATGGCCACAAGCAATAGGCAGAAAATGTCTAAGGAGCCAATACATAGTTTTACTGTCAAGTGGACATTTGTTTTTTTAACATCGTTTCTCTGGAAACACGTGTCATCACCTTTCACTTTTACTCTGCTCAGGTTTTGGTCTTGCACACACATTAGCACTTCATGCTGCCCAACATCTGACTAAATGCTTTCAGTTCATGCCTTGTCTGGAATTTTTTAGTGGGTACTTTCTGGATGATTGCAAAAGGCATATGCTTGATGACTATCAAACCTAATATATGCTTTGTGGTGGGATTTTCAGCACTACCTTGCAGAAGTTTTCTGTACAGGTATGAGACAATGGAATATCTCTTAGTTTAAAGCAATCTTTTTTTTTTTTTTTTTTTTTTTTTTTTTTTTTTTTTTTTTAATCAGGAAATATGCCATCTTGTTTTAAAACAAAATTTAGTTATTATTTTTAAGTTCCATTCTAATTTTAGAAGGTGATAATTTAGTAAGTTAGACTGTCATAATCTGAGGAACAGGCAGAATCCTCTCTGACAGAGTTCTAAACAACTATACCTTCAAAACCCTAAAAGTTATGATATGTAGTTTTCCCATTTCCCTGTATCCCATTGAATATATATTAGGCATTCTTAGTATAAACTATTGAAATTATTTAGCCAGTTCATAGTGTTGCTTTTAAAATAAAAAATGCTATGATCTTTTAATGTCTTCAGTGTTATAATATGTACTAAATTAGCAGAACCCTGATGCTCTGATAATTTACACCACAATGTGCTATTTAAAACTGGAAGCCCAGCAGGAGATTTTATTTTTATTAATTTAGTATAATTTTAAACATTACAAAAATAGCTGTCTCACAGCTTCCCTGCTGAGTCCTAGATTGTTGCCACAGCCTGTGCAGTACTTTATCAGGAGAGTAACATCACTATAAATACTGCATAGTTGATTCTGGTTTCAACACAGAATACAAAAGGATGCAGAAGACTGAAAAAGAGACAAAGAAAAAAACAGGGCTTGTTCTGTTTTGCATTTTGTCTGCTTTTTTTTTTTTTTTTTTTGCCTGCTTGCTTTTAAAATATCTTTCCTTACAGGTTTTTCTCTAAGGGTAGTTGTGAATTTGTAGTCAAAGCCAAAAGGCTGAAGTTCCTCATTGTAGTTAACTTTAGATGTATCACACACTGCTGTAGGAAAATGAATTTTACTCTACCTCCCTTGTCTTTTGCTCTGCCATTCTTGTGGACTAAACATTAGTGGAATGTTATTGCTCAAGTTTAGCCTGTATTATTATGAGCAGCCTCCTATGAATTGCAGCTTTCCAGTTTTATGTACACAATACACACATACCCTTTGTGTGTGTTTCGTGAACTTACTTGCCTGAAATAAAAAAAAAGCAACAGTCAGTTACCATATCCAACCTCTTAGCAGAACTAGGGATATTAGATCCAGTAGGCATAATGTCTTTTGGCCCTTTTATCATGCTTGTCACTTTTTTGAATTAGCTGAGTTGACCAATAACTCTTGCCAGCAGTGCCACCTTCCAAGGAACCCCTTTAACTACAGAAGAATCACTGAAGCAATATTTGCTGTGCAAAAAATGTGATTTCAGGTACCACCACCATCCACTGCTCATAATGGAAAGCTGGGATGGACTGCTGGAGGGGAGAACAGACTGTGATTGAAAGTTATTTAAATAAGATGTGAGCTTCTAAATTTAGATTCATTGTGAAATTCTTCAGTGCCTACATTGTTTATTTACTGATCAGTGTTACATTTTATATTATAGATATTTATAGATTAATTTAATTTATTATTTTTTAATTGACTGGCTATATCTTCTACCTGGTTTCTAGGTAATATTCTTAATATAAAATGTGAAAACAAAACAACTCAATTCCAAATGTTTAGGATTTACCATGTGACACTATTAAGGCATACCATATTTCACTGGCAGGCAATTGATTTCCTTGTAAAACTCCTGTAGTTTTCACAAAAATTTTGTGACTTGACGGATCCAAAGTAGAAATGTGATTAGTGCATATGTCCCCCATCTGAACAAGAGGACCTTCTATTCAAAACATTTGGTGCTTAGTTGTTAAATACCACATAGATTTTGTTTGAGTGACATGTAGGTAACCCAGCTGTGTCTCAGACAGGAGCTGCATGTTGGCCTTTCTGGGGCATAGAAGGCAGCCAACCTTCTTCCTTGATGAGCCACCAATTAACCCTAATTAAATCAATAGTATTTTTCTTTGAATATTATTATTGGCTAAAACTCTCCCTCAGCTAATTACCAGGCATTTGGCCACCCCGCCCTGTATAGACTGAGGGCTGCTAAGGTAACCATTTTCATCACTGAAATATTTGTTAAAAATTCCTTCTCTAGCCCTAGCAATGTGATGTTTACACCTGTGTACACACATACAGGAAATAACAATTCATTTGCAACTCTCTTGTTTTTCCACAACTGCCAGGAGAATGTGAGTGAGGTAAGTCATTCCAAGGATATTGGAAGAAATGAGGCATGAAATAAAAGCCTTCCTGCACTATCTGCTGATCCTCAGGAATGTAAGGCAACCTGCTGTACTAAAGTGAAGCATCCAGGCTATTAAGTAAGGCACTAGGACAGTGAGGAGTGAGCCCTCTGTGTGAGACTCTCCTGAACTGATGACATCAATATCCTCAAAGCTATTGCTCCCAGTTCACAACGATGAGATCTGCAAGATGTCTCACATGTTATTCTTGCTCTTGGCAATGTCAGAGGACTTAAAACCAAGATTTTACATGATTTACTATTTTTTTTCCCAGACATTTCATGAACAGGATGTACCTAGTGACAGTGTTACAAATAACATAGTATTGTGATATTAATATTATTAGTCATACTAAAGAAATGAATCAAGATCAATCTAAGCAGTGTTCCAGCTCTTTCATGAGCAAAATCTGAAGGACTCTGAATGGCTTGTACTGAACAGTGTCCTGCAGAAAAAAAGTGTGATTTTGCTGCTTAACACTGGAATTTTCATTTCACCTGGTGGAAAATTCTTGTCCAAATTAGTTGTGCTCTTCACTCAGTAGGCTTGCATGAGAAGGTGACTCAGGAAAACACTGTCACAGATTGGTAGTGGAGGAGATTTTGGGTTAGGAAGATTTGGAGGTCTTGCTCTGAGGACATTGCAACAGCCCTATAGAATGATAACTATCCTGAAAGGAAGATTTATATATTGGTGTCATTGTCTTTCATTACACTGCAATAGAAAAGAAGATACTGCAATATTGATTGGACCAGCATGATTAAATTCAGGTTTAATATTGCCTTCATGTTGAACCAGAAATCTTCATCCTATTAGTCCAAATAGCACAAGTTCTATATATTTCAGCAATACCATCTAACATTGCCCAGTTGTTCCAAAGTACAGAGAAAATACGTATTTTTGTAGTTCTCTTTCTCTTCATACCTTGTTCTATTACTGTTAAAGAAGCCAAAATGTGAGACTTATGATTTGTCTCTCCAAGAACCAACCTACTGAATAATAGATGTTTTTGGTGTGGAGAGCCATGTACACGCATATGAAAAAAAGCACATATAAACTTAATGTTTTGCTTGTGTCATAAATTGGGGATTTTTACAGTAGAACAGACATGAACAGCAGGTTATGATTTCTGCTAAGAATACTACATGTCTATACAGTTTGTGAATACTACATTATTTTAAAATTTGAAATTAAATGTGTTGTCTGTGACAAATACTAGATTGCAACTCTCCAAGACTGGTTAACAATTCACTATATTTTCACAAAGAGTGTACGTATAAAACAGCTTTAAAGAATCATGCTGTTGTTTGTCATAAATTGTATTTTTAGTAATTTATACATAAATTATGTATGAGATTAAAGGTACATATGTTTTGATCTATTCACATTTGCTTGAGCCACAGTTTGCCTAAGACTACAGGCATTGCAAAAAATATTCTAGATATACTAAAAAACTGCTTGAACCTTTTTCATTGTTTCTTAGTAAGGCACATACAGCTTTTTATTAAATTATTTTCCAAATGTTATTTTGTAAAGAAATTTAATAAAATTTACTACTCTGCAATCCATTGAGCACTTCCTAATTTAATTTTCATATTCTGCATTTCCTGGGATTTACAATTAAAATTGTGATGAGCCAGACATTCAAACTCTTACATGTGTGAGATTTTATTACTTTTTTAAACTGAAAAATATCAACAGGATTTTGGTTTTATAAAATATTTTCAAACAAAAAGGTGCAAATAAATGAGGCCTTTTATACATAAATTATGAAGTTTTTACTAAGTTTGACAAACTTTTTTCTCTTCTTCTTATTTCTTTACCCACTCAATCCATTGGCAAAGTAGACTGCTTATGCCGATGCCAGATACAGTTAATAGAAAATAATAGTTCTGATGTTTTATACTCTCCGACATTGATCAAATAAAATTAAAAAATCTTATTCTCCAGAACAGACACTGTCATTAAAATTCTTGCAGATTTATTTACATAAAACGCAGCATGTTTGTAACCAAGAATGAGCCATTGTGCTCAAGAGTTAGCTCATTTTACTACCATTTCATTATGCAAAGTTCTTGGAGATCCTTATAAATCCCAATTTTTTTTTTTGCAGTAATAATGCCTTATTTTTATTTTGCATTTAGGACACATCTTGAACCTTACAGAATATTACTAAGTTTGTATTCATTTCTTCACCCATTTTCTAAAAGACTATGTGGTGCTGCACCACTAGCCCAGAAAAGGAAGCATTCCAAGCAAACTTTAGTGGTACTGGGCCACCTGGACCTTCTTATGATTCTGCTAGGTGTAATAATTTACCCTATCCTGAGCTTGGTGAGGATAAATTAACTAGTCTCTGAACTGAGTCCTTATGCACTAAAAGCAGCAAATGCAGCAATGTTTGCATTTACTCAGTCATTCAGCCAAAATCTTTCACTCAGAACTCCAAGTAGCAACTTGCAATTTATTTTCAAGCCTTCACTATTTTCATATACGTAGACCTCTTCTCAAAGTTTTGTAGAACTTTAAATTGAGGTTCTTTTGGCTTTTATCAGAACCAGCTAGTTTACAGGAGGACACATTTAACAATTGAGAGCCTTCTATAACTTCTACAATACAGAAAAAAAAAATTTGTAAACCCAGATTTTGTAAATATCACTGGGAGAGCATGACAAACAATTGTCTCCAAAAGCCAAAAAAGCACAAAGGGCAGTGCAGTACCAGAAGAGTTGTAGACTTAGAGGTCTTTGTAGTTTGGCTGCAATTCTGAAATAACATTTGTTAAAAAAAACAACCGGTCTATTAATTTTCAGAGCCATAGGTCTGCCTAGGCTCCTCTCTTGGCATTGGAAGTCAGTACTCTGTCACTGGATTTCTGTCAGCAGAGAGTGGTTTCTCATGTATTTAATTGAGAATGAGCACAATACAAGTCCCACCCATCTGATGACTGGGCCAAGGGGTCTCCTGGTACAACAGGATACATCTGTTCCTCTTGGATGCAAAGACCTGCTCATGGTAGACTGGGTAGGAGTGTATAATGGGAAATGGTGTCAGAATTAATAACATATGTGCACATAATGTTGTTTCCACTGTGCTCTTTCTAGGTTTTCTAGCACTATCTCAAGGTCTGCTACAACATGCTAAGTTCGCTGAATAAAAAATATAATTCAGATCTCAAGCAATAATTGTGTATATGAGTTAGGGCCTAAGAAAACAAGTTATAATTTCAAGTGCAGTTCTTATCAATATTATTTACAGCAGACTGTTCTGCTTTTATTTTATTTTTCTTTTTAAGAATTACCTTCGAGTGGCTTCTAAAATTTGCTTAGAACATAAAGAGATGATTTCAACAGAAAGGATTGAAAAGAAACTATGCCATACTTCTGCTAGATTTCATCACTGAGTAGCCTTTGGTCTTTTCCAACAGACATATTTATAGCACCTACTGACAAGATGCCAATCAATTACAGAGAACAAATGAGCCAGGAAAGGAGGATAGAGGACAGATTTTTCTAATACTCTCCAAGTTTTTGAGGACTTTGCATAGGACTCAAAAAAACCCCATGAATAACAACAGCACTATCTCTTAGAGAAGTTGTGATCATTAGAGTCTCTCTCAGCTTTCCATAAGCCTACTTATATACATCAAGGAGTTATACTGGTGTGCAATTAAAATGAAATACTAATTGGTATTAAAAAAAAAAAAAAAAAAAAAAAGACTGTGCTTGCAGAATATAACTCAGTTCTAATGAATTTCACAATACATTTATTCAGTGGAGAAAAGACTTCTTTTAGCCAGCAAAATCAATTTTCTGATCTCTGAATGGACATTTTGTCCTCTTCTCTTCTGATCTTCTGGTGGCATCATGAATTTAACAGACAGCTTTGTTAATCAGCAGAGTGCTCCAGAAGAGAACTTCCTGAGCTAAAAGTAGTTACTATTTCTATTTAAACATCTATGTTTTAAGTTCATGAATTATAACTTTGTACCTAGCATTCCTACAGTATTATTGTACTTACAGTGTGTAAGAGGCTAAGGTAGGGTTAATTAGCTCAGAGAATACCACAGGTGGTTCAGACTACAATTTATGTGGACTATATTGGGGGTTTTTACAAAAGTTATATATATATATATGTTATTGGTTTTGCACCTCAGTATTCCTGTGCCTTTGTTATAACTTTCCCCAAGTTTTTTGCTGAAATTTCAAATTGTGTTATGGCAGATTGAGACATTTAAATTATATTCCAGGTGTCAGTGCTCTTCAAAATAGGAAATATTCTGAAATATATGTTTCCATTTGTTGCTGACTAACTTTTTTGGTTTTGTTTTATTTTTGTTTGTTAGTTTGGTTTATATCTCTGGTTTACTGTTGAATGCTGATATTTATTCTGGTCTGCTTGATATAAGCACTGACATTGAACTATTCTAAGAGAAATTGTTCAAGTGAAAAGAAGGGAAAAATATTCCTTTTGGGAGCATCATGATAAAATAATTACACATGCTCACATAAAATGAAGGTTTATGCTATTCTGTCTCTGATGAGTTCAGTACTTCTGTAACTGTCACAGGGTAAGACAGAAATCTTGTTAATTGTCTAGAGAACAAAAGTAATCTCACATATTCTGGAAGCCTTCAGTGACTTCTGTGTCACACAACAGAAAAATCTTATGTGACATGGATTAAGGTGTGTGTAAGTGACTTTTTAGCTAAATTATAAACATGTTCTGAGATAGAGTCTTAACAACCAATGATGAAAACATGCCAGAACTTCAGATGATTATGTTTCATCTACTACTTTGTATTTTCTTAGTTTTCCCTGTTGAGAATGAAAATTAAGGAATTAAGTTATATGTGAAAAAAATTAAAATTATTTTCAAGCACTTTACATCCAGCTTTATCTGTTTACATATTAAACAACATTCTTGTTCTGTTGTCAACATTACTGAGCTTATTTCTACCGCTGCATCACAACTATGTACTGAAAAGCATAAAATGTATATAGAAATCTATGCATTATGTAGCTACCAGCAATGTTTATTTTCCAGGGGTTTTGCTGGGTTTTTTTTCTGTGAGACTGGAATAAAGAATGAACACTTTGGTTTATAATCTAATTTGGGGGAAATGAGAAGTGATGAAATGTCATGAAAAGAAAAAAAACCTCTGAAATAAAGCAGAACTGTTACACAACACAAATAAAATAACTCCTTCTCTGTAACTCGTAAACAACACTAATGTCCATTCCTATTATTCACTTATTAGTAAATAACTGACATTATGGCTGTGCTTAAAGTCAAGCCTGTCACTATTGCAGCAGTGTGGACACCTGTTGCTCCTTACCCTGTAATTCCTCCACTATGCCGCCTTGTAAAAGGGATCCTGACTCTTCTGTCTGCCTCAAATAGCAAAATTGCTACATGATGGGAGATGAGTTTGCTGAGCAGTAAGCTCCAGGACCACCCAATTCACACTGAAGGTAAGGGCTAGAGCTGGCTTCTGACCCGTGCCCTGTGATCTTTTCCTGAAGCACAACTAGTACCTTTCCAGACTGTGGGATAGAAAGGGCAGCCAGGCTTTAAATGTGCTCCAAGCAAAATGCAAATATTGTCACTGTGGGGAAAACCTGGCTGAAGTTGACACTTCTCCAGGCAGATTGCTCAGCCCAGTCAAGAGTCAGCTGAAGAATAAAAAACAAAACTTCCTGACAAAATCTCTCTACATCATATCAAGTAAGGTACAAACCTGTAATACTTACAAACTGCAGTGACACCATTATAAAAAATGGCATCAAGCAGCAACATCCAAGGCTTCATGAACACAGTTCACAATGTCTAGAGCACACTATTGCAATTGCAGATGACACATATAGCAAAAAGGGAAAACATTTCTTTCTATACATTTAGGTTTTAGGTACATATTGGTTAAATCTGGTTTATTTACATGGATTTCCAAGGTATCAATCTCAGAAATCATACGTCTCAATAATGCACAAGGCATGGAAACACTTACTGTGCCTTTGAAGGGAAATGTTTTTGCATTTGAAACTCCCAAGAAATATATTTCCAATATCTCTCTCAATTTTCTTTGATATCTAAAAGTGTACATATGATTTATTTAATAGAAAAGTATTTCAAAGTTCTGTCCTTTTCAACTCAGTATTAATACTTTTATTTACTTCAATAAATTCAATAAATTTACTTCAATAATTATTTTACCCTCTAAAATATAATCATTCTATATTTCCCCAAATCAGCTTGTGGAAATAATTTCTAAGATTGCTTCTTTTCCCCCATTAATTATTTTAGGAATGGTTTCATAGTAACTATTCTTTCATAGCTGCAAGAAAACATATAAATGCATTAATCCTTGATAAGGAATTAATTTTCTGTCCACTGGAAATTGTGGCTCTGTCCTATAAGACATGCAAAACTTACTGTGTTTTTGGTGACATATTTTGCATGAGTGTTTTGCTTTTTAAAAACCATGAAAAATAGAAATATATGTATCAGATGAGTTGTAAGTACTTGTTCTCTTGAAAGTTTGTATTTATTTTTATTTGTTTCATAAATGCATTAAAAATGTCTTTTAAAAATTTTTATTGGTGGAAACCAGAAAATATGGACATTTTCTCTGTGTCATGACTAAATTTCACAGTTGCCTTTTGAGAGATATGTGTAATACAATATTTACCTTCAGTTTGTGATATTTATTTGTGCAGTATAGTTTTATATGGTATTTTCTTATAAAGAAAATTCCTGTCAATAAGGCTTTTGTTTAAAAATAGTAATAATAAACCCTTGTGTCTCATACAAATTGATTTTTCTGATGTGAACCTCGGAGAAAGCTGTTATTTTTTAATCCATCACACAGACACTATATGAGAATAAACCAATGCTGCAATTTTAGTTTATTGTATATCTCTTTTTCATGGCCCTTCATTTTGTTCATTCCCCACCAAAGAACTACCAGTCGATCAAAATTTATTAGCTAGTGTTGACCTATTTGGATCTAGTTAGATACTGTGGTCTCCTACCTTGACCATTTAGTGAAATATTCTATGTAGCTGACTAGAAATACTGTTATGTTTGAGAACTTGCATGTACTTTAGTGTTCCCCTAAATTTAAGGGCTTAAGAATAAGTTTTAGACTTCCTGTATTGCTATTAAAGGAGAATGAAGGTCCTGTTTAATTTATTAAAGATGATGGACTTGCATTATTTTTAGAGTAGTAGTATTTTATATTAAAAGCAAAGGAGGATGTTCATTTATAAAGCAACTTTTCCCAGAATTTAAATTGGTGGTAACAGATAATGGACAGTTAAAATGTGGTGTTAGTCACCACTTAACATCATGAGCTATGGCTGAAGCAGGTGAACACCTCTGACTGCTAAATGATTCTTTGGAGTAGGTGATGGAAGAAAGCAATCAGATTTGACTCAACAGATATGAAGATGTGTCAACGTTTTACATTTAGATTAAAATTTTAAGGCACTCCTACAAGTGCATGATTGAGAAATTATATGATTAGACTCTGTCTTGCAAACCAAAAGCAGGAAACACTGAAAACTATCTTGCCTACCCATCACATAATTGAATAATCATATTTTCCTTTACTCATACCGACTGACTAAGGGTGAATCTCTCCACTCCTCTAATGAGCAAAGATGTCATATCTTATTTTCTCAATGTAAATGTTTCTGAAATAGGATAGTATTTACTGAAATTGTCCTTATTTTAGAAATAAATTCTCTATTCTTATATATTATTTATTAAATAACTTCTTCAGTGACTCTGTGTATATCTTAGTGTAAACTCTTATAAAACCTACTTTTTATGTACTTAGAGTGTTGGTTTTCCTTTCTAAAAAAAAAAAAAAAAAAAAAAAAAAAAAAAAAGAAAAAATAGTTATGCAAGTGAAGTCCTGAAAAATATTTCTGGAAGTAATTTGTTTTCTTGAGAATTCAGTCCTTTGCCTTTGCCCAGAGACACAAAATAAAGTCAGAAGCTTAACCCTTATCCTTGGTTTCTGTCTTAACCAAATGAGCCTTTTGAACTTGTCTTGAAGACTAGATAAAGAAAAGTTAAGGAGAGACGAAAGATAATCAAAAGTAGGCAGGATGCCTAAAAAACATGTTTCTTATTTCTTAAAGCCAGCAGGACTGATCTGTTACACACAATGAAGCCTCAGTTCCCAGTATAGAGATACTTTATAAAGACAAGTTTCAATGTAGGTGTATGAAAAACACCATATTCAGCTCACTCTTGACCCACCTGCAGTGGTGAATAAAGTTACTGAGAGAGGAACTGCAGCCCATTTTTGTTATTTGCTAGTGAATATCCTAAAACACTTGTAAAGCTGTTGATTCTTTGGTGTTTTTTCAGACTATTATAAGTCTTTTTGCTAACAGTATGACTCCCATTCTTTCAGCAGACCTCAAAACTTCTGTCCTCAGACACTTCGTGTGGCAACAGGGTCCAAGGTAGCTGCACTAAGAATATAACAAAGTTTTCTAATTATTTCTAAAAGCATTACAACTGAATCCTATCTTTGCAGTATGAAAGACAGTTAATACCAGAATCAGATTTTCAATCCGAACACAGTGTATTATTTTACATAATTTTCTGTGACTGTCCTGGTGTGTGTATAATGTAAAAATATCTCTTTAAGTAAATTGCATCAGTAGCCCTGTAAATTATGTGAAAATTGAAGGTTTTTTACAAAAATACCAGACTTTGTATGTACAAAGGTATATGACTTTTTGAAGAAAACAACATATAGATAATATGGTGGCCTACTCCAAAATCCACCAGCACTAAATTTACAGTTTTGTACCTGTGACAAGACATTAAATAGAGTGAAAGAATACTGCTCTTCTATTCCCTAGTTTTCAGTTTATTTTGAGAAATAGTTATTAAAGGTTCATGAACCAAATAAAAAATAACTTTGGAAAAAAAAATAAAAATGTCTTTGCTGTGTTTTGGTTTATATGTATGGTGGAATTGCTGAAACTTAAAAGAAATAATCATGGGAGAATGATTATGTGTCAGAGTTCTTCTGGCAATGGGTCAGAAATGTGAAACTATTGTCATCTTGACATTCACCGCTGATAAACATACTATGCACACTAAATCAAAATGGGTATAAAAGTGTGCCATGTGACAGGATAGCCTTTGCCAAATGGGCTGACCTGTAATGAAAAAGTCAATTCTCTTCCTCCTTTTTTTTAACTGAAAAAAAATATAGCAGCAATAATATGGGTAAAAGCCTCAATAAAATCTGTCAGAATTGATTTTTAGTGACACATAATGTCTGGCAATTTAAAGCTTTATTTTGCCAACTGTTTAATCTGTACTACAAGTAAAAGTGTTCCATATGCATAACTTCCCATTTCAGTGATGATCCTGTTTAAAGATTTGTTCCAGCAGCATTTATTTAATGACCTTTATAAAGACTTTTCTCATTCTTCTGTGAGTTATATTTAAACTAGGGAATAATAAAATTAAAGTGCACAATGGGAGAAAAAAATCTCCATTACCCACTACTTTTTTGTTCAAAAATGTAATTACTTCTTAGGCAACATTTATGAGGAAGCCTGGGAATATAGGCATTGCAATGTTAGAAAAAATAATAAACTGATGGTCATTATTTGCATCTTTTTAATGTCCTATCATACATTTTTTGTCACATAATACCTGTGAAGAAAGCTCACACGCACTGCAGTATCCACTGCTATGGCTCCCTTATTCTATTGATTTAAATATCTTTTTGCTTATCCCTACTCAACAGGAAGTATGAGATCATTGCTATAGCTGAAACACATCTTGATAGAGCACTATTCAAACCAGATATACACCATACTTTATATCGTATTTTGAATTATTTATCTGTCATGGGAAATAACAGGAGAGGAAGGAGTTAGCTGGGTGTTTGAAAGGAATGTGGCAAAGCTTTAATGTGCAGGACCAGCTGCACAAAATCAGATGTCGAGTCCTGGTACAAAGGGTCAGAGTCAGTGATGGTGGTAAAGCTCTTGGTAACACCAGGAGAGCAAAGAGGCTCATAAATCCAGAGAAAGGCTATCACATCCTGTAAACCAGGTACAGGTGAAACAGAGTTCTAATTTCCAATGGACCGTGGAATATGGCTGCCTGAAACATATGTTTAAAACTGACACATACACACAACCCTGCCATTCAGCAACTTTCATATATCTGTATAAAGTACTAAGGAAAAGGTTAATCAAGAGTGCTGTATAGCTTAAGAAAATGCATAGAGTGGCTGGCTGATTTGATTCATGTGTCCCAGTGACAAAATTCTTTCCTGGAGATCCATAATATCTGAGTTCTTAATTACCTGGTCTTCTGTGAATGTGTGTGTGTATTAAAAAAATGGCCAATAAAATTTCAGCCAAGAAACACACTGTTCATTCCTTTCAGGTTTATTTTAAACCTATTGCACTTAGGTTTCAGCTAAATCAATTTTTCATGAATATCTACCCTAGCAGATTACACCTCAAACCAGTTCAGAACTCCAGAGAATTAAAAAGAAAAAAAAACCAAAAAACAAAGAAATAGAAAGAAAAAAGATTTCTCAACAAGTAACACCCCAGGAAAAAGAAACAGGCTTTTAATTGCTTTGTGCACTTCATAATTGAAGGCAGGCACCTTCTTGAGGCACTCACTGCCAGGAGGAGTGTGACTCCACTTGGCCCTGCCTAATTAATCCTGTGATACAAACCTTCTGGCTTCAATTTTCACATTTCTGTCTCTTTTTAGAGGTGATAATAAAACTAAAAAATTATGTTGGTTACTGTATGATTATAACGGTGCCAACAGAACACAAATAAACCCATATGGATGAAAGAGACGTTGTCTCTTCCCATCCCTGGATTCTCTGTTTTGTGCTGTGTACAGGGATACACTTTGCTAACAAGAAAAGGTAGAGAACGATTCAGTAGCAGGAAGGAAGTACAGGTCAACTGATTCTTGTGATAGTCTGCTCTGCTCAGATGACTCACTGAAGCATATGTCTTATTTGTTTATTGACAAGATCTCAAAATAGAAGTACACACTCTGGAAGCTCAGTTGAGCTGGCTACAAATCACAAAACTGCACAACAGCTCTTAATGAAAGACAAATTGTGCAGCTTAGCCTTTAAAAAGCAGTCAAGGCTGTTTGTGCAGATGTCTTCAATCCTAATAGCTTGCATACTGTGACCTGTGCACACTCCTTTACCAGTGCCTAATGAAAATAATAGACCATCTTTATTTTCCATAGAATGTAAGGATACCACTATTATTATTATTATTATTATTATTATTATTATTATTATTATTACTAGCATTATGAGGCAAGGATTTAATTCTTGGACACTGAGAAATTGTATTTACAAACACGCAGACATGTATGTACCAGTTATGAAATACAGTAAGACAAATTCTCTTTTTTACTAAATTGTTTCTATTTTCATTATATTATATAGAAGGTAGACTTAGACCTTACTGTATTAAAGTAGGAAGGGTTTACCTTGCTAAGTGAGCTAGAGAAATATTCTTTCAATAGAGCTGCTGCTTTTATTTAGAAATACATTCCTGGTTTTATTCTCTTCATCTTACTCGCAGGACCCAAAAATGTAGTTCTGTACATTCAAATTCCTTTATGCAGTTGAGCACAGTATACACCATGGATTTGATCATTTTAATTAAGAGATGTGCTGGAAGAAGAAGGGAAAAGAAAAGAAGAATTATCCTAATTTTGCTGTTGTTGTTGTTCTCATTTCCTCATCTTATAAAATGTCACATGTTTCTGGGGATATTGTTTTAAAATAAGCAATATATTTTAGGGTAACAAAATGTCTCAGCTTTGTTGCGGTGTGCAAGCTGTCTATCACACAAAAGTTGGAGAATCAGTATGATGGGAAAATTAAGATAATTTTGCTGCCAAACTCTAGCAAATTGCTACTGAGCATCTACAAACTTTTTATCTTTTCTGGCTTCACACTTCAATGCATTGGGACAAAAATTCTCTATGGATGACAAAAAACTCAGTGTAACTTCTCAGAAATTTTAAGTATCCTTTCCAAGATGGGTTGATGTTAAATTTTATCTGAATTTTTTCAACAATTCACCCTTGTTTCTGTAAACCCTGGTTTTGGAAAAGGCATTACTATTACAGCTAAAATTTTTACCCACAAACAGAATACCAAGAACAGAAAGCTCAATTGAAACACTTGGAACCAATGCAAAAAAAAACATATAGCCCCAAGCACAAAGCACATGTGGCATGGCTTAGTGTTGAATATAAGGCTATACAAGAGAGAAGTGGAAGAGGTATCAGAAACAGAAAAAGAGGCAATTACTCCACAGTCAGTGCTCTCACTGGACAGGTCTTCCTGGGGAACAATCTCTGCTCCAACAGTATGTTTTGGAGAAGAAATAGAATTTGTTTTGCCGAATGTTTAAGGACCAGAAATGCATATGCAGATAGATAGATGATAGCTAGATAACTAGCTAGAGTTTTTGAGGGGGCAGGAGGGTGGGGAGAATCCTGTATCAGTAAAAATATATACAAAAAGAGATGAAAAAATTGTCACCTAAATAAAGGATGTTTCAGATAAAAGTACCTTTATTAATTGATTGTTTAATGTATCTTCTACGATAAAAGACTGGATTATTTGAGATCTATTTTAATAATGAATGTGAAGCCAATATAAAGTGTTTTATCAAATTTTCATGAAATGTTTTATATAATCAGTTATGCATGTAGCAGACAGACCAGGTCACCTGCCATGAGTTTCCTTTTGTAGTAGAAGTGTTTCCTTTTAATTGCCAGTAATTCTATGTAAAAAATGCTTGTGTCATCTGACTGTCTTGAACTCAGACTATTTAAGCCAAGCTTTGTTTCTAGAGTGCAGCAGTAAGTGCAGGATGTAGGGGAGAGTTTGCCCTTTGCTTAGTTCTGGAGGTGGCAGGATTAGGCCACTTTCCAGGAATGGAGACTGATGCTTATTCTCCAAGAATGCCTTTTGATGCAACACCTATCACAGCCTTCTCAAGAGTAATGCAAATATTTTGTAGTATTTTGTAGTTTACCACAAATAATTTCACAGGGATTTGGGTTAAGCCTGGTTCACTGTAGTTTTTATTCTCCACAACTTTTTCTAAACTGTTCTTTTGCTGGAAAACTCAGGGATTTTTTTTTAAAGCAAAAATTAAATCTCCATTTTCCATGAGGAATTGTACTATTTCTAAGCAAATTATATGTGTTTCATTTTAAAATATTTTTTAAACCAATTCCATTTCCATGCTCTCTAGTTACACAGTCATGTGGGATTTTGTCTGGCCCTGATCAACAGCAAATTTGTTACCATGAGTCTATGGGATAAATTTTCAGTCTTCACAAAGCATATCAGGTATCTCCTAGTTCTCAGTAAGTTTTGCTGTGGGGGGTAGACCCCAAATCATCACACCAGGGGTTAAGGATAAGTAAGCAGTGACATCACAGCCACTACAGGGAAGCCCAGCAGCTCAGAAGCAGCAGTAAAATGGGCCAATTAATCTAAGAAAGGAATCAGATGCTCCTGAAAAGAAAATCCTATTGGTACAAGCGCTGTCAGCTAAAGGCTAACAATGTCTTTAGTTATGTTGACATGAATGTGTGAGAGGAAGAGGCAAAAGAAAGATAAAGTGCATTTAGCATAGTATTTTTCTCCAGGGTTTTGAAGTCATCCTCTTTGACCTGGATTATGTGATATTATTGATATATTTCTACTGCCACTCTATAAATGACTGGACTCCATGTAAAATTTTATTTCAGGTTAGGGCTTATGTCCCATTCCAATTACACTTCTATTTAGAAGTCTCACAAAATCTTTCCTTTTATGTCATTTAGTAATATTCCTAACCAGGGTCAGAGGGGGGGCAAATGGATTGACATAAAGAAAAATTAAGAGATGTAAAACAGTGCCTAGCCTACAATAAACATTTTCCATGTAGGCATTTAATTTTTAACATACTTTTTATCAATCTACTTTAAATAACTGTTTTAGAGACTATGATATATGTACAATTAAATGTCAAAAAACCCTGTTATTGTAAGCAGTCAAGAAAGATGTATTATTTCATATTATTCAAATCAAATCAGGGAAACTCTTGGATGAAAAACTACACTCAAAAATCTGGGGACATAGCAACTCATAGCAAAATGTATTACAAAATAATGTAAACAACATAGGATAAAATATAATGAATCTGGGAAATCAGAGCAGAGGTTAAACTTTAATGTAATCTCATTACAATAAAATATGAAATCATACTGATTATCTCAGCCCTGTTGATGTTGCTATGCAGTAACAAATATAGTAAACATGATTATAATGAAACCTTTATGGTTTTTGTTCTCTTACAGGATTGAAAAAAAAAACCAAAAGGACTATCACTTTGCTCCCTCCTTACTCCCAAATAAAATGTTTGCAAAGTTTATACATTTCCAGGCAGGTTGAACATATGTAGATTATAAAGTGTTGCAGGGATTCACAGATGTGTTACATTATGGTCCAAATTGTGACCCAGTTTGCATGGCTATGCAGGATAGGAGGGAGAATAAAGGAATAAAACTCTCCTTTATTGCTAATACCCAGGGGAGCTGTAAGAGGTGAATAAAAAGAATAACCACAATAGGGAATCTTGCACTGTATGACCTAGTTGCACCAGCATGTAAAAACTCAGACACTGAAAGGGAAAGCCAGGAGACCCATTGTCTCTTTGAGCCACAATTTGCCTCTTCGTTTACTTAAAGGCAATGCAAAAATATGCTTGGCTCTGTTCAGGGCTAAAGAGTAATCAAGACCCAGCAGTAATTATTTCTGTGAAAATGGTTGATTTCTATGTGTAGTATTGGTGTTTCTCTGAACAACCAAGTTAATAGCATTGTGTTATCCTTCATAATTAAGTATGATTCTTTTGCTTGTGTCATGCCTTCAACAATTAAGCCAAATACATATAGCTCATTCCCTTCCATGCAGCAGTCAGAGATTGGATCCATTTCCTGCCCTTTCTCTTTTATTGCAAACAGTTCGAGCTTCGGTGGAGTCTTAGCTTTGCAGATGAACAAATTACTTCCATCACTAGGAAATGTGATGAAGATACCTCAAACTAAAATGCAGACTTGGGAGCACACTATGTATCAGATTATGTATAGAACAAATTATAGAAGCAATTAAGAACAACAAAAATACTAGTTTTAATTGACTTCATAAAGGAGGAAGAACATTCTTGAGATATATAACACAGTCCTTTCTTTAAAGCAGAGCACTTAGCTAAACTTTGGTGCTTAAGTGTTGAGAATGGTGATAAAGTGATTTTACCCAATCCTTAATCATAGTAGTAATCTGACCCAGGTAATTTAGATCATTAAATTCTTAATCTTATTACTTTACTTTTTCTCATGTCCAGGTTCTCTCTGCTCTTCTGCCAATATTTTTCTTCTCTCAGGTAGGGAGACAGCAGTGTATGTATGCAGAGTTTTAATCATGCAATGCCAAATGAAGAATAACTGTCTCTACTACTGAAGTCCTTAGGTGATGTTAGGAGGATTTACTTTCTTTTTAGAACTGTGGAAGCTTTCTTTGGGTTTGGCTGGAATCTACCTTTGTTTCAGCTGTCCTTTAAGGAGCACAGTTGTCTCTTACAAGTTTATGGAAGTTACTAGTGGTGAGACCCACCAATTTTCATTACATTTAACTCACCATCTAACAATATACAGAATGTTTTAAAAATCATTAAGTTAATTAAATGCCAAAATCATCAGTTATTACTTTTGCATCATCCTCCGCCCACTGTATTATTTTTTCATATAATCAATAATGTCATCATGTGTTAGCATTAATGCCTTTCATCTGAGCTCCCACTAATGACGGTTTTAAATCTCTGGATTCAGTGGGATTTGACATGCCTCAGTGTTGGTGGAAACAGTACCCCATAATGTATGCAGACTGATGCTCTAGAAAGCTTTCTGATATGATATTCTTGTGTTGTGATTATTGCAAAGGTTGCACCAATCCTGTTGGGACTTCTAAATGAACTGTAAGGCACACTATAAAAAAAAAAAATGTAGTGACTTTCATAAAATCACAATATTCCTTAGGCAAAACACTAAGTCACTCAAAGCAGAAAATATCTGATCTGCATCTAAACTTTAGCTGTGTTTCTGAGTTTCTGGTTAGAAAACATAATATATTAATGCCCTGCAACTTGCACTGTGCTCACTTTAAAATTTATATTAAGTAGATTGTTACATTATGGTAATGTACTAAATTACCTAAAGCAAAGTAATACAATGATTAACTGACCATAAACATTGGTTTATGGTCAGTTTATAAAGTATTGCAAAGATTAACATTATGCATTTTCATATCAGAAGAAAATTGCAGGATGAAATATCTCTGGATGGACTTGATGCTATTAAGAATAATAAAACAGTGGTATAACTCACAACAGTCTCAAGTTACAGCTTGCAACTAAACTTTGGTTTAAATCATCTTTGAAAACGGCAGAGATAGTCATCGTTTTAAAAAATGCCCAAAGCTTTCCAAGCATAGAATAATGGTTTCCAGTATATGTTTTCTAATATATAATGTATTACCTTTTTTCTTGCCTCTTTAATATTCAGCATATCATGTCAGATTCTGACCTGGCATAGCTGCTCTGTTATCAGAAGCATTTTACCACCTTAGCCAAGACAAATAGGGATCTCTCTTTACCAGAGTGTAATATTTGTCCTAAAAAGCTAGAAACAAAGTTCAGTGGTTTTTTTAAGTTAAATTAATTGAATAATGCATATGTAAAAGTGCTGTTCACCTGTTTTTCCAGGGTTTTATCTGGTCTGTCTGTGAGTTTAACCCTTGCAGCCCTGGGTGGGTTGTGGCAGACAACACCCAATGAGACAGCTGAGCTCCCTGAAGTGAGGAAGGCTCAGCACAGGCAGCTACAGAAATCGGAGCACAGCCAGCAGCCCCAGGGAGCTGATTATGCCCCCCTACTCAGACCTAGTGCAAGTTTGTCCATAGTCCAGTTTGGGGCTTACTGATGCAAAAGAGATGCTTAGAAGCTGCAGAGTCCAGAGGAGGGAAACCATGATTTGGAGGGGGCTGGACATGAGGAAACTGGGTCTGAAGTCTGAGAGGGTATCTGTTTGCCTCGAGGAGAGTCACAGAAAATGTAAACAGATGCTTCACATGGGTGTTCAGTGAAAGGAAAGAAGTCGCAGTCACAATTTACAGAAAGAAAATTACAATCAGAATTAAGGTAAAAAACAATGTACACAGGGAACTGAAAAACCCTGGAACAGGTTGTTCAAGAACTGTGGGAAACTGTCCTTGGAGATTTTTCAAAACTTGGTTGGACAGGTCCCTGGGTCACACGATCCAGTTTGAGATTAACCCTGATCCAAGCAGAAGGCTGGACCAGATGGCCTCCAAAATCTCCCTATAACCTAAATTTTTAGATGATCCTATGATTCTCCTTCTGTGTTTCTTCAGCCTTAAAAAATGCCCTTGGCCACTACTGCATTAAGATTTAGATATTCTAAAGGTTCAAACCAAAAGTAATATTCATTTTACTTCAGTATAATAAACCTTAACTTGTAAAGAACCTTTTGAAATTCAGAAAACTTAAATTTAAGTCTGCTTTCTTCCTTTTCAGGAACTTTGGGAATCTGATAAACTCAAATGAACTCAGAACACTTTTTCAGGTTTTCCTGTGCAATTATGTGGTCAAGAAATATGCTTATTTTTTGAATAAAATAAAAGAACTACTGGATCAGGAACCCTCAGAAAATAATCAATTAACACAATACATGATTTGCTAGAATGAGTGAATGAAATTTCTTATATTCTTATATTTCTTATATCTATCTGCATCTGTTCTCTGATGTAATCCATGGTTACATGCAACAACATGATAGAGAGGATGTTAAAAAAATGAAAACAAGGCAGGACTGCCTCTCATACATTTAGGTGGTTTCAATCTTTTCTGAAATTTTAGCCTAAAGTAATTAAGGCAAATTTGCTTCTGAAAGGGCATATTTTCTCCATTACTATCTAAGCAAACAAAGTTAAGCTTATACTGATGTCTAAGGGCTACAATGTTAAAATTGGTTGTAAAGAACCAGAAGACACTTAAAATACTGGAAAATTTCTTGTTGACTGAAATCTTGAGAGAGGACCAATGGTTTTTGTTTACTCCACACAAATTATTAACATGGTAACTGAAAGACATATTGAAGGTGCTCCTCTTATTATTACAGTTGATTCCTAAGCATCAAAATATTATCCTATATTTATATACACATTTGAAAATAACATATGTGTCATTTATTCATTATGGAATAACATATGAATAGCATCACCTGGTAACAGCTGTAAAAAAAAAATTAAAAAATCCAATATACAGCCTTTGCTAGTTTTGTCTGGCAGCATTCCTCTCTCTTTCCACTTATACTGGCACTTTCAGGAAGGAATGCAAAATGTCCTCAGCCACTGGGATATTTCATTATTCTTACCCAAATTTTTATGTCCAAAAATGGTTTGCCCCAGAGGCAATTCAAAATGCTCATTCACCAATGCAAGCAATAGCATACTCCAGCTCTTCTCAAGAAGTCACCACTTTCCAGACCATCTCCATCAAACACTCTATCTTGATATGCAGTCATTAAAATAACTATAACAGTAATGTTTATGATCTAATTTGGCTCATTTTTTATTTCATACTAGATGACTAAATTATGTGGTAAATTTGTGCCTAAAATACTTAAGGCAAAGCTACACACAATGCAAGTACACAGGCAGTAAATAAAGACCAGAATTCACAGAGAATATAAGGTAAGAACACTAGCTTTAAGGTGTAAGAACAATGAAATTAATGACAGACAGCTATTATCAGCACAGCAGACATCTGTGTGCATAAGCACCAAAAGTGGCAAGAAGTGCCATTAAAAATGGGGATTTAGAAATTTGTGACCCATTTTAGAGTTGGCGCAAGAGAAACTAAGAAGGAATATGAGAAGGAAAGCTCTGTTTGAGAGAGAATAAAAAGAAAATGAAGAAGAAACCTACATCCATCAGTTCCTCTGAGATACATGAGAGTAGATCTTGCCAGCAGTGAGTGCTAAGTATGAGAAGGTGCAAGGGGAGTTATTGGCTTTCAGGTGAGAAGTTATAAAACCTTATTACCATGCTGACTATTTTCCATCAGTTGAGACTACATTTCTTTGTTCTCTTCTAGGAAAAATTTACCCTACTTCCAACTGCCTCATCTACAGGCATGAGTGGGTGTCTGCACTCATCACATTTCCTTTCAGTTGAGTGGGACAGATTCCCACAGAACTCAAAAAAAGTTAGGCACAGATATCGCACTAACACCACAGAAATAAATCCAGGAATAGCAGAATTTTCTGACTCTGGAAGGGATTCAAACTGAAATTATTCTACCAGTTGATAAGATGTATATCTGTGGCCCCTTAGTAAAGTTACTGTGAAGTTTTAAATTTCAGCCTCCTGGATATTTCCTATGCATTAAGTAAACTACTTAAATATATCCAGAAAGTGATTTTATTGCAAAAATTATGGTCATCACAAGTTTTTGAGAACTATTGCCTTTCAAATTGTTCTTTAAAAGGAAAAATATGGAACCAAAAAGGTAATGGTTTATGAATGTCTTACCTAGAAAGCATGGTAATGTGTCTCTTGTTATGCCACCATGAATATGGACTCGGGATTCCTCTCTGCAGTTTTAACACAGTTCATCATTTATTAGTTTAGTTTAGTTTAGTTTAGTCTAGTTTAGTTCAGTTTAGTTTAGAAAATTGATTTGTGTGGTTGCAACCTGCACCATTAAGTATTGAAAAGCCTTGATAAAACTGAAAAGAAATTGTTCTAAGCTTTCTTTCTGGCTTAGACTTCAGTAGTGTCATGCCACTGGCTCTGAAAATTGTCTGGCAACAGAATGATGACGTATGCACAGAAGTTGATTCTCTAGGGTACACCAGAAAAGCTTATGAGTTAGCCCCCACAATACTTACTATTTTTAATACTAAAGGTATGTTCTTTGGTGACAGGTCATTGCTTCGGCTAGTGCTGCTGTACTGAAATCTAATTTGTTGCCATAGGGAGTATTGTCACAACAAAAGTGGGATCATAAGAGGTAAATACTTTCTGCTTTGTTCAGTGGCATTTTGTGCTGTAAGGTCTGAGGTTTCATGTGTTTTCTCAGTGATTAAGAAAAAAACTCTTCTCTAGCTAATGCTTACTTTTCAGAAGGAATATAAAAACAGATATTTTGCAGACACTTTTTGGCAGTATGAAGGATGGATACAAAGATGACAGAGCCAAACTCTTCTCTCAGAATGACCAAGAAGAAATAACCACTGAGTACCATATCCGAGATTTGGCTGTTTCTGTGCCATTTAAACTATTGGAACAAGAATGCTGGCTTTCACAACTTGCTGTTCAAATGAGCAGACTATGACCTAAATGTAGTAAAATATTATGACCTATATGTAGTAAAACATTACCTTATTCCCTCTGAATGAACCAAATACTTCTTAAAATGAAAGGGACCTGATTAATGATGTTTTAATCACTGGAATTCTGAAAATCACTGAAATTAACCACTGAAGAAAGGACAATACAGAGTGTTTAAAATTACTTACAATTTTTACAGGTATTGCCTGTGTTTTACACAAATACATGCTATTTTATATTCTATGTGCTTCATTAGGCAAAATTTCAATAGCAGAATATAGAAAAAAATCATCCACGGTATAATCAGATACAACTTGACTGAAGACACTGGAGAGCCTGCATGATTTTTGCCTAAAAAGTTTTCGTGACATAACTTTTACATTTGCAAAGAAATTTTCTGTGGAAATGCAGTTTCCTGGAGACTTCCTAGTAGCACCAGGCTAATGACTAATTTAAAATTTCTTCATATTATTTTTTAGTTCAACTGTGGTTTTGCCTAGCCAATTATTAGACTTTAGTCTCCTCTCCTTTCCTGAAAAAAGGATTTTGACCAGGGTTGAGATTCACATTACTCTACTAAAACTTAATTAATTTTAAAGACAGAGGGAGACCACAGGCAGATACACAGAGACAAGGTGATTGCATATCTCATCTTTTCTTAGCACTATATCCTTGGAAATTGATTTGACCCCATATCAACATGGTTAAAAAACAAACTTCTTTCTTGATCTCCAAAAACAATTTCTGTACTGAATGTTCTTGACATGTAAATATGCAGACTCTCTTATTTATCTCAAATAAAGTGAAGTAGGGCATATCATAAGAACTGTTTTTGAAAGTCAGCTGAGTCTAATGAAACTGGTATATATGGCTGGCACTAAAAAAGTGTGCTAACATTGGTCTTTCTCCACACAATGTAAAAGAGGAATAGTGACACACAGGGGTAGCCATGACTCCTATTACTTTCTCTCATAGACTCTTCTCTACACATACATACCCCCTTAGTCATTTTTGTTCTCTCTCTCTGCACTCAAAATCCCTCAGTGCTGAATGTTGTGGAGTTAAGTACTGTGTTACGGAGGTCTGGCATTGTCTCGTGTTTGTCAGGGCAGTTTCAGATTCCGTGATTTTCATACCTTTCTAATAAATATCCATGACTTGCAACATTCTGGAGTCCTACGTGAGAGCCAGTGGACTGGGTGCATGGAGTGGGCCTAATTGCACAAAATGGAACAAATATAATTAAGAGCTGTAAAGTTGAGCTAGGCACTGTTTGAGAGGTCAACAGAGAGGAGGGGCTCAGCCTGACAAAGGAGCCCTCTAGCCTGGCTGACTCGAGCCGAAGCACTGCACATGATTGCACACAGTGGAACAAATTTCATTACAAGCCTCGCGATCTACATTTTTTAAAAGCTTAGTGGAATGGGTCAAGTTCACAAGAATAATTTGGTTACTACAAAAACATATCCATGACAATTGACACTTTTTATGCAATCATAGTATTTCTGTCCTTTAAAGTCCCAACCCTGCTATGACATAATTGTCCAGGTTCACTCAAGTGCTTACTGTGTTTGACCAAAACATCTAATTAGATAGACTAATGACTGACTCTATTCCTACAGTGTCAACATTCAAAAACTGCTTTCTGTAGGCCACCAGAAATAGTAGAGGGAGAAAAAAGCCTTTGTTTTTAATGTACTGAAGGAATTTGTGGTGGATTTTAAAGGTAAATCCGCAATCAAACATTCCCCATTGGTTTTGAGATTAAAATAGTGGAAGACAAAGCTTAAATATGACGTATTTGTGTGTGAATGCATGTATATATGTATACATATGTCTGTTTATGTCACTCTACATAAATCCATGCTTCTTTGCTGATTATTTTCTTTTTCTATTGATTTCTATTGCAATATGAAAGGTTAGGCCAAGTGATGTTAAACTCTTTTGATTCAGATTCCAACATTTCCTTTTCTTCTCTTAATAAATATTCTTTTGGCATGTAAGTGCAATTGCCCTGTGAGTTTCCTCTTTCAGTGATTGCCTAATCAAGAACATACCCTGGTTTATGGAACATGAAGGATCTCAGAATAGCTTATCTTGCAAAACACAGTGAGTTCAGCACTACTGGTAGTTATTTTTAAAAATAATAATAGATAAAAGAGATACAAGGCAACCCCCCAAATATTATAGTAATGCAGGCTATTTCTTTTGCATTTAAAAACCTTCTTTCAAGCTTTTCTATGATATAGATTACATATAAAGCATATTGATTTGGTAGTATTAAAGGATGACAGGCAGGGAATATTTTCTCTGAAAATGCCATATTAAACAGAATGAGTATATTTCCCTGAAATTATTTATATAACCATTTCTCATAATACTGAAGTTTTCTTAATGATGCTAATATGCACAGTTTTTTACACAACTTTTCAATAAAATAAAACAAATACAAAGAAATGTATCTGTGCAAAAGCTTGTATTCACAAATTTGGTGAAAAGTAGCTCCAAAGAGTGGGATTTTTAAATTTACCTAAATTAGCTAGTGTGTAATACACTATACTTCTGGGAGGCATGGAAATTTAATTATCCCCTTCTACAGAATAAGAGCTGAGGTACTAACCTCAGGTTGGCAAGTGGTTACTATCATGACTAATTGTATTAAAATCAATGACAGTAGTTGTGCATGAAGCTGTTCACCAAGCTGAATAAAAGATTTCTCATTCTGACTCCAAGAGACAAAGTGGTTTGCCCAAGGTCTATAGTCTGGGACTCAAAAACCACTTAAGCTAGTCCTTAATTTGTAGCACATGTTTAAGTGTTTTTCTGTAGCAGAAATAAATAGGGAATTATCGATAGAATTTAAATCTAGGTCTCTCAAGTACTTGCTCATTTCCGTAATCATAAGACTACCTTGACTATATGTGATAAATGTTAACGGGAATCGAGTAAGTCTTACGTCTCCATATATGCTGATTTTTGTTTTGTTTTATAAATCTTTATAAATTTATCAAGGGGATAAATCCTAAATGCATCTTATTTTTTATTGGAAATTATCTTGGCTGAAGTATGAAAAGAGAGCAGACACAAGGTAGGACACAGAAATCCCTAAAAATGAGAAGATAAAAAGATTGCTTTTACCCCAGCAGCATAATTCATACAGCATAATTCACAATCAGGCCTATCTTCATTAATAGTGTGTCATGGTGGGTTCCTACAGGAAGCTGGCAATACAGCAGGTACCATCAATTTCTTGAAATGTGTTCACAGTGCACATCTGGAATTCAATATATTTTTTGTAGTTCCAGCAGTAACATTTTTTAGAGTTGCTCTCCTACAGGAAAAAATAGTCTTTGAGTATGGAAAATGAAATGTAGAGAAAAACAGTCAAGAGCAGTTTCATACAACATGTACAGCTTATTTGTATTATGTGAACCAAGAGTGGGATATGTCTTCTATAAACACCTTGCTCAATTTTGATTAACCTACATTTTCACTTAGTATACACCAATCTGTAAATATAGCCAAAAGATCAGTTCCACAAATGTATAACTGCTATAGGATAAGGCACTCTGGGAAAGGAGAAGGAGATGTGCTGTGCCACTAAAAATATATGAAAGATAGTTCACTGATGTGAACACCAAATTCCCCCCATCTTATGGTCAGCTTCTGTTTTAGGGATTCTTAGGGGTGCATAGAGGTTTGACCTATTAACATTTTAACGTTTGTTTTCTTATAATACTGTGTTTTCTGCAGCTCATGCTGAAAGACTTACAGATTTATAAAGCAATGTTTACTTGCTCTTCATGGTAAATTTCACTTTGATCAAGATATCCAGAACAGGAAACACAGTAGAGGCTGTTCCCAGGGAATTGCTTGCTACTCTTTGAAGGTATATTGGAGAAGAAAAGGGGACTAAAAAGCAGCTACTGTAGTATAAATATTATGTTGCAATCATCTGGCTCTGAAAATCTACTGTACTGTACAGGCCACAGTCCCTCCTGCTGAACTGAGGTGCCAGCAAAGAAACCCTTGGAGTCCTGTCGTAACTGCCACATTTCACACAGCAAAGAAAAATTCATCTGTTATATATAATAATACTAGAAATAATAAAAAAAAATCATGTACTTTATTTTCCAAGTCATTAAACTCCCTCTCATTGCTTTATATGTGTACCAGAGACTGTGCACTTAAGCCTGAGATTTTCTGGTCGGAATTAGGGATGGGACACTGGGGAGTTTTGGTGGTTAAGGACTCCTCGGAGCTGCACCCAGACTAAAATGGGTGCATAATTTGCATACACCTTAGAGCAAGAGTTACCTAACAAATGCTACTGCTGCAACTTTGTATTCACAAAACTGTGGATGGAATGTTTGCTTGAAGAAGAAAGGAAAGGAAAAACTCATATTGGAGCTGAACATTTTCTTGCATGATTATGTAGGAATTTATCTCTGTGGCATACAGAGAAGCTGATCAGTGACCAACCATGCAGGATTGTTCTGTAAATGGAAGTGTTTCAGAAAGTTACAGTTCACTCCTGGACCAGTTTATTGCTGCATCTGCTACATCAGATATAGTAAGGAATCAGACTCATGATAATCTATTTCTTGAAAAAAGACAGGGGTGGCTACCACAGGGAGTGAAATTGTTTGCTGCTACACTGTCCTTTTTTTTATTTTGCTCATGTAAGGCACTGCTTCAATAATAGACACCATCCATCTCTGTCTTTCTAGTAGAATTTGTGAATGACATCATCATTTTCTCTGTACACTGCATGTAAAATCTTCCTTATGGTGTAGTCTACTATAAACAAAAAATTATCATCATAACACTTCTAAAAAACCTAGAGATTCATGCCCAGAAAACATTCTTTCATCCATCCTTCAGGGACAGAGACACTTGGATAATGTATATGCCTTATATACATTTCTCTCCCTAAATGCAGCAGCTGTAATGAAACCGTCTTTGCAGACAAAGTTGATGTTTTAATTTTTTTACCCTGAAGGATAATGTAACTTTTCAATTTTTATTAACTATGGCGCAGGTTGCTATAGGCTAAGCTCTTAGCTATGAATTAAAGTAAAGCAAAAAAACTCTACAGAGGAGCATTTCAGCTAAATGCCAACCTTGGTGTTTTGTGGCAATGCTAAACTTGGATGCGACTGCAGTAATTATGTTTCTCTCCTGCTTTTCTAATAGCAAATTTACTGGAAAGATTTACTTTCTTCCACCCTGTTTTCAGTCCCATGCCCCTAGGTAGACAAAATAGTGGGGTATTTCAACTGAAAATGTAAAAGATAAGAATTAATAGATTTAAGAGAAATAAGATGACATTCAGAAAGAAAAGCTAAAGAAGAATATATAGGATGGGAAAAGAAAAATTCCTAACAACAGAATTAGAGTAGCCTCTAGAACAATTTTTACTTTGGTGACTTAACATAGCTCAAATACTAGAAAACATACTGACTATATTAAGGCAAGAGACAGCCTCTATAACAGACAGTCTTTCCTACCCCAAGCTGGAGTACTGATGCCTCTGTTGAACTGAGCATTCAATTCTGAGCATTCTCCTTGAATGATATATTAGTCATAGGCCTGGTTGCACCACTTCCCAAAATTAAGCAGTTAACACTGTCTTCTGACAGAGTTTTATTAGATGCTAAAATAAACTTCCAAACTACTGAGAGATAGTAAATACTGCCCAATTAGAAAGTCTTAATACATATGTTTAGTATGTCATCTGATAACTACAGTGTTTGCTCTTTAGGTCAATTGATTATACTATAAGGAGCTTTAGTAACAAGCATACACCACTTAGAAAAATGAAGACCATGGTTTCCAGTCTCCTAAAAACTAATTTTAGGTGTGTAGGAGAGATTTCATAGGCTGAAATGTGGCAGTCTCTAGGCAAGTCTTCGAGCCATCAATAGTCCTCACACAGCTTGTTAAAGTAGAACTGAATAGTTCTTATTTGCAACACAGTTGCAAAATTGTTAAAAATGTAACATAAAATGATATTATGACATCAGTGCTTATTTTCCCTATTTCTGTTTCTTCGTCAAAACTGGGAGAAGGAGAAGTCTCCTATCCTAAAACACAGAAGAGTTTGCAGAACAGACTGACAGTATGAGGAAATAAGCTGTTAAAACCAGAGGACTGATTTTTAAGCAATATCATGTTATATAATCTCTCTTTATTGACTATGTTAAAAAAGAAGATGTATGGTACAGCAAGTGTAACTCTGCATTTTCTTTGTCAAGAAACATTATTTACTACGTTATGTCTTACATGGCAAGTGGAAAAGAAATGAGGCAGCTCATACCCATCCAGTCTGGCCCAAATAAAGAAAACATATTCAATACGAGATTGAATTAAGACAGAGAACTTGTCTTTCCTATGATGTAAATAAAATTAGTTATTTTTCCTTACTTCTTTTGGATTGGATGCATTTATTTCCCTAATGCTTCAAGACATATTTGTGCTGACAGAGGAACTAAACTGCAAGCTACCACCAGTGATCAAAATACCGACATAAAGTGAACTTATATTTAAAACATAAACAATGGACATATTTAATGTTAAATCTAAAACCAAGCTTACTGTCACATACATAAAGCTATTCCTAAGCTCAAAGATTTAAAATATAATGTTCAATGGTGATCTACCTTGATCAAGATACAAGGTACCATTTGTTACTCTTTCATCCCACTGTCAATCTAAACTTTATATACTTGAAGACTGGCTGTGGCAAGGATTCTTTTGGAGTGCATGGAACTCCCAATTACTGTTCAGACTGTCGGAATCTGGTTCAAAGGGCTCAGCGTCACATATCAGCTTGTCCAAGAGAATGCCCAATGCTAGTCCTGTCAGTCCACAACAAAGGGAAAGTGAGATAACCAAAATTAAATTTTTCCAGGTACTATTCTCCTGCTCCTGCCCTACAAAGGTATTCTGCGGAGCCCTTGGTGTTACACCAGTTCAAAGTCCTTTGCTTCTGCTGTGTTTTAAGTATTCACCAGAAAGCCTGGAATCGCCACTCGTGGCTGCTGAAGGGTACCCAGCTAGCTTTGATTTATTACAAGGCTTTCAAAAAGCATGTTAAAATTCACTTGCTGGATGTTCAGCTTCTTTTCTCGTTGAAAAGCAGAAGCTGTAGTCATAAATAATAGTACCTTAATCTATTAGAGGTCTTGTTAACAGTTGCGTAGAACAGTTAATAATAAAATAACATTTTAAGCTATAAATACTAAATCAAGATGGAAACAGATTGTCTTATACCTCAATATAAATTGCAGATACCATACAACCTAAAATTCAAGCTGAGATTTAAGATGATTCCCAGATACTTAAGTTCCGAGGCATAATTTAATATGGGTTTAGCTAAAGTACTAATGTTTAATTGCTCCTTAGAAGAGCTCTTTCAACAGAAGACTTGATTATGCCTAAACCAGGCCAGAATGATATTAAAATGATGCTGCGGAAAAATATAAATTTGACCTATCACTGATGCAGTTCCATAAAGAATGGCACCATCCTCATGAAGAAGCATTTATTTATATTTCATTTCGATATATACAAACTTGATAGCTTCACGAAATAAACTCTCAGAAAGAGCAGCTGATATTCTGAAAACCAGAGAATTTGTTTAATTCTTTGTAATTAGATAACATAAAAATGAGCAACCTTGAATATCTGCTCTACACATAGTCCTTTTAACAAAATTTTGCAACATTCAGTTATATTTTGGTATATTCAAGCTGAGTCAAGACAGCGATCACAAGTCAGCAACAACAAGGTCTGAGTGGATCTCAGGAAATCATAGGCTGCATCTCACTCCCTTGGACAGAAAGCACTTGTACTTTCAACATTCACAGAGTGACAACAAACCCACTACCACCACATCCCCAGGAAACGTGCAGATGTATCATCCTTGCTGGACACTTGGAAAACCTGTTTAAGCTAAGTATTTCTTGTTGAAGCTTAAACCTACTTCTTGTCCAGTCCTCCCCATGGATATTTTTTTTTTTTTTTCCTCAAGGATGAACTCCTTTCTTCCCTGACTCAGTGTGAAAATTTTTGCCATGGTTCTTTCTCCCTAGGCTTTCCTAGACCAAAGAACTTCATTTTTTCATTCTTTTATTTTTCAACTTCTAACCAGCTTGTCTGGACTTGTTTGGACCTCCTACCAATTTGAATCCTACTGCACATGGGTAAAGCTGAAGTTTAGTCTGTTGCAGCCATGGTGGACAATTTACATATTCTGCATCCCAGGGACAACTCAACACACAGCCTGGCACGTTTTTTTCCTTTTTCAAAAGAAGGTTATTGTTGACTACTGCTGAGTGTGCTGTTCTCAGATATTTTTCGGAACTGTTACTGAACAAGTTCCTCATCCTCTGTTTGCTCAGTTGATTATTTTTGCCCGAGGGCAATATTTTGCACTTGGTTTCAATTAATTTCTTATGTTTTGCTTTTCCAAGCTGCTTCTCCATTTGTCAAGGTTTCTTAGGTTTGTAACCCTGTATCCCAGTAAACTCACTGCTACACATCATGGTGCCATGAGCAAGGGTCAGCTGTATGCTCTTTATCCAGGCTATTAATGAAAACACTGAAAGCATTCATAACTAAAACAGACCTTTGAGGAACCAAATCTTTCATGTCTTCACAACATCTGACAACTATTTTCTCAGTGTATTAATCACTCAATTTTACAACTGTTCTCTAGTAATGAAATAAATTATGATGTCTTGTCTAAATAAAATACAAGACAGTGTCAAAAAACCTTAAACAAAAGTTATCTACTGCTATGCTCTATCTGTGAAGCCCATTACCAAAAAGAGGATTATAGGAATTAAAAAAACAGCAATTAAAAATTAAATATCCTATGAAATATCAAAATTCACTTATTTATTGTAACACTCTCTTTTGTCCTCATTCCCATTCTTGGCTACTTTACAAGGCAATTTCACCTTTTTTTTTTTTTTTTTAAATGCATTTCTACTCCCTTAAAGCAATAAATTTTTTTCTACATGATGACAGGACAGGAAGAGGCCTAAAGTTGGAATACTTTTCTCTAGTCCATAAAGCAGCTTTCATGGAATGACTGAACTCTGTGTCTAAGGAAATACAAGAGTGGCCCAAGCATGAGATTCCAAGAGTACCTAAGCCTGTTCTTTAATGTTATGCCATGCACAGCCATTTTGTATGCTATAAGATTGGAGGACCTTGCTGATATACAGGAGAACACAGAGTCCAAAAGAAATCTAATTTACATATCAACTTGCTTCCAGAACCAGCTCCCAATGGCCTTCTGGTCATAAACCATAAACTTTCCTAAGGCTTTCTGGTCATAAAATGAAGACTTTTTTTTGCAACCTGGACCCCACTTTGTCTTGAAAGTGAGTAACTGGGACAGGTTATGCAACCAGAGGTTATCCCACGTTTATGCACACAGCCTGCTCCATGTATTCCAGAGGATGGATGGAGCCACACACCACCCAGCCAAGCGACAGCATGGGGACTGAATGTACAGCTTGCAAAAACTTCCAGATATAAAACATCTTTCATTCTCTTCCTCCTGTCCAAGGAAAGGAGATCATTCCAGGTATGGAATACAAAGTATTTGGGGTAGGAAACAAAGAAGACAGGATAAGAAAAGTCCTATGAGAATCCACATGCCCTAGAAAGGGACAAAACTGAAGCAAACTTATAGAGTACCCATAGGAAGTTCCACGTTAAGAGAGTGGCTAGACTCACCTCAGCTGGAGCCAAAGCCAATCTTTTAAACTGCCTTCCAATTCCTGACCTAAACATCAGGATACTTTCCCAGGCAACAAAAACCTACTCAGATTAACAATTATCATGGTACTATACTTATCTGGAATTGGTGCCACATGCAAATCATTCCTTTACTAACCCTTTGAAACCAAGGTAAGAACCTGAAATCTCACTAAGCAAAGGATTCAAAGGAAAAAATTCATCAGTTCAGAATAGAATTCTAAGAAGGAGTTTGGGGCTCCAGAAAGAAGAGCTCTACATGAAACTTCTTAGGTATGGAAGACTGAAAAAAACCAAACCACAAACAAACAAAAATCCCCAAACAAACTGCCCAAAAAAACAAACCACCACCAACATAACCCACCAAAACAAAGAAACAAAAAGGAGATTTTTAAATTGCTATTTAGCTCCATGCAGTATAATTCTACAGTATAACAAGGAAAGCTTGGGATGGACTGTATTTCTCAACCTGGGGGTTTCCTTCATAAGTTTCCAATTTCTTAAAAATATTAAGAAAATATCAAATCAAAAGGATTTTTGCCCCTAGACATGTATCATTTGGAGGAATATTTTGTAGCAGACTGTGACTTCTGACCTGAATCTAGCAGAAAATCAGCAAGTCCATAAAGATGAACCTGGACACATCCAGTCTGCAAACAAGATCAAAGTCAGGGCTGGAGAGTTAGTTTCTTAATTAAGGCAATTTGAGTAAAAATAACGAAGGCGGAAGTCACATTTCTGCAAAAGCAATTTGGCAGAAGGGCTAGCCCTCTTCTTTATAGTACTTCAGATGAAAAAGGAAGATGCTATTAGTTGCTTTCTTTGTTAAGTGTTTGAATTGAAACCTTGGTGCCACTCGTTTACTATTTGCCAGTAGCGCTGAGTGAGTAATTCTTTGCCTGTAATTTCTTCGACTAAATTAGCCTCTTTTTCTTCTCATGGAATATCCATCAGCAGATCACGATTTTCTCATTTAAACGTACTCAAAAAATATGTCTGAATTTTACCCTGCAAAACGACTGCAAATATTTGAAATTCAAGCTGCATCATTTATTTAGGATTGGTAAATCAGGTCACACTGCTTGTTCTCTCTGGCTGAAGTAGTGTGAGAAACACTACACAATTGTGTGTTCCTCCTCAAAATCAGACTTCTCCATAAATGCTCATTGGAAACGAAATTTGCATTATTGCTTTTTATACGCCTTTCTGCTAAAAGTAAATCTCAATTGATTGTTCTTTCACCAAGAAGAAAATTTGAATGGACTCTGCATGACTATGGGTAAAAGAATTCATTTAAGAACTTTAATGGTTACTTGTGGACATTTTTTTGCATTATTCATGCAATATTTGTTTATTTACAAAAAATGGATTAGATAAAAAAGGCCTTCAGTCCTTAAAACAGCCTTATAAAAGACAGAAAAATACCAAAATAACAAAAAATTTTTAAAAATATTTCCAGTATTCAAAGAGGGGAATGCTGAATCATACAGCAAATTTGGCAAAAGCAGAAAAACAGGAAAATCTGATCACTCCATTTTGCACCATTAATCAAAAAACACAATTTAACAAGCCAGGAATAAGCTCCAATCTACCGCTTTTGTTTTCTTTCCACAGAGCAACAGGATTCTGGTTAAGGAGGTTCCTTGTGGACCATAATTGCAATGCTGTTTGCAAATGTTGGTATAATTTGGAAGTGTAAAATTATTGTCATATTACGGTTCCATGGATTCAGCTAGTCCACTGTTGAATGGAGAACCACCAAAAAAAAAAAAAAAAGAATATTCCAAGATGTGGTCATTTATTTTATCAAGAGTTTAATACTTATAAAATAAGCATGCATTTTCTATGCCTTTTGATAATTTAGAGAAACAGATTTTCTGTGAGAGAACTGTGGAAGAAAGCAGTGATTATATACAGACAGTAAATGGCATCATGGAAAAGATCATAAATAAGTAAAATAAGCAGAAACACACACAGGGCAGCTGTCCTACTTCCCAGCTTCTCAGATGTCTGTTTCTTACAGGCCTTCTCTCCCCCTTCTTGCTTTAACTTTAAAGCAGCCATTGCTTAGCCATCTGACAGATAAGCCTTAATAAAATTTTGAATAAGAAAAGGCAAACTTGACCACTCTCCCTTACAGCCACGAGGGCAGACAGACTCTACAGTAACTGCACCAGGCACATAAAACCCATATACAACACATACTTTTCAAAATTACAGTCATCAAGAACATTCAGTTTACTCTACCAAAATGCTGACCTGATGTAGACTCCCACTATATAATATTATGTGCTAAGGGTACACATTTCAGCATCCTTCACACTGCATTCTGTGGGCCTAAAAAATACTCAAGTAAAAAATGGTAGTTCATAATTATTTCTTGGGCACAAAATCTGTGCAGTCCCTCAGGCAGGAGCAATCTTTGACTTAACGTCATTCAAGTTCTGTGAAGCTTAAACTACTCATCCAGGCACAGACCAGTTCATGGTCTTTGTCTTTCAGTATTTTTATTAAAAAGTTGTTATTTAGCTGTTGACATGTTATATGTCAATACTGTCCCGTTCTGAAGAACAAAAGTGTCCCAAATCCAGAAGCACTAACACAAATATTGAACAAACCTCACCCCTATTGAACACAAAAACAATTATCTAAAGGAAAGTACTTTAATGAGCATTACCCCAAAAAATGGTTTAGAAGAACATAAAGAATAATAATAATAATAATAACACCCATAATATTTTTGCAAGTTATATGAATAGCACAGCTTTGTGCCTAAAATAAATTGATAAATAAATAAAACCATGAAATGTAATGTGACATTTCTATCTGCCTATTAAAAAAATTATCCACAGAACTGCCAGTACACAGAAAGTCACAATGGAAACATATTATCTATCTATCTATCTATCTATCTATCTATCTATCTATCTATCTATCTATCTATCTATCTATCTATCTATCTATCTATGTATATGTCTATCCCAGCATTTCTGGCTTTCAAATGTTTTTGCATAATGATAGGGCTAATATAACGTAACAAATCCTAAACTGTTTTCACAAGGAGTGGAAAAAAGATGTGTAAAAGTATGCTCTGTCTTGCTTCCTTCTGTTCACAATGTATCTAAATACAACAAATGGTGTTCTTGCTCTTTCTGTCTGTTTCTCAATCTGTTTGGAAAGTAGCCATCATTCTGCAGCCAACCATAATATTTGACACTTCCTGACATCATGAAAGCCACCATCTGTCTATCATTGAAGCCCTGTACTTTTTAAAGACTGCTTGGCTTGATCTTTAATGAAGATTCACTGTGAATGCACAGATCAGTTTAGATATAAAACTGGGGAAGTCTGACAAAAAGACGGTGCAAAATCATGTTTTAGTTAGATTCAGACAGAAAACAAAAGGAATAACAATACCTTCTTGCAGATACCAAAGAAAAAGTTCAGTTCACTTTCAGTAAGTCCAAGGTTCAAATTCATCATGGAAAGTTTGGAGCACAAAACTGAATTCAGACAAAAAATTAAAAATTATACAAAAAAATATGCAGTTTTCCTTCCTTCACTTAACTACTGTTTTGAAAGATAAATATAGACTCACTTCCAGTGTTTGTGAGGCATAAAATATAGAATGTGCTATCCATTGGAAATCATACAATTTATATTTAGGTTTTATTACTATTTTAAAACATCCAAAAAGCAGGGTTTTTAAACTTTAAGCTTTAAAGACTCTTAAGTACTAAAAAGATGGAAATCTCTGTTTTGTAAATACGTGCAAGGAGGAAAGCATAGGCTCGTAGGCTTTTTTTGTTTTTTTCTCAGGACATATCTTAACAGGGAAATTTATTCCCTAGGATATTTTAAAGCATGTGTTTCTACCATAACTTTTGCACAAAACGGTGACTCAAGGTGTAAGACTTCTACTTGCTTTACTTAGAACAGATTTGGATGCAAGCCTTTAGAAATCCGACCTGGAAAACCATGACCTTTGAATACCCCATGCTCTGTTTCCTTCATCTAAAAATTAATTCAAGTGTCTCCACATGGCTACAGAGGCAAAATGCTCCATACAGCCTTCAAATCTTCTGTACCCTACTGATCTACAGCTCCAACACAAACCAATTCATGGATGGAGGGCCAAGACCTTTGTCCCCTTTGGCTATTGACTCATCTTTTCTCCTCCTCCACCAGCCTGCCCTCCCCTTTACTGATGCTGAGAATGGAGATGAAGCATTTCCTGTGCTTTTCTCCGCACAGCACCAGTAAACATGGCTGGTCCTTCAGCAAACAATTCAGGTCAGGAGAGAGCACTCTGTACAAGCTGTGTGGGGGCTAAGTGCCCTGCAACCACAACCAGCCTCACAGGGTGACAGTGAAGAAGCAGCATTCAACAGGCCAGAAAGCTGCTTGAAGTCTCAGAAAGAGCTTCTAGATAAGAGCTGCAGTGCACTTCTCACTACTACTATCCCTGCAAAACATTGCTGCTAAGGTTGAAATTAATGGGCATGAGGGCATGAAAGGAAAACACCTTTCTTCTTGACAATAGATGGCAGTTTTAATAATTTTTATTTTCACATTGGCAATTATCTCAGAGCTAGCCATAATAAATCCCAAAGCAAAAATTGAAATGGGTTCCTGAATTTTGCAGTAAGAACAAATAAAGAGCAACATGGCCTGAGTATCTGTCCAAATCCCATTTCCAGCCCTGTGCCTATTCACTTGTGTACCCTTCCATTAAATGCCACAGTGCCTGGAGGTTGTCCCTGTATGCCATGTCAATATTATCCTTCCAGTATTTCCTGCCCTCCTGTCATACCATCCCAAGCCACAGCTGTAGGAGTTGATCTGCACATGCAACAGGTTTGCATGGCAATATTTTGGCAGCAGGGAGGCTACAGTGAGTGGCTTCTGTGACAAGCTGGTAGAGGCTTCCCTCATGTCCAACTGAGCCAGCCAGTTCTAAGACAGACTCACTATTGGAAAAGACTGAGCCCATCACCAAATGGTGGTCGTGCCTCTAGGATAATGTATTCAAGAAACAGAGGGAAGAGAGATTTTCTGTTGTTTGGAATATATGGCCACCAGGATTCTCTCCTTCACCCTCTCTCCCTCTTTCTCTTTTTTCCCCATCACCATGACACATGAACATCTGAGAGTCTTTCATTAACTTACCCAAATAATGCTCCTGTGAGAAAGGTGCTGTTGCCCTGTCTCATGCTGCTATACTGATGGCACAAAGGCAATGAATGTACCCAGCACTGTGTCAACTCTCAGCAGCAGAGCAGGAATATGAGCACAGCTTTCCCAAATCCTAGGCTAATTTCCTCATCACTGGCTCCCTTCCTGTTCCCATTTCTCTTTATTGTTTTATCAACAGCCTCAGGTTTACTGCTTTTAAATAACTATATGTTATGATTTTAACAGTTCTTTCCATAGATATTTTTGTCCTTTCACAGCTTTTCCTGCTATATTTTATTCGGTTAATAAAAAACAGCATCTTCTAAAAGTATTCTCTTGCTTTCCTCACAAATATAGAGCACTGGAAGTTGATTTAGTTGATTGGAAGATTTCACTTAAAGCAAAAATGGAATTGGTTCAGAGCACAATAGGCAGAAGAGTGATGATTTGTTGTAAACTAAATATCTTACAAGGTACAGGAACAACCTCACAGTGTTGAGAAGAGATGGCTTTCTATTACCCAAAATGATAGTGATATAATTGTAGTACCATGATATTCTGTGTTATGGAATTTGCTTCTTCAAGCCCAAAAAGGCATTCAAGGAATGCCTCAGGCATTCTGAGAACAGGGCCTACACTAACTTCATCCATACCCTGTAATGAGAGAACTTTCTCTGTACATGTTGTACAGTGTAGAGCAGACACAAAACTCAATCTGGATTTTTACCTTTCCTTTGTGAAACATATTGAGTTGCTCAATAAAAGAGGTGTAACAGTATTTATCTATCTCTGAAATGCAAAAAAAAAAAAAAAAAAAGTAGCAGCCTTTTGAATACTATCTTCACAATAGAAAAAGGAGAGAGAAGAATAACCATCTCTAGCTGACATTGCAAAGTGGTAACAAAGCAGACTTAGTTCTTGGCACCTCTTTCTCTGTCTTTGAGGTTCCAAATGGATTCCATATCAGTAGCACTTGTGGTAGTGCACATATTGGTGTCTCTATGCATCCCTCCCCCCAAGTGTTTTTGTGTGTCCCTCTCCCCAAGTATGACATGTTTATCCCTCTCCTCCCTGTCCCTTGAATGTTATCCCATTGGCTGATGCTACATGCCTCCCCACTTCTTTCCCGAGGTTTGAAGAGGGGAAAAGATCCCCTCTTCTTCTTTTTCCTCCTGGATCTCAGCCACAAATAAACTCCAGCACCATCCCAGAGGAAAAGCAGCCCTTGGTCTTTTATCTTGGTCGTGAAGGGACACCCCTGCCCTCCCCATGACATAGCTAGCTAGGAATTATTCGGGGAAGGACAAGGGGGGCTACTTCAAGCACTGATCCAGGGCTCTGTTTTGGATACTTGTATCAATAACACCAACAACAACATGCTTCATATCTTGTCTCTTCAGTGGGTAAGAGTGAAGGATGCAAACTATTCCAAACACCAGTGTGGGTACTTTCAAAGATACCTTCATGCTCTAGCCTAGGAGTATCCAAGTGCAGGGAAAACAGGGCAGGACTTCAATCCAACCAAAAGAGAAAGGTGAAAAGGACCTAGAAAAAACAAAGGTACATGTGACTAGGTAAGAAAGCAAATAAGTCATCCAGCCACACACACAGTAAGTACCTTCATCCTCCATACATGCCTCGCTTCTATTACTCATCAAAACAACATTAAGCTGTTTCTAAGTTTTTGTGTACAAACCAAAAATGAGATGTGATTGTATATACTACTTTCATTTACTATGAATTTATGACAAATGCATTTAAATACGTGTATTAAAGGTTTTAGAAGAGTAAGTTGCCTGAAAAAATGATGCATATTGGTTAAATAAAGAATAAATTATTTGGAGCAGCTGTTCTGTTTAGAAAAATATTTTTCAATATTTATTACAAGCCTCTAAGTTTGTTTTATGTGCCCAAAACAAAGGCAGTTTATCAGTATAAATTCAGGACTATTTGGTGCCAAAATTTGTGAGAACTAACAAAGTTGGTCAAGGCCATGAACATCCAGGAAGACAACAATGCATATTTATGTTACGGCCTTCATCACCAATTTTTTTCGACTTTTTCTCCTATGGACTCTTGTAATAGGGGGGAAAAAACTCCCAAACAAAACAAAAAAAAAAAAAAAAAAAAAAAAAAAGCCAAACAACCCCTCCCGCAAAAAAGGTTTAAAGGTTGAGGTATTCAGCCTTTGAATTCTGTTGCAATGAAAAATTATTGTCAGTTACTAATGGATGTCATTCTCTCAAAAAATTCAGAATACAGATCCGTTGAAATCATGTTGCATGCCAATAGTGATAGTGAACCTTCTTGTATAAAGTCCTGTCTGCTACCAGATGCAGCACAAGACTTTTCTTCTGGCGTATTTTTCAGATTAAATGAATAATTATAGAGAGGGATTGTATGGAAAGTCAGGAGATCTAGTTTAAATCCTACAGCTGCCATATATTTCTGCATGACCATGTGCTGAATGCTGAAAATCTCCTTCCATTCTCTCAGATAGGGATGCCGATATTTCTTTTTCTCTTTCTTTGACTATTATATTTCTTTAGTGAATAAAACCCTCACAGCAAACACTCCTTCTCCTGTATCAAATAAATCATTGTATCCTTGGTAGGATATGTTATACACAGTTGTAAGATAAATAATCATGTTCCAATTCCTAACTCCACATTCATAAACTGGGAAATTGTAGTTAACTCCTAAGAAGATTAATTTGAATGGATTATGATAAAGGTTAAAATGACAACACAGTGACTTGGGCTAGTCCTTTTAGGTGGAAATGTGTTGTCTTTAATGTTTGTCACTATATCTGTTATTAGGTGCTGAAAAGATCTGTAAAATGAAAATATACATCTAGCACCATCTTCACTTATATTTAAAGTTTCAGCTCTAGAACTCTTTCCTGAGCTGAGAGGGTAAGGAGAGTAAAGAGAGAAAGGAAAGGAGGAGGACTTACTGAAAGTTAAATTATTTCATGCTAATGTCTGAGTACTCTCTGGAGTTCATCCGGTCCCAAACAACTGCTCTTCAGTTCAGTCCAGCCATTCTACTTCACTGTGGTCAGACGATGAATCAATTCTTATGCTCTTTCTGTCCACTGTCTGTTTTTCTTCCTTTCTCTGTGTAATTAAACATGTGAAAGACTCTTCTATTAGCTCCCTAGAATGGACTTAAAAATAATTGACCTTATCCGCAAAATGGTAAGGAAATTTTACGTATAACACCTCTATCTTCACTTTGCCTGAACATTCAGTAGGATCTGGAGATGCTGCCAGCCTAGTGCTTTAAAGGATCAGGCCCATAAAATGCTCAGTAGTTTGTATTTATGCAACAGAAGCTATATACTGAGCTAGCTAATCTACTGTATTCCCCATGGAGGGATCCCAGCATCAGCTACATTTGCTATCTCTATTCCTGTTTAAAGGTGTCAGCCCAAATTCAAGCAGCTGTCAGCTACCTAGTGGGCTTGGCTCTTTACTAGTAGTTAATTGTGCAGACACCATTGATTGGGAGTGTAGGCCAGTTGCACGGGTTCTGCTTTGCAGGAAAACAAAGGAAGAAAAAGAGGAAAATAAACCCATTCATTACAAATAAGCCAGACATAACAAATATAACCTCAAGGTTATTTATAAAATTAACTAAGTATACATGCTTAATGTGCAGATTATTTTCTGTATCTTGATCGTGCTATCTCCAAGATATGCTGTGGAAACAGAAATGAAATGTAAGTAGTTTCTCTTCAATCTTGTTTCTGATTTCAGTTATTTTATTTTATAATGTTCTGAGGAGACAAAAATCTTTCAGAGGAAACTAAATTCATAAAGTTTGCTGGCCAGAAGGGAATATTAACATTATCTTTGTGAAACACAAGCCACTTCATCCTGTTAATGCCTTATACGTTATACACTATATCAATATTATACATTATAGATAGATAGATAGATAGATAGATAGATAGATAGATAGATAGATAGATAGATAGATAGATAGA
>CM031858.1:27732326-27845006 GCA_018697195.1 Certhia americana
AATACACTATATCAATAGTGTGTTAATGTCTGATCATGGCAACTGCTCCATAAACATCTAATAATTTTCAAAGTCAGAAAATGGAAAGAATAGAACACAGAGTGAAAAGAAATCTAGACTTGTTTTGAAAACTTTCTAAACAGATTTAAGTTCCCAGCAAGACACAAAATACTTTCATAATTTTTCCCTGCTAGTGTAGATGTGTGAGACACGTTCTCCATTTCTACGCCATAAGTAAAGACATTTATATGGAAATTAGGAATTCCTCAGCATCTTTACTGAAGTTGTAACCAGTATAGCTTAACACACTAGCCATGTGGGCCTCTGCTTTCATGTCCTGGCATAGGCTTGAGGGAAGGTTTAAGGTACTGAAGTTTTAAGGATATTGTTCTGTTAATGTGCAAACTTTACAGTGTTTATGTTTCTATGTGCAAACTAAATGCTAACTAAAAAATGTTCAGCCATGAAGAATCACAAAAATTCTTGTTTTCATAATGAAAAGTATACACATTTGACAAAACATCATTGCAAAGCAGTGCATACCCTTCAAAATCACTGACTCTCTGTGGGATGTTATTCTTCTCTCAGCAGGACTAACTGAGTAGTCAAATACACCTGACATGTTTTGGAGAATTAAATCCAATAACACTGAAATGGATAAGGCAATGATCTGGATGGTGACTTGAAGAATGGTGGATTTGTTAAATAGATCAAGCTCAGCAACAAGATTCATCTAACTCCTTCTCCCCAGACATTTAAAAGTGCTGACTTCCCTAATTTTCCTTCCCCAGTGACCCTCAACATGTTCAGTTGTGAACATGTTAAGGCCCTCCAGCAGGCCCTTAACCTGTATAATTTTTCATATGTTTTCCACTGAAGGGTACTTCTGATACAGATTTATCAATATCCAGACATCAGTATCAGAGCACGGTGTTTGCTCCTAGAAAGATTCAGAGGATTTTCATTGTCCAAAAATTTTAGGAAACTGAAATTTTCTATCCTTAAAAGCTGACTAAACCAAAAGAAAAAGGTGAAACAAGCTTAAAGGATCTGAGAATCATATTCCTCCCCCATTCCCGTTCTTTTTAATTTCCCCTGGAGAGGAATATGACATTTGTTTTGGTACACACAGAATCTTTTTGAAAATCTGACTGATTGCATATTGAGCTTTGTGTGCAACCACTTTGATTTGAAAGAAACTGCATTTTCCAAAATAAAGCAAGGAGCGCTGAGAAGGGAGAGACACAGCTGTATGAAGCTCCATGTCCCAGCAGTGGGTGTGTCAGGTCCCCCCCACTCCTCCAGATGCTTGTTGCTTAGCTTCTGTGTTTTCAGCACAACTTTGGGGGAGTTTCTAACTCTGCCTAGCAACATTTTAAAGATTTTTTTCTGTCTGGAATTTTGTCGGTGAATCATTTCAAAGACCATATTTCTGGTGATACACACTATCAGGCAGAATTAGCAAAATTTTCCCTGACGCAGGCAAACAATATTTGAACTAGTTTGTGGCATCAGGAAGAATACCCACAAAGAAAGTGCCACTTTTTGTATTTTCCAAACTCTCCTTTTCAATCTATAGGCAATTTGCACCTAGGCCTCTTGAGAATGGCATCCTACCTTTGTGGTGGGCACAGTGCCACCCTAGCAGATGGTCATGAGTGCTGGCATGCTGAGAATCAGTATGTGCATCACATTCGAGTACAATAGGTCAGCCTCCCATCCAAGTATGTGGGAATGAGAGTGTCTGTGCTGAGCTTCTGTGCCAATGGTTAAAGGAATATACTGTCATTAGGCTAGCTGAAGGAGAAGATTCATTTTCTCAAAATTAAGTCATGTTCTCTCTAGCTATCAGCATAATGGGATCAGCATTTCTGCTGCAGTTCTCTGGTTGCTGGATCTCTGAGAGAAGTCAGAAAACATGTATGCATACATACAGATAGCCCAGCCAGGGAGACACCTTCTTGTTTCAACAAAGATGTATTTTTGCCCTATTTGGTACTCCTGCTGAATGGCTCATCTAGGTACAAAAGCCAGATCCATAGAAACCAGCATATAATTTGAGCTCAATAGATCCCTAAGAGCACTAGAGTATTTGGCATGAAATCTGCAATGGAGCCCTTGAAGGGCCTTTCTCATCCTGGAACCAATGGAGTCTAATTTTGATTCAGTAATGAAAAAAAAAACACCTTGCTGACATAAAAGAATGGCCTTGTTCAAGCGCCTTTTTTCAATCACATTTAGAAAGTTACTGATAACAGTAGACATTCCTTCTTCACTATCTTCTACCAAAATTATAAAAAATTCTTCACAATTAGTATGGAGGCTCAGGGCATTTAGGCTGAATTGTTTTATCTCAACCTCTTTTAGTGTTAAATGATGTAGGAAATACGACTTCCATTGTCTGTCAATGGCTTCTCTAGCACAGGGCATATTATACTAAGAACAAGCCAGGGAGCATTTGCTTCTCTAGTGAGATGATGACCACTCAGACTTATTGATGTTCTTTGGCCTTATGCACTTGGAACTGCATCACAAGAAGCACTGCAATTCATCAAACTTCTTCCTTATGTCACTGAATATTCTGTTTGTGCTTCAAAATGTCACTCTTATTGGAAATGTAGACAGTTTAGTCCACTGACTAGATATGCCTGTTGTCATCAGTTTTAAGTAGACATATTGAAGAGATTTTTTTTTTTTTGGAGAGTGCACAAAGCCACCTATTTTTTTACCTAACATATAATCATTGTATGATATTTTAAAATTAGCTTGATTATGCCATCCAGAAGAATAATTACGAAACTTTATCACTACATTACCAGTTCTTGAGAAAAAGAGAGACTGACTGCAATGAATAAGTGAGCAATTGACATGGAAGAGCCAGAGTTAAATTTCAGACTTTACCTCACTTGAAATTATTTGAATTATTAAAAATAATCACTAACATCATCAGCTGAAATCAAATAAAGGACTCAAGTCCATTTCCAATATCTGAACTCCTTGAATCTGTTCCCTGGAGGAAGGCTTGTTAATGAAAATTATCAAAATATTTTAGATTGTGAAGAAGTATATTCTTGATTAAAGCCAATAATAATCAGGTTTTATAACAATACACCAATTACATCAACACAGGTACATCACTCCTTGACCTTATATCATCAAAAAACTACCAATGTTTCATGGCACCATTCTCAAAGCTACCCATGAGGGTTCAGTAGATTACCTAAATTGTTCTCATCTTAATTTTGAAAATTTCCCCTTTAACCTCAAGTTACCAATAATAGCTACATAAGGCTCAGAATCACAGAATCATCAAGTTTTGGAAGAGATCTTAAAGGTCATCTAGTTTAACCTTCAACCCAACACCACTAAAATCACCTCTAAACGATATCTATAATTGCCCCATCCAGATGCTTCTCGATGTCTTCCACACATAGTGACTCCAGCACCACCCTGGACAACTTATTCTAATGTCTAATCACTCTTAAAGAGAACAGTTTTTCTAAAATCTAATCTTTACTTTCTGTGGTTCAACATTTCCTCTCATCCTTTCACTTGAGACATGGCAGAAGAGACCAACCCCCACAACCTTCTTTCACAGAGTTGCAGAGAACAATAAAGTCACCCCTGGGCCTTATTTTCTACAGACTAAATAACCCCAGCTCCTCAACCCCTCCTCACCCTAAAAGGGTTTTCTAGACCCTACACCAGATCCATTGTCTTTCTCTGTACACACTGCAGCACCTCACTGTCCTTTCTGAAGTGAGACACCCAAAACGGATCACTTGAGATGCAGCCCCACTAGTGCCGAGTATAGAGGCAAAATCACTTCCCTAGTCCTGCTGGCCACACTATTCTTCATACAGGCCAAGATGCCATTGGCCTTCTTGGCCCCCTGGACACACTGCTGGCTTGTTTCCAGCTGGCTACCTACATCTGCTGCTACTCCTGCTGTGCCTTCTTAGCAATAGGAACACAGTCCCTATGTGGCCTGCCATATTTCTCATGAGAAGGAAAAGATGAAAGCATAGAAACCATTTACCATTAACACCTTCATTTATTCATTTCTATGGTCAAACAAGTTGATTAATAAAAGCTGCACAGGGATTCGTAGGGAAGGAGAAGTTTTTGAGTACTTTGTGCCTGCATTCAATGACAGAGAATTAATTATATTAAAAAGGCCAAGAAACAATTACATGAAGAAATAATTAACATTCCAACTACAACTATTGTTTATAAGAATATTACACATATAAATGTACATATAATTTACAGCCATATATAGTGGTATAATTTGATATAGTAAAATAGTAATATATTGTACACCACCACATAACAATTAGAATGCTATCCCATGCTAGATGGTCTTGCAAAACCAACAAAATCACTAATTAAAAATTTTTTTAAAATATTCAAACCATATTACATCACTAAAACATTAAATCATTCCTTGAAAATATGAGAATTTTTTTTGTGTTAATTATGCAATGGGAAGATTAATAAAATAAAAACTAATCTTACTGCATCATTTACTTTAATCTTTGTATTTCAGACTTTACAGAAGTGAAGAGCTCCATCTGGAACTTCTAGTTTTAGTAGCATTAACCATGTAGTAATTGTTTCAGCATTTAAAAATAAAAATAAAAGTAGGGTTAAACTACATTGTATCATATTAATGATTTGTTCCCAGTCTTTCAAAAAATGACTCAATTAATTATTTAATAAATAAAATTATAATTGCAATTATATTTTTCAAAGTATCTGCACTGGTTCAGTTAGAGCTGTTCTCTTTTCTTTAATATCTTCCCATGTCCTTGTAAATAATTGTTTTGTTACTTACAATAAGCCAATAGAGAAAGAGATGACTAGTTCTAGCATGTCTTCTTTGGACAGTAAGTGACACATGTCTTTGTGCCCTCCTATGTCTTGTGAAAGAGAAGGAGAGGAAGATAAACTCATATGGCTGGATCTTCTCATGACAAATTAGGGCTGAGCCTGGAAAAATGGGAGAAGTTATGACAGTCTTTCTTTAGTGCCCTCAACAAGATTGTGGAGGCAAACATCTTGCTGAAATCTTGCTGAAAAGAGCAATAGTAATGTATTACTTACTCTTTTGTAAAACACTCTGAAAACCACTAGAAAAACCACTGAACCTTCCGAGTTAGGAAGGACAATTCTCAAATATGACCATGTTCATGGTACATTCTCCATAACTAGAATGACAGATTCATCCTTGCATCAGTTCTCTTTAATTCATGATTTTATTTTGCTACTTTGCAAAGAACCTCTGGATTGAATGAATCAGACATTTTCTGCTGTCATTGATGACTAAAAGAAAGCTAATAAAATCTTTTTTAAGCTGAGAGTGTAAAACTTGACATTTTAGCAATGATAAAGTTGTTGGGTTTTTTATTTCACAAACAAAACTGGCATTACTACTTCATGTATTAAACCAAGTTATACCATATCTCTTGTACATCTGCTTAAGAAACAAGTAAGTGAACTGCTTAGGTTAACCAGCATAACAGTCATCATGCTTAGTTTTCTGTGAGAATAATCTACCCTCCATCCTTCCTAGGAACTGGACAACCTTTCTGCTAGGCAGTCCTCCAAAGACTTAAAATAGCTAGGACAGTGACAAAATAGTAGAATGCATTATCAGAAAACACAGCCAACTTCATTAATGAATTATTAAGTTAATTAGTGTATTTGTGTCCCTGGTTAATTTCCTTTTTTTTTTTTTTTCCCTCATTAAAGGTAATATTATACAACCTTCAGTTAAGCACGTGACATTGTCATACTAAGTTCTGTAGTATGTGACCCCTGGGCTATCACATTATGGATGAACAGGCACCCATGAATGACAGTCTCAGAGAAAGAAAAAAAGAGATTTAGATGTATTCCCACTGACCGCTGCCAGTAACGTGATAACTGACATGATGCTTGTGCTGCTTTTTCGCTGCCATAGAGTTAATTTTCTACATTACAGGATTTATAATCAAATATATCAAGGAGTCAGCATTTTTTTTGTCTGTCATGCTTTTCTTACATTTTTCTGCTTCTGAAAGTTTTAATTCTCTTTCAAAGAGTTTTTTGTAAGAGTAGCATCAAAAAAGGGATTGTGAAATTTGATTTTTTTAATCAGAAATATTATTACAAAAAATAGTCATTCATGATGTGTCTTATCTGCCCTGTATGACTTAGTTAAATCTGTGGAGGATTCCACAATTAAGCACATTGTGGTGTGAACACATCTGACAGATATAGAGATATCTTTGTGTAGCTTAAGGCAATCTGCAATCAAACAGCAGGCAAACTAGAGAAGGTAAGTTCACCTAAACCTATCATAGGCTACACCTCTCCCAGCAGCATGACAAAATGTTATATCACAGCTTAGCTTTCTAGCCTCCACCTTAACTGTGGAGGTACTCTCAGGCTGAACAAATGACACTCAAAGCCACAATGATAAATAAAATACAGGCATCTCACTGGCTAAGATTTTCCACTTACCCCAGGCAAGTAAGCCAGAGCACACACACATGCTCTACATTGAAAGGGGGTAGATTCAGACTGGATATCAGGAAGAAATTCTTTCTTATGAGGGTAATGAGGCACCAGAGAAGTTGTTGACACCCCACCCCTGGAAAAGTTCAAGGCCAGGCTAGATGGGGCTCTAAGCAACCTGGTCCAGTGGAAGGTGACCCATGGCTGTGGGGGTGGAACTAGATGATCTTTAAGGTTCCTTACAATCCAAACCATTTTATGATGCCCAGCTCCCTGTGTCATTTCTGAAGAAAGGCAAATGTGTCTACAAGGCCTGGTTTACTGGTTTATAAGGCAGGGCACTATGCAATCTCAGTAAGAAACCAAGACCTAGGTACAAGGCTACGGCTCAGAGTTTTATTTCTGAAGCTTCTGAGAACAAAAGACCATGACTGAGTTCCAGCAGCCCCCAGAATTTCCCATCTGGCTAATACAAAATTACTGAAAATTCCATTCCTTTGTCATAGCACAGTCTACTTTTTTGCTATCAGTCATGCCTATAAGTCAATGAAATTGTGTTTCAAATCCCTTGTCAGCCTTTGAGAGGTTCAGGTGTAAATCTTCATCTCCAGAAGGAAGACTCCATGTAGCACAAAAGACACCAGAGCAGCTGTGCTACCTTGCTGGGGGCAGGCAGTAGCTGCAGTCTGGCTCTGCAAGGCAGCGATGGTCCTTGGGTGGTCTCTAATAGTGCCTATCTGAGCAGAAGTCAAGGGCCTTTTCTCACAGTCTGGTCTTGTTTTTCTCTTTGTTTGTTATTCACCTAGACCATTGAATGTAACAAGGCATAAATAGTCCAGGGAACACAGATCAAAACCCAGATCTCACATACACCATGCTGGCATCCTTAATCAATAAGATAAAGATTTGCTGTCCCACTTATCTGTTTTCATTCTGGCCATCAGAGTTAGGCAGTGATGGAAAGTAGACTCTCTGACTCCCTCTTTTGAATTTAGGTATCTATGTTTTATCAGACAAAGCAGCCTTGTCTGTACAAATCTCATTAACTGTCCCCATTCATTGGGAGCTAGGATTTCTGTATGTGCCAGTGACGCATACTAGCATCCCTGAAAACTGTCTAGCTTCTGTGGGCTTCTAGAAAACCCGGCTGGTTCCAGTGCAGGCAAAAGCAAATTTAACTTCCTAGAGCAGGATTATTTATATGGAAAGAGTGAGGAATGAAAATTCACTGGGAATTTGTAGTAAATCCTCCTACTTCTGTGAAAGTATTGTGGAATTTATTCAAGTGACCAAATCTGTTTTGTTTTAAATGTATATATTTTATCTAAAGGAAAGCCACAATAATCCAGCACTTTTGCACTATTTTTTCTGTCTTCCTCATAAATACATTAACATTATTGTAAAGACTGGAATACAATCTGCAGTATTGTGGGCCTGATTTAGATCTCATCTGATCAGTATGTTTTAGGAGAAACACTTTAAAGGTCCAAGAAGTCAAACTGACCTAAAACTGGTGCAAAGCCTCTGGTTGGAGATTTCTTATATATGAAATTACAATTTTTATTCTCTGCCTGGTTTACAAAAGTGCTTTTTATTAAGGAGAGGTCAAAAATTTATGAAGGCAGTGGCTGCCACATAGAGTTCAGTCATCAGGGTGAGAGCAACCTGACATCTAATAACAAAGTTAAAATTTCCCTGTACCTTAATGTCCTCTTCCTGACCCATTTGAAAGGAGTCATTATTTATCAGATCCAAGGCAATTAATAAATCAAAGTGAAGATGGAGAGCATGACCCAGGGCATGAGCCTCTTGCAACTATTCCCACTGTTACTCATGCCAGGCATCTCTAACCTCTCATCTGAAATCCCAAGAGCTGAGCTGGATACCTAACCTCTCAGAGCCACTTACATGAAAAATTAGGGACCACCAAACCATATCCTTAACAAAATCATATAGTGAAGGGAAGCATCCTAAGGAGCTGGGAATCTCCTATGTCTAGCTAATAGGAAATATCAATCATGTCTGCAATCCCTTCTCTCTCCTCTGGAATTTTGATTTTCTGATCTAAGCTGTGAGCAGACAGATAGTCCTTTTCCACTTGGGACCCTCAGTCCCAAATGCTCTTCTGAAGGAAGCTTTACCAACTGCTCTTTGTGCAGAACTCTTTGTTTTATTTCAAGAACAAATCTGAAGGAGGAGCCACATGTAATAGCTTGGTGGTTAGAGGCACTCCCTGAGGAGAGTGAAGGGGGACCCTGCTCTCTTCAGCCTGAGGGGGCATCAAATTAGCAGCTCCAGGAGCTGCTCCAGCCACCAAGCCCGAGGGGTGTCTCCTTCCTCCTGCTCTCAGGAGCAGCATGTGGATGGCGGAAAAGCCATCCCAGCTTCTAGGGCCAGCACTGAACAGCCCGGTCTGATTGAAGCTAGGAAGTGGCGACTGGCCATGATTTGCACTGCCAGTTTGTTGTGCCTTCCTCACAAGGAGAATTTATACTACAACATTGTCCAACTGTCCTACTCTCCAGCAAGAACCCTTGCAAATATATTTCCTATAGCAACAGTCAAACCTGACACACCCAGTAGTACTGTGGAGAAAAATGCAAAAAAAGTAGTAATTTCTCAAGACTCCTCATATAATTCTTTTTATGTGTTGTACAATAACTCCTGCAAAGACCAATCTAACTACATTTCATCATATTCTCTAAATTCATTTGTTATGAATTACGTCACATCAAAGGTCACAGTAACTTTTTTCCTGCCCAAGAAGAGTAGATTCTAATATCAAATATTTTTTCAAAGAAAAAGCAGATAATTAGTGGTTAGGATAAGCAGAAGTTTTATCTCTAGAGGGTTCACTCCTCACAGATCTCTAATTAAAGCAGAAGAAATTGTATGATGTGCATATGCTGTTAAGTGTTAGCACAAGCAAACCTTGAAGAAGGCTGGTACAAAGTGATATAGGATATTTTGCTTGCTTGTTTCTTAACACTTCATGCAGAAAAGACCTCTACTTTTGCTACAGCTGCTAATCAGCTTGTCTGGTTACAGGATTTTTTTTTTTTTTGTTGGCATTATTGGTAATTATTTTCATTGCCCTGGTATTTAGGAGACTTATTTACAAGCTGAAATTATGCTACTCCTGCCAAAAAAGCAGGCTCTGCTTCAGCAAGACTACAATTTAAGGATACATCTATACAGGAGATTACTGCTCATGATAAAGCAATTTCATTTAAAGATATTTCAGATATTTTCTTTCTATTCTAAAATAGAAGAAATAAATATTATGGAGATGCTCCTGAAGTATGATAAGAGGCAACAGATACAGACACATGGGGAAATACAAGGGAAAAAATGAGACTATATTGGTCACTAAGATTGATAGGGGTCAAAGCATATTCACATCATAATTGCTGTCAGCTGTTCACTTAAATTTATGGTCCCAAAGAAGAGGGTTTAAGGAGGGATTGAAAAGAGGATGATAAAGTAGCTGTGTATATAGTAACAGGAAGCTTTTCCCCAGGATGAAGGGCAGGGGAAGAGGAAGTTCAGAGGTGACTGAAGATAAAACCAGTGAATAGTGAAGACTCAGGTGTGAATAGGAGGATTATCAAGGGTTGAGACAGAGTCTGGAGAAACCTAATGGTTAAGGAAAGCAGTTCAGACCTTTCATAACAAATGTGAGAAAAGATGCAGAAAAAGGGAAAAAATGATCCTTTAAAGGATTGAAGAAAAAAGGCAAAGAAATTATTGTAACAGCATTTTACATGAGAACATACTGTTGTAAAACTTGGACTAAGACATCCTACAGTACTACATTGTTTGTAATTATTAAATATCCACAAGATTTAGATTCACAGCGACCTTAAAGTTACATTAAGCCAGTGGCTGAAGCTGCATCTACAGACAGAAGAGTAAGATTGGCAGCTCAAGAAGATAATTCATCTTCTACTCTAAGAGAGCTCATGTGAATCTCCTTTTGACTAATAGACACAATCAAAATCTTTCTAAACACATTTTCAAATGACTTTGTTGAGTTACTTTTTTTATTCCATTTTTTTATGCACTGTCTCAGTTACATCCAGGCTTCCTGTCTCTTCCTGTTCTCTAAAGGTTATGAAGTTAATTTATCAAAGTGGTTTTAAACATGAAGTGGTAATGAATATTTACACACCCTATGTCTGTCTTTGATGAGATAAAATGTGAGGATTTATTAAACAATTTTCAATTAAAGATAGCCTACAAAGAACAAAAGATACATCACTGGGCAGAGTAAGGCAGCACAAGTGGAGATGTTAAAAGCTTATGAATTTAGGGAATATTGACCTGTAATAATACACTACTTGTACAAAATCCAGCACTGTTTTCTCAGACACTATTAACTTTTGGTATGCATTGCCCTTTCTAGGATTCCTTATAGGTTTGTACCCCATGATGCAAATTCCTTAGGAGGCTTCCATTCTTATATCTGTTGTAAGCTGTGGTCAGTTTTTCACATAGAAATGTACTTTCTTGCAGATCTGTAAGGTATAGCATGCCACAGGAGGACAAGTAGAAAAATGGTATTACTTCACCTGTGTTTGAGAGGAAGGGCATTTTCTTTTGGTGGTCATGGTGTTCATCATGTACAGAGATGTCAAGACCTGAATAAACAGTTTAACTTCCAAAAAACTTGTTTTACTGGACACACAAAATCTAGGGAAAAGTGCTGTTAAGTCCTACATTGTGTCTGGTTTATGTTGAGCAAAATTCTAGTATACACAGAAATACATAGGACTCTTCGGTCCTCCCACTCATAAGAAAACTTAAGTATAATCAGCATTCCTGAAAACCAGTGGGCAAATTCATAGAACCACTGTCAAGTTGAAGAGCTTTTTCAAGATTTTTCCTTTTGTTATTCCATGGGTCCTAAGTGTTAAAGGTCTGTCATTTCTCTACATAACTATCTTATATTCAGAAGAAAAGAGAGTCTCTCTTTGACCTCCAAATTGCACTCATGTTCAATAAAATGTTTATGCTACACAATTATCAGATTTACCTTGATCTAAAACATTTTTATAACATTTATCAAATGATGAAAAAAAATTTTCTTCCTTGTCTTCTTTCAAATGCAGCAGTATTCTTCTTATTAAGCGGGTTGCATTCCTACACCTTTGAAATAAATACAACAAGTATAGTGAAAAATATTTATTTATTTATTTTTCAAACATGTTTAAATATTTAAACAAGGACTAATAGATATCTGTATATTTTAATGTTGGGGATGGGCGGCAAAACCCCACATTTACTGATCAAATAATATATGCACTAAATATAATCAGACTATATTCAGCTTTAGGCTCAGCTTACCTATAGGCACTTAAATTATCAAGGCACATTACCTCATACAGGAGACTTCTTGATGGTGAGTAATCTACCACCCATGTGTGAAGGCATAAGAATAGACATAGCTGAGGGATTGACAACATATTTCACATTGCTGCTCTAACTCAACCACCAATGAAGCAGAATTATGGTTTTTATGATTCAGTAACAATCTCAAAACATGCTGTGTCTTCTCAGAAGATGATATAGCATGTCAGAAAGGAAGATCAACTGTGTTAAAATGGAGCAAAATTAACACCATCCAATTAGAATTTTTCTAAAATCAGCTGTTGGGGTTTTTTCCTCTTTTCTTTCACCTGCCTCATTTCAGTCAAAAAAGGCAAAATCTCAGTGTCAGCTTCACACATACTGTCTGCAGCTGATGCAAATGAAACTAGTTATTAGCTTTGGATAAAGGAAATATATCTTGACAAATAAGGGGTTTTGTCAACTGTGTATAAAACCTTTGATACATATTCACAACTGAGCTTGAATCTAGATGCACTATTCCTCTTAAGCATTTGTGTTAGGGCACAAAATTACGTTAAAATTTTGAAGGGGTAATTTATAGGAGAATGAACAATTGATGTGATTTTGCCTTCCAAAATATAAGGGTGATATTGGACTTCTGACTTAATGTGGCCAAAAGGAGTAAAATTTTTTCTACTTTTCAGTGAGAAGTCAGTTGTCAGCCTATGTTTGTATGAAAGTAGTTATTAGTGCATAGATCCTAAAATGCATTGCTGCATTCAGAAATCTCTTATTGAGCAGGATTGATCCTTGCCATAGATTGAATCAAACGAAATATACATTTACTTGTGATTGAGTAACATTTTGACATTTCAGACAGAACATGTCTCAGCCTGGTGAAATCTCAGCTGGGGCTTAGAGCCTGGCCCATGATGATAGAGATTGATTTGTGTCAGGCAGCCCTCTGAAATCTGTTACATGATAGCTTTTCATCTGTGGGATAATTTCAGGTTACATCTATCATTGCAAGTTTTTACAGTAAATCTAAGAGACAGTTGGGCCTCAAAATATTTCACTTCCACTTTCTTTAATAAATTGCCTTTAATTCATTCACATACTTAAGAATTAATAAATGTAAACATTATTTATAATATTAATTAATGACAATTAATTAATGAAATAATAAACAGGTATAATAGAAAAATGTGATTAATGCAGCACATAGCTACTGGAAAGTACTTTGCAGTTTTTTATAAATATTAAACAAATGGGAATCATAACACATTTCAGAAAAAATATTGGCAGGTAAATTCAAGAGGGGATTGCCTGCAACTTTACTCACTTCTGGCATTTTGAAAATTGTGTCTCCTAATTATGTCACAATCTTTCAGGTTCTCCATGGAGATCTTAGTTGGCAGCAGAAAGATAAATATGTACCAGATAATATTACTCTAAATTAAAACTGCTGTCATTGTAATTGAAGGAAATGTGAACATAGGCAAATTCAGCTCCCTGAAATTCAGAGCCATCACCTATTCAAGTCAATAGACCAGCATTAATTTTAATTTAAGCTTCTATTGCAGTACATAATGAAATTTTAAAAATCAACAGAGAAAAAGATTATATGGTTAAAGTTTTAAATCCAAAGAAATATATGAATCACTCCAATCTCACACCATCCCTGCTTTCCCTTCCTGCCCTGTCCATGTTGTTCACAGAATATGTACTCACTGTTACTTTCAGTGCCATTACCCTGGCAACTGGATTGTCTTTGCACATAATCCCACCCCAGACACATCTGCACCAGAGTTCAGATCAGTCCATAGCAACTGCTGACATAATACAACCCCAGGAGTTCCTGAACAGAAGCTGATATCCCACAGCATCTCGGGGGAATTTAAGAATAAACTCTTTTCTCCCTTCAGGACTACTCTTCGCACTTACAGATTCACACACACCTTCTGCACTCACTTTGAGAGAAAAATGTAATAATCAGGCCAGTTAACCTCAAACTGATTGTTTGTGAGACTAGCTCTTGGAAAACATTACCTCTTCTAGTCATCATTACATTGTTCAGGAAATACAGCTAATATCTAAACAGAGTACAAGGAGGCCCAATCCAGAACTCGGTCCCAGCTGAATGGGATGATTGTTGGCTGGTGAACTTATATGCACAAATGTGTGACTGGGGAGCTTACGGGGTGATGTTGCTGTCCATTTCTTAACCCACAACAAGGATCCTTTGCTGCAAAAAGAGCAGGAATAAGGCTCCAGTCATTTTGATACAGCAATATTTACCTGACACAGACCTCCAGTGGGATCATGGACAAATTAATGGACCAGATTCTGTCTCAGTAACCTGTTTTTAGACCAGAGGCTGCTTTTCCTTGTTTCTGAAGGGGTAAATCTTTCAAAGTTATGCTATAGCTGTAGGAGAGCCAAATTAGATCAACATCTCACCTTTACTTTTCAGAGGAAAATAAATTAGCTGGGATGAAACTTGCAGATAGAATAACAGAATCATTTAGGTTGGAAAAGACCTCTGAGGTCATCAACTCTACTAACTCAGCACTGCCATGTCCAGCACATCCTCAAGTGCCACATCTACACATCTTTTAAATCCCTCCAGGGTTGGTGACTCAGCCACTTCCCTGGGCAGCCTGTCCCAATGCTGGAAAACCATTTCAATGATGCAGCTGGGCTGATCTTAATTCCTTCTTTAGAGGTAACTCAGTAATGTCTACAGCTTTATATTCACTAATATTGCTGCACAGGCTGAAGAACCAGCAAAACTACTATCCTGCTAACATCTTATCTCTGGCTGGCTGTTTGCTTGTTTCCAGCATATACAACACCCATGTGTTTATATTGGTTCAGAGATGACCAACTCCCAGGTAGCAGCAGTGCAGACAAATCCATTGAGCTCAATGAAAATACTGCTGTTTAGGTCAGCAAACACAAGGTCAAACTCTCTTACATTCAAATGAACAATTAACAAGCAAAGAATAAACTGACACATGTTCCTGAAGGCTTCAAGAAGGATGAGGAAGTGTCTCTTACAGCTCAATTATTAAAGGTTAAAAGCTTAGGACATCTGATTATAGGACTTCTAAGCCTCATTGATCTAGGACATACTTGCACATTAAGCAATGAGAAATATTTTAATTGATCATTCCTATTAACCATGAAGTGTAGGGCTGAGCCAGCTGGGCACTGAGCACTGCCCAGGCTGAAAATCAGAAGTTATGTCTAATTTAACTGGGTTTAGGGTCTTCTTTTGCCCTGCATTTTATTTGCATATGCTGTGTTTATTCCCGTCTGCCAAAAGTCTTAGCTCCTTGGCAGACTAGCAGCTTGATCTCAACATTAGCCATTCCAAAATCAGACAATCAATTTTGCTACCAACATTTGTCAAGACATAGAATATATTTGTGTCAGCTTTTTGAGTTACCTTTTTTCTCCCACTGCTCTGTTTGCAAAAGTGAGGGGCTCAGCATTTTTTTAAGGTAGGAGGTTTTTTTTCACTTTGTGTTAGTACAATATCTTTGATGCAGATATCTTCAAATGTTTTACAACCATGCAGTAACCTTACTGCATATCGTGGGGGGTGGCATATTTGTCTATTTGTATAGCTACATTTACACACACACATTATATATAATCCATATAGCACATACACACATATGCACATATGTAAAATAATACAAATATTAGAACACATTGTGCATTGTATGATTATACAACACTATATGTGGTTGCCAGCTAGACACATGTAATCCCTCAAGGAAGTTATGGAGTAAGATTATTGGGTGGTTGTAAAATATGTCAACATTTCTGAGTCAAAGATCCTGCATATACAAAATAATTGTATACACAATCACCATGGTCTCTACTCATGTCTGGATGAACTATAGCACACAGAAAATTCTCAAGATCATTCAACAAATCATGAGCACAATTGGGAATAGGCAACCCTACCCATGAGACACAATTTATTTTCAGTGCTGTGTATTGAGAGATGGAAGATATCAGAGAAAGTACTGATGTACCCATGCTAAACAAAACACTGGTTCTTCCCTGACTTTCTCATTTTTGGCAGAAGCAATTTTATTTTTGAATGTTTATATTCTTCTTGTAATATAGTGCTTCAAAACAAGAGTGCTGAAAGTTAAAGTGCAGGAAGATCAATGAAGCTTTTTAAATGGTTTCTAAAAATGTGATAAATCTTTCTTCTAGTTTCTTCTATAATAAGCGCAATGTTTAGCAAAGTAGTTAAAGCAATTTTTGAGTCTTGTAAATCTGACTTAAGCTGTTCTAGTATTAGTCTGAAGAGGAACCTTGAAGAATTAGAGGCATTTTTGTTAGCAACTTTGACTGTAGCTGATTTACTCCAATAAGCATGTTCTAAGGCACTCAAGGTATTTCTATTTTTTCTAATTAAACCACAGTCAAGAAAACATATAATTAAAATAGTTGCAGCCTATGATCCATAATCAATATTTAGTAGGGTAGCAGAGATTTCTAAGGCTAAGTCAGGGATACATAACACTTTCTCAGCAGAAAGTTAGTGCACACTAAAAGAAAAAAGTATTATCATGTGTTGGTGGTTAGGAAATTACCAATCCTCTGCATGACTTGCTCCCCATGATGTTAGTACCATAGTTTTCCAGCAGTCTTTTGGTTGCTGCATGCACAGATGTTCTTAAATACAGTTAAATTAACACTACTTGCTGTCCATGTCACATGGTCCCCATAACATCAAATCACTTAGCCGGTATAAATTGGTCAACGTATTTTGTGACTGAGCATATTAATGAGTATTAAGCATATCTTAACAAAATGAAAGAAAACCAGTCCAACATGTTAGATTTAATAGGTAACTTGGAAAACTAAATGCTTTTTTCTGCTTGAAAATAGAGTCATATGGTTTTTTGTTATTGTGAATATGAATATTCTGATGAACCTGGTGTAGCTGTTGCTTTCTGTTGCTCTCCGTTACTCAGTGTTTTCAGAGCTTGGGAACAGATGGTGCACCACCTGACTCTGCACACTCTAATGTAAGATTCATTGTGCTTCACAGGAAATCAAAGATCAAGCAACATTGCAGAAGGTGAAGCAGCACCTCAGCAACGAGCAACACAGTATGATATAGTCAAGTGGTGGAGCAAGAAAGCAAAAATAGAGAAGGCGAGAGGTAGAGACATAATAGAAGAAAGAAAGAAAGATCAATTCTTGAGGTTTATTTTGCTTTCTTCTTTCTCCTTTTATTTTCTGGTTTTTTTTTTTTCCTTTATTTTCTTCTTTTTTTCATTCTCGAGTCTATTCTTTGAAAAGGATCATGTGATTCCAAATGACAAACTTTAATACTTAGGTTGTCAAAAGCTCAGACCTGCCAAGCAAGGTATGAATGCTTAGAAGCAAGAGACTCATTTGATTTGATTGTTTGCTTACATTTTACTGCAACAAATACCTATTTGCAACAGCTTAGAAATATTTAAAACAGCTTTAGAAATATTTAAAAATTCATTCCAAATTTCAGAGGGTCTCATGGCTGTAAAGAATTACAGGTATTAGTTACCTGCCTCTGTTCACTTGCTCCCTTTTCCCTGACTTACTCTGCCTGGACTTAGGACTGGGCCACTCCTTTAAGGAAATCCAGAGTTCACAGACAAATTGTTATATGCTTAGGCTATATGATCGCAACAGGGGGGATTGAAGGGCCTTCCTTCAAAATACTTGCCATCCTTAAATCTTTCAGATGAAAGCTGGGAGCTCTTGCCTTGTACACCTACACTGATGTTAAATGATACAATTTCAAGTGAAGTTGAATGTTACCCTGATGTACCTTCTTTACACATATTCAGAAATTAAAAGCACCGTCTAGACCAGATGGCATTCTCAGATACCCAGGACAGCACCATGCAGAACACACAGTGCCTTACACTTCACTCACAAGAGGCAGGTAACTATCTGAAAGAATCACCCCCTACTTTCTCATTACTCAAATACAGGAATTTGCATAACTCTTTATCCTTAAAATATATATTCCGTCCCAGCATCTAGACCCGACCTAAATCTAAGTGAAATCAATAGGAAAACTGCTTTATGATCAATTTGAAGCTCAACAGAACAAACCTTGCACTAAAATACTATAGGGCTGTCTGTTTGAAATATGCAAATAGTTAAGCAAAATAAATGGCTGAAACTTTTACCACAGTGCAGAAGTTAAGGAAAGTCAAGGATCAGCTAAAAAGGAGGGCCAGGGGAGTGTACACAGCAAAGAAAACATTCACGCAGTCCTCAAACCTTTTTGTGTGTCCAGCTTGCATCTGGGTATCTAATGTTCAATGAATTAAAATGAGGTGGCCCTTGTGGATCTGACCAAGAAGACGAGCAGGTCAACAAAATTATCAAAGACATTGAGAAACACAAAAACTATGTTATAATTACACAGCTCTGATGCTATAAAAATTAGATCTAGGCATAAATACACAGCAGCAGACTAGAGCATGACTGCACTACCTCTTTGGCTTATGCTAAGTATCAAGAAAGCCAGGCTTGCACCTGTGTCATTTAGAAAGTTTAGAGTCTATCTTGTTAGTTTTCACTTTTAACCATTCCAATACGAGAGTTCTGAATCTTGTAAGTCCCTGCTCCTCACCCTTGGCACAACCAAGGAAGGAGGTAAATATTAATTATGTTTGTGAAGGCTTAGGACAGGTCTACCTAAGACTTATGATGTCTGGGTACTAGTGAGAAGTGCAAAACCAAAATAAAAAAAAGCTAATTGTCCCACAGGGAGAAAATTTGTGCAAAACTCAGTACATTGCAGTACCAGACGAACAGAAGTTACACCAGTCTTAAAGATAGTGAAACATCACAGAAGACAAGGAGCTGAAAACAGCACGTCATTCACTGCATCAGTGCTTCACTATGCTGCATAGACAGATGATAAGACCAAATCTCACACTCTTCCTATGGCATTCACTTTTGAAACCACCTGATTGCCTCTACACATATGCTTTCCAGTGACATGTGCCAGCTTTACTGCATAGTCCTCTTTGACATTTCTAGAAGACCCTATATTTATAGGAATGATGCATGAAGTGATGTTTTTCCACCAGCTAGAGCAGTGCAACAGGGAACTGAGCGCAGCTGATGTGCTGCCAGTTTCAGTTCACTGCAGTGGGGTTATATCTGAGAGGATTACAGTGGTGTAACTAGAGAGATTACTTTAGTTATCCTATCTATTTTCTTTATATGAACAAGGTGGTACCTAGTCCCCTTGGTCAGGCACACAGTGAACAGCTTTGATGTTTAAGCCTCAGGATTTATAAAGTATCTAATACAGGGTGGTGCAAACACAATTGTGCTATCAGTATGCTAACCATAGTAAGAAATTTCATTGGCTTCATAGGTTTAAAATGGCCCCTTTACCCTTAAGCATAATAATAACAATAGAAGTTAGAAATTTTAGTTATTAGGGTTTTTTGCTGAAATCTTGATATACAAGACAGTTCAAAGCAAATCCTTATTTGCAAATGGATTATCGTTCTTTGACATATAGAAACTGAAACAATATTTTTTGCAAACACAGCAGGCTCGAAACTCTGCATGTAGAATCAATTTGATATTACCAGTATACATTACCTTACTGTAATCTTTATTTTCTTCTTTTACATTTTTTTTAAATTCAGGCAATTATAGTGTAAGCTTTGCAAATAATCCTTCACAAATCACTGCCCATGTAGGGTTCTAAACTGAAAAGTGATTGTTGTTTCTATAAAGAAATAACAGGCAGGAAAAAAATTTGGAATATACATAGCATTAGGGAGGAGATACCTAAATTTCTCCTGGTAAAATCCAAAGCAGCTGAAATATAAAATTCAATAATCTCTTCAATCTAATCAATTTTTATATTCTTACAATATTTGCTCACACTAGCAACATAATCTGTTACTTCAGATTACACTGCAGTAACTTAGTTTGACTCTTGTAGCTGAGCATGACATGGAATGAGAAAAGACACTTTAGCTTCAATTTGTCCGTGATACTTGAAGAAAAATACTTAACCTCTTACAACAAAAACCCAAGGGCGCAAACTATAGAAGACAGCAAGTTTGAATAGATATAATAGATTGAATAGATCATTCTGATCTAGCTGTCAGTATGATTACCATTGTTATTTATACTGTGTTCTACCCTACTCTGCAATTGCATTTGACTATTTTTAAAATTCGGCAAAGATACCTTCATATTTATTTTTCTTACTAAGATGACAGAGGCATTTTGTGATCTGAGAGAGCAATCAACTCTTTATCAAAGACGGGAATAAACTGTAATTCATATTTTTCCATAGTTTTTTTCAATTCTCTACCTTATGTCATTTGTGACTGTTAAGTCATACTTGAACAAAAACTACAATAATCCTGTCTACTCCTAATCTCTCCCCTGGCCATACAGTTTCCATCCCTCCTTCTCACCCACGCTGGTGTGTCTGTGATTTGGCACTGAGATAGTACATAGAGATGAGTCAGCAGAAGATCATTTTCCTTTTAAAGCTTGGGGAAGAGAGGCAGAGCTGTGACTTTGGTTGATTGTACACCACTGTAAAATAACACTCTGAGGGATGGGGCAAAAACATGCTCACACCAAAGCTCTTGAGTCCACTTGTGAGTTTTTAGTGATGCCTTGTGCATGTTGGTGTACAGCTTGCTCCTTCAGTAACAGATACAAAGGGTGGAGCAGTTCTAGGAACTCAAAAGCGTTTATTCTTGGAGATATTCAAAAGCTGTCTGGACACAGTCCTGGGCAACAGGCTCCAGGGGATCCCACTTGAGTGGGGGGTTTGAGCCAAATGACCTCTGTAGGTTTGTTCCAACCTCAGACATTCTGATTATGTGAAAATTATCCAGACTCTGATACTGATGTTTCTTTCCAAATGTGGTGCTTATAGTATCTTGTTTCATTCCAGCTATATATCTGAGCTCTATAGGCATTCTATTAGGATGTCTTATGAATCAGTACACACCCTTTAGCTAGCATTATTAAAACCTAGGTAGACACTATCTTAAAGATTGAGTCATGAGTCTTGAATGAATTTCCTAAAAAAAACAGAGTTTAGACAATTACTGTGTAAGCCTGAACAGTTTGTAACCAAGCTCAGCTTTCAGATGAAATCAATTTACTTCTCCTCTTCTACCAGGAATGTATTTATTACCACTGCAAAGAAATTTGTATCAGCTTTGACACGAATAGAGAAAGGACTGTCCTTTTCAAGAAGAAGCTGGGAAACTGTCACAAGTAAGTCTACATATGAAGCCTAGACTGGTCCTTCTGCATCACCTTTTCTTGTACACATAGTAACTCTGAAGCACAGGGTTAATAGATTCCACTTTTTAAAAATCCAAACTGTGCATTGACAATAAGGTAAAAGCCATCAATAACTAAAGTGGCTCTTTCTTGCCACAGATATATAGCAAATATTTAATCTAACCTTGGTGCTGGAGAACTGAATTTCTTTGGTTATACAGTTCTTTTTTAATGTACCTCTGTACAGGTACTAATGATTGTACTCTGTACAATCAAAATAGAATTTACAATGAAAGGATTCCAGAAATTTTAAATAATATCTGATTCTCTTAATCTAATAATATCCTCTCTTGAACAACAGTGCTAAAAGTAAGCATGAGTTGATCAGAAAAACAGATCTGTATCTCCCAGAGTCTTCAAAAAATGCTATTTTTTGGAATAGAAAAGTGAAAATTCGTCTCAAAATTCTTCGGGGAACAAAAAAAAGAATCCCCCAAAGACCAAAAAGCAAACAAACAAAAAGTAAAAAGCATTATTGGAGTCACATCTCTCTGCTTATTAGAAAATTTGCAGGACAATAGCTTGATCAACTACAATGTCATGGGTTGCAGTGCAAAATGTAACCAAAACTCTGTATTCTCCCACCACCTGTGGAGACTGGGGTGGAGGGGTGGTGTAATTGTATGTCAATGACCAACTGTCAATAAACCTGCTGGGGCAGTTTTCTTATCTCTTCCACAACCCAGTCTCCCTCCAGGGAGAGATCTTCTGCTAATGGCCCATTGAGTCTCACTGATAGAATTCCATCATCCCACTGGGAAATGCTCCAGCCAGGGGGAGGAGCCAAGTATTCCCACCTGGATAAAAATCTGGGAGTTGGAATACCAAGGCAGCCTTTTCCACTGAATTCTCAGAGGAAGACCAGGCCCATCTATCACCACTGGACCTTCAGTGAAAGAACTCCGCTCTTTCTACAGGAGCATCACTTCAACAGAGCCACATCTGCCACTGGGACTGCAGCCACCATTGAATGGGACTGCCACCAACACCCTGACCCACAGGGTGTCAGGTTGTATCCTGACTCTGTCAGTGGGTTTGTTTGTTTATTTGTTTGTTTCCTTCTTTTTCACCATTGTAATATTGCGTGTGTTTTGGTTTTATTGTTTAATTCCCCTAATAAAGAACTGTTATTCCTATTCCCATCTTGGCCTGAGAATCCCTTAAATTCAAAGTTATAATAATTTGGAGGGAGAGGGTTTAAATTCCCCATTCCAAGGGAGGCTCCTGCCTTCTTAGCAGACACTTGTCATTCAAACCATGACACACAACAATGCCTTCTTCTCTGTCATTAATACCTTTTAACTCCCAATGTCATTAAAAATACTGGAAACTCCTGAACTTTCATATTCCCTTACCTATAAGGACTTCCACTCTTCCCTTCTACTATTTTATCCTCTCCATCCTGTCAGCCGTTGACTGCTTTTTTGTTCACTTTCCTTGGCCTACCCACCTGTCCTGCATAATTTCCGGTGATTTTCTATCTTCTTTCATATGTAACTCATCAGCCACACCCTATTTGTCTATCTCAGACAAATATTATCTCACTCCAAATATTTGTCTTTCACTCTATCAAGACCAAACAGACTTTCTGTTATCCTGGCCAAACCTAGACAACAGTAACCACACACTACTACTCTTGTTCAAAGACTCAGTTGAGCCCTCCAGGTCTCCACCCCTGTTACATGTCACCATTCAGGCTGTCTCTGTTGTCCATACCATATCTGCTCCTGCCAGGTTTCATCAGCTCATTGCAGCCATCACTTCTTCCTTCCCAAAACATCAACCAAACAGAGGACACATGACTTCAGCACTGGTTTTATCAGTCCCCCAGAGTGGGTGAGAAGCATTCTCTACCTCCTTGGATAAAGCTGGGATCCTGAGAATTCCTGGTAATGCTGTCTTTGTATTGATCTTCATACTAAAATGCAAATGAGTGGAACTACACTGCTAGATACTGACATATCCATCATTCAAGGATCACATATTCTCTATTATTTGAACCAGGTCTAGAACCAGCAGAATTTTAGAAGACTCTTTTGTGCATCCTATTTATTTATTAATGCATTTTGCAAATGTTTCTGTTTCTCTTCTATATTTTCCCTCCCAGGAAGATTTCTTCCTGGTAGTTGAATGCAAAGGCTGACAGCCAGCAGCAAGCAGACCAATGCTTCAGGAGTCTGGAATATACCTAATGTAGTTACACATGAATGTACACAGAAGGGACTCAAAACCAGAAGATGGGAAGTGTAGAGGAGTTGCATTTCCTTGACTCAATATTTCGCTACAGACAGCTTGTAAGTCCTGTCTTTGTGAAGGTGAGGAGTGTGAGGCTCTGAATTTTATCCAAATAGAATTAATAGCAATCAAAATACCAGAAAAGGTAAAGAAATTAATACCTCACCTCTTTGAGAAATGGGAACTTCTTCGGAGTATATCCAGATGTTAGATTCTTGTTTCTTTACTTTCTGCCACATTAACAACTTTTGCAATTTTATATTACTCAATAAAAAAACTGTTCCACAAGGAACTTTTGCTTCATGATCTCCAAGTACTCAGCAGTACTACAAGCCTGACTTGCATTCAGATTTCAGACAGGTTGTTGAACTATAGAGAATGGATATTATAACACAAGCTTATAGGTCATGGCAACTTCTTGCTGATGGTGCTATTATTTTAAAAGTCATTTTCATGCTGTCCTTGAAAGTTAAAAACAGATCATACTTACAAAGAAGTCATTTTCCTGGAATCTTAAAGGCTGTGAAAATCGTGATTTGAGCCTTGACTTTTCTTATGTTGTCACTTTGTTCTCAGACAAGAGACCTTGCCAACTTTGCTTCTTGGAGGATATTGAAGTAAAACAGCTGAACATCAGAAACAGCTCATGATGAGCTTGTCATTTGAATTCAACAGCAGGGCCCCCACACTTGGTAACCATTACCACTGCCTAATCTACTGCATGTTTTCTTAGTCAGTAGAGATTAGAGCAATGGTACTTCAGACATCTATTGGGAATAGAGCTAAAATGGAATCATGAAAATTATGTGTAAAAATAAGAACACATAATATAAACAATATTACTTTGCTGAATGCTGGCCTAATAAAAATGCTGCTTGTTGCTATGCTGGGGTCCTACCTTTGGGAATTGACTGCAGACTCTAGCAACAAAAACGTAGATACTATGGGCTTTTGAGGCTTCTATAAATTTAGAAACTCATTGAGAACACTTGTCCACACAGGGGGAAGTTTTCTAAGTTACGTGCTTGGGATTAGGCTGTGTGATTGCCAACAATGTTAATGGGAGTAATTGTTGCCTCTGAAAATATCAGCCTAACTCTGTAATAAAGTAATTTCCTCCACTATTGGTTTAAGATATTTGTGCCAAATTTCTGACCTCAGTTACGTATTTAAAATCCAAGGTTGTTTTTTGGATTGTGTTGTAATGAATCAGTGCCTGAAGGCAAGAGAAGCAATTGCTCAATAAAATTCAGAGACTACAAATACATCTAGGACTAATCTCATCTGCTTCTAATACATATTTTTGCACCATTATACTCCAGGAATAAACCACCAGTAGGGGACATTAAATGCATTATAAATAGAAAGCCTGTGATACAATTTCATAGATTAAGAAAAGTATCAGCTGAGAGAACTGCCACAAGAACGAATCCAGCGATTAACCAAGGTTAGTTTCTGATCCTTCTCCTTGGGGCAGGCAGACCTGTTCAGTGCAATGTACAAATGCCTAAATGTTCATTGCAATATACAGGAGACTAAAATGACAAATACCAGCTTTGCGTTCCAGAAAGTACAGTATCTCTTGAGACATTGTGGCTCACCACTGCACTGCAATGAACTAAGCACTGCCCCACCACAGCAATCCAAATGGGCTGTGGGAGGCTGTTCTGCTAGTTTAGGAAATGCGCACTAAGATGCAATATCTCTGATAGAACAGGAAGAAAAGTTTTTGAGACCTAGGAAGGAGTGGGGACATGCTTTACAGGCAATAGCCATATGTCAATATTTATCATGATTTCAAATTGGGGTGACAACTTCAAACAGAACCACTCACACAGTATAGTGCAAAAAAAACCCCAAAACCATGGCACTAAAGTTTAAGCAATTTTCTTCTGATCATTTCAGCATCAAATAACTTCATTATACCAATTAGAAGTGAAGCTGGAAAACATTTTTCCTTCTATGAAACTGTGAATCTGGTTTGAATATGTCTTACATAGCCTTGTGATACTATTCTACTCTTTCCAAAGACACTGTGATAAGTGGAATTCTCCTTTCCAATGTGCACAAGATAATGCTCTAAATTACCCAGACCATGTAAAACTGGTTACTTGTACAATTATTCTCAGAAAGCTAAGCCAGAAACTACTGTTTAACATTAAACTTATCTGAAAAGAAATTACTGTGGTTTAATTAACAACACAAATTGTTGTTAAAAGATTATAAGTTATCATACCATAATGATTGAAGTAGTTTTGTTTCTTTTTCTGCCTTTTTTTTGGTGTGAAATATGCATTTTTCAACAGAATAAACATGTTAATTGAAAATAGTATGACTAGCTCTAGTTTAAATGCTATAGGCCCTTTGGGTTTACAAAGTGCTGGGCATCTTGGCTTTGGTTTAGTAAAGCAGACTAAAGTATGTTCAATTTTAAACACAAAAACAGTCCAGCATCTATACTGCACCTGCATAATTTGCAAACTCTAGCTGACTCTTTCCCATCAGTGGAAACTGGGCCATCACACACCTTGATCTGATTATTTTCAAAAAAGAACCTGTTGAAGTCACAGAAACACACTGTCTTAGTCACCACAACCAAAAAGCCCAGGTAAGAGCAACACAGCTATAGAAGGGAAGGATTTTATGGATGGACTTTTAGCCAATGCAGCACTTACACTACTGCCACTAGGTCCAATGAAGTAGTGGATTGTCACTATTTTTAAAGTGCTGCTTCACTTACATTTTTCTTTCGCAGCAGAGACATATTTTTTAAAAGTTTATTTTTCCCAGAAAAGTGATTTTCTGTCTTTCAGTGTGTGCTTTACATCTCTCTAACCTAGAAGATCAGATGAAGAAAAGCAGTGTGACTCAGACAAGGAGGCATCAATTCTACACCAAATACAAGAAGTGGTTAAAGGTGTTGTGTGGATTATAGACCGAATAGGAGAGGTCACTCTGGTGTTTACACTCACCAGGAATGGTAACAAGGTCCCATATTTATTATCCTGTTCAGCAAAATGTCAATTTGATAAAACTAGGGATTTGGCAAAAATTGGAGTTTAGTAAGAAGTTAGCAATACTAAATTTGTCTGCTGGGAAATTTGTCTTCTGCCAGTTTCCCAGCTAAAAACTGTGAAAATGCAAGTTGACTAGATTGAGTGAAGAACCACTAGCATTTCCAAAGGAGAATGTTGCCTTATATCTGCTGATGAAAGCCTAGATCTTTGGTCTTCAGTTTTTTTACAGTATGTTATTTATGGTGTTCTCTCATGTCAGTCCTTTTATCTCATCAGGTTTCACATGAATTATTCACTGAAGCTCTGGCTATATGATTTGATTGCTCTTCTAGAATGTATGTTAAATTTAGTTATGCTGCACTTTTCTTAGTGAAGCCTTATTACTAAAACTCACAGTTTAGCAGGATACAATCCCCTCCTCCCACCTTCCAACTGTGGGTTTTGTTGTGGATTATTTCTTTTTTTTTTTCTTTTTTAACAGAATGTCAACAACATAGTGCTAGACAGATCATCCATTTATACTCTATGACTGTATTTTTATCTAGGTTTTCACTTCTCAGAAAGGTCTTGAATGTCTTGAACTATGTTCTATTCAAGTGTATCTCTTGTATGATGCCAGCTGCTTTCCTGGCACTAGGCATGAACATCACTGCTAAATTATGCTCTCTAACACTGTCTCTGACATCTTGAATGCAATGTTTCTAACCCTGACCCCCCTTCTGAATTCAAAGACATGTTGAAGATTTTTCTTGTTCTTGCCCATTCTTTCTCACTTCCACTTGTATTATGTTAGATAACTGAACTAATTGCAGTGACTCTAAAATGTCACAACTTTGCATGTAGGGGCTTGCTATCCTCCTCTCAGACAACTGACAGCATGAATAATGTTTCAGCAAGGTTTCAAAATAAGGATTATTGTAAAATATTCTAACTCTGAAACAAGAAGATTATTTGGAAGAGATCTTTTCTATTGTCTGCCTGAATTAAATTTTATATTGGCACATAAACCCTGTGTATCTCTTACTGCTGAACTTACCAGGACTGAAAAACTTGAAAGTCATGGTCTGAAATGAGAGTGGTCAACAAACCCTTTTATGTAGCTACTGACTTAGTCAGGTGTCCTCACCTCTGCTGAATTCTGTTCTGCAGACCCAAACTCTCTGTTCAGGCATAGCCCAGAACTTCCCTTTCTGACCTGAGCAATGTTGGGAGCATGGCTTTTTACAACACTTTCAATGGGAGTGATGGGGAAGAGCACAGAATATGACACAGAAAGGAAGTGAACAGTTCATATTAATTGCATACATGATTCAATATTTTATGAAGCTGAAGCATGAAGCTCTAGCCTATGAAGAAACACATAATGCTCATATCAGGAATACCACCTGCATCTAACTTCTTTTGAAATTATTTAGTACAACTTTTGTTTATAATTCCAGTTTGAAATCAAGAACATCTACAACCCCAAGCATCAATGCCCTTCAATATCTAATTTCACAGTTTTCTTAACACATATCTCATGTTATTTATTATAGTCAGTGTCATCCCAACACCTTTGTCTGTTCTTGCTATATTTTAAATGGTTTAGCAAGCAAGCCATCAATCATAAATCATGAGACATTTTTTAACTTCAACTAAGATCAGTTTAGAAAGAAAACAAGCCTTCTATGGCCTAAATGTGTACATTACTCACATCTATAAGTGATAAATGCCTGTTCTGAAAACTTTTTTTTTTTTTAGAGTTTTGGTGTATATCTATAGAAAGAAACAACATTTTCCATTTCTTTATGGCCTGGAGCAACAATATTATTGATAAAACCAAGGCTTTTAATGTGAGAAAGCCTCTGCAGACATAAGTTTTAGTGTTCAGAAATACATCCATTAAACACAAACTTTTTTTTCTCCAGTTATATTTCAGTCACTAGGTAAATAGAGGAATGATACAATCTTAGGAATAACTGCATTTCCTCCTCTGGAGATATAAAGAAGCTGGAATCATTCTTTTTATTTACTCAGAGTACTTTAAAGTTTCCCTCCCTGTAAGATATCTTATACAGACTAGTTCTTCAGTTGTTGTCTGACTAACTTCTGACACAATACAAAAACAAAGATATTTTTAAAATAGGAACCCATATGTGAATTAGCCATGTGTTTTTGTGGTTTTGTCTATTTGGTGTTAAAGAACAATTGACAACAATAACAAACTCACAATAGAAAATTATTAAAAAAACCCAAAACCATTCAGTTTTATAGTACAAAACAAACAAAGAACTATTTGGAAAAGATGGCAGTAATTTCTATAATGTAATTTTAATTAAAAAAAACAGATAATTTTATATATTCCATCAGGTCTACTGTACTAGCCACATTAACCAGGTGATGTTCATTTCATTTTACAGGTAATTTATTGCAACTGCAACACTAACTCTAAGGCAGTTCACAAAAAATAATTTACCTTAAGTAAACACCATTTGCCACTAATGATGGGGCAAAACAAACTTACAGAGCATTTATGAACAGTAACATCTCTCTCTTTCAGTACACATTTGGAAACCAATCTCTGTTGTTTGCAGATGAATTAAGCATGGCTTGAAAAATCATTAAAGCCATCTGCTTTGATGAGAAAAAACCTGCTGTGATCATTTTATTGGTCTGACAGAGGCTAGGGACCATTTTACAATATTTTTTAGCATCATTTACCCTAAATTTAACATCCTGTCTAAAAAATGATCAGTATTATCAGATAATGTCATGCTTATTTAGAACTACATGTACAGAGAAAGCAGCTTATACAGGTAACTCAAGGTACTTGTTTCGCTGGTCTCCAACAGATGGATAAGCCTGTTTTTCAACCATTAAAATCTGTAGTTACAACAAACTGAATGTTTATGGGTTCTGTAGAAAGCTTAATCTCCCTCCTAAATGATAGAAGCTAATAAGCATAAAAATATCATCAGTGTTTCAGTTACAAATTAGTTCCTTACAAATGGTCCATTTAAACATAGCTTTTTTTTTTTCAAGAATGCTCTGCAGTTATTCAAAGTATAATAACCAATAGGTTAATATTGTTGGCTTTTTTGCTTTCCAAATACTTACTTTTCAGATCAAATCCATCTCATTTAGCTAGAAATAACTTCTAATAACTTTCAGAATCTCAGTATTTCCCTTTTAAAATACTATTTGAAATCCTAGAATTTGATCAGATTTTCCTCTTAAGTACCTTTCAACAGTATTTCAGTGACTGCATTCCACCATGATTGACTCCCCTGAAATACTGTACATGTACAATTGCAGCAATCCTCTACCAATAGCAATGCTTTCCTACTCCCTATTTAGCTTTTGTACCAATAAATGTACTGCACATATGGAAGTTGTTAGTAAATTTTGTGGCAATAAAACCTCCTAACATTAAATGAGTCATATTATGGGGCTTTTTTCATTTCTACAGGAGGGTGGTAGATGGACCACCTAGAAATGTCACTTATTGCATCAACATCCTAAACAGGATGGGTCACATGTGACCTGAGCTAGGAACCAAGGAAGAGGAACCAAGGAGCTGTTTTAGACCATAGCTGCTGCTTAGAACCACAGAAAATATTTATAGGCACTAATAGTATTCCCTTTTCCTCTAACTATTGTACTCATTCACATCTTTTGGCACATAACAGACTCTCCAGTCCTGGGACCAGTCTAGAATAAACAGGCCCTGAGTATTCTTTTCTGTGCATTCATAAGTTACAAGTCCTTAGGAAAGTATATAATCACAGCACAAAGCAGCAATGGGACTGATGGGTTCCAGTGACTGATGGTCATAACTTCCTTGATCTAGTCTAGAACCTCATCTGCTTTTTCATGACCAGATCACATCCTCCTGCAGTAGCTAAGTACTTCTGAGCACATCTGCTTCAATGCCAGACATAACAATACAGATTCCTCATTCAGATGAGGCCTTTTAGATTCAGATCTGTCTCTTTTTAATTTATGACTCTCCAGTTCTCTTCTAAGTCTTTTCTCAATATTCCCCCTAATCTCCATCCCTTCTCCAACAATCCTAATTCTTCCTATGGCTCTAGTCACAGAATGATCCTTTCCTTGTTTTCTTTACTTTCCTTCCATTTCCTTTTCACTTTGCTTCTCACTTTGTAATGCCTGGAGAAGTACACATGTTTCTCTGTTCATCCCTTACTTGCCAATCCTCTACCTTTCCCTTGTGGTTATATATGTACGTGTGTCCTATGGATGTCAGCAACTACACTCCAAAAATCAGCCAACAGCTTAATAAAAATTATTGAGTTTTCAGTAGTTCTTGAATGCTTGGATGTCCTACTCTCAACCTCCCGTTGCCATTTCTGAAAAACCCTAGTCTTTGTAGCAGGTTGCATGAAATGTTTATGCTTAACAATAATATTTGGGGATATCAAATCAATGCAATCACTCCCATTTTGAGGAAGGAGAACTTAAACACACAAAAAAAAATGAAGACTGTGACCCTCTTTTTTGTAAAGTAGGTAAGGTAAAGATCTGAATGAGCAGACAGGTCTCTGGACACTTAGCACTGAGGTTTGTTCATTTTCTGTAATGCATATGACAAATATTTGACAACAAATTTTAAGTATGCTTTCCCCTGATAAACATTAGAGAAAAGTCACCTATGGAAGAAATCTTCCATTATATGAAAACATATAATCAAGAAATTAATTCCACTGTTAGGTATGAAAACATACTTCATTGTTGAGAACATCAAGCTGAAAGAAGTTAAATTGACAAGGAACAGAGCAAACTCACCATACATGCTCATTTTTCTAGGTTAAGAATGGAGCCCTTGGGCTCAGTCCTTTCTCATCTTTTTGCAGGTGGTTGGTCCATAATTATCATCAGTTTACCTCCCTTGTCTGAGAAATACATCTGCTGATACACACAGAGATCTTTGCAAGGTCCTAAAAGTAGAATCCAGCTGTATATCTAATGGTGCAGAGGGACTAGAAAGAAATAGCAAGGAATTTCTTTGACTGTGCAGAGGATCACATGAAATGTTTGATGACTGCATAAGAAAATATTTGACATGTCTCATACCAGCAACAGTAGCTGTTAAAGCCTATGCTGTATCAACTATACAATCACAACTCATTACCTTTCTCTCATTATCTATTCCATGTTAATTCTAAGAATAAAACATCATATTTGCATAAGAATATTATCTCAGTTACTCAACATTGTTTTTAAAGGCAGACTTGGAAGTTAAATAGTGATATTTTTAAAACAGTACAATGAATATTGTATGAAAGTCACATAGAGAGCTGAGTGAGATAATGCATGTACAGTATTTTTCTGTCTCTAATAAATGATATTAACAAACATCTGTGATCAGGTTTCTATACTCCTTGAATGACAGAATTGTGCAGTTGATCCCTGAACATCTTGACTTGCCTTTTAAGATCCACTGTTTTAATTAGGTAAAGTGCCTTGGATTCATTGCTTTTATCCCCAAATGTTCTCACATAGCACTTTCTTTTTAAAAACTTTACAGGTTGTGTTACACACACACACACACACACACACACACACACACACACACACACAAAAGTCTTTCCAAATTAACTCTGAGGCAGAATGTTCTTCTGCTGTGTTTGCATGGGAAAAGCCTTGTTATTTCAAGACTCTCCTACTGTTCACCTAGTCTCTTTCTAATGAATTGATCCTTCCATTCCCCCCAAAAAAAGCTTCTAAAGAAAAGATGGAAGCTACACTATATTGGAGGACCTACTACTATCTTACATTAGAAATTAAGATTCACAGTTTTGAAGGAGATAGCAGCTGTTCCCTGTGTACAAGGTGTAAAATATATAATATACAACATACAGCATAGAAAGAATTTTACATGTATATTAGTTAATCTAATTTCCTTCATCTTCAAACAATTATTTAATATATTTTCTTTTTTATTCTGTTATACTGAAGAATATAAATATACTGTATCTAAGCTTACAGTTAGAGCCAACTTCTCCCAGCTGGTTAAGAGTTTAAGGAGCACTGCCAATACTTGTAGATTCACAAAGTCATGTTACTCATTCTCTCTTTGTCTGTCTTCCACATTTTCTCTACTCTTTTCTCTATTTTTCTGATCGGTATTGTACAAAAGATGCAATCTTTTCTTTGTTTGCATATTTGTTCTGCAAAAAATAATGTTGATGGTTCTGATGACTGGAGTATGATTTGTCTTAAAACATTCCATATTCATGTTTCATTAAAATTAAGATGATTTTTTTCTGTCCACTCTCACATCTTCTATGTTCTAGATAAATGAGCTACTAAAGGAAGGTTTTCTTCACTTATTTTGAATATCTTTATTTCCTAAGAACCATCCAGCATTTTCCATCATCTCACTTTGGTTTTCACTTTTCCCAACAATCATTTGAGCTTTCTTTGTCAAAATATGCAGGTAGAGTTGCAACAAATTACAGTTACCAACTAAAAAATTAGAAGCTACAACTCTAGGTTCCACAAAGAAGCTCAGTATTTTCAAAGTACATTACATCACTGCTATTTTTAGTGCAGCAGCAGTAAAAAACAGATTCCAGACCCCACTTCACAAAATACTGCAGGAATATAGAGAAAAGAAAAGCTTTTATTCAGATATCTTAGATCAACCTACTACAAGTGTTAGTGGAAATAGTCCTATTAATTTTATTTACCTTCATGGTGTCTTGGGTTTAATCTGTAATTTGCATTACAATGGTTGCAACTCACATACATACAATCTCCTGAAAATTCTGAAGACTTTTGTGAGCGCTAAGACAAAACAAAACCAAAGCAGCAGAGAATATCTTCCCTAATTTTGGGCAACAAATTTAAGCATGTGCATTGTCAGTGTTGCTTCTAAAAGCCAAATCAGAAAGCAAAGATAGCATTACCTGTTGGCTTTGTGGCAAACCCTCAGTTTCTCTTCAATACCGATAGTAAGAGACATGAAGAAAGAAGGTGAGAATTATCAATGCAGGAAGGATGGAAGAAGAAAATATGACCTCTGGGGTGGCATCTGGGATACAGGGCTCAGTACTTCACAGCATGCCCCATGAGGACATTCAGAGAATTCATAGAGTTGTTTTGGTTGAAAAAAGACCTCTAAAATTGTAAAGTTCAACTATTCACCCAGCACTGCCAAGTCCACCACTAACCACATCCCCAAGTGCTCCATTCACTTGTGTTTTTAAGCACCTGCAGCAGCCAAACAATTCTAGAAGCTGCTACTGGCTCAGCAAGGGGCATCACCTACAGTGGTCAGGAGAAACCACAAATTAACCACCTGATGTTTGGAGCATCTACAACTACCAATGCCTCAGTTCTGCTAGAACAGATGTTTCACTGCATCCCAGCAGAGCTGGTATCTGATGGCAGACTGGACATGGATTTATAAAGGATTTCCTCATCTTATGGAAAAGTTCAATAGATGAGAAAAAATTTTTTCTGACACACCTGTTGAAAATTACTATCGTTATCACATCACTGAAAAGATTTTTTTTTTAAATCTACACAAAATATTCTGTGTTTTATTTCTCTTTTCAGTTATGTTAAATTCTCCATGAGTCTTCCAAATGGAGAAGTACAATTGTATTGATAGCAGTATCAATGATCTATGATAAAGCTTTAGTAATATTACAGTCATTTGACCTAGCCTACATATATGGCACAAAAAACCTAGGCACAAAACCCCTACATTCTTTTCTGTTTTAAAAAGTTAACTAGCTAGTCATTTCTTTGCTGTGAATTTTTACCTCAGGAAATTATAGAGGCATTAAATTTCTGAGTGAAGTAACAAAAGAAAAAACTCTAGGAACAATTTTCTATTCAATGACTCAAATGATTGCAATTAACAGCTTTCACATTTTCATGAGTTTAAGAATTTGACCTTCTTAACAAAGAATCAGAAACTGAGTACTCTTTCTCTTAATCACTCTCTGAAGCTGAGCTAATTTAATTCCTGGATGACGCTGATTTCTTTGCTCTAGCAGAAATTTGACCTTATAGCTCATAAAAATTGGTTTTTGGTATAAGTGCATTGGAGATGTTTTTATACAGTATTAATTGATGCTTATTGCAAGCTGGATGGCTGATCTTTTAAAGCTGTGGTATCAGGAATGCCTTGCTTGTGGGCCTTTGCAACATGACAGCAAGTACAAAGACTATTAAAATCTCTTTGTGAAAACACACAAAAATCAATCCTCTTCCAGAAGGAGGTGCCCTCCAGCACAATCAATACAAACTGGTACAACAATATCTTATGGTGCTTGTCAGCTGCTTTAAACCATTTTGCTCAGCAGAGCTCACAAAATGCTGCTGCGTTTCATCTCTGCTGGATTGTGCCAAATGAAGATGTATTTCTAAATGAGTTTCAGGGGCAAATGCTGCCATCAGTTACCCCCGTGCAGATGGCTTTAGATTCAGCAAGGTTGTACAAGACTTATCTCAACTTAGATTTCATCCACTAGAGTTAAAGAAGATGAATTTGTTTACTACCTTGAGACTTTTCTTCCCTCTACTTTAGTTATATTACTGGTTCTTGATGGAAATTTTTGCTCTATATTTTGATTCTTGCATGCTGCAGAGGCCAGAACACAAAAGGAATCTGAGTCAAGACAATCTACAGGTCCTTTCACCTTCCTTCTATTATTAATCATTGGTATTAGCTCTAATTACAAGGTAACTGGTGGAAACTAACTTCTTCAAGAGCTATATGTCTTGATCAAGTGCAGATCTACCAACTGTTTTAACTTTGCTTTGTCTCATTGTGGGTGTTGTGCATTTGTCACTCTTCTAACACATGGCTGTGAAAATCCTAGGATTTCTGCAATGACTTTCTGGAAGTCAAATATTCTCCCCAGATCCCTATGAACCCATGGCCTGATAAGTGGAACTATTTGGTTCCTACTGCCTGTCACGTAGTTCAATCAGTTTTATCTTCTTATTCATATCCCTTGAAAATAAGCACCACAAAAACCCCAGTGATAAAGAGTTCTGGCTTAACATAATGTTGCTAAGTGTTAGACACAGTAAAATACTCCACCATTCCAGGACAACATACCTGCACACACATTCAATACAAAAAGTCAGGCTTGTGCAGTGAAAACGTCAATAATATTTTCTGTTCTTGTGCTGTATTTCTTTATGTAATGAGACATCAAACTCTACGACTGAAACCAAATCCCATAAAATCTTGTCCAAACAAGCCCAGTCAAACCAAAATCCCTTTTATGGAAATTAACCTACTGTGAGAAGAACAGAAAACTCAACCAAATAGGCAGCTGCATGACATTGTGAATTAGTACATTAGCCTTTCAGCCTTGGGAGAATAGAGTTTAAGTTCTGGCATTAAGCAAAAAAGCAAACAAATTTTGAGTTCTGTCATGTCTCATATGAGTCATGCTCATGATGTACTTTTGATAGTTCATGTTCAAAGAAGGGTCACTATGATTAGGATGGATGGCATAATAGATCTTTAGCCCCTTTTATTATTAGCTACTTAGTAAATTTATTGAAAGTAACAGTGAAAAACAAATAACCATCCTCCCTGATGAATAAAGAATATTCAAATTAGACAGATCCTCGTTTGTGAGTCACGGAATAGTAGTAAAAATGTTAGTTTTTCAGTATTGCTTCATCATTCTATTGACAATGCAAAATACCTTTGGCATAGATGGAATAGGAAGAGGATAGAAAAACCTCCTAGCAAGTCCAGAGTGCAGCTGATACACAAGTACTTTGACTGACCTTTTCTCTTACTGAGATTACAAAGCCTCCAAAATCTCCAATGTTATTCCATACTTTTCAGTTGAGTGGAGCTGCCATTATGGGTCCTGGTTAGCAGATGCCTGTCCTGATAGCACTCCTGCAGAAATCAGGGATTGGCCCTTGTTTTGTTGAAGATTCTGGGGTCTATCAGTGCTGCCCACATTTTAAACATCATCTCCTAAGGGCACAGGAGCGGGCAATTCCCAAGTATCAGAAGTCAAGCAAGTGAGGCAAAAGGCAGGCTTGATTAAGCATGGATTTTCTCTTGGAAACAGGGCAAAAAAAGAAGGTTTATGCCCAGTGGAAGCAAGGTCAAGTAACATGGGAAGAATAGAGAGATGCTGCTTTTCTGCTCTAGGGAGAAAATTCGTGTGGCCAAAGCTCAGCTGGAGTTCAAGCTGTCCAGAAACGTGGAGGGCAATCAAAAGAGTTTTTTCAAATGTATTGATGGCAATAGGCAGTGTAAAAATAACATCATCCCATTGCAGGATGAGGATGGTCACGTCAAAAACAGGAACAGGGACAAGGAAGATATGCAATGCTTTCTTTGTGTTTGAAATTGTCCATGTTTCAGCAAGGAAGATGTATTTAATACTGCTTAATATCCTTCCACAGAGTTACAGTGGTCCTATTTTAGTGAACAATGCTAGAATAGTTTGAACTCTAAGAAAAAATGTTGCAGATACTTGCCTTCTGTAATGTTTTTCTGCCACAATACTCTCAGTAAGATATAGATATGTTAATCTGTCTGAATATGTCGTTATGTCTACCTTAGTTTCCTGAAAATGGAATTTTCACAATGAAGGAGTATGAAACACAGAAAAAGAACTTAAGCAAATGGAAATACATGGGATAAAAAGAAAAAAGGATTTTCCTCATCTGAAGAGGTGAAAAAGCAGATTGAATGTTCTGGTGCTGACAGAGATACAGAACAAAAATAAGTAATAGTCTCTTACTGTTAAAAACCAGGAAGAAAGACTCTTGGATTTGCATGCAGAAGATAGAAAACAACTGGATGCCACAGCCCAGTTCTTTACTTTTTTATCTTCATTTGCATTTGTGCTGATTGGTTTGACCTTGCTCAATTCACACCCTCTACACAAGAATAAATGTATAAAGAAGGGGCAGAGGCAGAATGAATCAGTCTTCTCATAGCAGGCAAACACAAAAAAATCCAATAAGGCATACAAAATTAGCCTCATCCATATGAAAATGAGGTGGAGTAGGGAAATCTTGGGCCCAGACCTATCGAACTCAATAGACTTCTGAGTTCTTGTTCTAACTAACCTGTACAGAAAAATTCATAGAACTACTGGAAATGCTGGAGAACTTACCAAATCATTGAGTGAAGCTCTGCTGCCAGAAAATGTTGACAAAATTGATGATTCTGATTGTGTTTGTCCTTTGAACTCTGTTCCTTCACAGTTCAGAGTTTCACCTGAGCAGAGAATGTTCATGCATTCAGGAAACCATATATCACTTACAGGTATAAAAAAGGCAGAGGGATCTGTAGATCTCAAGGCAGACTCAGAGAAAACACCTGAACTGCGTGCATTAAAACATTGTGACTAAATATTCTTCTCTTTAACTTACTTTGACAGAGCTGATTATATTTACAATCCTAAACTCTCTGCTACCAGTTGTAATTATTATACTTAACCTTCAACTCACTAATTATTATTCTTTTTCTTGAAGTCTTGTGAAGACATTCTGTTTTACAATTCTCAGTGGAAGGTGAACATTTTTCTATTGTTGTGCAGAAACTTGCAAAAAAAATGGATTGTCTTATTACAGTAATGGGAATCTGTTAAATGTTCTTCCTCTCAGAACTTCTCAGTCCCTTTCTAATTTCCACAGTTATTTTGAAATTGGACAAAGGAAAACCAAAAAGTTTTATATTTTTAAACTTTGAATATATATCAGTGCAGTCCTTCCTATAGTCTTAGAGATCTGACTATATTTCAAGGTCTGACTATATTTTAGGTCCTGCATGAACCACTTCCATATCTTTTCTGCTCATTTCAGAAAAAACTGGCCTGCATGCTTCCTTTCCAGGGCAATTAGGCTGGCTACTTTCATAGAGTTTTATTAGAAGATTTTATGTACTGGTAAGAATTTAGTGAAGCTTTTTTGTCTTAATTCTGGCTGATGAGAATAAATGCCTTATGGGGATCACACTAAGTTGTACCTTACAGCTTCAGGATGGCAGAATCATTAATGACATTTCTTAATAGAAGCACTTCTATATCAATAATGTATACATTAATTACATGGCTATTATATAAAGTGCCTATAGAGTCTATGTACATGAACAGTATCTATGCAGTAAATCACAAACCCATATGTCAACTGTAATTATCCATTTATTTTTAACTTCCTTTTTCCTGCTCCGTTGGGCAATCTCACATTCCTGCAACCTGGAAAAGTTTATCTTCCTTTCTTTTCTTTTCTGATAAAGTTTTCCTTCTTTTATCAAAAAATCTGAAGTTTAGGCAAAATAGGAACCAGCAATTTCTATCTTTTAGAAGTCTGAAATAATTGACAACTTTTGTTGAAAGAAACAATTTGAATATGTGTGTGAGCACACAAATATTAGCTAACACATCTGTGCTACTTCTCTAAGATGCTCTATTTTGACCTTACTTTCAAATTCTTTGTCAGGACTTCAAACTGTCCATCACAGTCATTGACTTCATAAGCAGAAAAAAGAAGAAATCTATGCCATTATTTAAAATTTTCTAAACATTTGAAGAATAATTTTCTCTTTTTCCTTCTTTCTTTTCTTTTTTAGCATATGAGGTTCAGGGAAAAAAAAATGCTTGGGATTGTTGCTATAAAAGCCTTTTTTATTTGGGCAGGAGGAGAGCTGTAAAATGTACTTCTGTCTCCAGAAGCAAACAGCATGGAAATAACAAGCAGCTTGGGCACAGTAATACAACTCCTTCATATCCATGTCAATAAAAAACCTATATCACATTGCTCTGTGCTTATTCTACACTTATGACATAGCAGCAACCATATTCAGTAGAGTGGGTTACAGGATTTAGCTTTAAGTCTGAATTTTACCTTTCAACAATAAGAATAAAGAAAAAGATTAGGAATCTTGATAGCTATTGAATTTGAAAGGGGAAGCTTATTTTTCCTTCAAAAGCAGGGTCATGAGAAAGGGAAGCTGCCCTATATCTATCTGTCTAAAGATTTAAAACCTGAGATATTGGAGAGGCTTGCTTTTCTTGATGTCCCTTTTTGCTACGTATATATGTCCTTCTAAGGGCCTTTTCTTTAACAGTAATGTTACTGTCCATGAACTGGTTCAATTTTTTTTTCTCTTACCAATACAGAGGTTCTGTTTCTTAGGTGATGATATTTTCTTTAGCACATCTCATTGAACATTTCAGATAGGCTATTTTATAAGCAAATTTGAGACCACTTCATGTAGTGCAAAAATTCATTGGCTTGAGTTACTTACATGTCCTAGGTATGCAGTCCAGCAGAAACTGAACTCATCTGCTGTCCCAGAATCAAAGGTCTCTTAGTAAGCCATTCTAAGCTAATTTTTGTTTCTCATGAATTACAATTTACAGCTTGCAGTTGCCAGTTTGCACCAAGACTGAAAGTTTTAATCTTCTTTCCTTATGATTAATTTTTTAAGGATTCTTTCCTTGCTCTTCTCTACTGGATACAGCTACGACAGCCTGTCCTAATGTATGGAGCTACTTTCTGTCCCATTTAGGGCTTGTATCAGAATTCAGCTCACACTTGCAATGATATTTTAGACTGATACCATTTTGGGACAATGAGTCAGCAGGTCACACTTCTCTGGCTAAACCCTCTTATATAAATTTTCAGAAATACTGACTTCCCGTTATAGTTTATGCACATGGTCACCCCCAAGTAGCACAAATCAGCCAAATAAAACTGCCTTTAGACTTCCAAAAATATTTCTAATTGAAGACATCACATACACAGTATTTCCAGAGTTTTTTGTATTATTTTACATGAGAGATTTGGGTCTTTTGCTGTCTGTGTTTGTCATAAGCATCCCATCAAAATCCAAACCTTCTTGTTATGAGCAATCTGGTCTTGGATCCACACCTGCTTTCAGAAAGTCAGATGCACTGCTCTGTTGATAAAATTGATATAAATGCATGAAGTCACCTAAGGTTTTAAGGAAGAGTCCAAGTCTGTTTAAATTACTATACGTGTTGTTTAGTATTATCTGTTGAGGCTAGAACTTAGAGCATTATGGAATATGGAATTGAATAATTTAGAGGCAATACGAGAATGGAAAGACATTTATTAGTGTGTTTTTCTTTTGCTCTCTCACTCTCTCCTTACTTTTGGGGGTTATAAATTCTTAGGTCTACTTCAACCCTTTATGTTACTATATAGCCTTGGCTTCCTATATGCAAAAATGTCCCACAGAGAGCAAATATGGTGAAATGTTAGGTGTTAGTGGTAGGGATATAAAATGAGTATTACTCACTAATTGGTAAAATTTTATTCTTGACTTTTTTTTCATTTCTTCTTTGTTGAAAAGACATACAGTTCCCAGATAAACATAAATGCAGAAATATTTCTCTTCTCCCTTTAAAAATAACTCCAACCCCAATGTCAGCAGCTTTGCAATCATGCAGAGGCCTTTGCAATTTAGTGTAAAAAGTCCAAACTACTTAAGCAACTTGTGTTGCCTCCTTTTCAGTTCAGGTAGAGGACCCAAACAAAATACTGTATACAGAACTACCTTGTACCAAGAGAAATTTGTGCCTTCATTTCAAATACACATGTCCAGGTATACCCAAGTCATCTGTAGCCACAGATACATTCCTTTGCAGGTCCAGCCTTTCTGGCTAAATCTGAAATATACCTGATTTTTGCTAATATAGAAAATGGCTGGAAGCTTAGTGCAGCCCTTAAGACTGGTAAATGGTCACATGGTCTTTGTGACAAGCTGGGCAGGCAGCCTGACCCTACAGATCCCAGATACCTTTGTTGAGACTAGTGCTGAGCCACTGGGAGCAGAGACTCAGCACACAGAGCCTGCCAGCACTGGACAAAGAAGTTAATTGCAAGGATTAGAGGTGTGTATAGAGCTCCATTAGAGAGATTTATACAAAAGCAGAATGACTTGTCTACATCAGTAGAATTCAGAAGACATGTACTTTTGTTTAATTTCATGTTTTATTATTGGTCTCATGCTATGCCTCAGGTCTTGATCATTTGCATATCTTTCTAAATAATGCAAGAAGTGAAAATGTCCTGTGTATATACTATGCTAGACAGGCATACACATTACCAAATACAGGCTATAGTCTCTGTTAACATAAAGCTACATAGCTGATTTCAAGGAAACCAAGCTGAGTTGTACCAACCCACAATCTGTCCCATTGTCCTGAAAGGTATTCTTTTGGGTTTGTGGGTTTTGTTGGGTGTTTTTAACACAGTGGGATGAAAAAGAAATTACATTTACAGTCCCAAACACTCTCTGCATATTCCAGTATCTTGTTTGCTCTTTTAACAACCACCAGACACTGTGCAGATGATTTTACTAAATAACAATCTCTCCAAAGTCAGAACCGATATTCCTGTCCTTGAGGATATGCTGCCAGGGCCAAACACATGCCCAGTACAGCCCTGAGCCTAACACTTTTGGCCCACTGACCACAAAGTGCACTGCCTCCAATTACCTTTTCTCTCTTGCTCTTATCTCAGTGTACTGACACTGCACTTATCTTAGTCCCTTCCTTTTATCTAAAACACTGCAATCTTCCAAGTCCCCTAATGCAGTTCATGGTTTGACTCCTGTTATTCTCATCTAATATTATCATCCCTTTCTGTGTTTTACTTTCTCTCTTCCTTTTCCTGAAGCACTCCCACAAGCACCAGGGTCTTAAAAAATCACTGCTGTTTACAGAGTTTATTACTTTCCATCATTTCTTATGATTCTCCTGCAGCATATCATTCAAATAATTATCTTTGTGATTTACTGCATCAGTCATATAACCTCCTTCTTCCTGTACTAATCAGTTCTGGAATAGCTACTTGGTAGAACCAGATTGCCCCTGACAGACTTTTTCCCATCTCTGTGCTTCCTCACTGAAGCATGCTGGGATCGTGCTCTCTCTGGTCTTCTACATACACACAGAACTCCTTGCCAGATCTTCCAGGGCAAGCTCACTCTGGCTGGCCAGGAAGCAGCTTAAACTGCAGATTTCAGCAAATGTCTCAAGCTCTGAGGAGCTGGTGCCTCTGCCTCTTTTTTATTTAGGTGGCGTAGCCATATGCCACTGCCCATGCAAGAATTTGACTGAAAGCCCCCACAGAAAGCCCTTTGCAATACATCTAAAATACTCAGCACTCTGTATCCAAGCTTCTACAAAGTGCCACTGTACTGATGAGCAGACTGTTCACTAAAATATCATGGGTGAGTGAAGAATTTGCTTAAACTATCTCCAGATAGATCAGCTGGGTCCTATCACTGAAGGAAGGGGAAAAGAAGATGGTGAAATCTCAACTCTTTCTTTTTAGGGCAGCAGAAAGGAAATACCATAGCCTCTACTGTAAATTACAGACTATTTTGGACACCAATTCTCTACCTGGTTACTTGGAAATTAACTGTGGAAAGTAATACATATAGACATTCCTTCTAAAACAAAGCCAGTCATAGATACTCAAAAATACCAAACCACCTTAACCCCCAAACCCAGCCAGTGGCTATAATTACCTCTCTAACACACAACTAAAAAGCATTTATATGGGCATATGCGCCCACAGAGCTTTGTAAGAGCAAAGACAAAGACAGAGTTATGGCTTACCAGATCCAAATGCTTGATTGTAACCCTGCCTCAGGGTTACCTTCCTGTAACCCATTTAAAAGCTCATTTAAAATGAACAAAATTTCAAGGTACACCGTGTACTTTTGAGGTCAGTCCAATGAAACTATATAATAAGGACAATACAGCAGTATTAAAGACATGATACATTGCTAGAGTAAATAATACTATAGCTTTGGAGAACCTGATATATGGATAACTTCTTGGAGTTTATTTATCCTTTCTTTTGGTGATGCATGTTGTGGCATTTTCACACAAAAAAAGTTATTTGGGAAAATGTCAACAAGACACTTCATAGAAATTTCCAGACTATTACATAAGAAGATGGCACAGATATTTCCTTCCCACAGAAATTAAATTTGTGTTGAGGGAGGAAACCAGCATTTCAGCCTCCTGAAGTTAACTTTACCTACCTCCACAATCATGAAAGCTGGGAGGTAAGGGAGGACAGCATTTGGCTGATGCATTTCAGTCTCAGACAGATCTGAGTAATCTTGCAGTTTTAAAATGCTACTGCCCCTAGCTTTCCATCCTGCTGCTCTGCCAGAGATTACTGCTCTTGTAGCAGAAGAAACAAAAGACAGTGCACTGTAGTCCTCTCTTCCATAAGAGCACAGGGAGGGCAGGGCTTAGTGCTGTGTTGCAGATGCTCTACTTCTCAGCCTGGTAGCTTAGCAAAATGCAGTGGACTTTTAACTGGAGTTTCTGAGGCAGAGGCATCTGCTCTCATCTGCTACCTCCTTTCCAAGCAGAGTAACCCCTGATATAAAACCAAACCATACCAAACCAACAAAACCCAAACAAAACCAACCAAAAAAAAAATCCCCAACTCAAAAAACCCAACTCAAACACACAACATAAAAACCCTCAGATAAGCAGAAAACTGAGAAATTAATTTCCTAGGCTCTTATTCATAGATCCTAGGCTCTTATGTTAGTGGAATATTCCAAAGTGATGATTCTTAGAGTGTAAGACACCATAATAATTAAGACTCCCAAAAATCTTTGAAGTAAACTATTTAGAAAAGTCCTCAGTACTATTAATGTGAGCACTGAGTCGGGCTGTTTATGGGTGCTATTACCTGTAATACATGAAATTAAGCTAATGCTCTTCAGAGGAAAAAGTAAAGCCATTAACAACTCAAAAGATTTCCTCATAATACCTTTTGTACACATTGATCTGTTTCCTGCTATTAAAAACCAACCCAACAAAAAAAACCACAAAGGCAAAATATTTAATAGATTATACTGTCCTGTGAAGATGGACTTAAAGCCTAAACCGGTCAGATGTCAAGGGCAATAAAACTCTAATCAGCAGTCCCTGGGGAACAGGCCCATATAGCGCAGAATTGCAAAGATGAAAAGATTCTGAGCAAAGGGCTCTTTGCAGGGAATTTCTGGAGAAAAGCATTTATGTATCCCAGTTTCCCCTGGTCATCTCACCAGACCACTGGTACAGCAAGCAGATTTGGTCTGAGAAGCAGATGAAATTTGCTCTTTCAGTGAATGTAATGTTAAGGTTTGTCCTGCCGCTGGTGTGTAAAAAAGTTGGACCGATGTTACCTTGGAGAGAAAAGGGCAGGCTCTTTGCCATGGCAGTTGTATCCCTAAAGAAAAATCTGTCCAATTGTCCTAAACTTGTAATGTTAACTCTCTCAGATGGATTCTGAAGGAATCTGCCAAGTCCCTCACTAACTTCACCTGTGTTCAGCTATTGGTGCAAGTGATCTGTGATGGCACATGAAACCTGAACCCCTCCAGCTGTTCCACAGTGCTGGGTCTTCCAGCGATGCCTCCCAACTTTGCTTCACAGCAGCTCGACCCTGCCTGCCCCACTGCTCTGTCCAGCACAGAGACAGAGGAGCAAACAGAGACAAGCTCATGCTATTACAGCTCCTACTAAAACCAGGTGAAAGCTGCATATTCCCTCCACTTGTGGTACAGCTTGAAAAAAAAACTAAAATACACCCAAACCAACCAAATGAAAACCCAGTCTCTTTACCCCAGCCCCAAACATCCTACATTCAAATGCAGTAGGGTATCAAATGCCCTCTGAAAATGTGTAGGTGTCCTTAGTAAGAATCAATCCCAAAATGTATGTAGACCATCCTCTCTCCTTCAGTAAGTCAAATACAATGCTGTGGTGATCTAACTTCTGGCAAAACTCATATATACATACACATGAATTGTACATGTTCTTCACTTTTTTTTTTTTTTTCCTTCTTTTTTTTTTTTTTTCCTTTTATTTTTTTTGTTACACTTTGAAGCAAACCATTCTAGGCACTGGGGACAGACCATCCTCTCCTCTCCCAAAAGAATAACCTTTCTGCAGGGGCCTCTCCAACCCAAATGGTTAGGAATCCAATACACAACAATCTTGCAGAAATCAGCTGCCAGATTTATTATTCTACCTGAAAACCCCCAAACAAAACAAAACAAAAAACATCCCAACCCCAAACAAACAAAAAAGTGGAATAAAAATAGACTTTAAATAAACCTCTTAGGTACATTTTAAAAAGGGTTAATCAGTTCAGTGAAAGACTTTTGTCTTCTGCTGAGAGATCATGTAATGTTGGTCTGACTGCTTGTTTTGTTCAGTGAGTCACTACCGTATACAGATATATATATATTTTTTCTTCTTAAATATTACACATTCAATGCAATTTTTAAATCTTTTTTTTTCCTTTTTTTGTCCAACCCCATTCCCAAATACCCACATCCTGCCACAGGCAAGAGGCGATCTGTGCTGACATTAAAGAACCAAAACCAATCCGAGGACTTTTCATCAAAGCATCTTTCATTTGAACCTTATTTCAATGGAAACCACAACTTTTTTAAACAATATTACTCAACATTTTCCCTTTCCTTTTCACTAGTTCTGCAATTTTAGACTTCTTTTTCTCAGTTGATCACCATGTATTTAAGTGCCATTGAGACCGATGGACGACAGAATTAGGTGGCATATTAAGGCATATATCATAAAATATGTTGTCTCATGAATCTGGGTAAATTAAATACCTGCCCAAATGCTTTTTATGCACCTGTGGTTTCTAGTGACCACTACTTCTTTACTTTTGATTAAATGTGTATTAAAATATTCATAACTTAAGTAGTGTCTTAACTGACAAAGGATGGAAGATTAACCCACCACCTAGGACTGTCTTTGAAATCACTCCATTATGATGAAAATTATTCTGGGTTTTTTATGGTTATGTATTTATTTTTCTCCCACTTCTTGACCGTCTAGGAAAATGAAGTATTTCATATAACAACTATTTAAATATCACTGGGCAAAATGAAATCAAATTCTTACCTCCCTCTCCACCCCTTCAAACTATGAATTATTGTATTTCAAAAAAGGTGCTCATAAATATTTTAAACTTTTGGGGTTTTGCCGCTTTTTGTTTTTGTTTAACATACAGAATAGCACGTGTGGTTTGTGTTCAAGGTAATCCCTGTCAAAAAATAAAAGAATTTGAAAAAATAACAAAACAACCAAAAAAACCCCCTCAAAATTTAAATTGTCTTCTGAGCATATCTGATCACATTTACATTTAGTGTCCAAAACAAATTGATTGGTAACACCAGTGCCAGCACTACAACGTCATACAGCAACTTCATGGTATTCTTTGACAGTTCATCTCTGTTCCACCGAAAATTACAAAAGGTTCTGCAGAGCTTTCCTTAGCAAGCTGAAGCTTACTAGTCATTTGTGGATGCGCATAAAAGCTGCTTATAGCACAGCTATGGCGTAAGCTATTTTCTAAGCAATAAATGGTTCAAGTCATCTATTTTGTCCTGAAATGCTACCTGTAGTTACAGCATTGCTTATAAATGGTCATAGTAAATTCAGCATCAAAGAGAATATTACAGAAAAAGACAGCAGCAGAAGCATTAGCATTATCTAGTATTTATATATGTTATCAACATAACACAGCAGTAAAAGGTTTAAATGCATATTAATGGGTACCGTGTCTAAAAATTACTAAAGTACCTATTTAGTGTATTGGATATTTTTCTCAAGGAGTGCTTGCTGTGTCTAAACAGCATAATTAGATATGTGACTTAGTACAGTTAATTCCTATTGATTAAATAACTTATTTATGTACCAAAGGAAATGGAAGGATACAAAATGTTTTCTCCCTCCTAAACATGATCCTGTATTTAATGCTGACATGATCATCAAGTCTACTCCATGTAATTACTACCCCCAAATGGATCTTGAAAAATCAACACCATAGCACATGGGCTATATATGTATAACAATGTGGCACCAGATACAGCATGCAGCTTGCAGTCTGAAGTCAGGGATTTCACTGTTTGGTCACTGTACTTATCGCCAGTCTGTCATTAAATAGGATTTGTCTTTTTTTTGAGGTCATACACACACACGGAAAAAAGAAAAAAAAAAAGGAAAAAAAAAAAAATCAGGAAAACTATCTGGTTTGTCTCAGAGGCAAAGTGCATGTTCTGCCACTGGAAACTTCTAAATTAAATGTTGTGGTATATGCTTTGCTTCTCTTTTATAACTGCAGAAAGACAATTAGGAATGGCAAGAAACAAATGCCCCAGGCATGCTGCGCTGATATCATCATCAAAAGTGGTTATTTTGCACAATGAGAATTAACTGTACTACGGATACCCAGAGAAAATGTACAATATCTTATGCTGATATGAAACAAAACAGACATGATATAGCTTTTTTTTCGTACTTAAAACCTGTATGTTCCCATCCCAAACTTAAGTAAAAAGCAAACCCACCCTTTTCCTCCTTTTACACAGAATAACATTTAGGTTCCAACCCTCCCCTTTCAAATAAAGTGCGCTGTCCATGGCAGACCATAGGAGTAATGCAACAGGAAAAGCCCCTTTTAGTGTACTATTTAAAAAACAAACTGAAGTCGATTCAGCTTTCCTCTGGGTCTTGGGAAAGAGGAGAAGCTTAAGGGAGGGGGAAACACCCCTTCAGTGTCACTGTTGTTAATAGACATAGCCTTCGTTGTAGGGGTGGGTGTTGCAGCAGCCTCCGTCCTGCATGTAGACCATGCTCTCATCAAAGTGGGACAGAGGCACAGTGTCCTCCTCATTGATGTGGCGCTCCATGTCAGTCTTCAGTAAGGGGCGCTGGTTGTCAGGAAAAGCCATGGAGAAAAGCGCTTCAGGGTCACAAACAAACTTGTAGACGTATCTTTCTCCAGCCACCTTAGGACAACAGAAGGGGAAAAAAAGGTGCAGTATAAGGCCTCGTGTTTTGCAACTCCAAGTTCAACAGTCTTGTAAAGAACTCACCTTTGTTACACAATTAATAACGTGACAGCAGAACTGGCAGTGATCTAGCAAAGACAAGTAGGACCTGCCAAAGCAGACTGTGCAGATTGCTCTTGATTTTGCCACACGTGACATCCTGTTGGAAGATGAGCTAAGTATTCTACTTCTAAACATTTGTTTGCGATCGTTTCCTATACTTAACCACAAATGGAACTGTTCTTATTAGAAAATGTAAACAAATTGTCACTACAGTGGCAAAATAAAATTACACACTCTGTGTGCAAAGTGGAAAAAAGAACCACATTGCACGACAGAGATCTGGATTTCACTTTACACAGCTTGATTCATACTTACGTATAAAAGCACTTTAGTTATAGTGCATGCTGATTGTACAGGGACAGCGTAAGCAAATACGTAGGCTAATATGTACTTAGCAATTGCTCATGCAAAGCTGGGACATTTGGATTTGCTTATGGAGGGGCAATTTGTCCAAAGATCCTAAAGTTTTCCCTTAATCAGAAACAGCCTTAAATGTCTATGCTTCAATTTTCTAAAAGCTAGAGAATGACAGAAACAACACAGAATTGCTGTCTAATTGCAAACAACAAACAGAAGTCAATATAGCATCATCTCAAGTACCTTATTTTAAAAATTGTGCTTAAAAAAATGCATTAGATTGAATGCTTACAATTTATTAAAGTGATTTTAAAATAAAAATCACATTGTCTGCTTCTTGCAACTCTAGCTACCATAGCAATGAAGCGAGTTAGTGAAGACAGAAAAAGTGTTGTAAACTTAACAACTTTCTTACAGATTCAAAGCAGTTTAAAGCACCTCCCCAAATTTCAGTTTATTTATTCTACAAATAGAATTTATTCAGAACTGTATCTGTGGCAGAATTTTTAAAATCAAATTAATATCAGGAAGTTTGATAGACTAGAGGTTGCATTCAGAAATCAGGCTTTTGCATAACCTGCTATCATTGTTGACAAAAAAAAAAAAGGAGGGAAAACATGATACAAACTTTGCCATAAAGAAACCTGCTTTGCATCTACAGCCCCCATTAGTTTTTACACACACAAACTGGCCAAATAGAGTGATCCCAGGACAAACCTGAAACATTGCTATGTCAGAAAAATAAGCATACAAGCTAGCTTTCAAAACATGCATTAAACATATTCTTGTAGATAATAAAGTAGTAGTTTAGGATGTAGCAAGCTAGCTGTCAAAAGTACTTGTAAACTTTCCATGTTAAATGAATGTGTGGGTTGGGACAGCTTTATAAACCTTCTGGTATTTGTATCCCCACCTTTTCAACTTGCTTCACTCAGCTACTTTTTTTTTTTTTTCTTCTGCTGCCTTTGAAGTGTGCTGGCAGCACAGCTGCCTATGCTGCTGAGCTGTAACCTGCAACAAGGAACTCCTCTGCCTGAAGCACCAGTCAGCGAAACCAAGCACTTCTGCTTCTCCCTGATCTGACTCTGTTTCCAACTTTACAAAGACTCAGTGAACAGTTATGTGACACACAAAAATGTATGAGGTGCTGAGCTACTGAAGAGCTGAAAGCCAATATTAACCCAGATTGTTGTCCAAGTTGACTACTGGTAGTGAAAAAGGACTGCACTATAACAATCCCATAAACTAAGAAAGAGAACTTGTAAGATTGCACAAAACCTACTGGAAAATTTGCCCAGTAACTTGAGCTGAGAGCACTGTTTCCATTCAGGGAATTGGCATATGACAAGTTTAAACATGTTCATCATTGCTGGTCACAAGACTTATTGGAAAAGACATGGAATAAGTTTTGCAGTCTAAGGTGTTTATTATGATCTTTGATCACACCCGGCAGTTTTGTAGATACAGCAGACTGGTCTCTCCTATTGATTTCTCAGTCAATCTACATGGTACTACACAGCAAGATTTAAAAATCAGCAAGCCACAGTAGGAGGATGGATTGAATGCTGTCAGCAAGGCTAGCCTGTAATATATAAATTATTGTTAAATATTTCTCCTAATTCAGTCTATTATAAATATTAAATTCCACTCAAAACCAGTATTACTACAACACTATTGGTAAAAATATTAATTTACTTGGTATGTTAATAGGCGTAATTATTCTCCCCTATCTTGCACTTACTTAAGTACCCAAGCCCTGGACGGCTAATTTAGATCTGCAAAACATTAATCATACTGTGCTCTACTGTTTGCCCTACCCAGCTGCCAGGAAGCTCTTTTGGATATTTTTGAATATTACTTCTTTCCTTATAATCATGAAATGCATTGTGTGAACTAAAACCAGAGACATTTTTTACAAAGAAAAAAAAAAAAAATCTTAATGCATATACCAGACCTATTAGGTCCAAAAGTTCAGTGTTTGCCTAAACAGATGAAAAAATCTACCTAAGCCATGCAATTAGAAGTACTCCTTGTAAACTGACCTATGGATTAACATGCAAGACTGGTGAAATGAAATACAAAATCAGCTACCCACCTTTTGCATGATTCCCTTTTCATAGTAATAGCGAAGCGATCGGCTAAGTTTATCATAGTTCATAGCTGGCCTGTTTTTCTGAATCCCCCAGCGACGTGCCACCTGCCACAAAAATAGATTAGCGATGACTTGTTAAATGCATTTAACAAGCAGATCTTATCATCAGATACTTTATTTGGAGATGCAGGAGGGAAAACCCTGCAGGTGCAACAAATGGGAAAAGGTTGACATGACCTGAACTTCCCACGTACTACTATGAATTATAATTGGATGTGCATCATCATTAAACTTGAAACAGACTTATTGGACAATGTGGTAGAGGGTTAGGTTTTTTCTTTGCTCTTTAATAAAGAAAAACACCGAAAAAATAAAGCTATATAAAGAGATGACAGACAAAACATATTTAGCAAGTTCCACCAGAAAACTTTCATAAAACCTTTCTCAGTTTGATACTATGGATAATTGTACCATGCCTGTCTTTTGCTTGCTGTCTGAAAAAAAAGCAAGTTATTTTAAACACACATGCATACACACTGAGTTCATGAACTAATACCGACTGTACTTGAGATGACAGCAATGTTGCGATTATTAGGATATACAAGTCAAAAGACAACTCCCGGTCTTAAACTTTACTTCAGCAAAAAATGAATTATCTGAGGAGGCAGAGTAATCGCTCAGAACTATATAGTTCTGATGAAGAATGGATATGAATGGTGGTATGAAGAATGGAACAGAAATGTCATATGTTTCGATCATATAATTTCCTTTAAAAATAACAATAAAAAGTGAATTGCAAGTAACTCATGAAACTATTCAGTAGAGAACAAAATGCCTCCTGCTCTGACTTATGTTTTCTACTTGACTTTATGCTTCCTGTTTCATTGCTAAAGATAGTTTTGGACAAAGCGACTCTTTGTTTAAACAGCTTAACTTCTTGTTCCTTGCCTGAAATTTAATCGCCTATTGGTGATATTTCAATTACTGTCTGTAAAAATGACTATAATATCACCAGAGGGAAAAAAAAGGCAGAGCTGATGAACTCTTTAAAGCACATTTTATAAAAATGATTGAGAGATACATATACATACAGCTCTGGAAAAAGGACAGAGTAGACAAACAGCTTCTCTACAAACTCCTCTGCAAACCTTCCCAGAGGTGTCTGGAGCTTTTTGATGCAAGCCATGACAACCTGCAGCACCGAGCAAAATCCATGATTTCAGTGTCTACCTGGACAATAATTACTAAAATTTCGTTTGAAAGCATTATTTCCTTTCAGTGGTGCAGTTTTCAGGCTTATATAAATTATCATGGCTCTGCTAACTTCAGCTACATTTTAGCTGTACTGAAACACACCTCCAATCATGTAAATGTATTCCAGCTGCAGATTTGGCCTAGAAGTCTAACTTTGATTCACCTATTCATTTTTATAACACATGACCACATCACTCCTTTTTTTAATTCCTTCCAAGGATTTTTTTTTTTTTTTCTGGATTAATTGAAGTCCTAAAAGTCCACAACATAACAGGCTTGAAAAATAAATAAATACACAGCAAAGATAAATAACAAGTAACAGTGAAAAATATGTTACATTGCGTGATATTTTGATGCTCCTAAACAAGCAATCAGGTCCAGTTCCCATCCCTGAACCACACAGCATTTACCTAATCCTGCCCCGTGGAAGGGATCCAGACATCTACCCTTCTAACCTACCTTCCTACTGAAGGTTGCTGTCCCTGTGACAAGTCTGAATAAATGGACCTATGCCAAATTCTCAGGCTCCATAGTTCAGATACTTACTTTCTGAATGAACTATGGCACTCCAGGAGCTGATACATATTCATTTTTGTTGCCACTATTTCTACAAGGGCATAAACCTCCAGTAAGGAATGGATGGAAAGGTCACGTCACTGACATCCTAACCTGCCACAGCAGAACCAACAAACTCTTTGATTTTCCTTCAATTTACATTTGGCAACCAACAGAACTGTGCAACTTCCCATAGGCTATTCTTATTTTAATTGAGTGTTTCTGTCAAATTCATGACATTCATATGAAAACAACTTAGACTCCTTTGTACTCCTAGGACACACAGAGTGAGGCAAGCTTCAAGCATCCTCCAGATCTTTAATGCAATGCTGCTCAAAAACACAAAGCAACTTCTACATAGCCAGACATGCAGATGATCTGTTTAAATTAAGTTAAAATACCCAGTTCTTCAGGGAATTACACAATAAGGATACCTTGGGGGTTTGTTACTTTCCTTTCCTTAGCTAATAAAATTTATAAAGTTTTTGCACCATCTGCTGGAAACCATTTCTCAAAAAAACTCTAAAATCTTGAAAAAATTTGGGCATACCTTAAGACAAAACTAAAAGAGCAAAAAACATGAGACTAGGGTAGGGGGGAAAATCATGTACATCATTCACCAAAACCGAACAAAAGACTTTCCAAGGATTTTGCTCTGTTCTGGGAGAGGTTACACAAATAAGGAATCCATGTAGCCTGCTGAGGCTTCAGACTTGCCAGCAAAGTTTCTGTATCATATTGACTAAGACTGTTCTGAGTTCAAATCCTCAGATACACAATGCCAAGGTCTGCCATAGTGACTATCAATAGAGCAGGGGATGTTCAGAGATCCAGCACTGGGGTCCTTGAAGCAACCTGCTCCTCAGCCAGACCATGAGAGGAAGGAAAGGGACATTGCTGTTTGTAATGGTTTGTTTCTATTTCCCCCCATGTTGTTGGTTCAACCTAAATTGTATCCTCCGACTTAGCTGTCCATCCTATCCCAACCCTGCCCCTTATTCCAGAATGTTCACTTCCTAGATGTCAATCCTTTCTTATGCCAACCCTCTGCTTAGACCTCCCCTTTGGAAATCCCCTAATCCACCACACCCATATGACTGTTCTGCTCCCATGTAGTCCCTCATTGGTGAACATAAAGTAAACCTCACCTTGTACTCCTCCCCATTCTTTCCCCTATTGGCTGAAGAATTGTACCCTTCCCTTGTACCTCCTCTGTTTAAAAGATTGTACACCATGGTGGTCTTTCATTTTTCATCCTTGCTCCTCTCCTGGAATAAACTTCTTTGTGGAACTACACAAAAGATCCCTCCCTATTCTTTACTCCAATCCTTGATGCTTGACCCCCTGTGCCATAGAGCACAAGCCTACAGCTCCATCTCAGCCCACATTGCTTTCTGAGAGCAGCCCACTCTCAGCCCGGTGCTGGGAGCTGGCTGGGGAAAAATCCAGTATCGTACAGGACATCAGTCCTTAGACCATCCCGAGGTACTCCAGCATCTCCACAGAGCTGTTAGCAGGCAATGTAAGTAACATGCAAGAAAGCTTTCAAACTGCTAATGCCAGTAGATGGATGGCAAACAACAGAAAGAGTTAGCAGAATGCAGAAGCAGCCATACAACCCTGAGCCTTCCCACTCATTCTAACTCAGAGGGGATCCTGTCAGAAAATTTGCTGTGGTCTCCTCTATTAGAAAACCCTATTCAAGAGGCAAAATGTAAAGCAGAATGATACTTCCTTTTCACAACCCTAATTAAATCACCCACATCAATTTTACAACAAAATTAACATATACCTGATCTTCCAACAGTTTCCATGATAGTTTAGAATGCAGGCTAGTTTACATAACATTACCTAGTCCAAAACAGTTTACGTAATAAAATGTTCAATTTATTCCTGTTTAGCACACAAGGGAACTAAGCCATGCTTCAACAAATGTTCATGAATATAAGTAATTTTATCTGCCGTGTGAGTCGTTCATGGTTCAGAAGAGCCATGCATGTGCATGAGCATTTGCAAGGCTAGGATCTAAGCCTGTACTAAACAATGTAATGATTCAATCTAATGAATCTAATATTTAGAGTTGAAAGACTAGTAGGGGATAAGTTTTCAAAGGATTTTGGAATACATTTCCATCCATAAAGTGATTCTGAACCCAAAAATTAATGGACCTCAAAATTAATGCAAACTATTTACTAACCCTAGTGTTTGCAACGCTTTTATTATTTTGTGGGACTAGGAGTCAAATCTATGCTTAAATACACCTCTGTCCTAACTGAAGCAGATCTTACCAGTCCTTTCTGTCCCCCTTCTAAAGCACTACTGAAGCAAAACACTGAAGGAATATTAGGCCTAAATCCAAAGGAGCACAGTCAAATTTGCAGGATGGGGCAGTGGACATGAGGGCATGTTAACTCACTTCCTCCGGCTCAATCAGCTTGAACTCCATGCCTCGGCCAGTCCATGCTATGAAGTGAGAGTTGGATGGGTCATCAAGAAGAGCTACCAAGAACTGCCAGAGCTGAAGCGAGCCTCGCCGTTGATACGTGGGTCCTTCACGGTACATGCCTGGCTCCTGCTTGACATCACCTGCACACAACAGCAACAATGTTAGATGAGCAACACCCTGGAACACCACCACTCAATTTGTCAGATTAGCTGGCAAAGCAGTCATTAGCAACAAAACAGAGCCTCAAATGCAACATTCTCCTGTTTGCTGGGGACTTACAATAACATATTAATATACTGAAAAGCACTTAAATTCATTCATGATTTGTGGAAGTCTCTCTAAGCCTCTCCCCATGTAGTTTTGATAAATGCAAATCTCTTGCAAACCATTTTGTAATATCTTCTCTCTGCAAGAACACGAACTATTTCTGAAGCAACTCTGATTTGTGAAGAACTGTGTTTGTGTACTATACATTGCACAGGCCTCAGTTTTGGTAAAGTAATGTAGGCCTCATAAAGCTGCAAAACCCTGTTGAGTGAAACTTCTCTTGCATGCAAATGCTTCTAAGGAAAATTTGACAAAGTATTTGACTTGGACTTAAACAGCATGTGCTTTATGTATAGGCATGTAAATCCTGCAGATACACGAGTTCCTCTGTGGAATACTGGACTTGCATATGAGCAAAAATTACTTGTACTCATATCTGCATATTAAATTAGTATTCCCCTCTGAAAAGCAGTAAGTTAATTTTTCTAAAATTTTAAGTCTAGAAAAACCTTTTAAAAATACCAATAACATTCTACTAGCTGTTCAACAAATTGCAAATGAGAGAACCATCCTGCAACGTACAAATTGTATTTGCTGTTTTTAAATCATGTATATACTGAACTACTTCATATATACTGAACTACTCATGCAAACAACAACAGCTGAAAGGTGTGGTGCTGAAGCAAACAGTATTTTTTTCTCCACACAAGGACTGCAATCCTAGATACACTGGTAAAATTCCTCATTTCAACTTTCAGAACAGCAAAAGCCTCCAATAAACAGTGTGACCTGTTTAATAAGGCAAGTCAGGAATTTACATTCAACCACAACATTAGGATGCTTTGACAGCCATTACAGAATGGCTGTGTGTAGTGAAAGGCAGAATAATAATATTAAAAATGGAGCACTTCCTTTTGTAATCAGGAAAGAAAATTGACTAAATGGCTGTGGAAAACAAATAAATCAACACAAGGCTTTTTGGTTTATGTGAGGTTCAAGTTCGAGTCCTGAAAGTCCTTCTTTTTCAAGGACAGGTTTTTTTCTTGTAATGATAGCTGAGCAATGTGCAAATAGCAAGTACAGTATTACACAGGATCACATTCTTTCCTTCTGCTGATCTTTGATTTCAAATGAAGCAGCTGAGAATCTACTTCTGAAACATTAAAACTAGTCCTGGACTTATCCAAATTTTGAGGATATTTGCCACAATATGGTGACATATCTGCTATCTTTCCCTCAAAACATCATGCTGCAAGCATAAACACACCTATTTGGATCACAAGATCATTCTTCTAGAGTACAAGGTGTTCTCTCAATGGGCAGTCATAGAAACTAGCAGCAGACTGCTTGACTTGCAGGCACAAAAATACTTCTCAACATATACTTCTTTTACTGTATTTGTATTTCTTTTTTATTTTCATTCCTTTTCCTGTATAAAACCCAAAATAACCAAAAGGCTTTTCAAGGAAGACAGATAAATGCTACTATTATGCGTTTTAACTTCTTGTAGTACAGAGTCTGATCCCATTCCCATAAATATACATATAAATCTGACACTGGTATTCATACCAGATCCACTATCATTTGTGAGGAATAAAAAAAGTACCTGATACGATGTGCTTTAAAAAAATTTTAAAAACACCCAAATGAGCTCACATTACAAAGCCAGGGTAGAAAGTAGAATTTCAGTAAATCACTCTTTCTGTGACTGTGTCGATGGAGTGACACTGCAATACTGGACTAAGCAATCTTCAGTTAAGTCTAATATTGTCAAAAATTCTTTATCTATTTCTTACCAACATAAAAATACATGTAATGCTCTGTTTGAAGAATGTGCAATTATCTGGGTTACTTTCATTTCAGAGTCTCCAGATTTTCAGCAAATACAACAAATGCTGCTAAACATGCAATAGTTTTGTAATCCATACGTGAGTCTCAGGACAAAACAAATAAAATAAAATAGGAGAAAACCACCAATTTTCCAGCCCTACTTTTAGCTGTGGTCAGAGATTTGTTCACAAGTTTACCAGGAAATATCTAATCTTCCCTGCTGAAATAAATAAATCCAGACATACACACACTAACACAAAAGCTACACTAACAACACTGCACTAACGTGTATACACTAACATAATGCCATAGCAAATTTAAGTAATTGGTCTGTAAATTTCTTCCCAAAGTTGCAGACTAACAGAGTCACTGGCAAGAAATACGGTGTCCATCTACTTTGCTTCTAATGAAATAAATCTGAAATCGACTGAGTTACACCAGGAAACTGATTTTATGTCAGAGTAACTGAGGATAATTTGGACCATTCATTTTAGTTGACCACAGAATTCCTCTTAAAGAAAAATCTGCTGTAATTGGTAGTGTTGTGAACAGAGCATTGATTTGTTATCAATCCCACAGAAAAATAAACCACTAGTACATTCAACCTAGTGCAAATACATTGGTACAAACACAAAAATGGCCTATATACTCACTTCCCACTATTCATTACTTTGTAGACAGCAAGACAAGAGGCTTAATCCTCGGTAAAACCAAAGCTGCTGCTTTCTCCACTGTTTTGTTAATTATAAGTACAGCTTTCGTTAAATCCCAAATAACAAGCAGTATGTGATCATCAGTGCAATGGAAATCCTCTTATTACTTCACAACAGTACAGGAACTGAGCTCCTCTGGCTCAAGTCTGGATGCAGCATCTTTCTCTGGCAAAAGTCGAATGACATCCTATTGAAGAGGAGACTTTGGTTTCAAGAGACAAAGGTCAGCTTTGGTTGGGTGCACCACAAATGGTGTGTTAAGGAATCCTAAATTGGAATGTTACTGGGCTTTTTTGATCAGCAGCAGAGAAAAGTCCCTCATCTCTTTCTTTTTCATCTCCCTACACAGGAAAAAGAGAGATGTGTCATACATACCATCAAACTTCTCTGGAACAACGCAAGTGTCATCATAAAACTGCCTAGGTCCCTTTTCATACATACAGCCTGTAAGTTGAAAAGAGAGAAGTGTTTATATAAAAGATGCATGGAGAAAAAAAAGAGATCATAGGCTTAATGCCAGAGGGAACACTAAGTTATACAGGAATCAGATTAATATCCCACATCCTTTACACACACCGCCCAATCCCAACATTTTGGCCCAAGTACAAGGGTGTTTAATTAACATATGCATGCTGAAAAGACTGTTAATCTCCACCTGCTAAAATGAAAAAACACACATTTTTCTCTATGATTTATTACAAAATGTTTGCTCATTTCCTGTTTGAACTAGCATGGCTTTGACATTTAACCATTAGTTCCTGCAGGTCTTCTCCCTGCAAGACTAAAGAAGTATCACTCAGTATTTCCTCCTCACACCCACACAAGTTGCCTTCATACACTGCTCTTGAAGTTCCTTCCAATTAAGATAATTTTGTAAAATTTTATTTCAGCATTAAGAGACACTCTCTACAACCCAGCAGTCTTTCTAGCACACCTTTCTGTACACATTCCTACTGTTTCCTATTATGCTCTTGTTTTGCTTAACCAGAACTGTACTGAATATCAGTATCAGTCTCACCAAGTGCTACCAAGACAAAACATCTCCTCTCCTGCCACCCTCTGACCCTCCTTTTGACTGCCTAAGTATTACAGAAGGCTTTTTGCCTTAAGGTTACAGTGCTCGGTTGGGCTGGTTTCCCACTGTGAAGCTGAGGAGGAGGCCCATCACAAACCCCTTTTTTCCAATATGTTCCACAGGCCTGGTCTACATTCATGTATTAAAAAAACATTTTGTTTAATGTGCCCAGATAACCAAACAATTCAAACTGCTTTGTGTGACTGCCCTGTCCTGCCTGTTATTTACTGCTCTATCTTTGTGCCATAAAGTTATCTATTAACTTTGTTCCATATCTTTACTGAAAATATTGAATAGCAACACTCCTGATATCAATTCCTACAGAACTATAATCCATTCAGAGATGATTGCCCGGTGACAGCCTCTTTTAAATCTGTCAGTTGGCCAGGTCTTAATGTATTTAATGTGTACTCTATTGATAGTGCTTTGTGCTAACTTCTTAATCAGAATGTAATGCAGAGGCAAATTGAATGCCATAAAAAGTCTAGCTATAGGATACAAGCATCTTTATCAAACTTTTATTTTCAGCAAAGAACAGAATCAGATTTGACATGACCTTTATTCTGTACAATTATGTTGATTGATTTCCAAATACAGAAAAAAAAAATATTTAGCAAACACCAGTGCTTTTTTTATGTCATTCATGAAAATTTTGCAACCTCCAACTCCTTACATGAGCATACCAGCTAAGATGGGTTTTCCCCTATCTGTGCTGTGATTAAAACTCAAGATTTTTTACCTTTATCCCTGCAGTTTGCTTATTTTTTTCCTGATGTCTCTCACCTCCCTTATCAAGCTTCTATACTTCATATAATTTCATATAAAAAGACTTAAAAATCTCCTGTTTCACCTTTCCTTTTTTTCCTGTCTTTATTTCAACCCAGAAGCAGACAGGATTTTAGCCAGATGTGTTATCTTTTTGATTCTGTCTTTACACTAGCAAATGAAGTCTTCCTGGAAGACTTTGATTCACACATCTGTCTGGATTCTCATCAGTCTCAAAACCAGATTCCTCATGTTTCTGAAATTTGCCTACTGGAGGAAAAACAAATAAACCCTAATAACAAGCAGAAAATAATATATTGTTAGTACAGATAAACTAAAACAGGGCAGTGGAGGCTATAACCTCTCTTTCAGTCATCTTAGTTCTGTTGGACTTCTTAGAACATAAATGCTCTCACTCAGAATTACTAATTTTGACAATTATGTAAGCTCTGTCCTCCTGAAATCATTGGGAATTTTGGTACATCTCAATTTGGCATAAAGTGCATCAAAACATTGCTGAAATAATAACAAATAGAAAAAAAAAATCTTCAATGAATTTAAAGTATAAAATGGATTACTTAACACAGTTGACTGAGCTTGTCATGCTAACAGCCTGGAAAATATCACTTGAGCAGAATGGGTGAAACAGACAAATTTTAAGTGTCTCTTCCTTTCAATTGCTAGAGGCCTTGAAAAGCAGAATGAGTTAAGTTCATTATATAATTGATTCTACCCTGATCAACCCATGGCACTAAAAGAAACTACAAACAATTCAGTGCATCAGAAACTTAACACAAAAAAGAAAGATGATGTAAGCATTCCCAGCAGCAGAATTACATCAATGAATCCCAAATACCCCCAGGCTTTTTAATTCTTTTACATTTCTCTCATACAAAAGTGATACATAATAGAAAACTTAACTTCTGTTCTGTTTGGGTGAGCCAGGAAGCCTTCTTGCCTCATGTAAATGGAATGGCAGCTAGGCACTTCTGAAAGAAGAAGATGACAATGCAAGTCAAAAGACTGTCTGGAATTAATAGTGTGCAGATTATCAATGGGACCAGCTGCAAGCAGAAGAGCAACAGAAAAGGATGCAAGTTACAGTGAGAGGGAACCTGTCAACACACAGTCAGCATTTCAGAACAGCACACACAGCATGGCCAAGGAGAGGGACATGATGTGAGGCTCACAGATCCTATCTATGATAGGCACTTGAACTCCAAACCTTTCATAATCGACTTTATTAAAAGCTGACTCCCATGGCAATTACACTTTGGACCATTCACAAAAAAATATGCACCAGTGACCATGAATATTTTAAACCGTGTGCCTGTATATCTATCTTGGTAACTAATTCAACCCAAAGTTTTATTTAATCAATTGCGTTGAAAAGACTGCCAGTCACACTGGAGACTTATAAATCTACATTTACACAAGGAATATCAAAGTGAATTTAGAGTGAGATAATACTTTTTAGAGTCTGGTTAAGGACTTGAAGGGTTAATGAAATTTTCTTCAATTGCTAAGCATTTTATCTAGAAATTTAGGTCTATCTATATCACTCTCCACTTGTATGTGCTTAAAACAAAAGTTACACCTTCCAAGAAAAAATACTGTGCATATTCTAAATACGACTGACATTTATTTGCTATTCTCCACCTCTACTCAAATCTGCAGGAAGAATGAGAAAAGTCAAATAGAACTAATGAAAAACATATTCTTTAAATGTCTTGCTTTTTCTTCCCCATGTCTTACACTGTCCTTAAGTAGTCACATCCTGTGCACAGGGACTTGCAAACAGAAACACACCATAAATGTTTGCCCTTCTAGACCATGTTTAACCTACTTCTTGGATATCAAAAGTCTTGCTTAACAAAGTCTATTTGATCTTGCTATGAACTCCTACCCTAAGCTATGCAATCTGTTACCAGTAACTTGTAACTCTTTAAGAGATGCAAACAGAGGTCGAAAGAGCAGACGTTATTTTTCCAACACTGCCTACAGACTCTTTCAGACTGTGATTCCAAATTTCACTGTTCACTGACTAGTGATGAGTATCAAAGATTTGGCAGGATAAGAAAATGAGGTTTTACACTGACTTCACAAACAAGTGAAACACAGGGCAGTAATAATAAGTTTCCTCTAACAGTCCATGGTCCCTCTTGCACATCTGTGCCAAACTATTCATTACCTCCTCTCTTGATAAAACACTTGGTGCCTGCCTCCTCAGGCCTAGAGAATCTCTAATGTCTCAGGCAGCTATTCTGAGCAACCACAGGAATCAGTGACTCAGTGATCATCCAAGGCAAGCATAGCTTTGCAGACTAGAAGTCAAGGCTACAAGCAGTGCTTCACCTGCAAGGAATCATTCATGTTACCAAGTAGGTTGAATTCTAAGCAGAATGGAAAAATATACGCAAAAAAAGAGGAAGCTGTAGAACTGAAACAGATGCTATTTTCTATTTTAGGTAAAACTTCTCTAGTATTGGCAGCAAAGCCCTTTTTGACTCATGAACTCCACTCTTGCAAAGTGATAGAGCAGAGTATACTGAATAAAGAATTATGCATGCATTCACAAAGTTGTCTTCTTAGCCAAGTTGAGGTTTCATCTTCCATGCTCCTAAGTCAATTATAATTAACATCTGGAATCTCTTTAAGGCAAGTATTGTTTGTACCAACATTACTTAATCTTCTGGTTAGCTTGTGCTTAAACAGTCCACAGAGGACCAAAAAAATACAGCAAGGAAGAGTTTATTTCTCGTAAAGTAACTAGAGTCTTGTTATCCTAAAGTGCTATCAGTTAATTTATGACTATCAGAGTGGGTCAGACTCTAATCAAATTGTAGAAACATTTCCAAAGTGATTATTCAATCAAATGACTAACATGGTTAATTAGGAGCCATAAACATTGCTCTGAAGTTCATCAAAGTAATGACTTGCCCAGAAAAATTACTGCTAATTAAATTGCCTGCTGCTTTCATTTCTACCTTATCTAATAAAAAGTCCAACCAATGAAATTTACTATTGCAGTTTTAAATTGTACTAAATGCTTGACTAAGACCCAGAAGTATTTTTACATGCTAAGCGGAGCTACTTCAAAAGAAAACATTTTAGTGTAGAAATTACAGAGCAATTATATGTTTTCTTCTCCTTAAACCATTGTTTCAAGACAACAAATAACACAGAAGCAGGCATTAAATACTTCCAGGGCAAGATTCAAGTGTTTGAGATGACTGATTGATCATTTTTTTTGCAAATTTTAGTCTTTGAAGAAAAATGTGCCTGGATTTAGACACACAACAACTTATTTCAGACTGTTAATGAAGTAATTCCCATCATAAGGTTATATCAGCTCAAGAATAGAAGAACCCCTTTAAAAAAAACAAAACAAGCAAACTAGCTAAAAATATGGAAATGTAAAAAAAAAATTGCTTATCTTTTATTATCAGTGTGGAATACTTAGGGGTCATTCTTCATTGCTCTTCTTATTAACAGAAACATAGCAGTTATCGTAAAACAATGAATATGGTCTTATATCATAGACCATGAAACCATTCTTTTCCCAACAGGTGCTGTTTTAAAAAGTACACATAATCTAGATATTGCAAAAATGCCTTCTCATCTGGGACCATTACCAAGAAAAATAATGGAAATAATCTCTGCTATGCCTTCATCAAAATACATGCAAGCAGAAAAAGCCCAAACAGACTTTCTCAGGACAAGAAAAATCTGCTATTGAACTTAGCAGGCACAGATTCTATGTTTCATTATTGAGAAAGATGCTTGAGTGGTCCCTTGGTAAGGTAGTTCATATTAATTATCGTGTCAGAATTTAAGGGGTTAGGTTGTCTCAGCCCTGTACAATTCAGAGCAGTTAAAAAAATCCTTAAATCCTCTTTTCTGATTGTTTTTCAGAGATAAGGATGAGATTTCATTCCCACAATTCCCACCCTGCACAGATAAAAACAGAATTTCAACCTGTACCCCTAGCCAGAATAGACACAGGGAAGATGGATCTTCTGCAGGTAAAGGGATGGAATGACAAGACTAAATTCTATGGGATGAAGTGGCTGACTGTCTTCTTCTGAATGAAGCAGAGCAAAGCAGGAACTGGAAACCTGAATCAGGATTTATTCTTCAGCCATTTTTGTTCTGACTTTACAGCTTCCCTAACTAAAGGGCAGGTTGTTATGTTACACTCTACCTCTGAATTACTTTTTAATTCACTTTATCAACATCAGCTGAAAATCTGGAGGCCCAGGACACACCTCATGTGCTCGTGACAGAGCACTGTGTGATATAGAGGAATTGCATTGCACGTGTGCATGTGCAGAGGGAGAGATGTGGAGATGAAGCCTTAGAAAGCACAGGCCATCTGAAACAGGGTGGGAGAAGAAGGGAACTGCCTGCCTGGCCTCCCCTCTATGTGGCAGATCAGGTGAAAACTGTGGTTCACTGGCAGGCAGCTGCCTAAGTCAGGGAGCCTGTTAATAAGTCACTCAAATGCACCAAACACTCAACTCGTAGTGAAACATGCCTACTTTCCTACAGGTTTAAAACAAAGTGACAATAAGATTGGAACCTTCATACTGTTTTCCTGCCCACTTTTCCACTTACACTTTATTACCAAGTCACAAGAAGATTCCATAAAGTCCTGTTCTAAAATGAGCTGCTCCCCAAAACTTTGAAGGGACTTCACTGGCAATCCTGCAATTTCACTTATACCATGTCCTTCTAAATTGTCCTTTTGATATGAAAAGTAATTACATGAATTCTGGACCCCGTTTCAGTAATTCAGAGTTTGTGTGTCTATATAGACTTAAATGTGCCACTTTGTTTTCCCATAGACAAGAAATGCAGCACATGCTGATTCTTTCCCTTCATGCAACTGGGTACAGAAGGGTATCCACAAGTCCATCAGGTAGCTGGGACAAATCTGATGTCACTCATATGTGCCAGCCTGACCCTGGGAACACACCAGCCATCCCTTCGGTGCCTTTCAGAGCTTCCCTTGCACAGTAGAAGCACTTCTGTGCTACTTGAGCAGGTAGATGGTTGGTGTACTAGGAGATATATTTACCAAGTGCAGGGACAAAAGTAACCTTTTAAAAATAAAATGTTCAAACACATCATACTTTTGGCATTAAACTTAAAACATCACAATATCACTGCAAATAACTTTTCTGCTCCTGGATTTCCAAGAGCACTGACAAACTGTTTACAAAGGAGCACTTCATCCACCACTGAAACACATTCAGCCTCCTGGTGGAAAGCAGCTGTTCACAACATTTTTGAGAAGTTTTGACCAGCTCAAGGGTGAAGATAATCATGAAATCACCAGAAAACAGAATCTTTTTAGGTTATAAAGCAGTTCTTCAAACAAGATCACAACAAATCACTCAGGTAGCACCAGGAATCACTAAGAAAAATACATGATTCGTGTTCTGCAGGCAGAAGTAATAAATTATTCTTTTGTATTTTTAAACCTGCAGAACACATTTAGATTCAAACTCATATCTCCCCAAAAGGAGACAGTCAGGTAGAAATACTGGAACTAATTACAAACTCCTTATGCAGGTATTGCTTGAGCATATTTCACACCACTCAAATGTTGGTAGATCAGGTTTTAGTTCAACCACCTTTAAAAGCTTTATCAAAACCCTCACAAGCTTATGTAATGAACAGAGTCCTATAAATTGGTAAAGTCCTGCCAATACAAAAGTCAGCATTATTTTTTCCTGTAGCAGATTCAGCATGAAAAAATGTAGGTGCACTGAAATTACATGGGTGAAAACAGATAAAACTTTTGTAAAAAATCAATTTAAAAATTAAGCAATCTTTTCCCAAATCATTATGCAATTTAGAAACATTCAGAATGGAAGGTTTTACTCATTTGCTCTGTCACCAGCCTTTGTGCCAGCAATCTAGGAAAAAAACTAAACTGACAAGTATGTGCACTCAGATACACATACATTTCCTTCTAAAAATAGCTAATTAAAATTGTTAAAGTTTAATTTCTTACACCTCACTTCACAAAAACTTGTCAGAGAATTAGGTTTGGCCCCACCGGCTCATGTCGAAGTGGAAATACTACACACGTACAGAAAAAACCTTAAGCAAACATCTTCCTTTCCACAACTTTGGTTTTTAGATCTATGACAACATCTAATGCATTTAGTGAGACCAGATGTCAACAGCCTGTCTAGGCGATGTGTAACTTTTTGTACAGCAGAACAGGAAAACAAAGGCTCATACATTCAGCTTGGAATTGAAATTCCACATGGAGTTGATCTTTTGAGCATACTTTAAAATCATGTATTTACTTTTATTAACCTCAGCAACTGTAAAATGTATCTTAAACAACAAAAGACAGCAGTATTTTCTCTCTCCCTTGCTCCTTTTGTTGGTAATCTTACTGCAAAAATGTCTGTGTTGCTTTTTCTCCCCTGTCCCATTCCCTGCCTGTAAAATCGAAGTTGGACAAACACTGCACGGCTGAAGTGACATATTTGAATGGAATTCAGACCAACCAGTTCCTGTTTATGTTTCTGATTTGAGAATGTAGCCTTCTCATTCACTATACATTAGAAACACACCAAGGCCATAAATGGTGTCAGGTTGCAGGCAGGCAGGGCCAAGCAGCATTAATCATTACTTTAAGGCAACTGGCAAAAGCAGCAGCTGAGGGAACACTACACCCTTCAGCTTCGCATAAATGGACATTCCAGGGTTTGGCGTGTGTGGGTTGGCTTTTTTTTTTTTTTTTTTCCTTCAGCATCCATTTTATGAATGAAACTTCAGGCTGCACAGAGTCCATTCATATAAAAGCTATGCTCACAGGGCTCAGTCTCTCGGGATCAATTGGTCTTGGGCAAGGCTGATGTGATTGGTTTAAGGCAGGCTTCAGCCTTCCATTACTGATTTAAAATGCAGCCTGTGTCCATTTGACCTGCCTTAATGCACAAAGAGTAAATCCAGACTGTGCTCTCAATCCTCAAATCAAATCATTAGCCAGTGCCACTTACTGTAACTGTAGATTTAGAGGATATTTATCCATTTCGTTGAAAAACAGGGACTGCAGGACAATTTTTCAGATCATGTTGCCTGCCTTGAAAACAAAAATACATATATGGTCTCCTGCCTATATACTCACATTAACTTGGTATTCAGGTTTTCTTTTGTTCACAAAGATAACATTGAAAAATGAAATAATTTCTAGCTACATTTATTTCAGACAGAAATAGCGAATAGAGGAAATCAGCTAGATTAACAGCAAGTAAAAAATTAAATTTCTGCCTCTCACACCAATCTTCTGAAGTCCAGGTTTCCCAAGTTTCCCTGGCAGATGCTCTTATTTTCTGCTGCCATACAATCCGACAGCAGATTTGTGTTTTAAGAGCAAGTACAAAGTCCAGTGAAGCTTAACTATTGAACAAAATTCATACTCATTCACTGAAGCAACACAGCAAAGACAAGCTCTCAAAACACAAGGATGAAGTATTTTAAACCTCAGGGAAAACTGAAAACCCAAAATCCAGGAGGGGAGAGTTCTTAAACCTCCTAGCTCAAGAGCAAAACCCTGTCCCTTCTCCCCTCCTGCCTTTATACCATATGGATTTTCATTGAGAACAATTGTACTTCTGTGTCTAAGAATTTCTTTAAGGCCATAAGGAGATGCAGTTTTGAGATGCGTGTTCTGAAGCAATATCCAGGAAAAGGACAAAGTCAGTACAGTGTCACAGAGCATTTTATAAAAAATAGATAAAAAATACTGCAAGTATTTGCATCCTGATTAAAAAAAAAAAAGGAAAAAAAAAAAAAGAAAAAAGGAAAAAGGAAACTTGGGAGACAATTTGAGGAAAAGAATAAGCAGCTGGAAGACTTTAGAAGCAAGATACAAAATCTCAACGTGTCACAGAGCATACACACAATCCATCTACAGTGATTTAGAGGTGGTACATTAATACCAAGAAATTGTTTATGAAGGGGTGTAGCTATGAGCAAGGAATGCAACCTATCAAAGAGAAAATTTAGGCTTATGATCAAGAAATATTTCTTAACTGTGAAGTCTGTTTGTCTGAAATAATCTTCCAGGGGAAAAATAGTAGTAATAATACTAAGCAGTCACACAGAACTTTATATTTTCAGAGTGCGGTAAAAAACTAGCCAATATAATCAAAAATAGTAGTGGAAGCACCATGATTTGTGTCACTTTAAATGCTGCACTGGTCAATGCACTAGAGAATATCCTGGGAAAAGCAAACCAGCTCTGTCTCCGATTGACTTTTTCTCTTCACCCTAGCATCTCCAAATATCTTAATTTTGCCTTCAGAAGTACAAAGAACAACCAACGGTTTAAAAAAGAACTGCAGGGGGGAAATCAACCTGCAAATAAATACAACCACCAAAAATAATTTGTTTCCCCTTGAAATTTCAATTTAACACTTTCTTTTACTATTCTCAAACTCCCAAGTTTAGGAATACATTGGCTGACACCTAGGAAAGAATGCACTACTAGGGGTCTTTTTCCACGCTAATACCCACTGACTTGCTTTTCAAAAAACACTTCATCAGGTATTTGAGAAGACTCTTGCATTTTATTCTGTTTCCTGTCATTAGGTAAATACATTTATAACATGGGTGGCAGAATGCTACCAACTTCTATACCTGTAAGAGCAAACTTAGGAGGGTAGTAAGTGTTATAATTAACAACTTCCTGCACAAACTTTATACAAGTCCTTTGCTGCAAATATGATACAACCTTTTGCTTCTGCACTCTTGTCTCAAGTGCACAGGTCAAAACACTTTGCAGGAAGGAGAGCCATGCTGCAAACAGCTTAGCAGGTGGAGCCCCTGCTTCGTTTCTTGCAGGGGCTGGAAGTTGTCTATGTACTGAGACAGAGGTTTTCAAGAACAGATAAGATAATATAGCTGAATGGTCAGCTTTAGGCCCCAGTAAAGCCCACTCCAACTCCAACAAGGTTTTCCAAAGTAGCCACATTGCTTCTGCCAGATTTTTGGTATTACGTATTTTTGTACTGCTTACACTGAGACAATTACCTGATGTTCCCGTGATTCTTCATCTCGAAATATGAAGAAAGTCTCTAGGAGCTAGGATTTGAACATATGTAGTACATAATGTTCTTTTTAAAATCACCCAGCTCTATCTAACTGGGTATCCAAAACAAATGGGTTTATATATCTGATTTGTCTCAGCCTCCACATACTTCTCTTAACAGAGGGGCAGTTCCTCATCCATTCTCACTTGCCAACACAAGGTATTTGCTTGGGAGGCTTCAGGAATTAAAGGGATGAGCAACTCAGAAAGAAAGACATGGAGGCTAATAATTCTGTCTAGAGAGTTCATTCTTTAAGTGATGCGACTACTGTCTCGGAAGCAACAGGGAGAGAATCCAAATTTTCTAAGGTCCGTTCAAGTGTATTAATTGTGAGGCTACCCTGAAATGAAACTCTGAGAACAGCCCTGCTAATGCCTGTAACACATTCAGGAGGTACTGAATCTATCTAAACTTCAACAGAAAAATTCCTGGCCATGAGTAAGTAGTATATGCAAGCAACAGTCGGTCCTCTATTCATCTCCATTACCACTGTGTGACAAATCTCCATTCCAAAGACATGGTCACAAAAAATTCTCAACCGAAATAACTATTTCAATTGGGCAAAACCAAATATAAGATTTAAACTTAATAATTTAAGATGTCCTTTTAAAACTTACATTTTAGCATTAATTGATACACACACAGCTAGAGTCATGCCTTAGTATATTTTCAAATACACTACATCATGTAGGAAGGGTTAAGCCTGTGAAGATCCTGCTCTAAAATAAAGCACAGAAGAGACGAGCTATATCAAGCTTGGCCTTTTTGTTTAAGTAGCTGAATACATTACTGAATTCTAGAAGTGCTAACTGTACAGGAATACCCACTAATAGGCTTTGTAAACAAAGGTCTTAGGAAACCTTTTGGAGTATATTCATTAATTATGCAAAATCTCAAAGCTCTGTATGTCCCTGGCTGCATTTTGGTGACTGAAGTTGCTAGATTTACCATCAAGTACTAAATAAATCTGTCAGACATGAAAAAAAAAAAAAAAAAAAATCCATGGCAAAAAATGTCTGATTGAACATACATGATGCACTGTGACTTCTAGAAACGTGGATGGATAAGGAAGAACCTCTACTCTGTTGACATTTTTCTTTTTCCATTATCTCAAACATCTCCATTATCTCTATTCTGCAGTAGAAATTGCATACCTGCAATTACAATTACAACTAATTGATCTGCCATTTCCCATGTCATAATTAATGTCATGTTTTAATAGAGTTGTAATCATTCTATAATAATGCTTTTCATTCATCAGCTTCCCACAAAGTATAAAAGAATAGTGCACAAAAGCAATGAACTTTTATGAGCCCCTTTCAAAAACATCCCAAAAGGAACATCTCAGTGCATTACAATGAACTTTTTAAATATGTTTCTATATTCTTATCTGAGCAGCAATAAAATACAATGAAAAAAAAAAAAAGACTTTTTACTCTGGCATTCCTCTTTCCCTGAACATCCATAGGTGAAAAATGAAATCAATGATTCAGTGACAAATACATTATGTTTCCTAAGGGGTTATTTAATGTACTCTTAGCAAGGATGGAAAATGATGGTTTCTAGAGAACAGATGGTAACAAGACAAAATATCAACAGACCACAGTTGTTGACTGCAATTTATGGAGTGTACAGATGCGTCAACTTAAATGCAGTGATTCTGAGGCCAATAAAACTACTTCCTGATACCGACAGATTAATTTTTCATGACCACTGGTTACACAGCTATTACATTTTTAAAAACTAATCATTCATCTACAAAAGAAGCAACAATTTTGCTTCAAGATAATTATTATAAAGTGGAATGTTGTTCTTGCTGGCACAAAATAAATAGGCATGACAGGACTGGATACAATTTTGTACATCTTCATTTCAGAATAAAATTTCCTGCTTTCTTCTATACAGAATATTCCAAAGAAAGATGAATGTTAGCAACCAATCCAGATTTAAAGTAACAGTATGCAATAAAGAGATTCCACTTCTGAGCCAAATAAGAAGCATATTTACAAACGGGCTTTTTTTGGACCTTTAATTTAGCAGAACGAATAATGGGTCTTGTGAAGGTTGCAAGGGACTGGCAGTGCCTGAAGTTACGGTTCCCCATTTATTATCCACTGCCACAGGAACTACGTGGTCTCTCCCTTATGCTCTAGGTCTAGAGATCCACAAAGCCACAGATCTCAGAACCTGCATCAATAAATGGGTTGAGTTCTGGATCTGATCCTTGTAATTCGATTTCAAATTCATCTTGTCTTGGTTTTCAGCTTGTAGAAATACTTCACCCCTGGTCCCCTCCTTGTTAAGGGCTAACTCAAGTTTTCCTACAGATTGGTTCTTTGCTTGTTAAGAATAAGAAAGGAAAAAGCAGCTTTACTTTCCAAATTCCCCCATTCTAACATCAAGATCAACTCTATTACAAACACTTTACATTAATGAAACCACAAAATACCCCACCAAATATTGTTAACTACAAAAAGAAAACTAAAAAAAACAGTTCTACACTATATCAAATTGCAAGATAGCTTTTCATGAGCTAAAATTTCAGAGGACACTTCAACTTAGCTGCCATACAGCCTTTGGAAAATAAACTGCAAAAACATCTAGCCAGAGACTGAACCAGAACGAAAGCCCTGGGAATATAGCAGCACCAAGAAGAAGGGGGGAGTTAGACTGAAGTCAGACAGAGCCATCCATTCCCCCTGCCCAAGTCAGCATGGATGTGTACAAAAGCAATGTACCCTCCTACAGAAGCATAGCTGGGACATGCTGAAATCCCTCCCTTTCAACAGTGTGGCATACACAAAGCAAGACCGAGGCAGACACTGAAGAGGAGCTGCAGAAATCATTTACACTAAAATTTGAAAACATTTTGATTGCATTATCTTGGCTCCATACCAATCAACTGTAGAACCCCACCTAGAGCACTCGTAATGTTTTAATCTCAGCTTCTTTTCATACCACTTTTCCAGCTTTCTTCTTTGTAGCTTCCTTCACCTTGTTACTTGGTATTTATTACTAAATTTCTTTTTTTACTTCTTAATACTCTCATTCTTTTCCCAAGTATAATATAAATATTACATTGAAATTTTGTCAAACATTTTCAATGTTATTCCCTTGATTTATTTTTCTACCCTTTTTGTTGCTTATCCTTTCTATTTTGATCAGCAGCTATTGAGAGCAGACTCTGCCACCACCTCCTCTGTTCTGTACTGTCTGTAGAGCAATAAGGTTCCATTCCAGTTGCCCCATAAGCACAATCATAATAAACATTATTAATAGCAACAGCGTATTCTCTACATCAGCAACCTGGCATCTCAGATTATGTACCTCCACAAAACACAGCAGTATGCACAAACTGAGAAGCTGACACCAATTTGGCCGATTCTTCTCCCTCATCGGTTTTATAGCTGTATAAAACCCACTACAGTGGAGTTACTCCTGATTTAAAGTAATGCAAGCAAGAGGAGTAAGAGTCCTCTATTTCTGGCTGACAAATGGAAGAACTCATAAAATGGAGCACACAAATTCAGAGGTCAAAGATGAGACAGAACAGAACAAGTTCCCTCTTAACAAAGCAAATTTGCACCCATTACTTTTTCTTTGAGTTCTTTAACATTTCTGGAAAGAGATTTCTTGAAAATGAAGCCCTTTAAAGAGCAAGAAATGGTGGCAAAAATCACGCTGTCCTATGTAGCAATCCTAATACTTTGTAAGCTGTCTCAAACATAATTTGTGTGATGTGTCAAAAGAGCAAGTTTCAATTCATATGATCAAACATCAATAGCACTGCCTTGGACTCACATATTCCTTTGCTATGCAGAACTAAAGGAGAATCTCACCTACCTGAATCATATGCAAAATCCCTAGGTTCCTGTTTAATCATCAGAGGAGGGGGGAAATTTTGACTGGCTGCACTGCCAACCATTGCGTTGTGTTCATAAACTGGATCGTGGTACTCCTGCTTAAAACCTTGAGGTGGGAAAGGGATGTTTGGTTCAGACATCTGGCGCTGATATATTGGACGTCCTTCCCTTGGCATTGCAGGCAAAGGTGGGAAAGAATTGCAAGGTTCAGAGAGCTGGCGGCGAAATCTAGAACACAAATTAGAGAGGTCATGTAAAGGACTTGAGCTACGTTCCATTTCGCAAAGACCAGAAGTCACTATTAGTGGCTGTGTCACTTTCTCAATAACAAACATTTTGCTTATGATCATGCCAAATGCTCCCATCAGGATCATTGTCATTGTACAAGGGTGGCAAGCAAAGAAACAAAAATCCCACCTATTAATAGCAGCTCTAAGACCTGTCCCCACCACATCCTCTTTGCTTTCAATATCTTCCCTCAACAGAACAGGCAAACAGGAAATGCAGCAGCTTCAAAACAGTAGAAAGCCTGACATTCTACCACAGTGACATGAAAGAGGTGTAGGTAGAGTTCTCTGCTCTTTCACAAACGTTAGCAGCATCTTGCTCGTACTCTAATTTACTCTTATCCATCTTACTGTTACACGGAAAGCATTCTGAGCACAATAAACACATTTTGAATAGAGTACTTTCTGCTCTAACATTTAGAAACATTCCAGAGTAAAAGTCCACTGTTCTGTCCTAGGGGGTAGTGCCGTGGGAGATCAACTCACAAGGATGGCATTGCATTTGAACTGTAAAAGGAAGGGATTGTCAGCACCCCCAATAAAAGGAGAGGGTAAAAATTTTTGCTATGACAATTAATTACTTTCCTGCTTTAACTTTTCCCCTTAGTCATTTCTACATGAAAGTTGTAATCTGTAGCTACACTGCCATTTGCTATTCCCAAATGCTCTTCAGTAGGCATAGAATAAGAGAATTTAGTTTTAAATTATCTTGATTTACATGCAATGCTAGTCTTAAGAACCTATGCTTGTTTTTTTCTTCCATAAAACCTATCTACCTGAACTAAAAGGCCTGAATGTAATTACTGTGACATCTGCAGGTTCAGAAGCATACAGAAGAATACCAGGATGCTCTTTTCCCACTGGGCCCTGATGAAGTGTGTGATATCTTCCTGTTATCTCCTACAGATTAGCACAGTGGTAACCATCACAGCAGTATTATTGTGTTCACACAAACCAACAGCAGATGCAATGTTCTTGCAACAAAATGTTTATTACTCCCGTTAACACTTGTTGCAAACAAGACACATTAAAAATAAAAAAAAAAAAAGTAACTTGTACCTTCCTTTGGAAGCTTCTTAATGTTACACATAAACAAATGAAGACCTAATCATTCCTGAGCTTCCTATACTTGAGGTCTGAACCAACTTTGGTTCATACATGTAAAAGACTTTCTTTTGGAGAAAACTGTGTGAGTAAAGCTCAATGACTGCACAAGCAATAAAATCCTTGACTATCAACTCAAAGGTAGTAGTTGTTCTAAACCAATTTAAACTCTACTACCATCTGTCATAATACTGCTGTAACTTGTTATGACAAATATTTACTGTCATAGCTTAATTATAAATACTGTGGAAACTGTAGAGAAAAAAACTATTACAATGTAGTAGTGGAGACAAAATGAATTTTTCTAATGCTGCTGTAAATACTATAATTTTTGCAGTAGAAAGAGTACTGCGCTGTAACATTGGCTTTTGCAATTCCACCTACACCTGCAGAAAATAAACTTAGAAACTCAAATGTATTATGAAACAGTTAGGCTGACTGGCACTGCATTCATTTCCTTTTTTCCCTTTTTTCATTAGCCAAAAAAAGAAGCAGAAATTATCATTAAGAACTGTCAAGGAGTGAATCAGAAAATTGCAACTTGAAGATAAAATAAGAAACAGGCTCACTCACAAAGCCTCAAAGGAAGTTAATAATACTTGTTGTACTGGAAGCTTTGTATGGAATCAAGCCATTTGTTTATACAAGTGGATTTGTTTCCTGTTGGTACTTGTTAGGACCACTTATCGTTCATATACTCATGCCCTGTATGAAGATGTATGGGCTGTACGTACTAGATACTAATGCTATCCTATGCCACCAATGCATGTTCAAAAAAAAAATTGTGCTTTGAGTTATAGATTCATATATAAACTCACATAGGCAGGTCATTTGTTTAAATGACATTTTCTGAACACATTCATTTTAGTAGTATCTCACCTTGTAGATGAGGAAAATTTGGATTTCACAAGAATATGAAGTACACATTTGCTTCATACACAAAATTAAAAAAAAATAAGAAAATGGGAAAAAATATCTTCCGCTACAATTCCATCTTTCTTGAAAATTGAAGAAAAATGGGGGGGGGGGGGGGGGTGTGTGTCATGTGTCTTTGGTTTCTTTTTGGGTTTTTTTTTTCCTTGAGTCAGCTATTTTGGGCTTTACTAGAGCACATGATGTTCTGTAATAGAAGGGAGGCATTAGAGCAAAATGCCCTAAAGAATATGAATATCAAAGATGGGAAGGAAGGGAGCAGAAATCATGTAAAGAGCCTATTAAGCTTGCACAGAGCAAGAGTTATAAGTACAGAGAGTATACTAGGATGCGTGCAAATGTCTATAAATACTCAAGTTAGGACTGACATACAAGTTCACTGCTCTTTTTACAAGTTGCTTTATAACAAAAGATTTTTTTCATCTGAAAAATCTTACTATTGCTCTGAGCACGTAAGCCATTTAGCTTCTGCCGATTTCAGTCTCCTGGCAGCTTGACTTTGGTGTATGCACAGAAACACATTTATCCACCATCCTGTAATCTAAACCACTGCCTGGCTTCAGTGGGGGCCCTTGTGGTTAGACCACAGTCCACAGCTGGGGAGGAGATGGGGACTATGGCAGGTGAAGGGGCCGATTCAGTGTTTCTTGACAGCCAAGAAGGGCTTGTAGAGAACCTTGGTGGTATTTAAAGCTATCTCAGCAGAGCACGGGAGATGGGGACTATGGCAGGTGAAGGGGCCAATTCAGTGTTTCTTGACAGCCAAGAAGGGCTTGTAGAGAACCTTGGTGCTATTTAAAGCTATCTCAGCAGAGCACGGAACAGCAATATTAACTCTAGCACAGAAGTGATCTGCACAAATCCCTAGAGATAACAGCCGTTATTAGAGCAGAAGCATGCAAATCACACTCCCAACAACTGTTTTTCTTTTCAGGTCTTTCCTAATTTGATAATGGTTAAGAGGTAAAACAAGTTTGTGAACATACATCTCTTTACACACCACTGGAATTTTTCAAGAGCAATCAAAACTCACCATACAAAAGCAGGCTCATGCACTAAATGTTAGGGTAAATAGAATTCCACAAACAAGTGTTTAGACTGAAAAACTAGGGAAATCCACTGAGCATATCTGTTGTAAAACTGAGCTAAGAAAGATAGTTGTCTGGGGATTTCTAACCTATAAAAACAAAACAGGGTCACTTAAGGACAGTTTAAGCTTTAATTCTAGTCTCTAACTCTTGTGGCTTTTACTCAGACTAATGTTATTTAAGCACGGTTTATGTTGGCATCTTTTTCTGAAATGCTACATTACAAAAGGGCTTGGAAAAATGATCCACCCTTCTAAAGAATATTCTGAAGCAGGAGCACTGTAATGTGGCCACTTATCCCTCAGATAGGTGAACTGCTTAGCGAGAGGCCAGATATTTATAGTTAGGAACATGCTTGCTAGTGACTTCATCACCTCAAAGGGATTTCTAGCCTCAAGTGAATCACAGAGCTATAGAATAGCCCAGGTTGGAAGGGACCTTGAAAGACCATCATGTCCAACCTTTCGTGGGAAAGGGAGCCTAGATGAGATTATTCAGCATACTGTAATTACACTCACAAGACAGAACCAACATGTAATTTAAATTCGGTCACTGCCAATATGAACTCGTACACTTGTGCACCAAGCTGGCTGCCAGCGTTTCATAAACACACACATTTCTGACACGATGAACCTTGCTGGTTTTCACCTTGATCCTCCAGCCTAAAAGGGAATAGTTGTAGGCTGGAAGCCAGTTCTACCCTATGTAAGAGAGTGTTAGCCACAACTGAAACACCTTCTGCATGGGTCCTTCATCTGTTTCGTGTTTTACCTGTGATCCATAGGGAAGCTGTTGTCTTGAATGGACTGGGATGGAGGAAGGTGGGTAGGGAAAACCCGGTCAGGTTTAGGAGTCTGAGCGGAGTTTGGGGAGGCATGGTGCAGCGGTGAGACGGGAGTGCTGGATGGCGTTGGTGGGTTGGAGGGCCTCATTCCCACTTGTGGTTTCTGATCATAGGCACTATTAGTAAGGCAAGGGAAAAAAAGCAAAGCAGGTTATTTTTTCCAAAGCAGGAAGAAAAACCAAAACCATAGCATCTACATCCAGAAAAAAGTCACCACAAGTGCCCCATTTGGAAGCTTTTGATGATAGTTAACTTATGAACCAGTATGGGGCAGAATAATTCTCAACTTTACATTAATAAGAGCAGTGAAGAAGTCATGTTAGAGGCAAGTGATTCAGCACAGCATTTTCTTGTCTGAGGCAGAGAAATACATTTTTAAAGGACTCAGTCTTATAGTCACATTCTAACAGGAGGTATACAAAATACATAAAAGTAGAAGCACCTGGACTAAAGCACAAAGAGCTGACAGTGCCTGTCAAGGCTCTTCTTCTTTTGCACAAACCACAAAGTGAGACAGTAAAACAATACAGCCAGAGGGAAGGGATCTGACCCAGAAAAACAACGGTATGCTGGCTTAGCTTCCCATAGTAGGATATCAGCAGCCACTCCTGACAGGTTTTTTTACCCCTCTCTCTCACAAAAATAAAATGCTGGTCCTACAAACAAAAAGATGCTATTTTCAAGGGTGTTTCAGATCAGGAAAAGACTTGAGAACACTTTGATCATCCCTGTTTCTAAACAGGAAAAATGCAGACATTAGGAATATAGTAAGCACAAGCTTGCATACTTTCCTACATCAGATCCCTTACTACCCATCAAATCCATCAATGGATTTATTTGATTTTTGACACCAACACCAATCTTTATAACTGGCAAAGGTGCCAGTCTTTTCCTTGTTTTTCCCCCCATTCATATCCAAAAAGTTGAATGCTATAATGCTTTAAGTGCTAACAGTTTTTGGAATACATTAACGAGAATTAAAGGTAGATGAAAGATTCTAAAATAGACTGAAAAGTCAATAAGAAATCCTTCACTGCTGACACTAAAGGAAGGAGTGGCATGTAAATGCAACCAAAAGAAAGTCAATAAGGAATGAAGAGGTATCAAGCCCCTCCACCACCCACAAATAAATAAAGCTTTTATTATCTATGCCTATAAAAGAAGACAACTTGCTTTTGACTAAGTACCAAAGATGCAGGGACTAATGAAACACTGTTTTAAAAGGTAGTCACCCAGGAATATACACATACAACATCTGCACAATTTGTCAAATACCTAAAGTGTTGCTCAGACCTGCCAATCCCTTGCCTATTACACAGATCTCTCTTTCCTAATGTGCATAATGCATTTTGAATGTACTTTCAACACAGCCCACAGAAAACAAGATACTCCTTCCTTCTATTTCACGCTTGTACCCTGGGTTTTAAACTCTAGGTAGCTTCCATGGAGGAGGAATGGAGCATGTGCATTTTGATGTAAAACAATCTTAAATGCTTTAAAATTATTATGTAAGTGTTTGACATAACTGTAAACAAATCCATCAGTGTTTGTCAGCTAAATGCATTATCTCATCAGTCTGTTATCTGCTGAAGAGGTAACTTTTATAAGATCTCTGTTATGGTTTTATTACTCTTTAGTCAGTCCTCATTTAAACCAGCAGTTCTTACTGCAAACATGCTCCTAATTGCTTTACCTGACATTGTACAGGCACTTTTCCCCATAACTGAACTTGAATGGTTGCTCTTGACTGCAAGCGGAGCCAAGTTCTGAACATGGGCTATGGGGTTCCTTCTTGATTTTCACAGGGAGACCATGAAAAGCCACTGGAAAGAGAAGGAGAATGCAATTAAAACCCAAGCACAATATCAACAATTAGCTTTCCCAAGTAAGCTCAACACTGCTAATTAAACACATGATTAATTAAACCATTGTAATAATAAAAACAATATAGGAAATAAACATTTCAAATATTTGTTTGAGTGTCAGCTGAAAAATAGACACCAGAGATCCCTCACATTGGCTATTATCACTTCTATTGTCTAATAGAATGATGGCCAGCATCCCATCTCATTAGCAGGAAAATAACAGCCCACTTATATTTGGCTTAACTACTGTAAATGTTGTCAGAGGCAAAATACTTCCCAGGCACCAAATGTTTCGAAGCAATATCAGAGGTAGCTTTTAGCTATAAATGTAATAGTAGTCTACTTCAAAGAGTGCTACACAAATGATTCCAAATTGAATTTGAGATATATTAGCCTCAAGTATACGATCAGTAATGTTTTTATCCCACAGAATGCTTGAAAATCTGCAGTGAAACCCTTGAAACTGGATGATTATATGCACATCAAATCATAAATAACATCTAAAAAAATCAGAAGAAATGGCTTAAGTAATTTTTTCTTAAAAATAGACAAGATAAAGTTTTGGCCTGTCCAAACTTAATAGTAAATGTAATATAGACACAAAAAAAAAAAAAAAAAAAAAAAAAAAAAAAAAGTCATACTTTTTAAAAGCTAAAAAAATCCCAGAGGGGGTGTGACAAAAATGCAGCATTAATTAGCAGCACAAGTTGGTCTGTATTAAGAGAAAGGCTAAAGGTAAAGGCAAGGTTAACCAGCAAATTAGTTTACACCGGAAAACTTTCCTTATTTCATATCCAATCTCAACCAAAATTAAAGCAGAAGAAAATTCAAAGTTCATCTGATTTTGACAAACCTAAGTAAGTGGCTAGGAGGACAAAGGACTAAAAGACAGTGAAAGCACACCTGCCAAGTTTTAAACCAAATGAGGTTGTTAATGCATTTTTTTAACTCCAAAATGCTTAGAATTCAGAGGTAATTTTGTCACTGATTTTTGATGTCACCAAAACACCATAGTATGAACATCATAGTCCAGCCTGACACAGACACTAGTATCTCCATAAAAATCCATGTACATGCAGCAGTTCTTGTTAGGGAATCTCAGCATAAAGTCAGGCTATCCTTATATACCATCAAGTAGCACTTACCCCTTCTCTTGCACCTGAACTTGGGAAAGATGAATTGTTATAGACTACATGTTTTCTGATACTAATGCATCTGCATACACACACCAGTGTTCAGTGGGGACATAAATGAAATGCTGTCTAAGAAGTGAGCATCAGAACTACTGAACTCTGGCATCTGTGAGAAAGGTATAAATTCCAGATTTTTGCCATGGGTTTTCTCATGGCTGGGCAATGTTCATGGAACTCTTTCACAAATAGATCCTCTCATACATACCCTATTACATGACAGCTTCTACTACTGCCTTTCAGTTGAATCATCTGCAACATAACACTATTCTATTTTGCTATGTATTTTCACAAAACTCACAAGAGTTAGCAGAAAACTGCTATTCAGCTATTACATTTGGTAGATAATGGTCAGTTATATGGCAATATTAGAAAGGAGAAGCAGACAACAAAACATAGAAATGCATATGCATAGCACAACAACTCAGGAAACAGAGTTGGAAAATGTGAACATCACAAGAAGAAAAGAATTCCTCCTGAATAAAACTGTCTGAACTTGCACTAAAATAAGCCCACATGGACTTCTTGAAAAGCAATTCTCAGGCTTAATAATATGGCAAAATGCAGCCCAGTCAGCTTTCCAAAGTAGTTTGTTTCAGGATGTTTCTAGTGAACTTTTACTGCTGACTCTCCTTTGTCTTGGTCAAATAATGCATGCCACACATTAAATGCATATGATGGGCCCTGCAACTCTGGGACACTGGCTTCAGTGCTAAGGTAGGCAATCTCTAACTTGAACCAAAAAATTAAAACACAACTGCAACAAGACTGATTTTTTAAAGCCAGTATCACATATTTGCACAAAGGCCACATGCTGCTCTATTTTTTTTCTTTTTTTTTTTTTCTTTTTATTTTTACTTTGCTACTTCCTTGGAGTTAATCTGTTATGAAAAATTACTTCCCTTATTTATTTTTAAATAACAGGAGTACAGAGACTCCCACACTACAGCCCTGTGCGGAGAACTGGCTGGGTATTTCATCACAGCGCTGAGAGCCTGAACGTCTGCTAACAGGCAGTTTTCCAGCTCACTGGCACAGGCACAAGTGAAAGCAGCACATTCATTTTGTGCAATTTGCTTTACCTTCCCACATGGAGTTGGTGCATGTAAAAGGCTGTTAAGTACTAAATTATTCCTTATCAAATCACCATCATCTGGAGTCATGATCAACACTAATTAAATTACTTTCACTGAACACGGCTCCAGCCTGCTGCCTCAACTGCGAGGTACATTTTATTTTGCTTACTGTACGGACCTAGCAAGGTACGGGGCACAGTGCTAGAAGGCATCTATGCTGTAGTTTTAATTAAAGTTTACCTCACATTCCTCCCAGCTTTATAAGCTAGGGTAAAGTGTATCAAATCAAGTAGGTTAACACCTTCACTTTATTTAGAGAAAGCATTACAGACCAAAGTGATTTTATATTAGATCTTTATCTTAACTACAGCCAGAAAGATAATGTAGATGTAAAATTTAAAGCCTTCCTCGGGCAGTCCCCTGACACAGTCACCATGCTAAGCTTTATCTGTAACTTCTTAAGTGTACACTTTTAGAGATAGAAAGGAAAAAAAGATAGACTGATAAAAATACTTACTGCGTTTTTGGGGGACCTTCTTGAAGGTTACTTGCCCTTTCAGACCTTATATTAAGTGTGGCTGAAGATGACAGACTTATTTTAACAATAAAATTTCAAACATTCAAAAAAGTTTTCATATTATAACTGAAAACCTCCTCCCGTCACTTCTGATTTTAGTGTGACGCTCATTCTATAGTGCACGTATTAGAAGAGAATTTAAACATACATTCTTTTGCTAAACTGGATTTTATATTAAGTTCTCAATCCTCTTTCTTTTGAAGAGAGCAGGGTTGCTTATTTATACAATCTAATTTTAGTGCCGCATACCAGCTACCAACACATTCATATTAACAAAATGTCATTTTAAACAACCAGCTCCTCACCACTTCTTTCCTCCTGATGGTAAATTCATTTTACTTAACCTCATAAAAAGAGTCTCAACCCTATTTAAAGTAAGGGGCCCTCTGCCTTAATAAGTATCTTATTAAAAAGTGACCAAGAGCCAAGATTTCATCCCAAGTGATTACTTACAGAAAACTACCTCTGAACTTGAAAGACAAACAATCTTACAATGTGTATTTAGATGGATGGCTTCAACACCTCATCTCAACTACCATACAAAGTCAGGCTTATCAGTATCAGAAACAGACCCTTGCCCCACAGACCCTGTCTGGAGCATCTCCGAAGCCAACACACAGATAGAAGGCAAGCAGAAGAACTGCTACCATCTGTAACAAATTGATGAACGTATAATACATTACTGTATGCATATTCTCTGCGCATAAATATATCTATTTATATCTGCAGAGTAAAAGGGCTTGCATATTATACACAATGTGCTGTTGTACAGACCTAGATTTTATACAAAGCAATAATGATTTCACCACAAAGTAAACTCACATGTAACATGCAAAAACACAGGGTGAAACCTGCCATACATCCTTCAGAAGTGCTGTTCTCCTTTGCTATCTGTCAACAGCCTAATCCCTGAACATTTTGTTCATTATAACACCCAAAGAATGAAGAACCACACCACTCAAATGAAGAACAATTTTATTAAGAACTCTGAAATTAAAGGAGGAATTGGTTTGTCTCAGAGGAGTCTGATATATACATTTTCTAGCCTGAGAAACAAGAAGTGCACCACCTCTGTACCGACTGAAGCCGCTTCTTTTGAGAAAACCCTGAAATGCGCTGCATTAAGCAATGGCTTAAAATATTTTCAATTCAAGAGATGATTATTCAAGGTGAAGAAGAAATGATGAATATGTTATATGAAATAGCAAGTCATTTCTCCTTTGAACAAAAAGTAACATTTTAACTTCAGATTCCTGCCCACTACACATGATAAAATCTTATTTCTGAGGAAGAGTGGTTTTAAACACACTTTTAAAAGCCACAAGATATAACTGGTAATTCAGTGACATTGGCTAATGGCAGGCAATGTTGACCAGAGACAAAGATGTCCTATCTCACACTTGTGGGTCAAGAGCATTTACTATGTGTTATAAAATCGATTCACAGCAGCTGATTTTATTCCACATTTGCTCCTGCTAGTGAACTCTGATATCTCCTAAGTAATAGTACATTCACATGTATTATTTGAGGACTTTGAGTACCTGAAAAGCAAGTAACAGGAAGTCATGGCCTAAACATGCTGTTTCTGAGTTGCTTTTCAAATTTATGCTCTCAAATCATTCTTTAAACACAATTCTGCAAATAAACTCACTAATTTTTATCATCAGTTGAGGAAAAATTGTTTATATGCAATGTAAGTGTTGAGAGATTTCTTGGACACTAGAATATAGGGGACTTGGCTCAACAGCAAGATGAAAAGGCATAGAAATACTTAAGCTAATACCACTGCAACTCCAGGTACTAGACTGACTGAGGTGATCCAAGATAATACTTGGTAAAATTTCAAATGCAAGAAGAAAAGGCCCCTGTACTGATAAAGCCAACACTGTCACACTTTAAATCTATCTCTCGATACATACAGCAATGCAGCAGGCACTTCAGACACATCAGAGTCTCTCCAAGATTCTTTTCCAGTACATTTACCTCTGCCAAGCCCTCCCCTTCCCCCAACACACAAAAATCCATTACTAAAGGGTCTAATCTCAGCTATCAGCACAGAGTGCCTTTTATGGAGCCATTAAACCATTTCTCTTGTTTACAGTGCCTGAAGAAAGATGTGAATTATGTCTGTGACAAAACAGGCGATAACATTTCTAAACTGCTATCAAAATGCAAACTGAAATACACTTAAGGACAGGGACCCTAATTCATGTTTTTGCCATTTTCCTTGCTCACTATAACTTAACAGCATTCACCTGATGATTCAAACAAATTATTTATGCTGTAAGTACAACAGGTAGGCATTAGTTAAAAAAAAAATTTAAAAATCTGCTGTTAAACAGTTTATTGAACAGTTCATCAAAGAGCATAAAATGCCAGTTATGACTTAGGTGATAGTAATGGTCTAGGTGATTTTATCAGAAAACATTTTTTAAAAATGCAAGCACAATGCTTTGGGTTCACAAGTCCTGAAGTGCCTTTTTTTTTTGCAACAGTCACCTTAACATTTGAATCATACATAGGTATTTGCATATCGAATGCAATGAGCTAGGAAACTAAATAGTTTCTCTATACTATAGCTTTCTAGGTGGGCATGCCAGGCTTTATACATATTTTCCAAAGAGGTTTCAAAAACATTCATTTCGCTCATGAAACAACAGCCTTCTGCATTCTGAAAGGCATTTATTGATTATTTATTTCTAGATCATTATGATTTGAGCTTTAGATCTTTGTAGACAGCTGCACTCTGAATTTCAACAATCATTTAATAAGCATCAGATTAAAGATATCAGGATGCCAAAGCACAGTGCTCTTTCAATTTCATTGTACTATATATTTTGATGAGAAGCTTTAATGGTAACTTAAGAGATGCTCAGGAGTCATCGGAATCAGGTACTCAACATAGCTGACCATTCATTTATACACCAGAGGTTATTGTGCTGCAGCTGGATACAGCATGCAGCCTCATATATTAAAAAAATCTGAAATAAAACATCAGGTAGGAGAGGTGACAGATGAAGAGAGCTGGGACAGTTAAGTATTTACTGGTAACCAAGTATTTCCAGCTAAAATGTTCCCAACAATTTTGAATTTAAAGCCTATAAATATATGACTTCTACAGCTGAAGACAGAAGTGACTGCAAGCATGGATGTCTGAGGCAAGATCTGCAGTTGTTTTCACCCTATGTGAGCTCTTACACAAAACCATTTTGTTTCTGACCACTGCAACAGCTGCAGAAATGAGCAAGACTTGAAGGCTGTGGACTGATTTAAAAGTGGCTGAACAGATTACATCTACTCAGACTCCACCAGGTTCTTCAACCATTTATCTATCAAAGTCACCTCTATCAGATCTTAGCTGAGCTCCAGTCAACTGGATTTCATTTAGGTCCTGCTCTCTGCCAGATATTGGAAGAAGTTGGTGACAAATTGGATATCTGACACACAGATATGTATCATCACTGTGGTTTCAGAGACTATCCTGGCAGTTTATAGAAAAGCTGAACATAGACAAGAGACCTGAACTTTCACTACCTTACAAAAGCAAGCTGCTAGCAAGGGAAGGAAGGGTGGGGATGGGAGGGATCTATACATTCCTGTCAAGTATCTTTTTGAAGAAATTATCTTAATATTATTCTCCATTTTACAGTTACATCTAGAAAACTAAAACTCCTTCAAGAACCATAATTCAGACTTAAGACAACTAGGTTCCATCTATACTCACCAAGTAGTGACCATTTACCTGAAACAGTCTGCATGTGTGTTTGGGTATTTGTGTGTGCAGACAGAGTCAAATGAAAGTAAGCATACTGAATGTGCAAGCATGCCTCTGCAATGATACATTACATATGGTCAAAATATGTGTAATACTGTAATAAAGAGCAGAAAGTTTTTTCCTCTTCAAATGGATATGTATATAGAAAATGGGAGAAAATGGGGAAGCAGCACGCAGAAGAAAGTAACAACTAGTAAATGTGTGAAAAAGCATTCAATAAAAAGCTCGTTCTTTTTTATGTGGTAGCCTGACTCTAAGTCCAGCAAAGGAAATCTCAGGACAGCCCTTAACACAGAGAATTCTCTGCCACCTCTTGTCTCAGTGCTCTTTCCCAGAAAGTGGGACTTCATGACTGGGCAGTACTTGGCAAAGCTGTTATATATGATTCCATCAATTCAGTCTTCGCCTTGGCTTCAGATCAGATCCTTCCAGCCCCTACTAGCTCAAAAGATAGAAACAGCATGGGACCTCATTTTTTGGAAGCTAGTTCTGAACGATGAGCCCAAGCACCAGCTTTCAAAGCCAACTGGCAAGAATAGAATACGTGGGCAAGATGGATCTATTTGAGAACCGTGTTTAACAAAAAGAAAATACCAGCTTTGAAGTAATCTGTCACCTTTATTGGAAAATATGCAACTACAAATGCACTTTAATAACAGTTAGAACTCACGCTGCAAAATGAAGCAAATTTCTTATTTCCTCTTCCAAACTAAAGCTTACAATATTGTGCATGTCAATTTTTGTTCTACTTGAATTGCATGAACACTACGCAATAGTGTAGTCTTTACAATCCTTAGGGGGTGGGAAAGGATTGGGGGGGATGGTAAAGAATAAAAGACAGCCCAAAAATGTGGGATTTTTTTCCTCAAAGCCTACATGGACTGTTCTCAGATGACATGGTATGAGAATAGAAATAAATATTGATTTTGAATTTGACTTGGCTAAAAGTAGGAAGCAGTTGAAAATGAACTACAGCAAAAGCTGGAATTTATTTTTGTTTACTATCAAGGAGTTGCAAGATGGAAAATAACAGCTCATTTTCTTACAGTTGATATTGGGAAATTCTGGACATTAAGATCTACAGTAATGCATCCATCTTAGCCAGCATTGTTTGCTAAAATAATTTGCTCTCACTTTGGAGTGAGAGGTTTTTTTCTTTATTAATTTTTTAAGCAAAAAGCTTTACAGATTAATGACTAAGAAACAAAAAACTGCATTGATGAAACTCAAATTAATTGAATCACCTGTTCATTTCTGTAATATGTTAATTCTGTATATTCACCATAACCTTCCTTATCCTGACTATGATCTGGCATGAAGTCTTTTGAGATTAGCACCTGAGGCCAAAAGAAGTGTTGAAATAGAAACAGAAAACAGAGAAGAGTTCACTGCACCTATAGCGCACCAAGTTTGCATCTGTATCCATCAGGCAGGTTTTTACGAAGGCATTTATACTCATGGAAGAGGTGACCAACAAAAACATCACTAAAATGCAGGCATAAGCCATTTCCCTGCAGGACAGCTTATTGGACAATTAAACATGACGGTCCGGCCCCTGTTCAGCAACGAAATTCTTCTAGAAGCTTCTTCACAAAAGAAAATAAGTGTCACTCTTTAACTGGAATTTTCTAAAGTTTGTTTGCTAGGACACTAAAAAATGTTGACAGTATAGCTATTTATGGGCAGCTAACCCAAGACCCCCTTGCCATGACAGATGTAGCCTCCCCTGAGAGGTGGAGGAGTTCCCAGTTGGTGTGGGAGAGGAAGCACAATATTAGAGGTTGTACCCATTCAGCTTAATAATTGGTTCACTGCTATAAATTCTCATTTTTAGTGCAAGATATCCCTGATTTGCTTGTCTGTGCAATTTCTGAGATGATCATTAGTTACTGAGGGTACACCTGCACCCTTCTGACACTGGAAGTGCTGAAGGCACCACTGAGATAATTCAGATGTTTGTAGCCACTTGGCTTCTCACTGAAAAGGACCATGTCAGTTGAAAATTGCATAGTACATTCACGGAGTATGTTCAGTATAACAAAAATTTAAAAGCCCACCCAAAAGGGTAAGCCAGCCAGCTGGGGGGTAGGGAGAGTAACTTTAAGTAAATATCAATAAAAGATAACCTACTCACTAAAGGCAAAGATAGAACAATTCCAAGGCAAACTTTTCTAGAGGCTTCTAGTAAATACCTAGGTAAGGCATTATAGGTCCTTTGTCATAAACTGACTGTGTATTTGGGCAGCTGCTACCTGGCTGAACTGCCACACGGTATTAGAAGACTGTCTCTACTCTTCTACTTCCAAGCATGGAACATTTTGGCACAATTTTGGTTAGCTGATCCCTCTGCCTCTCAAAAGATCAAATCCTCAAAAGATTTCCACTTTCCTGTTAAGAATTGTCTAGAAGGTATTTTCAGGCAGCCAGATCTGCAATTACCAACACTGTTTCTTAGCCTCCAAAAGAAACAATCCCACAGAAATGCTGTCACAGGCACTGTTTAATTCTGATTTATGTCCCCTTCCTGCAGTGTTCTCCTTCCTTTCCAGACAATTTACCTGTCCAGCTGTAGGAGACTCACAGCTGCAGACAGTCAGTAGAAAGTGCTGCCAGAGGATCTCTGCCTCCTAGCAGGTACCTCCAGGGCAAAAGTGAACCTGCTCACAAATTCCAGGACACTGGATTACTGAAAAGAATACAAGGAAATTTGCAGAACATTGGTGGGAGGGAGAAGGCAAGGATTAAGCTAGGAGGAGTGAACTGGCTCACTTTGATGTTAGAGGAGAGCAGGTGAGGCAGGACGAAGAGATCTCCCTGCCCCCAAAATAAACAGAGGCTTAGAGCTCTCTGGAGGAGGAAGCAGTAACCTAATACAATTAAACCAGCTGGGTTCTGTAGCAATTGAACTAAAACACGTGGATAGCTGAAGACAATTATAGGGAGGGGGGAAAATATTCCAAAGAATTCTTAATCCCTCTATACTGGATCTTCAACCTCCATGACTGCACAGAAAAACAGGGCTGCTCTTCACCTGCATTTGCTTTGTTAAAATCCCCAGAGGAGGTCAGGGACATTTGTTCCTACAGTTACTGATAAAGTATCAGTCTCCAAAGGCTCCAAGGCACAGTGCAAAAAGAGGCAATCTACCTTTAGAGCTTCAGCTAAAGAGGAAGTTCTTAATGTAAAATCAAGCCTGGGAGAAAACTTAAATTGTATTCCTACCTGGGAATTATCAAGTTATTATAAAGTTAAATGCAAAGAGAAGAGCTGGCCACTATATCAGGGTCTGTATGCTTTTCTGAGGACAGGACTTCCATTTGCAGCAATTTTCAAAATTTAATTTAAATTGTGAGAGGTAATGGCTAAGCACTGCGTAACTTCCATTACTAAAATATCCAATAATATCCCAGCATTTTACAAATATACATACACATACACTTTCCACTTCAGGTAACTGCAGTTTGACAGTTTCAGGTCTGGATTTAAATAGGCTTTGTAGAAACAGAATTATGACAAAAACACTAGAAACCATAACAAGCATTTTTCCCAAACATAACAATAAACTCTAAAATGAGCCATTTTGTATTTTCTATTTATTGTTTTAAAGGTATCATTACCCTGATATTTAAGAAAGATGCCCACAGCAGAAAACAAGCAGGAACTGATTCTGCCTCACTTCCCCTCTTATGGAAAATCTTCATGTTACATCAATATAATTATTATCTTTGTTGTTCTTTTCTGATGTATTTATGCAAAGAGCTAACAGCCATCTATAAAGGACAGGGCCACTGATCTCCTTCTTGCAGCTGGACAAAACGTGAAAGAAACTGGAATTAATTGCTGGTTCTGCCATAATCCAAACAATCAGTGTCGGAAGGTTGATTCTAGTTTGAAGTAGCTCAGGAGCCTACCCTCAGAGACCCATAACCAATGTGCCAATTTGTGTCCCTATAAAAACAGGAATATCCTCATAATAAAAGAGCATCCTAATAAAAGTTTATCTTTAAGGATAATCATGCCTGTCAAATATATTCAAGTATATGCAAAAGCAAGAAAAAACAATAAATAATGAAACACTGAGCACTCTCTAGCATGAATTAAACAACTATTTTAAAAGATTATTTACAAATTGTTTTTATTTTAGCAGCTCTCAGTGATAGGCACTGAAAAGGTACAAAACTGCATTTTGGGATTATTTTTAATTCAATTTTGCCTTTAACAATCAGTATATATTCATAAAACAAGTATACACTAACTCATGGTAGCTATTGGGATGTTTGCTTACTTCATGTGGAGAAGGAGACTATCACCACTCCAAATACATGTGTCCTCCATGCTTCAATGTTCAATTTTCACAAATGCTCACCAGTAACCACTCTAGCAGATTGTTTTTACAGATCATTTAATCAAGGCTGAAATCAAATTCTCTAGTTCACTATCAAAAACTACTGCAAAACCTGCAGTCTCCAGTGGAAAAGGTACGGGCCATTGAAATAAGTCAACAGTAAAATTCAGCTCACAATTTTTATCACTGATTCAACAGGGAAACAAAGAAGCCATTGTCAGAAGTGGTTAGGTCTGGGAACATAAAGTCAAGACTATATTTAAGTAGGCCGATTTTCAAAGACTCTCAGCAAAGTGCTCTTTCTGGAGGCAGTGGAAGTTTGACCACCAGCAACCAGGTGCCAGTCCTCAGCAGAGATATTGGAGGTTTCTGCTGCCACTTAAAGTGTTCCTAATGTAAAAGAGACTCAGAACTGAACATACATTACCATTACACTTGCTGATGTTTTCTGAAGCCAAGCATTCCTAAAGTTTTATGGTTATTTTATATGTGCATACAATCAATAAGACTGACATGTTGTCAGTACATGTTGTATTTCCTGCATGCACGTATGCATATACACACACACGCACTCTGACTGTATAGACTTATATTAATCCGCTCCCAAATTCTAATCCCAAATGCTCAAAACTTTTACAAAAATACTGACACTTTGAAAAGTCCCTGTTGTCTCCATTTCTCTTTTTGCTTTGGTCATGTGAAATTTTATTAACAGATGGTTAGTAAGGAAACATTGCATTCCATTTCAGCATGAAGACAGAGTATTAAAAAAGAATTAAACAGTTTATCTTTTCTAGGTATACATTATAAGCAGAAAGGAAACAACCTTTGAGCAAAGAGGATCAAATTAGCAAGACTGGGAATTGTTTTTGCACGTGTAATTTTTCAAATGTCCTTTATGACGACTCATTATATATAAATTCAAAGACAAAAACCTGGCCAGTCAGTAACCTTCCTACTCAGTGACTGCAGGACTCGGCAGTAAATGTCACTGCTAGAAAATATTTCACTACATTAACTTACTGGCAACCATATTTGCTGAATAAGTTCATAAACAGACACAGGAAAAAAAGACAACCAGAAATAAAGTTGCTAATGATTCACTCTTTTCTAGCACGCATAATCCTCACCTTACAGAAGAAATAGATATGTAAGAATAAAGATATCCTTTACCAAGACAGTTCACTTCTCCATTCACCTCATCAAGGTCATACTAGAATCCAGGAACTGGTAAGAGTAATGTCTTGAAGACAAAGAGAATGAAGAACAAGTGAAAGGAAAAGAAAAGAATCCTTCTCAGGGAAAAGATGAGCACATGCCTTGATAAAATAATCAGTTTTCCTTTTACAAGTTTGAACTAGGTTTAGACCATTCTTAAAAAAAACACTGATGCCTTCTAAAATTCAGAAGAATTAATAAATATAATAATTTATGCAAATTTGTCAGCTTATAAATGGCTTCAATGTAATTCTTTCTAGTACTGAAATGCACAGGACCAAAATGAAAGGACTTAGAACCTAAAACAAGGACTGTTTTTCCTGTATGTTTACCGAGGGCTACCTCTGTCCTACATGACACAAATTTGTCACGGACTCCTCAGTGCTTAACTGATGTCTTGAGGAGTTTCAATCTCTGCTCCTCCTTTTTAACTGCTATATCCCTTGAAAACTTCACAGCACTCTGTAGGAGAGCCTGATTTCTATCTCCAGTTGCTGAGGCAGCAAGCAGAAATAAAAAGATTAAAAAATTATACAGACCACAAATACATTTTGCATAAAGAAACATATGTAATATATAAAAATGGATGAACTCAGCTTGCAGACTGCCTCCTTATTTTACACCATTCCAGAGCTTCTAGATTTTCAAATCAGTATTTACATGGCTTTTGAAATACAAAACTCATTTTGCAAAAACACTGCATGGAAAGGAGTTTAGGAGAATAAGGGTTTTGTATTAAAATAGAATCGCAAGCACCCTTCAGTCTGCCTTACTTGGTTTCAGCATGAAAATACAGCTAAAAGAAGTTTATGCACACTTTAACACAACTGGAACTGAAAAAATGTTCTAATACATATATCATACTCCTGATGAAATTAACAACTATCTGGTTTAAAACAGGAATAACAGTAGTGTTAACAAAATACTGCCATGACCACAAGTTGCAATGTGAGGATTGCTTGTATTTCCACAGATGAGACCTTCACAGAAGGACGGAGGGGAGGCTTCCTCAGAGAGGAAATAGAAGGTTTTTTCAAAACCGAGAATTCCACATTTTGAATAAAATATGTTTAATGTTTTTGTTTTCATGTAAACAGACCTTAGGAAGTGATCTGACTGCCTTAAGAAATTACCATTTGAAAGAAAAAAAGGTCTACATGCCTCATCTTTGATCTACCAGACAGATTTATCACAGGCCAGGATGACTGAAGTTTATTCATTAGCTGATAACCTTCCCATGCAACCCAAGCCTTTAATCTGCAATAAAGCAGCAAACAAGGATGGGGCTCTAAGGAAAGGAAACTAACTCAGCTTGGCTGAGCCAGGGACATGACATTGGAAGGGCAGTGGGGAGACAGGGACACAAAACCCCACAAGAAGAGCCCTGTCCAGTTGCCTGGGCTCCCCCAAGCCCCACACTGCTGGAGACCACCAGGTTCAGACTGGTCCTGTGCAGTTAAACCAGTCTGCATAAGGTGTCTGCTGTCTCCACAGATGCCCAGAGGTACCTTTCCATTAGCAATAAAATTCACATCATAGCCTGCTGGGCTCTCTGAAAGAAAGCTTCTGCTTTAGAAGTTTTAAAAATCAAAAGCGATGCTCTTGATGGGGTCTTCTAATTTGTTTCATAGTGCTTCTGCCACCACCAGTATTTACATAATCTGTGAGACCCTACCACTATTGCAATCCAGGAGAATCTTAAATCTTTGCACCGTCAAAGCTGGAAATTTAGTTATATAAATACAAGCTGATAAGCAAATAAACAGAAACTGCTTATTAAAATCAAAGCAAGCCCACAAATTCTCCACTATTAAGATTACAAATTAAAGGCGTTACACTCTCCCTCATGATACAACTTTTTCAAGAATCAAATCTTGCTATTATGGTCACAACTATACAACAGATTTAAATATTTCTAAAAATCTTCTAGAGGAAAAAGAAGGAAAAAAAACCAAAACCTTATTAGCATAGGCTAATGCCCATCAGTAAGCCACAAAATGAGTTTTCTGAAAGACACCAAACCCCAAACCCTGATTTCTTTTGAATGTGAATCCAAAAAAAAAAAAAAAAAAAAAAAGAAAAAAAAAAAGGGAAAAGAAAGTTAACAGGTGGTAACAGTTTCAGTCCTGCTTTAAACAAAGGAAACAAGTGCTCGGGAATACAAGGAAAGAAGCAAGGCTATCTAAGGCAACTATGAAGGGAGATAAGGTGGTCAGCATCGACTCCTCAGTCTGACCTCTCCAGCTCTTACAATAGAAATTGCACTGGACTGTCTTTGCAAAATGCTTTTGAGATCTCCAGGTAAGTGATCATTAAGAAAGCTGTGTATCTCACAGCAGAGTGATACATGCATTTCTGTACCTACTTCAAACCAGAAACAAAGATGTTAAGCAACATGCCCAAGGTCATGCAAAGCTAAAGGCAGGAACAAACCACAGAGCCCCGACTCTCACAGCCCTTAAGAAAGAATCCATCACAGTCAGGCATGCACTGAAAGAAGTAAGCAAATGTCTCTGTATTTGACAACATCTGACCTATGGAAGGAAGTAGTTTCAAGACAAGTGGCAAGAAACAAAACACAGCTGCAGCAGAAAGCCCTACCAGGGAATAGCTCAGCACCAGGAATAAGGAGCACCACCTTGCAGGGTATTTGTCAGACTGCCTGCTGTAGCACCACACTTGCAGAGCTACGCTCCAAGAAAAGATTATTCCAGACACACAGGCTCTAAATAAAGGCAAAAATAAAATTAAAAAAAAAAAAAATCTCAAAAAAGCAACCTGAAAAGATGCTGGTGTGTGCAACTTGCCACATGCAGACAACCAAAACGCTACCAACTGTAATTTCTAGAACATTGTGCACTACCAAGACATGACTACCAGCTGCCTATGAAGTGAATCATCACGATAAAAAAATGACATTTTTTTAGTCCACTAAAATCTTTTCTAGAAGCTGCAAAATTAAACTATTCTGCATCAAAACCAAAAACAATTCCAGTAAATATACCTCATTTTGACTTCAGCAGATCTGTCAGAACTCCTGGTATTCTGGTGTTTTCTACTTTTATTGTGTGGAGTTTCTTCTCCAAAATATGTCAAAATAAGGGAAAATTAACCTCTATCAATTTCTCACCAGCTCTTGCTTAAAGCAAGCAGAAAATGCTCTTCTAATTTTGAAATTCACTTTTGAAATTTAAATCACAGAAAGAAAGAGAAAGAAAATAAAACACAGCATTTTTTTATGTGGTAACGCAAAAAAAAAAAAATCATTATTTTGTATGCTGCAAATATATAAATAAATATTAAAGCTTTTCCTCATTTAAACTGCATTTGGAATATCCTACACCATTAGTTAAAATGACAGAAGAATGCAGCTACCTGAAGCCTATGTAAAGAATCTCTCTTTAACAGGCTTTTAAAGATTGAAGCCAGAGCATCTAAAAAGCACATCCCTGAATAATTTAAGATTCCTGGCATCTACATTGAAAGAGCCCCTTTACTAAACCTGGAGGAACAAAAAAAAAGAGGTAAGAGAAAGAATAAAGGTCATGAAAGATCAGTGACAAAATCACTTCTAAAAAAAGTATTTTTCCTATCTTAAAGTTCAATCAAGACATGGAGAAGCATGGATTTTTACAGCCAGCCCTTCCCATTTACTGTCAACAGATGTGGTCTAACAGTAACATTTACCCCTTGGCAGTGTTAAGTTAAAGCTGTGATGATCTCGGCAACAATACAGGAACAAAATAAATGAGAAGGAAGGAAGCACAAGACAAATCCTCATTAACAGAAACTCTGCAACAAATAAAAACCAAAATATAGAATTTATCACTAATGTTAAATATGTAACTGACAATTCAGGGAAAAAGAAAAAAAAAAAAAAACAAAAAAGAAAAAGAAAACTCTGAAAAAGTAGATCCATGCAAACACATATTATTAAAATAAAATAAACCATGATTATACTATTAAGACAACAGGCAATCTAGTTTGGTGCAGAGTAATCCCCATTTATAACCAACTGTACCAAGGTCGCATTACAATTCAGTGTTTTGTTGACAATACCAAGTTTTCTTTGCCAACCACATCTTTCAAACATCAGCAAATCCTACCTACTTCCTCTTGTATCTGTCACAGAAACCATCCAGACAATGGGAGCAAGTAATCTTCACCTCAACAGCTATTGACTTCGAGCAAACTGAACACTTTATTCATTTTTGCTCCTGGAGTGGAAAGTCCTTGCTGTTCTACAGTATCTGAAAGCCTTGCCACTGATTACAACCAGTTCAGGATCTGGCTCCTCCTCGGTATATGAAAATGGACTTGAAACAATAGGAAACCTTATCTGAGGAAGTTAACACAGGTCACCCTTCTCCAAATATGAATACTGACTTTATATGGAGGGAAAACCAGCTTAATTAGGTTTTATGAATTGGATAGGAATTAGGGAAAAACTGTCACATACAGAAGGTTGAGTTAAAAAGTCACCCCAAAACATTCACCTTTTTAGATGAAACAGGTTTTTCACATCTTTGCTTTACACAACTTTTCATGTTATTGTTAAAGAATAGTCATTAGGAAGTTACTTGAATGTTCAGCAAAGAAGTGAACTGCATTATAGAAGCAGATTCAAAAAGAGACAAAACTAACCTGCCTAAAACAGAATTTTTGAGCAAAAGTTTGTAGAAGTGGTTCCTCCCTCCTTCTGTGGAATTTTTATTTCTTGTGAGAATGAAAACAAAAAAGAAAATTACACTAATTTAATATGCAATTCAATATTTTTCCAGTATAACTTCAAATAAAAAAAGCAAAATATTTTTATTTTTGTCTCTTAGAACTCAAGAATTTTAGTGCTCACAGAAAGCAGAAAGGTACAAGAAATCAAACTGTGTTTTGTTTTTCAAATTTCAGCCAAACAAGCTAGTTGTTATCTACTCTAAATTCCACTCACTCTAAACAAAATTACAAAAAAGGTACTTTGTAATAGGTATGTAAGTTAAAAAATTATTTAAGAATAAAAGAGAAGATGGTGCTTTGATGACAAAAATGTAAAGTTTGAAAGTGCAGGCATGACTAAGATTCTTATGGTAGGAAGGGCCTCTTTGCTGAAGACATAAAAGAGTAACAAAATAAGTTTTACTTTTAAACAGGTAAACTGAAGCTTAAAGCTTGACATGCTGGATCCTTAGCTAATAGAAATATGCGTAATTCCAATAACGTCAATATTACCACATGAAGTTATGCTAGCTGTTGATCTCATTCATAATATCTAAAGCCCACACCTAACTATAAATACACATATTATGTTTGCTTTTCAAAAACTGATTGAAGTTTAATAGCAACTCATAATTGAAATATTCATGGTCCCAAGCTAGCTTTGAAGTTAAATCCCTGAGTGGATAAAGTAGACTGTATATCTAATCTAAACTAAATGTTTCCCCTAGTTACTAATACCAGTGCAGTTTCACTAGTTCAAATCATTATTACAGAAAAAAAAAATGCAAAAGCCACAGCACTTTAAGGGGCATTTAATCCTGCTCAGTGCTAGGACACAGCACAGGATCTTGGCAGTATCAGTTCCTCCACTACCTTCCACATCTTGCTTCAAGATCTGACTTCTTCACCAAGCTGGTGATTTCTAGGCAAGGAAATTTTTACCATGTTGTTCCAGAACTGCCACTGTTACTGAAGCTTCTTTAGTCTCCTTTTAATGTTTCAATTTAACATCACAACTTTCAATTTAACAGCACAGGTCTGTCTCGGCTTTAAAGTCCCTTTCTCAAGCGATGAATCTAGAAATAAAATGTCATTGTTTTTTGTACCTGCACTGCAGATTGTAACTGTTTCACTGGAACACTTCAGTTTTCTTTACACACTTTGCACATCACATACACACCCCTATCTGTGTAGCTCCATAAATGAAATATCTGTAGCAAAGCACAGTTTAGTTTAGATGCCTTTGAACTAAAGTGTCTGTGACCCCCTTCATCAGTTTACACTTCTGTTCCTTCCTCATTTTTGGCTCAATTAAATGTATTAAACACTAAATCTATGAAAGACTGTCCATTCTTTCCCATGCAAATAAAAAAAAAAAATTAAATAAAATAAAGTATATTTAAAAAAAAAAAAAGTCAAGTGCTTCTGCCGAACTACTGCCAGTAATGGGCTCAGTACTGCACAGTTACAGACTATAGAGAACAAATCATTATATGGAGTTTGAAGGCAGGCTTGGTTCCTAGAGAAAAGAGTCACAATTGTGCTACTTCTGCAGCAGTAATTTCCCCATGGCTTTGGTTATGTTGATCTCCGTTCCTGTTTTGCAGAGCCCACAGCTACACACATTATATCCAAGTATATGTCTGAAACTCCATAACCTTTGCCAGAGTAACTCTCCAGGAAGCTTTCCTGACCTTTACTTAAGATAAAGAAACCAACTGAAATGAAGAAATAAATGTTCCTTTGATAATACTGTGTAAGCTGTGGCTAAGGAACTTTGAAACACAACAGCATTAATAAAATCGCCATATTAGGAGAATTTCTTTATCACCAAAAGCAGTGATCAGCTTCAATGGGGCTTTTCATTCACAGTCCACAAATTATTTTCCAAGAATCATTGACTTGTTGTGTAACAATAATTGTAGGTTAATAGAAGCCCCAGTTGAACTTTGTACTCTTACACAAAGGTATATGCATGAATGACTATATTTGGACACAGATCCATATGTAAAGTAACATATCTGATTTTCAATTTATAGATTGTTTTGTTATTCATATTATAATTCAATTTTGAAAAAAAAAATGTCTTTGAAGACAGAGGTAAAAAAAACAGCTCTGCTACAAAAGGCAATTTTCAAAGTTTAAAAGTGACCATGATTGTTGGTTAGCATAGGTACAGGAATCTTGAGAGAAAAACTAATTTAAATTGTTGCTGTACAGGGATACTATCCTGCACAGCAACAACTCCAAGGGATCAAAAAAAGAAGAGTGGGCTTTTTTTTGCCTCACAAAATGCTGTTATGAATACTCTCAACAAATTCTTCTTAAAACAGCTTCTTAATAACTGGAAAAAATAATCTAAAAGATTTATAGGAAAATTCAGCAAGTGTGAATTTGTTTTTTGGGTTAAAGACTATTTTAATGCAATTCTTCCTAATCTCTATAATATTAATCTTAATATTTCAGTACATGAATGCCGTGTTTAACAGCTATCTGGTTTAGTGAACTGCAGTAATTCACTCCAATAGGATAAAATATTCAAGTTATTTAGCAAAATGGAAAAGCTACCATGTGCTCTGCTGCAATCAGCAGACACTGTTTAGAAGAGACCTCTGATGATGGGGGAGAAGCCTTGCCATGAAGAAGAAAACTGCAAAAAGAAGCTTCAAGAAGAGTGCAACTTTGTCAGATGTTTTTCATGCTATGTCCTTGCAATCACCCAATACGACAGAACAGCAGGTACAGCAAAATGGAGCCAGCATTTAACAGAATAGGAGCATTTTAATAGGTAAAGGCAAGACTGGAGGGGTACAGACTGATAAAATAAGTTTAGGCTCTTGTTAAGTAAGTTAAGAAAAACAATGCAAAGCACCCAGCTTAACGTAACTTCTATTTTCACCAATTAACTCAAAGGAAAATATTGTTTGAGCAAGAAAATACCACATGCTAAGACAACTTAAAAATGCTTCAGTTGTGGCTGTATTTGATTGATTATGGGGAGAATTTTATTTATTTATTCATACACAAAATGTGTTGAGCAGCCTGACTTCTGCTCAGCAAAGATGCATCCTACGTCCCACAGAATCTGATCTGTACCGGCTAAAAAGCTCCTCTACCCATTCTACAGACAAAGAAACTCCTTCCAGCTCCAGAACCTAAGTTTTTCCATGCTTCCCTGGGACTATTGGTGGAAATTATAGGAAAGGGCCCCCTGCTAAAGGTTATACCTTCAGCCCAAACAAGTTCTTTTGGCTGCACATCAAAATGCCACTTGGTTTATCCACTCCACACTGATGTCACCGACCAGTAAAAGGAGCTATCACATGACCACAGATGACAAAATAAATAACAAATATGACGACATACATATAAATATACAAATATATATATTTTAAGGAAGTGATGATTTGTAGTATACTTACAACTTTCAGCCTGATAGTCTGGCACAAACTGCTCGTCATTGTCAGGTACCTGAGCTGAAGAAAGGAAAACAAAAAAAAAAAAAAAACAAAACCAAAAAACAAGAATTAAAAAAAGCCATTAAAGCATAAATAAAGACTCTTGTGCTTCATTTAAAGCACAGTCAAATTTAAAATTATGATTTTTTTGTTTCTTCATTGTTGGGTATGAAAATCAGGCAAGCGCATAATTTTAATATCAGATAAACCCTGGGGTGAAGCTGTGTGGTGCAGTGTGAGTCCACAGAAGCCCCAGCACAGGGCAATGGGAATGGGAGGATGTGGGGGCTCACTGGCCCTGCCTCACTCCCTGTACTAGGGTCTGGACCTACCATGCCACTGGTAAAACTCATTAGTGCTCATTTTCAAAATATCTGCACATAAAGTCCACATAAAACCAAATCCCACTGATTAACACTAATGTTTCTTTAACCTGAAACTACCACACCTTCGGCTTGCTTAAAAGTGATTCTAATTGTTCATGGCACCCAGCCAACACAGTAGGGATTTTCTGTTAATGTTTTAAATATTCAAAAAGATATTCTACCAGACCACAGAATTCCTTCTTCAATGACAACATTTTAGACATTGAAAAAGATTTACTTATGCAAAAATCAGGATTAATATCCATTTGCCTTTTGTGAGATTGTCTTTGCTTTTAGCAAACTTCCATCATAAACTTGAGCTATTAAATATAATCATTTCACGGTCTGCTGATAGATAATTTTGCTCCTCTGGTACCACATTTCTTTTTCGTTGTATATCTAAGACATTAGCCATCTCTCAAACTGCGTGGTAAACTCGTTTAAAACATTTAAGCTGAAATAGCTCTAAACGTTTATTATAGATGAATACATTCAAATAACTGCAGAACATCACACAGAGAAACGGCATCCTCGGAGCATGACTGTTCCTGGTACATCGCGGGAGAGATCCAGCTTATCTTCCCTTAACTTTCTCATCTTTTCCTCAACATACACACTAACTGGAATCACCACAGCAAAGCTGCATAAAACTGTCGTTTAAAAATACTTTCCACAGTTCTTGTCCAAAGACAAGCAAATAATTCATATGATCTTAATTAAAAGTTAACATCTGCCATGATCTGGTTAGCCAACATGATTTGAAAGGTAAATGCTGCTTATATAATCATTTATCGAAACTGTGACTATTAAATGTTCTCAAATACGGTAAATGATAAAATGTGACTTCAGTGCCCTTCGGAACACTTTCTAGTATAAGAAGTGCATATTCCCCATTATATATATGCAATTTCTACTAGTTTTAATATAATTTGTTTGAATTAAAAATTTATATTTAATTAAAATTGCTCACAATTATTTTGAACATGCACTACAGTGCTCTTCATGGACCAACCAGATCTCCACTCCTTTACTAAGGAAATATTTCTAATGCCTTAACTGGAATTTTTTTTCCCTGGGTAAAGAGTTCAGAATCAGACTCATAATACTGTTTGCTTTGGGTTTTAAAATAAATTTAAAATCCCACTGTCTTAACTGCAGCAAATACCCCTTAAAAACAAATGACCTTGGAAATATACAAATACAGATTTGAAAAGAAGCATGAGCAAGATAAATACACTAAGTGTAATTAGCCTTACTTTCAAAAAAAACCCCAAAACAATAGATACTGTTGCTTTGTTGTTTGGGTTTCTAATTTAAAAAAAAAATAATAATAATAATACCAAACAAAATCAAACCTGACAGTAACCCATGCTTTTACAATAAACCAGTACCTCTGAGGACATATTTGCTCCTCGAAGTTTGAAGCTGCATGAAACACTAACAAACGAAATATTCTGAGTATTTTGATGCATTCAATTTCTCTTCCTTCCAGAGAAATCACAGAAGTTTTACCAAGAATGAACTCAAAGACAGGATGAGCCCAAATACTAACACTCTGCAATTTCAGACGTTTCATGCAATTGACTACACGTGAATGTTTGGCATTTTCCTTACAAAAACACCAACTATTTGACGGTCACAGAAAAATCTCATTATGAAATCAAGGTCTTTTACTTAAAAATCAGTTCCTAAGATTTCTTATATTTCCACTTGTCTTTGAAGTGTCTGTGAGTACATTCAGAGTTAAAGTAATTGAATCAAGTAACTTCTTGTTTACAGAAGACACATCCCACACATTTTTCTTAAGCCACCTATCATTTTCAAATGCAGCAAGCAGGCTAGCAGAATGAATTTTTTTAACATGCACCTGCATTTTATATATACATGTACAGACAGATAGATAGATATAAATTTTTGAATCTAGGATATCTTTAAAAGCCTCAAAGAAAACAAAAATACCTTCTGTTTGAATAGAGGCTACATTTAGTGCTTGCAGAAAAGGGATAGAAATCTCCTATAACTTTCCAGAGAGCATCCTCTGTGCACTGGACAGCTTCACCAGTGCTTCATTCTGGTTTTATCAGTTTAATTTGACTTAGTCCAGAAAAAAATCTGTTGTAGAGATTTATGTATTTATCAGTAGGTAATCCTTTTTTTTTTTTTAAGTATCCTTTTTTTTCCCCATAGCCATAGAGTAAGAAAAAACTAAAATATATCTGGTTGAACTGTCATGGAAACCACTATATTACTGCCATTACCCCTGATTTTCTCTTGTTTATGGAGTAAACAAGAATAATGTATTTCATTTATGGATCCCCAAAATTTATGAAGGCATATTTAATAGAGATGGAGCACATCACTTTATCGGTACTCTAGAAACAGGTGGAGACTATGCTGTCAAAATTTACTTTAAATGCAATATTAACATAGCCTTAAAAGCCTCTGTAGAGAAAGGAAAACAGCAAGTTAAGGAGTGTTTAAAACCCTGCCAAATATAAACAAAACAAATAACAGCATCCAAAACATTCAAACTAGGAACATGCATTTCCAACTGGAATGCAAATTTAGTAGCATCAGTACCTTAGAAAGGAGCCCACAAGCCTATACAGAGAAATTAAAAGAATCCGCTAACTGGTGGAAATGAAAACTTAAATTACTTCTTCACTTAATCTGATATTATTCTTAAACAAGCAGAACTGAAACTTGCACATGATCATACTGCTGAAATGCAAGTCTCATCATCATACAGAGACTCCTTCCACCAGCATCTCGCTGCGAGATGCTATATCATTGGGATACATCATCCCATTGCTCAAGTAGAAGAGGGCTTTTGTACCTGGATTTTGGATAATTACAGGTAGATCTTGCAGAAAATTAAACAGGCAGGTAAAGACACTTCAACATGAATGTCTGAAAGGAAAATATAACTTGCAGTGTCACAACTGTCTATGCATTTATATACATAGGCCATTCATTTCCTATTTTATTCACAAATACTGCATTTAGCAAGGCTACCCTAAAAGCTTCTGTTAACATACACAAGACACAATGCATAAATCATGAAAACTTTTTTTTTTTTAACTTTGCCATTCAGAGGGAAATTGAAAAAAGATATCTGAAATGATCACCCATCTGAATGAGAACATTTCCTTGAGCTACTTAATTATGGGAGTTTGAGAAGGCAAGTATATTCCGAAAGACTGATAAAAGGTTTTGAAGGATATTAAGCACGTGGCTTTTACTGCTTATAGCAGAAGCAGCTACATTAGTTCATTCCACATTCAGAGCCATCAAGTCTCAGACTCCCGAAACAGACAACATCTGCAGCATAAACTATCCAACTCAGCCTAGAATATTACCAAAAGTTTTTTGTTTTTTTTTCTTCTGACTATAGCTGTAATGTCTCAAGAGGATTTGGAAAGCATGCAGAAACGTTAATGATGATCTTGAAGATGTTATCAGTTTAAGTTTTACAGTTTCACTACCTACTGAGCTATGCAAACATTCACAGCACAAAAATACTTAATACTTGTTTGTAGTTTTTAGAGCTTTAAACACTCTTTGAAAGGCTGAACTGACAGCTCATTTTGCAAGGGAAAGCAATTTGGAGCGAAAAAAGGTTTAGAACTCGGGCCTGTTAGCTTGCTTTCATTGAAAGTAAACAAAAAGTCCCCATTAACAAGCATCCAGGACAAAAGGAGTTAATATTTAATTAAAACCAGCTCTATCCACTGTAACAATGACCTGGAGCCAAACAAGGCAGAAGATGTATGAGTCATTCTTTCTGCCAGTGAATGAGACAGCTGATCTCCGAAGCAATTCCTCAAGACAAGCAGTCAGAACTGGAGTTCTGCCTCCATTCACAAAAACACAGTCCAGCATGAACCATGTGGCCCCAACCACAAGCTTTTCATGTCACACCCTTCCAGAAAGCTACAGCAAAGTAAACTTGAACTTTAGGCATAAACACAGTGATTTCACTGCTTTGTCTCAAGATGCAGCACAGACCTGCTGAGGAACGTTATTTAATAAATGAAAAGTTAAGCAAACTATAAAGGGTTTTAAATTAACTCTTCCTTCTCCCACTCACAAACTGCTTCCAAAAGCTCAGCTGCACTCCAGAGAAAGGTGTTCCTGTTAAAAAAAAAAAAAAAAACCAAAAAAACTGGAAACTGTCCAGAAAAACAAGAAGCTGAAAATGCTTCACTTAAAACTTTATTTTGGGTAGCAGAACACTTCCTGCGGTACTCTGTGCTCTGACCTCATGCTTCACTTTTAGAGCTAAGAGCAATTAGTTTTAAAATATCCATCATTTATTCAAAGTGGCAAAAGAAATTGAAGTTGACAGGAAATTCTATACGAGCAGTAGTATTTTGGCCTCAGCTAAAATAAGTTTTCGGGCCTCAACAGTAATGGATCTATTGAGTTTTCTTGATTCATTGTCACTTCTGAATATATGAAAGATTGGCTAAATTGTAGGTATTCCTGCAAGAGCTGGGGCGGGGGGCTGTTGGTTGGTGGCTGTTCTTTTTCCAGGGGAACTACTGTTTCTAAGAAAGAAGCATTGGGAACGCAAAACAGTGATAAATTTCAAGATGGGAAAAAATATTATTTCCCATAAGCACTGGATTTGCTGTCAAAACAACCCCAAACCCTTTTTACATAACATGAGATGCTCTGACTAATAAACTTAAATGCACTTCAAAACTAGCTCCAGATCTCAAAATTCTTCCTTATGTGAATAATCCCTAGGAATATGAAGATGGGCTTGCAGAATCTGTTCTTCATTTGCTGCTATACTAAGAATGAGGAAAAAAGTTAGCTTTGAAAGGAGTACTCACATTTAATATTTTGCTACATGTCTCATGGTTAGCAAACCCCTCTGCACTCTTGAAAATTATTATTTTGAGTAAAATTCTTTACTTTTCTAGCAAACAAGAAAAACATGAAAAAGTTTGCTACTACACAGACTTTCAGACTTGTAGATTTTTGGTAGATTTATTTCTTTTGGATTTTTTTTTTTTTTTTATTTAAATAACATCCCCTTCCCTCTCATTTTGCCTAATCTAAATGTTCTTTTTTTGTGCGGATATTATGATCATGAGCTGTGAGTATTAGAAAATCAAACCTATCAGATCACTACAGTTCATTTAAAAAAAAAAAAAAAAGAAAATATTCTCTGTACTACAAACTGAAAGTGTTTTCACTGTTTTTAAGAGTGTTCCTGTCAGGCAGATCTCAGTTATGGAGGTATTAAATTACTATTTCTTGACTCTTATTGCTCCTATAGAAATATGGATAGTACTTGAATGTGGCTACATACCATTGCCTTACACTGGATAAATTTTACAACTTTTTGGCAGAAAAAAGCTAGTCAGCCAGATTAAACAAAGCCACTCTAACTAGACTAATATTTGAGGATCCAGCATTCTCTTTTATTAAAAGCAATCCTTCAAGACCTAGGAACTGTTTCCTTTCACACCTCCTCATTCAAGAAATAAACTACAAGTCAACACTCGCTTAGACACCACTGCAGCACTGGTGGGACCTTCACATTAGGAGAACAGAAGGAAGAAACTTATTTCCTCAAGGTCATTCCAAAGTTGGCCAATAATTATTAGAGAGAAATTACTTACTTTCAAGATGCTAAGAAGTGACTTCTTAGCACCAGTAGCCTGAAGAAGCCATCCACTCAATTTAGCTGAGGTGCGGTAGAGGCATGAACCCGTTACTTGTAGCTGTTATTCCAAACCACTTAATGTTCACTTAATCTTTTTGTATGTTTTTTAAATCATGCAAAGAACATTATATTTTACTTTTAGTATATTACCATCTGAGAAGCTTCTTATCTATTTCTCCAAGAAGCAGATCTAGTGCATAAATTTATAATTTGTCTTCACTTAGGATGTCTTTTATGTATCTTGAACAAGCTGTAGGAGAAACTAGTAGCTAAATAATATTAAAATAATCTGAGTTTTTTGTTAATCTAGTATTCCCCAAAACCAAATGCTTTCACCATAGAAAGGAGACACTAACTCACTAACAATTTGTTCTCTCTTCATTTTGTTCCACAATAAGTAGGAAGAGCTACCATGACAAGGTAACATTAGATTAATATTTTAACTACTTTTTTTCAAGTCACTGAACAATTGCTACCTGACAGAACTAATCTGATTCCAAATACATGGAATCAATAAAGTCATTTTATAGTATTATCATGTCATAATGTTGCCACTGAGTTATTTAAATAGACGATAAAAGATAAAATCCAAATAATATTTGTCATGGTTAGCAATAGGCAATTTTATTTCAAGGCTGAACATTGAAAAAATTGTTAAAGGCTTCCCATTTTCAATTTCTAGCATGAGAAAACTGTTATGCTCTCTATTCTGTCTTGCATAAAAATTGACACAGGGCAACCATATTCAAAGTTTTACATCAAAATAATTTTGAGTCTTTCTTACATAGAATAAGAAGCAAAACTCATTTCCATAAAAATCTACTATGCAGCTAGTGGAATACATTTGTGAGCTCTCTGTAAGTAGTTTTCAGCTTCTTAATTATGTAGTAATAAAATATTAAACAGGTTACTGGATTGTTTACATTTGGATTAATAGTTTAATACAAGTGAATCTCCCACATTTTCAAGAAGAAAAGAATACATTTCTTTTCTGTTTACTTGTTTACCACCAACTTGTCACAGGTGGCACTAACTATAAAAATCTTCAGTCTAAAGTATGTGACGCAGTAAGGACAGCTTCAGGAAAAGCAAAACAAAGAAAAATCCACAAGCATTATTTTTTGTGTGTCATAAAATGCAATTCACTTTCTTCTCCTAACTAATAAGTAGATCTTTGACCTGGTTACTCCCCAGTGGGGATCTGAACTAGTGGGAGAAACCTGGTCAGCTGCCACTGCTTTTCTTAAAAAGGGTCAAGATGTTTTAAAATTTCATGGTCATTTCCCTGGCTCCAGAGCATTATGAAAAGAAATATGTAAACAGTACTGATGCTGCCAAATTGGCAGACTTGTAGCCCAGGAAGGTCCAGAAGAACATAAATGGACACATCTAGCAATGGGTAAACAAGTCTGATTTCAAAATCTGTTTCCTGGCTAAGCTCATCCATATAGACATTTGAGCAGAGCTACAATGCCCTCAAACACTAGCATATTATAAAGACTAACAGAAGTTGTTAAGGATGTGGGGTTTTTTTTTTTCCCCATAAAATTTTGGGATCAAGCTAAGAGCTTAATATTTGATGTTGTCATCTGAATTTTTTATTTCAGTTTTTGTTTAGCCTTAAGAAAAGCTGTGCAAAGTTTGTGTTTAATGAAACAGCTCAAACCATGCCATGACCCGATACAGAGATTACTTAAAGTATTTCTAGAACACTGAAAAATTTGTAATATTTAGTTGCAATATACCATGGATAAATAGTGTTACTTAGCTTTATTACTTTCTGCTAGGTAAAAAATTAACTTTTTTTTTTCATTTTTAAATATTTCCCAGATTATTTTATGTGCCTTTATAAAGGTTATTCAACCTAGCTGACATGGGACTAGACAACCTTCTCTCTCAAAACCTATCTAAATCTATTCAGTGAAATACACACTGATAAAGAGTTAAAAAGGCTCTCAAACAAGTCATTCTAGACTAAAATAAGCAATATCTTCAGAATAAAAATTGCCATTACATTAGTTCATTCACCTATAGAAATGATCAAATTAGTTTTAAATTCTGCATTATTTTTCAAACTTCCATTATTATCTGCACATGCATTATGAATCTCCCTGTATTTTTTCTGACTTAAGATCAAAGAAATGTAATAATTTTTCACAAACAAAACCATCTATGCCAGAGAAAAATTTCAAACTGAAATTAACCTCTAAATTAAAGAACAGTATCTTTTGAGTAGCATTTTAACATGTTTCTGATCTGCTAACATGAATGAGATGATACAATGTAAAGAGTTCTTTAGGAAAATTAACACAGGGAGACAGCTAGCTACAGTTGCATCTGACCATTATACTACAAAAATGATCTTAGTACAGGACATCCTGTTTTCAATTATTAGGGAAGAATTGTATTACTTCATCAAAATATATCCTCTGTTCCATTAATTTCAGGAGGACTTTTTGATTATACACAGAATAACCCCATACTAAAACTGATACTAGCAGAATAAAAATATCATCAAAATAAACAATGCCTCACAACTTACTTACAGGTCAAGAAACTACACAAAAAGCTGTTAAAACAGAACCAGGGCATAAGCAAGTAGTAATCAGCAGTATTTCCCTTTCTATGAGCACCAACAGCAAGCATTTCACCCTAACATCCCTCCTTTCAAACAAAAATAAAAACACAAAAAAAACCCAAACAAAACAAACAAAAAAACCAACAAAAACAACATCAAAAAAATCCCCCCAGAACATCTCTTCTATAAACAGCCTTGCATAGTCCTGTACAGGAAAAAAATTAAACATATGTGAATACTCACATTCATTTAAATCAGGACGAATCTGGAGAGATTATTTTAGCTTGCATTAAATTTATGTCTATTTCAGATGCAGAAGTTTACATTAAAAAATTGACCAGAAATATTGAGAACCAATAATGCACAAAAATCTTTATGCCTCAAATAAACAGTACTGCAAATATCGAAGGGAAAAAAAAAAAAAAAAAAAGAACAGAAAATGTTGCTAAAAACAAATAGACTTGAACAAGCAAAAAGGTAACTTGCAACTTGTTAAAGTTCTCCTAATGCAGCAACACATTTTTGTTACTGTTAAATGAATCTCTCAACAACTGCTCAAAATTCAGATTTTTACAGTATTGTTCTTAAACCTTGTCTCCTCACTAAAATGTGCTATGCAAGATTATTTGAAATACTTAAAAGAACATGCATGTGTAAAAGAGACCAATATTAGTTTTCTAATCACCCGGTACAGAATCCCAGAACTACAAATACAAAGACAAAAATAACATGCAAAATATTTAAAGGTGTAGAAAAAAAAGAAAGAAAAAAAAAAAAAAAAAGAAAAGAAAGAAAAAGTACTGGTTAAGTATTTCATACACACCTAATGTTCTGTGTTGTGAACAAGGTGGAAAGAAGACACTTGCACTTAAATCTTGAAGCATCCCGTCCCGATGAACCCAGAGAAACTAATTTCTGCCATCAGAAAAGTACTCCACCAGAACACCAAATAATTATATGTGCTGCTGAAAAGGAAACAGCAAGCCCAGTTCTGGCTGTATGTAGTCTCTCGAGGTACAATAATATAAACCTGATCAATTGCAATTAAAATCTGAACGGAGGCTTAGAACTTGAAGTCTTGGTGCATTAGTTCTTGCCAAAAGCAGATGTGATTGTGAGCTGGAAGCAATTTCTCCTGGTAATTTGTGATGACACTGGGTAGAGCAGCCCCAGAGTCCCCAAAGACAAACTCATCAGAGGCTCTAATGTATGCATGACACATGAGGTGGCTCTTTTAGAGCTCAATTAATTGGGCTGAACATTAAGACAGCAAGTTCAGGACTTTTTTTTTTACCTTCAGAGTTGTTTTTCCTCTTTTTACAAGCAGTTTTTTCCCTTACCTTCTGCAAGCCATGTCTCCTGTAATTGGCTCAGATCTTGAAAGAGTTCTGCAAAAAGATAAAGACATGGATAAAAGACTCACACCTTTAATCTCTTCACAAGACTAAAATATGTTCAAAAATATATATTTTCCTTAAGAACAATATACATTAATTCTGTTTTGGCAGCCAAATGTACAGAAAAAGCAGGTATTCTGAGGCATCAGTTACTAATTTTTCTACAACCTATTAATAAAACCCCAAGCACTTACTGTATTTTCAGCTCTTGAAATAATAACCAGAATCTTAACAGAGCTCTGTAGTATAAAAGGCTCATTCAGCAACACACAGAAAAGTTAAAAATCATATTTCTTACAGGTGAACTATTTCTTCTTACACAATTCAGGCCTCCTCCTGTAATATCTGTCCCAGATAAAGCTTGCTTGGACTTCCACAGTTCTGCCTGAGCAATAACTGAGTATTTTTAATAGTAGGGTCATAACTATCATATAAAAATTCTGAAGCCATGACCTGAGATGCTGCAATAGCAAAGAGAAACGGGAAATCTTTTGTACTTCCCCTTCTGTTTTACTTCGTATGACATGAGAATCACCACTATTTCCTCTATGGTGTACTTACTGTACTTCTTTGAAGCTAAATTCATGGACTGAATTTTGCAGCAGCTTATCTTTTGCAATTCACTGAAATCAGTTACTTGTAATGGGTGTAAACCAGAGCAGCATTCTGCTTGCTTGCAAGCCTCAAAAAATCAGCTAAGAAAATTTTGTTTGCTAAGACTAAGTAGGATATTTGAACTAACAAATAGTTTATTTTTAATTTACTGTATTTTGAGAGAGACTTCCTCTTTTATGAATGCTGACAGATAACTATTTACATATACTTAAACGACAGAGGCTATTCATTTACCCTGTGGACTGATACTCCACAGGCACACTGGGAAATTTCTTAACTGAAAATCAGAAAGTTGCTTTCTTTGCAATCTACTTTTCCAGGCAAGTATGGACTTTAGAAAGTGTGTCAGTGTGTTCTTACCCTGATAAGACTTACATAGGGGTAAGTTATAGACCTCTATGTATCTTCCTGTATATCTTATGTACTTTCAGGGCTGTAGGCATAGCATAATACAGACCTTGTAACCTAAAGTGTTAACAGCTATTACCAGCCTACAGTTCTCAAGCTACAATCCTGAGTGGCTACCGATGGGACTAAGTTACAAATCTTTGGCCTCCCAAAACTTTCTCCACTCTAGGCTCCCTTAATTGAAATTCCCTGGATTTTTAACCCTGTTTGTGCTATACAGAAGAAACAGGCCAGCAGGCATCAGAAGCCTGATTATATAGTAAAGCTGGTGAAAATCAAATCTCCACACCCACATTCTCTCACTCCTGCTAACATCAGAGAAGACATACCAGGGAAAAGGACATTAAAAGATGGGAGGGACGAAGAATGCCCTAAATCTGAAGAGGCCTGATGGTGAAAGAGCCAGGTACCATGACTTGTGTCAGATGCCACAAAGGCTTGGCCTCAGTGCATGACATCCGTGTGCCACACGTGCACAAAATGCAACAGGGTAAGTCAAGGAAATACTTTCAACTTTATAAATTTATTGCCTTTGCCAGTTTGTTTTGCACTAGTAAATGTAATTTTCTTGTCTTGTTTATTCAGATTGATCTAGATATATTTATCTCCAAAATAAATAAATAAATAGCTCTCAAAAAGCTTCTCTACATTAGTAAGAAAGGGGGAAAGGAGGGGGAGGGGGGAGGAACAACAAGCCCTCACCTTCTGAATCATGAGCCAGGTCTCTGTTAATGAATTTTCTTTTCCTGACATTTGTCGGTCTCTCATTACAGTTTCTCCCACGCGGATTCTATAAACAGGAAAGATCGGTTACTTTAGAAATCTGAGGTTTGAGATTTGGTTGGGTTTGTTTTGGGCTTTTTTTATTTAATCAGGAATATGCAAAGTTGGCATAAATTTTTAGCATTTTCAAACAGGGACTTCTTGCAAGCCTTCAATTTCTAACAAAAGATATTGCTGAGCACCTAACATCCTCCAGAAGATTTCTATGTCTAAATACAAAACATTTCTATCTATCTGTGTAGACATCTATTTGTACAATACATATATAATGTGCTCAAGCAGCAACACAATACTAGTTGTATTTTTAGCATCTAAAGGATACAAACTACACAATAGCCCATAAATCCCCATAGCATAAGCTGTGAAGAAGAACCCAGATATGAGATTATAATAGACCGCTTTGTTTCCCTGTGTTACTTATAAAATTGTTTGCAAAGTTCTGAAAGAAAAAAAAAAAAAAAAAGCAGAGGAAAAAAAAAGGTTAATGTTTGCCTCAACTTCATTCTTTTGAACGTTGCAGGCAAACGCAGCCAGAAACTTTGAATGCAGCTGCTGCTGCTCTCGCCTCTCTCATCCGCTAATCATGTGCATGATTTTTTAATCATCCCAAAACTGTCTTTAAAAGAACATGATGCTTTATTGCAATAACTAAGAAGATAGGCTCATCTTGCAAGCAAAGCTCCCAGATGAAGAGTCGCCCCTACAGCCGTAACAAAGCAGAGACTGTGTCTGTAAAACTCCCCCACAGAAATAAGTCGGAGTCAAGTTTATAAACACCAACTTTGAACTGATCACTCACATTGGTGACCATGTAAGGCACTTGCTGGTCATAAAATCCATCCATTCTGCAGCTCTTGCACGAGTCTTAGCTCAGTGTTTTTATTTACTGGGCATTTGATCTGGAGATTTCCTCGGGATCTGGACTCCAATCAGCCTAGAGGGGAATACAAGATGGCTTTTAGATTTAAAAAAAAAAAAAAAAAAAAGCGCATGAATGAACTGCTTGCATTTGCATACCTAATTAACCTCAAAGAGTCCCATTCATAAAAACAACCCTCCCTTCTCTGCCTTCACCTGGGTTACAGCAAAGCGCGGAGCAAAAGCACTCCGCGGCGGCAGCGAGAGGCAGGGCTTTATTTACACTGCGCGCCGCGCCCGCGGGCGATCCGCGCCGGCGGCAGCCCCGGCTCTCGCCAGCGTGCGCTCAACTCGTAATGGCGAACGCGGGGCTCGCCGCGCACCTCGCGGCGGCGGCGCCCGGCGGCCACGCACTCCTCGCTCACACACACACACACACACACACACACACACACAGACACACACAGACACACACAGACACACACACACGGCCCCCCCGCCCCGCGCACCAGCCACCTTCTCCCACAGGATCGCTCCCGCAGCCCCACCGCCGCCGCGCAATCCTGCGGGGCGGCGGGCAAAGTTGCGGGGGAAGACCCACCTGAAGGCCACGCGCGGCGATCGGCTGCAAAAAATTCCCTCCAAATTTAATAAAAACATTAATTATTCCCCGGCACTTCCCCCTTGGAAGCCGCGAGCGCCACTGACAGAGCTCAATCCCGTGGTTTTTCCTCTCCTCCTCCTCCAGGGGCCCCCGAGCCGCGCCGGCGGATCCCCGCCGCCCATTGGCTCCCCGCGCCCCCCGCCGG
>CM031858.1:27845406-27900572 GCA_018697195.1 Certhia americana
ACGCCCCCCCACCAGCCCCGGGTGGCAAGGCGACCCCTTTCACTCACCAAAAAAAAAAAATTTATTTAGAGAAAAAGTTTCGCCTGCCTGACTCCGCCGAGCAAAACGCACCCCCCACGCACACGCGCGCCCTTTCTGGTGGCAGAGCTGCCCCGCAAAGCGCGGCGGGCGCCCGGAGGCGAGCGCGGCGAGGGACAGACACTCCGTACCGTTTTGCCCGGAGCTGGTGGCATCCCAGGGCTCATGGTTCCTTTGTGTTTGGGGTTTTTTGTTGGGCGGTTTTGGTTGGCGGTTTTGGGGTGGGTTTTTTTGGTTCTTTTTTCTTTTTTTTTTTTTTTTTTCCGTTGAATCATAGAAAGTAATTTTTATTTCTGCGAGGATGACATAATTTCTAGGCTTTGTGGACAGAATTTGGCAGCACCCATACACCGGGTCTAGGGCAATTTTTGGCTTAGCGGTACCAGGACATACCAAGTTCAGGAGTTCTGAGGACTTCTCTAAGAAAGCAAGTATTCTGTTCTTTGGACAGCGTGGCTGTTGGAAAGCTGTGTCCAAAAACTCATGCCTTTCTGAAGTGCCAAGATGCACCAAAACAGATTGGGTGGTTTCATAACAGCTGTATTTGTCCCCTCCTTGGGCAGTAAATTTTGGGTATCACAGCAATCAGCCGGTAAACTTAGTTTTTCATTATGCTGTCTTGCTGTGAGATACAAAGTTTCAGGTTTTACGATCTGATGTAGTTCAGCATCTAAAAAGTAAAGCCCCAAAGCCAGCAAGCCCAGCTTCTCACTCAGCCCTCTCTGAGGGTTCACTTTATAGCTAATGGTGTAATGCCAACTAAAGAAACCTGCTTTTGCATAATTTCCCTGTGGTGGTTTTAACAATATTCAGGTTACTTCTTCTGTACTACTTTTATTTTGAAAACTATAATTGTTTCATTAAACTCTATTCTGAAGCATATTACTCTCTGCCACAACACTTTGATTGTCCTCCTTTCTGATCTCAGTTTATACTCGCTTGTCCCATCCAGCTGAGGAAGAAGGAAGCACCATGTTCCCACTCCTGGCCTTCTCAGGGAAAACATCCTCCACCAGCAGCTCGTTTTTTGTGTTCTTGCTCTTTCTGTTTTCACACACCCATCCCATCACTCCTGAAATTACAAGAGAGTAATGTTATTCTAAATGTAAAAATCTATAATAATTTCATTTCATTCTTGACCAAGTCTCTCAGTTGCTGTTTCTATATGCCATTTTTATGATAAAATAATTGGTAGTATGTATATGTACAATTGATCATATGTATTCTACCCCCTGCCATGGGCAGTTCTCACTATGCCAGATTGCTCTAAGCTGCATCCAGCCGTGCCTTGAACACTGCCAGGGATGGGACATTCATGGCTTCTCTAATGAGGCCATCATTTTCTTATTTATACCCATACTTGCACTGGAGCAGCTGCTGAGCTTATGGGAAGGCTGTGGCTACGCACATGACTGTGGGAAGCAAGTGGCCAATTTAACCCCTGGACCAGCAGAGCTGATGAAACTCCTATCTCCAGCTGACCACCCCACCCCAGTGGATGGATATCTTGAGTCACTCATCAACCAGCTCCCAAAGAACTAGACTTTACCACGTATTCTTCTAAAGCAAAATCAGTAATGGATTTTCTTATCTTTAAACAGTGCGCTAAAAATTGTTGATATGTCAGTCAGCCAAGGTAGTTAAACCAACATCAAGTGAGGTTTCCAAAGTTACCTCAGAGCCATCACATATTAGGTATCGCCTGTGAAATTCACACGGCTGGGTCCCACCTTGCACTTCCCTACATCACAGCCTGCACCTTACAAAGTCTGGCACAGCACCGTGGCCACCTTCCAGCAAATACCACCACCCCCCCTCCCCGTGCACAGGTTTGGCATCCTGCTTTACTGAGCTGTCGGAGGTCGACACTCTGCAAACAGCCGAGCTCTCTGTGGTCCCAGCTGGGCTGTAACTCCAAGAGAAGCTGTGCAATAAATGCATCCTGGCAGGAGAAGCACTGTATTGCTTGCTGTTCCTCCTCGTGCCACACACCTTTCTTCCCTCCTCCCTCTCTCTGGCCCTGTTACACATACTAGGGAGGAGAGGAATAGTAAAGCTGTTTTGAAGCCCTCATTCTCCTCGCCTTTGTTCATCCACTGTGCTGAGTGGCACTCAGAAAAACTTCATTAACTATTAAGAGAAAGATGCTATAGATGTAGTTCTGCGTGCTGAATTGCAATTTTGTATCATCATCAGTCATAACTGTCTCATACGTTAACTGGTGAAGGCATAGTAATTTGTAATTTGACGTATTTGTTCAAAATTCTTGCAACTTTTGGGATTTTTAATAAAGTTTTTATGTTTTAACTGTTCTTTTTAGAAAGAGCAGTTAAAGCATAACTACTGTTAATAATACTGTACTATTAAACATCTTTTCAAATAGTGCTTTTAGCGACTGAAAAATTAACTTCAAAGTCAATTCTATTTTTAGTTAAAAAGATGAAACAACTTTTTACCAAATTGAAAATATTAAAAAAGTGGTGAATTTATTTTACAATAAGAAATTATTTTAAAATCAACTTTTCTAATAATACTGCTTTAGAAACAAGATACTCGTTCTCTTTTACAGACATGTTCAAGTACACTATAAATCTTCACTACCTATTGAAAATTATATATTATTTCCCTTTCATAATGGCAATATATACTTTATATATTTATTTGAAAAAGAGCAATGTATGTATTTTCTGTTCAATTTGACACACTACAGAGCTACAAATAATTGCTGTGATGTAAAAAATAAAAATAAATTCAGACAGAGCAAGGAGAAGATTTGATAAATACTGGTTTCTTCTGGAAAATGTAAAGAGTTTAATCACATTTTCAAATCTAGAAATAAACCCTCATAATCCAGTATGATAAAATCTAAGTTCAATATTAAAAAAAAAAAAAAAAATAAAAAAGAAAGATTGTGAATTTACTTGAAAGCAAGAGAGAAATACCCTCAAAAATAATTTATGATGAAAAATTAAACCTTTTGGACACCTTAATAAAATTATGCTTATACTGAAGAAAATCCTTCAGAAAAAAGTCACAATTGGAGCATAATATGCAGGTACATTTCAAAAATAAGTTTAAAAACCCCTTACTAGTTTTTTGAAATTGTTTTGGTTTATCCATTCCTTCCAGGCATTTCCCCAGTAAACTTTGATGTCACTGAGGGGCCTGACAGACAACAAAAAGGATGCCTTCCATCTAAACAACTGTTTAGCACCAACTTTAAAAACATAGTCTATAGAAGACTCATTAAAATAACAACTATGTATGTGACTGGCTACAGCAAATCCATGAAAACTAATGAGATTTCTGTCTGGTAAATTAACCTTTGACCACATTTTAACCTCTTGATGCTGAGTCTTTCAGAAGATTAACAGTGCTTATTTTATCATGATGCTTGTGTCATATAACAAAATAGTGTATAACAGCAAAATTTTAAAAAACCCAGCAAAATTAATAGGGCAGATGCTTGCCCAATGCTATGGCTTTTTGTAAAGACTTTGTTTCAAATGCAGCATCAAGGACTAAACCTTAAATCAGGAAAAAGGAACGTACCAGTAGGAAGAAAAAAAATGGTGATTATATTCATATGCAAAGCTATGTGATGTGAAATTAAAAGTACATGCAAACAAGTATCTTCAATGAAAAAAGGAAAGAAAATGACAGAGTAGTCCTGGTTTGACTGCATGAATTCACAGCACATTGCATACATCATTGTCATTTAGACCCAGTATTACAAACCTAGAGGCCTCCATAACCAACTGTGTTTCAATGTCAGGTTACCTGATAATGCAACACTGGGTAATTTTCAGAAAACATTTATGTGCTAGAAAATTATGCTACACAGGAAAAATAAAATCCAAATATTTCACAAAAAGTGCAAGAAATTTAAAGTCCAGACAAATCTTTTATTGCAATGTATACCAGCCATATCCTGGGCTCCAGGAAGTGTGACCAGGAGATCAAAGGAGATTCTTCCCCTTTACCCTCTTCTTGGGAGACCTCACCTGGAATTCTACATCCAGCCCCAAAGCCACCAAAATTAAAAAGATGTAGACTTGTTGGAGAGAGGCACTAAGTTGATCATAGGATTTGAGAACCTGACATAAGAAGACAAGAGACACTTGGGGTAGTTCTGCATGAAGAAGAGAAGGCTCCAGGGGGAGACACCTTATAGCACCTTCCAGAACATAAAGAGGCCCACGAGAGTGATGGAGAGAGAGTTTTTACAAGGACATACAGTGACAGGACAAGGTGGGGACAGTTTTAAACTGAAAGAGGGCTGCTTTAGATTAGATTTCAGGAAGAAATTCTTTACTATGAGGGTGATGAGGCACTAGAAGAAGTTTTGCAGAGAAGTGAGGGGTACTCTATTCCTGGAAGTGTCCAAGACCAGGTTGGATGGAACTCTGGTTACTCTAGTAACCTGGTCTAGTGGAAGGTGTCCCTGTCTATGGCAGGGAGGCTGGAACTAGATGACCTTTAAGGCCTGGTCTGAGCCAAACCATTCTATGGTTCTATGAAAGATGAAAAGTAAGTTAAGTTTAATAATATTTTCAGCCTTCATCATAACCAAGGCTTCAAAGTATAAAAGCTTTAGAAAGGAGAAGGCTTTACAACCCACTTAGAGCACTGGCCCAGTTATTGGAGCAGAGTAACCTCAGTATTGTTCTGGATCTCCTAGTGGTTTTGTAGGCAATTCCTACAGAGGCAACCACTGTCATCTCACTAGGGTTTTTGTGCCTATTGAGATATTCAACATTGAGCACTTAACTTGAGAAGTATTGTTGACAATAACAGTCCATTACTATTGATTGTGGAGATACTGGCTGCATCTAGCTCCTTGGATTGTCCTTATTTTTGACGAGCAAAAATGCTGTTCATATGTATTAATTTCAATGACAATTACTACACAACAGCAGTGAATAATCTAGAACTGTGAATCCATGGTCAGGATGAATTCTCAGCTTCACAACCAAAGCATCAGGCAGTGCAAAATACTAGAGAAAAACTCAAACAACTTTTTGACTGGGTTGTATAAATCATAATCCCATCACAACAATCCTCATTTCCTTACCAACTGAGAAAATCAAAATAAAACCAATATTAGTCCAGGACCTAATATAGTGATGTATGAGTCACTGGAAGAACAAACCAAGTTAAAACATATAAATGTAAATTACAATAGGTTCTTGCAGGGTCAGTGGAGTTTCCAGGTTTCTCTCCTTGCAATTAAATTAATGAAATGGCCAGCCATGACAATGAAGTAGCCTAGAAGTCACTTGAATATCAAGCCAGTAAAAGAATCGGTGCATAACCTCACAGATGGCTTTAATTTGCATGTCCTTCTGTACTGATACCAAGAGAGAATCGTGCAAACACTTCAGAATCCTTCACATACTTTATATGAGATTTCTGCCACACTGTAGTTCATAGAGTTTGTGGAAAACCTCAAATCTCTTGGTGGAGTTATAGTCTAAGGCAAACATGAAGCAAGGAACAGGAAGAGAAATGCTTAAAGATTGTGTTTACTAAGTCTGCTGGAAAATCTCTCGTTTAGAAGTTGTTCAGTGCACATTAAATGGTTTTGGTCATCCTTTAAGCCTTCCTGAAACCCAAAAGACACATAGATGACACAATGTGCCCTTTCAGAATTACAGATTCTCACTCAAGATCACTATTGGACATGCTCAGAGCTTGAGCACAGATATTAACATACCAGCAAGGGGTCTGTAGGAAAAAGCAATGCCATATATTAAATGAGTAGCTACAATGACTAAAACTCCAAACAAGCTTGTGGAGTCAAAGAATGTCCTTAGCCTATTTCCTTTCTTTTAGCAACTGAATCAGATAGGTTAGTAAAAAACATTACTCTATAATTGTTCATTTATGAATTTTAATGGTTACAACAATAATCAAAACTATTTAATATTTTACTATTTACTAAAATAATTAATAGTAATAAAACTATTTGCTAAATTACTGTTACAGGCAATGACTATATTGATATCATATATATGTACTTTTGAAATCATAAACATGCATAACCATAAGGACCTAGCCATCCACTTCTACCATGTACTGTCCTTAAACCTAGATGTCTGCGTACAGCACCTGAGTATTCCAAGACAAGCAACAGAATAGTCAAAGAAAAGGGACAAAATCTAAACACAGCTCCACACGCATAAAATGACAAGATACTGAAAAGCAGATGTTGATTGCCAATAGAAAAAAAAATAAGACAGAAAATAGTATTTCTTAAAGTTTTTTAAGTAACAAAGACCTAGTAAAGATGATAAAAAGGCCTAAATAAACCAAGACATTACTTGAAAAGCACATTGTATACGTTGTTTCAGAAGCAAACAGTGCCCTAATCTCCAGTTAATTAGGAAATGGTTGTGCAATTAAGAGGCTGAGGCATTCATGTATTGCCATTGGTGTTCAGGTGAGGAATTAATTTTTTGTGCCCATTTGGAGTAGGGCATGTATTTTGTTATAAAGTAGATAATGTAGGAGAAACAGACTATGTTAACTTCTGTGAAGATTATGAGATCATATGCATTATGTTCTCTTACAATATTTAATATGTTCTCTACTTTTAGCTGCTAAGGAGAATGCCAGCCTTTGTAGCAGGGCTTTGTTGTACCTGTGAAGGTGCTGAATAAAGATGGTGGTGCCTGCCCTAGAGAGCAGAGGTATTTGTTCATCGAAACAGCAATGAAAATGTGTTCTCCCCACACAAACCCAGTATCCCTGAGAGGCAGAGGTAACAAAACAGACAGTAGCTATGTATAACTTCTATCTGTACCTAGCAGATGCATTTTAAATTAGAAGTTTTAAAGCAGCATTTTAAAGAACACAGTATATGAAGTTCATGAGTTTTTCACGAGAACTTTTCCCACCCAAAGCAAAAAGTAAGAAGAAAACGTGGAGCACTGAAGGCTGTTGTTACTGCTTTTATGGCTATTAGAGCTATTAGAGAGCTACCTAGAACAACCTATCTCACACTCAGGTTAATCTGTACTGCAAAGAGCCAAAGATGGGGTGCATCTATGAAAGGTGGTTGAGGTGAGAGAACATAGAAATTAGGAGAGGATAGCAATGCAAAAAAGGAGCTAGGCCTTGGTAGCATTACATGGCACACACAGGCAGAGATGCCAAAAGAGAAAATGAAGTTCAGATACAAGAAAACTGTAGATAGACAGTGACTGGGAAAAGCCAATGTTTGCAAGGTTTAAATTGAGGACTAAACAGCTATGTTGAGTCATGTGGTAAGCAAATTCTTCCCTGGGAGGAAATGGGAGGTAGGAAAAAAATTTTTTTAAAAATGGAGACTAAAATTTTATGTAGCAATGCAACAGGATGTACAGGAGCTATAGGTCAGAGTCCCACCACATGAATTGTGCAAGTCTTCGCAGAAATAATAAATGCCACAAAGGAATCCCTTAGAATTACAAAACATAGAACATTTAGAAGCAGGAAGCAATCTTTTCATTTGGTGAATTTAATGTGCTTAAAAACTTGTATTTGCCCTTCCCAAAATCTGTTCACAAGGTAGGAAAGAATAATTATACCTGTTTTTCAAGAAAAGGAAAATTAGGCTCTTGCGAGTACACCAAGGATCAACAATAGGGACAAATGTTGCATGCTGGGAGGACTTCAGTAATATTCCAGGGCTTCATTTCTTCTTTGACCTAGCTATATTGGGTCACCAAACTCAGCTCTGATGTTAGAGGCTTCTTCCACATAGAGTGCGCAAGGTTACCATTATTCACAGTTTTGCAATTCATTAGTTTTCGGTATTTGAAAAAGAGGGGAGAAGGGAAGAACATGCAATCTTTGAATGTTAGGATTTTCATTTTTGAAAGTATTATGTTTTAATAAGGCATTAAGTTACTGGTTCTTAGTGGACTTTATTTTGTCATAAAGATTTTTTTTTCCTATTTTGAAGAATAAATAATATTTTAAAATGTCCCACATTCAATCAATCAATCAAACAAAAAAAGGAACTGAAAGCAGGAGGTGGAATTCAAGCTCTGATATATGTGACAAGGGCCAAATGGGGCAAATATGCTCTAAATCCACCTGCAACTGCTGCTGTTACTGCTACAGGGTTCACCATAGGGAAGGCAAGCAAGGTCAAATGACTGCAAGTTAAAGGAAGCTGCCAAGCTCTTGCTCTCTGAAATAGATTGCTATGAATTCACACGATTTTAGTCTTTTCAGGACTGTAGAACCACAGAAGAATTCTCCAGTCATTTCCATTAATGTATATTTAAAAAATCAGTTCTATAACTAAAATTTTCTGAGAACTGTCTGTTGCCTTAATAAGCAAACAGCATGTGTACTGTCCCAAAGAGCAAGAAAGATTCTTGTAGCGTAGTGATATTCCATGGTCTTATCTTCCTTTTTAACACACTGCAGGCTGAAAAGAATTACTATAAATCCAAAAAACAATTTTTACATAAGAAACCCTCGTAAGCCATTCTGCTCTATTTCCTTGTGCGTATTATTCTGCCTATTAATTCTGATCATAAAAGGTGTAACATAGAGCAGAGATTTTGAAGACAAAGTCTGCACAATATCCTGTTTTGTTTTAAGGGAGGAGAAGGGGGAAGAGATATTGAAAAAATCTTCCACTGATCATATTTACTCTTGACTGTACCTTTTTATTTCGTCTCTCTATTTCTTAGGTTGGCATAGTATTAAACTGGGTGGTACCTACTCCACATACAGGTTTGGAAACAACACAGACCAAAGCTTAAAAGTAACTGAAGGGGGTTTCTGTGAGGGTAAGAGTGTCTTCAGGAAAAAACATACTACTGTGAAAAACACCCACAGAGGCAGCTGATTTTAAAATGCCATGCATAGGCACAGCAAGGGTTGCACAAAGTCCACAACTGTTGTAAAAGAGTGTTAAAATAATGTAAAATAATAATAATAATAATAATAAGAAGAAGAACCACCAGTTCAACAAATGCAAATCAGTCTGAAGGGAAATTTTCAGAATTTCAGCAATGGAATGGCAGAACAGAGGCCAAAGGAACTGACATTTATTTGCTTGTGTTTTAAAATCATATCTAGCTTGAGAAAGATGGAAAGACAAGAAATAAACTTCTCTAAGAAAAACAGCAATATAAAAGCTACAGTTTATGTTTGATAGGACATAGAGTATTTAATTACACTATACCGTTAACCTAAGATTTAAAATACAGAAATCATATTTGGCTTCTGAACATAAGAGGCTTGACTGGCATTCCTTTTTCCAATTTTGGTTTGTGTTCATTTTTATTTTTCATAATTTTAGTTTAGATTTTTATTTATTTTATTTATTATAATTCTAAGTTTAGGTCTTTTTCAATGTCAAGGGCTGTGCTTGTTTTTCTTTTTAAATTTAGAGGCCTGTACTACAATTTGAACTGGAGATTAATTAAATTCTTGATAAATCATGCTCTAATAGGAATTGTTGGAATCCCATTTTGATCAGGGCCAGACTACATTTAAAAAGAAATTAAAAAATCTTCTCATTCACTTAGAATCCAGACAAGAACAGAAGCTCAGAATGACATAAAATTCCTCAGATTGTAGATTTGCCTCAGAAAAACCCAAAAATATAAGGTTCCTTATATCTAAGATTACAATCTCTCCAGTGTGGTACTTCATGTAGGATGTTGCTGTTGCAAACTCTGTTGAATCCTTATATTGTCATCTCTGTGCTTTTGGTGACAGCTTAAGGAAGAAAGATGTTTTCTATTTGCATTTTACAAAGGAAAGCTCAGATTTACTAAGCACAGTCTCCTCAGTCACTGTGAATTTTTTCCCCTTCGGACAAGGAAGATACAAATGAAAACATTCTTGAGTTATGGAACTTTCTTGCTTGCTTTCTTCTAATGTCATTTCTTTTTAACCAACTCTGATTACTAAATTTAATTGTGTAAATCCAATTCATTGCTCAAAAAATATACCAAGATTTTGAGGGCTAGCATTTTACTACAAGTCAAAGAAAAGCTTTCCAAGTAGACTTCTGAGTTGATATGATAGTTTTGTTGTCTTATCGTCTGGGCTGGATATCATTCTTACCCTCAATGTCTCTCAACAGAGTGTCAAAATATTAACTTCAAAACCTAAAAGGTACAGGATGAAAATTACCTTTGCTTCCCTGAGAAGTCCATGTCATGACATGCCATATTTGGTACACATTCTTTGGATGACACAGCTGAAAAGGAGAAATAATAGATACAAAGAAGCACCTCTGCATTCAGCCAGACCTAAAATCACTCAAAATCTAAATATTCCACTCATAACTCTACCCTTAGGATAGTAAAAGGGGTGTACATGACATATTGCCCATGTTCTTGGGCAACATTCAAAAATAAGCAGTAACAAAATTGTTACAGCCATGCATAATGCAAATCATACACAAGGTTTCTACATTTATATACATAAGTTCAAATTACTTAAAAATATCACAAACAAATTAAAAGGGTAAAAATTAAAAATATTAAAGTATTTTGGCTGAATCATATATTAAAAATATGGATATGCATAAAATACATATCTATGTTCTAAGGTTCACTATTGCCTCCACACCAGAAAATACAAAAAGGAAGCAAACTAAACCTTGAAGCTGAGAGCTTGATAGATTAAAGAAAATGTACTGAACAATTATTTTTCCAAAATAGAAGGTGTTACCTCTTAGAGATGACCAATGTCAGGGATGCTGGCCTAATTTCTAGTAGTATATAGTACAGTAAAAAAGGATGATTGAACTAGTGCTTCTCTAATTGTTTTAGCTGCCATCCTTACTAGAAAAGGAGAAACTGTTGTCTGCACGGACTTTTTTTTGGAGCTCAGGTCACAAAATAAATGAGCCAGTGTCTGTAAAATTCCTTCTATAGCTTTAGCAAAGGGATGTGATTTCACCTATACCAACTAAAGATTGCTTCCTAGTGGCTTATGGTTCTCCAGAAGGCACCTGATGATCCAGTAGTTTCTGCATAAACTAGCTTAAGTTCTTCAGTAGTCTTTCCATTCCACCTTTTTGCAACAGTGTGGTAACATTAGAGATAATTTACTATAACTTCCAAGGGTTTCTAATTTATCCTCTGTTTTTTTCTACCAACAGTTCTTCTATTGCATGTGATGCTGTCAGCTAAATGTGACTTAGTGGGTTGTGCAGCCTATCAAATTTTGCAAGCTCATTTAAAAAGCCATTATCAGAGCTTAAATTCAGAGTTTCCTCCTGAGAGCACAAGCATGTCCCTAAACAGAGCTAAGAAAGATGAAATACTTCTGGATTTTTCTTTAAAAAAACCCAAACAAATTAAAACACATCATCTTGTAGGCAACAGAGCACTTCAGGAAAATGCTGGAATGGCAAAGCAAAGAAGCCCCACACTGTGCCTTTAAAAAGTAGCAGTTTGTATTAGGTTTAATACAGCAGAGAAATCTGTGCTGCCAGTACTGGCTGACAAACATCCCTCAGCTTTTCCAAGAGGAACATGTCTTTGGGAAGAGTGCAGTTGATTAGGCTTAGGCAAAGACTGAGCAAAGACTGTCAACATGAAAAGTATTCTTGCCAGCTATAATCAAGCTTTTGCAAGACCGCTAAATACAATTTCTTTTTTCTATCTGAACATAGCATTTCTTATATTTTTCTTGCTTTCCATATGGATATCATCTGCTGTTCTGAATGCTAAATAGTGTAATATAACAGGAGCATGTTCAGAAGACCTCTCTTATCTGAACCAACATCTCCAGAAGCAACTCTTATGAAAATAGTACACATCATATTAGAATGAAACGCTAAACTTAACTCACTTCATCCTGAACATGAAATCATATTCATCCTATTTACCACTGTTATAATAAATCAGTGAACAAGGAGGAAAAAATAAAGCATTCTTGCTTACTTAGGCTAATGATGATAGCGTCCCATTCTACTTATTAATAGCAGGGGGTTTTAATAATAAAATAGTAACCATTATTGTAAAATAGAAAGCTATCATAAGTGTTAAATATCAAATAAGCCATATCTAGCATCCCTGAAGATGAGATATGGGAAAACTGCAAGAGCTTATCAAGTCATTCAATAGTCATCAGCTGAGTGATTTTCAACATGACATGGGAGGATGTTCTCAGTTCTTTTCTTTCTTTATATATGTATATATATATATATTTACACAAGAAATAAAGTTTAAGAATTTTTTAAGAAATTAAAAGAATAAAAAGGTGAAGTTAGGTCAAATTTTGTGAGTCACTCTTGGAGCAGACCAGATTTCACTAATTCAAAATCAAAATTTACCTTGTCAATACAAATTTGACACAAAAGTTCCCATTTTTATTTTATTTATTGCTAATAGTCTAACTAGCCTAATTCATATTTTTTTTCTTGTTCTGACTAAAATTTCCATAGGGATGGCAGTTATGCAGAATGAGCTCAGGAATATTTTCTGGTGTGAAAACTAGAGTGCTGTCCTGGGTAATGTCTGGTGTAAGTAATACTAGTGGGGTCTAGAGGTCTTTTTATGGGACTAGGAAAGCACATACTGCTATTTAGTTTTGTACCAAAGAACAGAAGGCAAACCTTTACATTATCTACAGCCTTTATGTTCACTGAAACTGAGAAGAGGAAGAACAGGGGGAAGGGGAAGTGTAGAATATCACCTGGGAGGTCTCTTTTACTGGAGTTACATTTTTTTTCCCCCAGAGAGGTGGGCAAAACAAAAATCATGAGGAGTAAAAAAAAATCATGATGGAGAAACTTTTAACAGGAAAAACTTTATCTCACATTTTAAGTCAAAGTGATTTTTGCTAGATCTCAATTCACACAGAATGCATTTCTGATGGGATGGTAGCAATGACTGTATTTAGAGTTGGGCTTGATTTGGCTTGGTAAGCTGTTAATTGTGAGTTCCAGTTCACCTACTTCACCTAGTATTTTGATTAAATGAAGCCCTTAAAGTGAAAAGAGAACACAATTCGAATATTTGTGAGGGTTTTATGCAATATGGTCTATTTTGCTTTACTGCAACTGAACAGAATGCATGTGAAGAAACAAAGAAGCAGAAAGCAGCAGAGTGCATTGTATTCTTCTTTACCATATCAAACCAGACTCACAGAACTTTTCCATGTTTCCCAGAAATATCACTCACACAAGGAACATAACCCAGCGTGCTGAGGGGCAGAAGCTGGAACCTCTTCCCTGCAAGTAAGAGTCTTCATAGATTCACAGTTTAAGTGCTTCTGAGAACATAGTTTAGCTCTTTGGTGTACCGCAAGTATGCAGTCGTTTTGTTAAAAAGTCCCAGCTGTATAGTAATCAGCACACATTTTTAATCCATCCATTCTCTGTTATGAAATGCCAATAGAGCATAATAGAGAATTTTAACAAGCATCCACTGCTTTCAGTTACAATCTTCACTTCAGCCAGGTCCTCATCTCTGTAGGTGGTGAACCAGTACACCACATAGATTAAACAAGACTGTTAAGTCTTGGGTCTCTAATACCCATTAGAGAGTGATTTACTGGGACAGATGACATAAAAACAGGAGGATTATAAGAATGTCACCCTTGCCCAGTAATGCCATTCAGCATTGCACACTGTCCTTGTTGCATGATACAATAAGAATTAGGGTGCTGCATAGCATACCTCCCTATGCCCTCACCACAGCCATGTTCAGCCATAAGAAAAGAAATCAACTCTTGGTAGCATCACATAGATATTGGTGTGGAGGGGTTGTTGTGTTGGCTGTTTTTTGTTCTTATTTTTTTCAATAGAAAGTCCTGGGAAAAGGGTCCAGTATATTCTAATTTTTTTTAAATAGCAATATTCTTAAGCAGCAGAACAATTTTTTTTACAGCACAGGCAGCTGTAAAATGGAATCTGACAAAATGGTCTGTTATTTATCTGCACAATGTCATTCCAATTTTGCCAATATCTTAAGGCTAACTTCCTGCAACTTTTCATTGAAGTGAGTGCTTTTCATTTCTCCTCTTTGAAAATGAAAATCTTTACATTTTTAAACATGGGGATGTCTGGAATAAGCAATACTATTTAAATGAGAACCTCAGCTACTCTATGCTGAACCCCAGAAGGCTTTGCCAACCTTATTATTATAGTTTTGCCTGATGCCTTTCTTGTGGGAAAGGACAAGTCTCTCCTTTCATCTGGAAGGTTTCCCTGACCAGTATCCAGCAGCCATGCCAAAGCACGAGTGTCCCTGTCCAAACTACATGGCTGTAACATAGATGCTACAGAGGAACAACACACATAAAGCCTGGGAAGGAAATTTCTCAGTCATGAAATCACACATATGGCTGGTTTTTCCTCTGAAATCTCTGAAGAAACATCCAGTTTTTAAGACATATGGACATGAAATGGATCATTCTGTCTGCACATGTGAAATCACATTAGCTGTCCTTGAGGCTACCCTCATTATTCACCTGGATATATTGTGCAACCCATCCTCTGCTGAAAAGGTGCAATGTGAAAATAAATATGTGTGGAGATACTTACAAAACAGAATAATTCATTGATGAAAACTGACAATTGTGACTTCAAAACTTTTGTAAGATAAGTGGCATATTCAATAATAATAATAGCAATAACAATAATAATCCTAAATTTAGTCCATCAATAGTGGTTTTTAGTAATCTGCAGAACAATTGGCATAATTTTTAAATTCTCATTATTCATAAAAGAAAATTCCTGAGTAAATGATTCCACTTCAGGCCTATCTATGCAGTTCTAACCAAACTAGATTATAGTTTCTGTGATTAAAAATTATAGCTATCACTATTTAAAATTCTTTTAGGGACCAGATTGTTAACAAAGAAATAGAAGATTATTAAAATATTTCTGAAAGTTAGCACAAACAGGAATTGAAAATTGTAAGTACAATCAGTACATTTCAGTAAGTAGACCTCATATATTGGTATTTAAATGATGGATTTTTGAAGTTTCATCACAAAACATAACTGAATATAAGCTTATCTGCCTATAGTCTCTGAATTTTTGTCTAAAAATGAAGCTCAGAAGTTTTTTGGAAATTATTTGAGAAATGTTTTTAGATACGCACTTGTGAAAAATAAATGTTTTGTTTAGAGCATGCATTCTCGCAACTCATTAACAAATTGATTTAATCCTTATGTTTTTGGAAGGAAAAAACCTACTCAGAGTTAAAATAATCATTTTGACAGATATAAAAATGCCTAAAGATGGTCAACTAACACCCAACACACATTGAAATCAGTAAGGGCTATACATTACCAACATATTCAGCAGTCTAAAGACAAATATAATTTTATAATAAATGTCTACAATTTGAAAGAAAACTGTATTATCAATTTATGCGAATGAGATTATGTTCCTTGTTTGGGAAATTTAATCCACATCTGTTCAAGCATGTAAAAATGCCACTACTTCATAGACACTTCTACATAAAAACCTCATTATACAGTAGCAGTGCTGTATGCGAAGTTATTTCATGAAAAAAAAAAAAAAAGAATAAAAATGAAAACAAATATAACAATAAAACAATAACAACAACAAAAATAATTCACAGTATACCACAGGCTGAACACCATTTTCCATTTTGACATTTGTCTCAATGGATGAGTTAAAGGAATTTTCCACCAAAATTTCCAAGGATTTTGAGAAACATGTTAAGAAATAAGTTGCATGGAAGGAAAAGTACCATTTTTACTTCATGTTGTTATGTCTATTGGGTTTTAAATACTGATGGGTTTAGGTACTGTTAATTATTGCTAAAGCTTTTCACTTTTTTTCTATTCTTTTGATTTGACTGTACTTCAACTAGAAGAGTACTTCCTTGGGAGTTCATGTGTGACATACAACCATAAATATCTGGCATCTTTTTCAAAGGATAAGTTGTGGTGCATCTTCTAAACTACACAAGCATATAAGCTTCATCTCAAGATTCTTAAAAGTGCTTAAAAATCAATAATTGAGTGTTTTGTAAGAGCATCATCAACTCTCTAGTGATGACTTAAGAGGACTTTGAAAAAAGGTCATTGTATAATACTTGAGAAAGTGTAACTCCTCTCACCCTCAGCATTAAAACACCTCTTCATCTTAAAAATAATTGCATAATAATGCTCATGAAGAAAATAGTTTAGTTCCAGGTAGATATTGCATACTGAAATAGTGTTCATTGTTGGACAATTAAAATTTTGTTGTAGCCACTAGATACACAGCCTAGTGGGAAATTCTGATATATTGTTTGTGGAAACAATGTAATCCCCATCTATACCAAGTCTAATTCTCTAAAAGACTGTGCTCAAAAATTAGTGCAATTCAGTGCACTGTAGACAACAAGAGCCTTCAAATACATAAAAGATGGTACACTTCAGACTGCTGTAATTTGTTTTAGCCTTAAGAAGGTTTACTGAACTGGTTGCACATTGCTATTTTGACAGAAAAACATAGCTGATGGACACAAATTAAGCTTTGTTGCAGGCACTGTTCAACTGCTCTATTCATTCAATTCAACACATTCACCTATACCTAAATTGACAGACAACCTCAAAAGAAGAAAGCTTATACCTATTCTATTAACTTCCTCCAGACAAACAGAGCAGAGAAGTAGAATTTGCAATTTTTCAACTTTGGCAACAAATCCACCTACACTTCCTTTAAGTAACCAGGTTGTTTATTTGATCTGTGCCTTACATCTCTGTAAATCTGTATTAGCTTCGTGGAAACATTTCTCTTAATTTCAGAAGGTTTTAATACCTTCTTTATATCCTTCCACTGTATCTATTATGATGAACATTTACCCTAATGTCACATATAAAATGGTGTGAAATAATTAAACTTGCCTCTGTAAGTGAATTTTAAATTTGTAGTATTGTGTGGGTAAAGGTGGGGAGCTGCTTGTTTTAAACTTAGTTGGAATGGAAGCTATATTTCCCTGGAAATATTTAACATTAATATCAGGTTAGCTATTAGGCAGTGCTAATTGTGTTTTATTCCCTTACTGGTAAAATCTAGAAAAGAAATACAAGCTAAAGAAGAAAGCATAAGCTTTAGTTTTGAATATTCAACCATCTTGGCTTGTGTCATATCATAAACATGCTTCCAGCAATTCTTAACAATTCATTTAAGCCAGTCACAATAAGAAGCTTCTTACTGCTTCACTGGGAGGATGTACATTGTGACAGAGGCATTTTTAAGAATCCAATTTACTGCCATGTCCCTGAAGAACAGGGCTAGAATGAAGGGGTGTCAGGCAACTTTGAGAAAGTTTCCAGCTAATCTCAGGGTCTGAGGCTCCAGAAGGTTTGATCAACTCCAGATGCTCTCCCTCAAACTGGCTTCAAAGCCTTAAGACCCTCTGTGTTTCACTGGACATGTCCATAGTAAATTGTTGAGGATATGGAGAGGAAGGTGAATTGATTTCCATTGCAACATTAATTTACTATCATGAAAAAAGCATAGATGTTGTAGACCTATGTATTCTTATCCCAGGTGTGTCTCCATGTCACAAACAAATATCTCTACACCTTATACCATGTCAATACACTTCATTGCAAATTTCAATGCCTCTGCTCTCAATGTTCAATTTTCCTGCTTTACATCAGTTATTCCAAGGGAAAGCCTTCAGAAAATATGCAGGATTGTGGCACACAAGTAAATGGAATGAAGCTTATTTCTGTATAGATAATAGTAATTAATGGTAAGAAACGTACCACAGAAATTTTTAAAGCAAAACTGCTTTATTAGTTAACAGTTGAACATTCAGTAATTCAATTCAGAAGAACAAGTTTTCCTGGAAGGTTATGTAGTATTAGAACAATTGATCACCTGTTAATTCCTGTTTAAGGAAATAGGATTCACTAATTGTAAATGCTCAATCCACAAGAATTTCTTTAGTTCTTTACAGGATCTATAACTGGATGTACTCAGTTTTCAGGTACATTACTGTCTGATGGCAATAAGGACTTCTAAAACTCCCCCACCTTGCAAAAATAAAACCTTAACTACTGAAATTTTATTGCTAATGCAAATATTATTAGTTTAATTATATACTGCTACTGTAAACATATGATGCAAGAAATGCATAGATCAGACAAAAACTTAATACATATCTGATTTTATAATTGGAGAAATGCTTAACTCTATGTTTCAGGACTGAAAATGTCAGTCTTAGAGAATGGCTACTCAAACTGTAAGAGACAAGAATAACAAAGAATGCCAAAATAAAAAAATAAAACTACAAAATTCTCATAAGTTTTTGTTCTATCATCTTTTAAATTAATCTTTTAACTTAATGTTTCCTTTTTTAGAACAGAAATTGCTTTGACCATTTTTCATGTGAAACGCTTATCACAGCCTCCATGCATAAAAAAATGATGATATGAAAGATTCTTAAGAAGTGTTTTCATGTGAATGGCTTATAAAATCTAAAGCAAATTTCAGTTGAGATTTTGCTTCTATTTTCAATTTCTTGTAGCTAGCTGAGAACAACTGTTCTTGTCTTTTTCCCCCTTTCCAGTTTTCTTAGGTTTACTCTACGATATAATACTTCTGGGTTCAAGAAATTCATATTGACGCTAGAGAGAACAAACGTCTGACATATGTCCAATTGAGAAGGACTAAAACTTGTGATATTGTAAGGGCCTCAAGAGCAGCTCAAAGAACACTTCCTCTTAGGGGTGGTGGAGGTTATGTAAATCTTGTCAAGGGTATCTAATGCCAAATGCATGGCACAAGGCTGCTGTAGGGTGAGACTTGAGGTATTACTCAGTACAGCAAATCAGCACTGACTAGACTACTGAAAATGCTGGATAGATTATTCAACATAAAAACATGGCAAGAATTGCAGGAGCCATGCTACAGGTGTTGGTTAACTTTTCTTGTTTTCTCAGAACAGAAGATGACTGCTTCCTTTTCTTACCTGGTCAGATTTAAGTAACAAAGGAATCAATATATAAACACTTAGGAGAGACCAGAGGGTGAATGATAAATGACAAGGATCAATAGAACAAACCCTATCAGGCCACAATAAACCAAGCCATTTCTGAAAAAAAAAATTAAGAGATGGTTTGCTGGGTAAAGTGATTATAATTGTTTTAATAGATTTTTAGTAATGATTTTCATGTAGTCTGACCTGGAACCTTTATAGAAGAAACCAAAAAATAGGGCTGGGACACACCTCAGGAGGCTGTCTAGTCCATCCTACGTTCCAAGTAACAAGTGGCACATACCCCACACCTAAAATATTTGTCTAACCAGTTTCTAAAAGCCTCCAGCAACAGAGTCCACAGTCTCCCTGGGCAAACTACTCTGCTGTTAACTGTCAATTACAGCAAGATTGTTCTTGATGGTCAAACTAATCACATTACTTCTTGGCCTATCCAGAGATCTCTCTCTTTGGGCATTAAGTTTTTATGTATAGAAGCCCTAACATTTCTTCTGAATTTTATGTTTTCTATAATAAACTACCTCAAACTTTCATCTTTGCATACAATTCATCCTCTGGCCCACAGATTAAAGGCAACTGGATAGAACATGAGGGGAGATACTGAAGACGGAAATATAAAATCGTACTAATTCCAATATTACGATGAATATCCTACAGTCAGGTTTTGAGAATAATAATGAAAGCACACCATAGTTCCTCCATGAAGGAAAATGTTAACTTACCTAACAATTTTACAAGTTTCATCATATTCCCTTATCATTTGTGCAGGTATCATCTCCTAACTGCAGAAATGGAAGTTCAAAATCAGGTGTAATGACAATAGCTTTTTTCCTACATATGAGTATTAATAGCTCCCTACATTCAAATGAAGATCAGTATTAGTTGCATATGGGATTTAAAATAAGGTACTATGTAGCTATGAGGTATGTTCTAAACTCTTTCTTTAGAAGACAATATTTTAGATGCTATTATGGAAAAGAATCAGAAGTTATTGCGTTTGTGATCTATTTAAAAAAAATACATCTTGAATTCATATTGTAAATATTCCTATATACTACACTTTCTTTGACTTCTCAATCATTATGATGTCAATGGAAAAAAGTTTAAGTGTCATTTGGCTACTACAAAAGAAAGTAAAAAGACCACATTTTAGACCCATTCCATGTTTAAAATGTAAATATTTGGCATATTTATATAGGCTGGTAGCAGTCTATCTAAACAATGGAAATGGAGAAGTTCAGCCTGGAAACGGTCTTTTCAATGTTTTCTGTTAGTTATGAACATATAGCTGGTGCTGACCTTTTTTGCATCTAGTAGAAACTGAGTGAGGGACTGTGATATGTACTACACACACACAAAATATTGCATGAAGAGAGAAGGTAAGTAAAAACATCCTTCTGCGCTCCAAAGCGGCTTCCTACATCTTTGTTAGGATTTTCCAAGGGTAAAGGAAGAGCAAGAACTTCACAACTTATCTCACCGATCCAATTAGGGAATGAAACCCTGAGTCTGTTTGCTGCTCCCAAGGTATTGTACATAATTTTTGCAAATGGAGCTGTTGTACAAAATTTTTGCAAATTATGTCAATTTACTTTGTCCAAAAGAAAAGAAATTCTGCATTAGGCACACACACATTCAAGAATTTTACAATATCAAAGACCAAGTTGTCCATAATCAATTTTACATAATTAATTTAATTTCATGTTACCTTTGAAATAATGAAATACCATTTGGCAAATTAAGTCTGAAACTCTTCACCTGGCTTAGCTTAAGTGAGACCTTTAATTCAATTTTACTTCAGCGTGTTTTGCTAGTTAATTAAATGCAATGTGGTAATGCAGAGCTCAGTGGAGGTCTTTTCATCAGATAGAGCACCTGTCTCTCAGATGTTAATAGCTTCTTCAATATGCAGAATTTGGGGGTGGTGTGACAACATACATGGAGACAGAGGTATGACTGTAACCTGAACTTTGGTATAGATCTGTCTGCTTCCTACCTTATTGTTAGTTTTCATGTCTCTTCACTGCTTCTTGTATCTCACTTAACTCTTACTTTCTTTATATTGATGGAGACTTTGAAAGCAAAAAACCACTGTAAGGGCAGGAAATGCAAAGTATGGTCACTTTCTGCATCCTATTATGAAATAAAATCGCTCAGTATCCTTTGTGCAACATGAGGATTCATTTATTGATTCAGAGTACCAGCATTATACCAGAAAACTGTGTAATATATTGCTACCTTTCAACAACATAAAATGGGGGGAAGGGAGAAAAAGCAGAGAAAGATAAACTATAAACCAAAGAATTTCTTCTGCCAAGCAAACATCATCATCCTGTGGACAGACTCTGAAATGATACCTCCAGCAATTAATCATTTTTATAATAGAATCCCTGAGTGGTCTGACTTGGAAGGGATCTTAAAGATAATCATGTTCCAAGAGACACCTTCCTCCAGAGCAGATTGCTCAAATCTCTATCCAACCTCGCCTTGAATTCTTCCACAACTTTTCTGATCAACCTGTTGTGATGCCTCCTCACTCTCATAGTAAAGAAGTTATTCTAAGTACGTAATCTAAACCTACCCTAAATAATTTAAAGCCATTACTCCTTGGCCTATCACTATCTGCTCTTTCAAAATAATCCCTCAGCAACTATATTCTAGGCCTTCTTCAGGTACTGAAAGGCTCCAATAAGGTCTCTTGAAACCTTGAGTTGTCCAGGATGAGCAGTCCAATTCTCTCCACTTTTTAGAAGCTCTCCATCCCTCTAATCAGTTTTGTGGCACTCCTCTCGGCCTGCTCCAACAGGACAATGTCCTTCCTGTGCTGAGGACCCCATAGCTGGACTCAGCTCTCCAGCTGGGTTGTCATCAGAGTGAAGTAGGGGGCAGAATGCTTTCCATTGCCCTGCTTTTGACGTAGCCCAGGACACATTTGGCTCTCTGGGCTGTGAGCACACACTGCCAGCTCATGGCCAGCCTCTCATCTACCAGCACTCCCAAAGACCTTCTTGGCAGGACTGCTCTTCATCCATTCATCCCCCAGACTGTGCTGATACTGGGGATTGCCCCTTGCTCTTGGCTTTGTTGAATTTCATGTGGTTACCTTGGGCTTCCATACCAAGTTTGTAAAGATCCCTTTTCATTTTCCACCAGTCCCCATCTTGCAGTTTATTCTCTGGAGAAGTATGGAAAGAGAGACTGCCGCAGAAGACTGAGACAAAAATGCTGCTGAGTATCTCAGCCTTCTCCTCATTTGTTACCAGTCTGCCTGCCTTGTTCATCAGAGGGGTACTGCTTTCTTTAACCTTCCTTTCTGGCTGACATACCTGTAGAAGCACTTCTTGTTATTCTTTGCGTCCTCTGCTAAGTTCAGCTCCAGCTCCACCTTGGCTCTGCCTTTTATGTGTGCTGGAATATGGCCATTTCTGTGTTTCCTAAATTAGTCTTTTGGGCAGATAACTACTTCTATCTTTAAAAAATAACCCCTCATATTCAAGAAAATGAACATGAATAAAAAAGATGTACAGAAAAACCGTATTGATAACCATTGATAATGATCTGCAAAACAAAAAGCCACCTCATCATATTCTTCAATGGCCCTTTCCAAATGTTGGAAATACTTTTCTTTTAACACAAAAGTTATCTTCAGTCTAAATTGCCTCTCTCTCTAGGCTTTCCTACTGCCAAGAGACCCCTTAAGTCCCCCAGGTAGTATGTAAGCAGAAAATGGTAATGAATAGGAATCCATTTCTACATATCTGTGAAGACATGGATAGTTAATGACTAAATTATATTTGGGTACTCTAATTATATAAGTTCAGGGAATGCTCAGATTTAACACACTCCTTTCCTACTTAAAAAAAAGGTGAGTTTATGTGCTTTTTCCCACTATTCCCAGGAATGATATCTTATATCTTAGGGATCCTGTGCTTTTGAGTCAAGTATCATGATAATTTTTAATGAACTAAATAATTATAAAAACACCTACAACATGGGTTTGAGTTATACGTTTCACAGGATCTGAATTAAAGTTTCATCTTAGTGCTGGTGTACAAGCAGCCTTCATGACCTTTCTACACTTGAAAACACTCTCACGCAAGTCATTCACACCTTCCTGATGGAACTGTAAAGAGCAGCAGTCAAGGAGGCTGCTCAGGCACAAAACAACACTAATTCATATTCTGCTGTCCAGAACTGGCTGCAAAGGAAGTCAAAAGAGGTGAGCAATGAGAAGTTTCTGAAAACATTTCAGAGATGGACTGAAAGATGGTTCTGCAGCAGATTTGCTATGCTTCTAACTTTCCAGGAAAAACATAACAGAGCTCTAGCAATGTTGCATTTGGTACCTATTGCAGACAGAGGATAAATAAAGATTCTCCAATAGTCTTGGCAGACAAATTAAATGGCTGAACCCATAAGGAGAGGTAGAAAAATCCAATGTGATAATAAATCTCTCAAGTGTGACCTTATAATGCAGAGGGACAAATTAGGAATTCTCTTTCTTGCCTAGATTTTCAAACATGTTAAATACAGATTTTTTTTCTTTAGTTGTCTAACTCACACTCAGGTCTACAAAGAAATACATAATACACCAGTTAGGTCTCACAAAAAAAATTAAAATAACATGTCCTGTACTACAAGAAAAAAAAAAATTAATTCAAACCACAGAAGTAGAAAAAAGGGGTTCTGTGTGATCTGAAACCACCTCTGAGGATAACTTCTACTGTCACCCTAATTTTGTATTTACCAGATTCATAAGCTGTTAAAACATGGCATGGCACATGTATCTAGCTCTACAGTATTATATGTGTAACATTTGGAACCTTTATAAAAATTTCCTCTGGTGCAAGGTATAACTCATTATAAATGTTCAGCAAACAAACATACATTTTGCTTTTCAATGGGACTGAATAAAATTATATATGGGATGAAGCAAGAATCTTTAGGACAAGATAATGCTGCTGACACAGCTGTTCTTTAGCATTTCTAATAATAAAATCCCACATAACTCTTAGGTTTCCCAAAGGGGTAAGAAGATACCTGCTATCCAGTGAACAACTTGGCTCTAATTCCTACAGAATGCTTAAATATTCTCTTTAGCCTTCAGAGTTTTCTGTTGTCTTTTCCTTCAACCTATAAATTTATCCAGACATTCATTGTAGCCTTACCTAATATTCAACCATTATTGACCGTCTGCCTGAGGTTTTATCGATGAGCAGTATTTATTCACTGAAAAGTATAGTGATGAAGCAATAGTTAAAAACCTCTGCAAGTTCTGTTCCTGCATCTAGAAGAGGGGAAAATGTACTGGAAAAACCTCAGTCTTTTGTGTTTCTGGAAAATACCTCAATCTTTATTTATTCCCACAGCAGTAATAAGGAAAAAATAGCTTTGAAAGCAACTGTTCTTATTTTCAAAGTTAAATATCTTGTCATCATTCATATAGCTTAAAGAACAACATCAGGATTATGAGTCCTGAGCTTCTCAATTGGAATTGCACACCTAATTTGTGCAGCTTCCTTTCCCCACTGCACAGAGAATGAGAGAATTACTGGTTTATGCAGATCTGTCCATATATAAGTATAAATTGTTTATAGATATTAAATAAAAATTTCAACTGTGTTCATAGAATATATCTATTTACTGGAATAGTGCTGTAAAAAATGTAAAGCACCAGCAGAAACAAGACAACATGCTTAACAATGTAAGAAAGACAATAAAGTAACTGAGCAGCAAACACGAGAAGTTGTTTCCACTTGGTAATGGTTGTTGGGTCAGTTGTATTTTTCTAAGCAGAGGGCATTTGACCCTTCTAGTGAAAAGAATTCACTAAATTGCTTCCTGTTTCAGAATCTGTGAAACCACAGGGTGAACATCCTCAGGAAACCCAGGTAGGTTGACTATGGCCAAAGTGTCTGCTTCAGGAGATGCTTGTGCTGGCGGAAACTTAATTTGCAACAGAGTAAAGGTTGAAAGCTCAAAGATCATGAAGCACAGACAAAATAACAGTACAGGCAATGACTCTTCTGCTTTTGCAAAGCACATATGAACAAAAAGATGTCTGAATTCCTCTTCTGTACCACAGTGAAGAAAGGAAGTTCAAGGAGAAAATATCTACCTTTGAACAGGAAAAAAAAAAAAAAAAAGAAAAAACAATCATGCTAGCTTGTTGCTGAATTTCTAACTTAACAAAATAAACCTTACACAAGTAGAGCACATACAAGTGGTAAGTTTTACAAGATAAAGTAGGAAAAAAACCCACAGGCCTTTCCAAAGCAGAAGTTATTATATAGCAGGTATTTCTGAGGTTTGAGCAATTTCTACCTCTATTTTGAGGTATCAAATGCTGACCATTAAGTGACAATAATCAGAACATAGATGGAATTCATAAAACTGGAGTTTGTCTGAAGTATGACATACTGAAGTATGTCTCAGTCTGTTGGAAAGTAAATTAAAAGTTTGAGTTTAAGTGATGTCTTCTGATTGCGTCTAGGTAATCTCTGTTGGCCACATCCTCCAGTCCTGTACAGTCCCACTGCTGAATAGTGCCCAACCTCACAAAAATACTGACAGCATAAAAAAGTGTTGTAGACACACACACATAGTTCCTGTATTCTTTTTTAAGTTAGGTACTATTTTTAAAGTATAAAGAAGTATTTAGTTTAGTTTTAGGTCAGCAATTTCATCAACAGTTACACATATCACATGAAATAAGTACCCAATTTTTCTTTACTCATTTACTTTCAAATTAATTTTTTTAGCTTATACAGAAGCTAGATCTGAGACAGTCCCAGTCACTGAGGACTAGTACTTAAAAAAATATCATAGGGGCAAATAAAATATATTTTTTAATTCTATTTTTCATCTGGTAAGATAGTATAATTTTATTTTATCCATGGATTTGGTGGGGTTTTTGATTACTTTAAAAGTTTAATTTTTATTACATTTTTATGTCTTCTCTTGCAATAGTAACATGGTGCTTGACATTAGTAGTCAACTATTTAGTGGCAAGTTTGTACCCAAGACCAACAACTTGTACCATAGTACCAATAACTATTGTGCCTGCTCTGGGAATTAAATTTGCCAAACATTGTCAAAAACTTTAAGGCAGACTCTGTTATATATATCGAGTATCTGTGTCTGTTGTTTTCTTGTGCTGTAGGAATAGGAGAGACATTTATGTGGCACTTTTATAATCAGAACAACTTATTTTTTATATATATAATAAATATATAAATATATTTATTATGTAAATAACTTTGTTGACAATATCACAGTTCACCTAGAAACTTTGTGCCTGGAATTTTCATTAACATCTATCTGTAGCTCAACATACTGCCAGAGAAACCCCAGGAAAACATATTTTCCTTTTCAAAAAGGAATTTCTCTTTCCCTGAATTGCTAGCAACATAAGCTCTTCTCCAAATGTCTTCATAGACAAACAATGCAAGAGATATTCTGCTTTAAGGAACAGTTTCCTCAGCAGCTCTATGTATTATATTTAACCAACACTTGCAACAGATGCACTGACATGAGAAGTGGAACTGATCTGCGTGAAAAGGGTGCCTACTGTGCTGAGCACCCTCAACCACACCAGTGTTGTCATACTTTCCTCAACAGGAGGTAACCCACTACAGCAGGTATTAAAGTCCCCTGTGCTGTCCAAGAGCATGTTTTCACCCTGTCTAAGGAGATCAGTAAAAGATGCAATCACATCATAAACTTGTGTTCTCAGAAATATTAGCTGGACCAATAGAATTCCTGAACTAAGCAGACCACAAAATATCTTATTACTGTGTGACATCCACACAAGGAGTATGGGAGTTGTATCTGTACAGTCCACCAATTTAATTAAAGGGCGATCTTGATGCATGGAAGAAAATATTAAGTATGCACACTGTGAAAATGCCCGGCTTTATGCTTATTTCAAAACAAGGAACCAACACATTCCTAGGTAAAAACGTTTGTCTGTGTGAAACATTTAACTCCATGTATTCAGGGTAATTAGGATTCGATCACATTAAATACAAAAGCTATGGTTTGGGAGATCTTTCTTCCTTCTGATCTACAAAGTAGAGCTGTAATCTTAGAATGGTTATTGTTCTCAACAGGATGACAAATTTCACCCTAAATTTAGAGAATCTATATTTAAAGTCTGAAACCTAAAGAATCAGAAGTTTTCAATAAGAAGTTCATTTCTGCGTAGCATTTTGCACACAAATGTACTTGGCTCAAACTAAAATAGATGCCACAGAGTCAGACAGGAACCCAAAGTCCTCCTTAGTTATCACTGTCACTAAGAAAGGGAAGTAAAAATTAAGCTTGACTCATTATTCCATTGATGTAGAAAGCAGGAAGGAAGCCAGTTGATGCCACTGCAAAGTGATAAAAACAGTAAAGTAGTCCATCAGTCTCTACTAATTAAATGAATAGATACATTTGGGGTAAATAAACATGTGTGATAAACCTGCTGAGTTGTAAAAGAGTATTCATACATTGTACAAAGCTGCTTTAGAAGTTTAAGTACCCAGTGTGTTTTTTAAAGCTCTAAAAAATAGGATAAGTATTGTATAGCAGAATCTACTAAAAAACTCTGAAGAGAGGTATCAGAAATCATAATTAAGATGTGTAACTTTTCCAAATGGCTAAATTCAAAGTTGATGTATAACTCCTTAAGTTCTATATGCTTATTTTAACCAGGGGTATATGCTCCCAAGCTGAAAACTAAATTATGATAATAAGGCTTTATTTCCTATTTATAAACAAATCATTTAGTTTGATAGCACAGTGTAATGCAGAGTTAAGAAATGCGAGAGGTTTAGTTGGATTACAAAGCAAATTAACAATGATAAGGGTTCTAAAACAAGCTTAATTGGTATTTCATTCTGCTATCACTTAAAATACTTTAATTCTGTTATCAGTGGTATCAGTTATCAACCGACTATCCATCATTAACTCCACGTTAAAATTGCTGGCTGCCTTCTGTTATAATTTCTTACTGTAGGTTTCACTATGAGATACCTTGGTGCATGTATTAGAGTGCAATAAACTCATATAGACATTCCACTCTCTCTAAAACCCAGAAAAAAATTTAAAAATTAAAATAACCCAAAAAATCCCAACCCCACAAAGGACCTAGTCTTCCAGCAGAAGGAAGAATTTGGATTAAAAACATTTTCTTAAATGTAAAAATATCAAGGTGGAAACTGTCCACTGGAATTAGCACACTAGGGAATTTTTAAAGAACTAATAATCAATGATCTTTTCCTGAACTACTGGATGAATTTAAACCAGATGAATTTAGATCAGTTGGCTGTTAGGGAAAACCCCTGAAAATCTAAATTCCTTTTCACAGGTAAGACTTTGTTATAAATATGAGTCAACTACAGCAGTATGCCTCAGTTACAGCAGCCATTATTTCTATGTGTGATGTCCACAAGCAAGATATCAAGGGAAAACTTTAAAAATATATAAAAAAAAAAAAGTCTTAAAGGATATGCAAAAGAATGAGAATTTCTGTTATTGCTTATGAGTATCTGCTGTATGGATTATCAGAGGCCTTTGCTCTCACAGGTTAGTTTAGTTTGTCATTTTTCACAAGCCCTAAATGTATGTACAGAAAATGATAGAAAACAAACACTATTACAAATTATGAAGTAATGAGAACAAAAATTCCAGTTACAGGCAGATTAAAAAAAAAAACAACCCCCCCCAAACAGGAAAACAAAAACTCCCAAACCAACCAACCAAAAACAAACACCCAAAACCCACAAGCAACAAAAAAACCCCAACAACAAAACAACAACACAAAAAAACCCAAACAACAAAAAACCCCAAACATACAAAAAAACCCCCAAACAAACCAGAAAGAAAAAAAATAGCACAAAATGTTCTCTCTCCTTTTTTTTAATGTTCTCATTTTTCTATGTCTAGGAAAGGAACCAGTCAAGATCAAAAGTACACTGTGTTCTAAATTAAGACAGAGATGAGTGGAAATGTGTTTTTATTGTGTGCTAAATGTGTTGAAGGAAAAGTTTGAGAAAGAATGGAGGTCAGATTAGGAAACCGAAAATTCAATAATAGATGTTAGATTAGATTGAGTAACAAAATATCTGAAGCACTGATGTATTAAAAACTCAACCAAGCAACAGAGAAATCTAATGCAAATTTGTTTGCTGCTCATAACATAATGTAATTTGAGCAGATAAGCCCATTCTGCTGGAATGCCAGAAAATAGGTTAATAAACACTACCTGTTTGAGCGTATCTGTGTCTTATCACAGCCACACTGCTGCTCCCACCAGCATTGGAGCCTGTCCTCTCCCTGAGCCAGGGTGTGTCCAGTCAAACTACTAATTATTCACTGAGAGAAAAGCTGCCTCTGTGATTCCTCCCCCCTGCAAAAAATCCCTTCACATATGCCACACACACACCCACAACCCCCCCAAACTAAAGAGCATGAGTATATCTCAAGGAAGAAACAGCAAACAGAGTAATGCTTCTCTTGTCCTTTCTACTGCAATCCTCCTAGTTCTGCTCCTGAGCTGACAGAAGCTCAGTGCAACCCCCATGTTATTTGTTTTCCCAGGTGCTTTCCTATCCTTCCCAGATTCTCATCGGCTAATAACAAATGCAAGAGAGGACAAGACCATTGACTATTTATTCCAGAGAGGGAAAACATCACTGCCTTTTTAGGTGATCCAGGGAAATAGTGCTCCCCTCACACAGCAGCATTCAATTTGCAACTCCAGTAACAAAAAGCAGGGAAAGGAACAAATGAAGTAAAGAAAAGGAATGACTCTCACTTCACATCTCACTGCCTTGAGTAGTGGGCCAAGTAAATCAGAGAGAAATCTGCTTGTACAAAGGGGTGATGTAATGCTTTCCTTCCTCATTGACTGAGGGAGTAGGAAGAAAAATGATGGGTTGCAGCTTGTCTGATTTGCTATGACTTTAGATGCTAGTTAAAATGCAATTTGTATCAAGAAAATAATTTTTTTTAAGAAAAAAACCAAAGCCCACTTATACTGAAGAGAATCAAATCCTATGATCTATTCTATTCCAGAAGTCCATCAGTTCTCCAGGAGCACTGCTCCTTTTTTAGGATGTGTGTTTGTGTAGCATGAAGTGTACAGCAGACAGCAGCTTGAGTGACAAAGCTCAGTTCTCACCTGATGACCAAAGAAAACTTCTGAAATTCAAAGTATACTTTGAGTATGCTCATATATGAAATACTGAGTCATGAAATACTGAGTCATATGATAAACAAAACAATATATTTCTTGAAAATTTGCTTGAGAAAAGGAGTAATCTGCAGTTGATCCTGGAACAAAATAGAATAAGTAGCAGATAAATCTAAGGATGAATGTTTTTATTCAGTAGTGTAAGGTTCAATTAAAAAACTAGAAAACTAGAAAACGTAGACAGACCCAACTGCTTCCAAAATTATAACACTTTTATTTTATAGTATTGTTAAATTTCAAGAGACAACATCTATTGGATCAAATACTACCCAGAAATCATCAAGATTTTTTATCATTATGAAAAATAGATATTTATTCACTTTCCTGTTTTTCTAGATTTATATTCTCAAATCACTGCAACTCCTTTGAAGCTGTAAGGATTCATATATAAATCAAGAAAATTAAATAGTATTTTAAAGAAACACAAAAAAACTTATTTTTCTGTATTTCCCAGAAAATACAGTTTTGTATGAAGAAGAGGCATCTTTGCTGAAAAAAATAAAAATAGTTAAATGCTACCACCAATCAGTTGGGGGTGAGAGATGAAATGAACATTTTTAGATGGGAAGAAAATTACTGAGGTGCACTTATTCCCGAAAGATATTCTCAGCCTGAGGAGTTCCAGCACCTGGAACTCATTTGCAGTGATTAAATATCTGTATTGTTACACAAAAGTGAAATCTAATTCCATGAACTTATGAAAAATTTTCAAAAAGCCTTATATTTATTTTTTGAAAGACAAGGAAGCAGAGTGCTCAAAGACTTAGAGACTGAAAGTGATGAAAACATGAAAGGTAATCTCTAAGTTTTATTGCCAGATGTTTCTGAATTAAGGGGTTCCAGACAGTATACCAGACAAGCAGCTATAGAAATGAGACCAAGAATAGTTTAGTAGTTTGTTGCTATCCTTACAAAATCTAAGCCTCAATTTTCCCTCTGATTTTTGCCTTATTGCTCTGGTAAATCACTTGTTTAATTTTTTTAATGATGTGAGCTCTCTAATGAGTCAGAAATTTCCCCTGATGTCTCTTGTGCACCTTCTGTGGGGCTTCTCTTCTAGTTTTCTCTCCATTTTTTATTTCAGGTTTCAGAAAACTAAACCACCCCTTTGTTATATACTCAAAAATTTCCCTGAATTTCCTATTGAATCGACATGCATTCCAACTCAAAATCAAAAATAGGCTGGAATAACTCACCACTGCCATAAAATAGGTAGTAAGTAGAAGACCTAGGTCAAAGATAGCATTGAGGTAAAATCATTATATTAGTCTGATTATAAACTTACATACAGACTTCTGCAGTTGTTATTCAACATATAAACATTCAGCTTCATTTGACTGATGTTAGATGAACAGAACACACCTTTCTATATTCTTTAATGAAAAATAGTTCCCTTGCTCAGCTGGATAATGCATGTTCCCATTCATCCTGAGTTACTAACCCATGCAGATGAGAAGGACTGAAAACAAAAAGGGATTTAAAATATTGGTTGAAATGCAAGGAAATTTCTTTCCAATCAAGGGCCTCAGGGAGCGCCTTTTTAATCTGTAAAATTGGAAATAAAATTAACCTGAGTAACCACTCACCAATCCATAAATCCTAGGCTTTGAAAACAGTTTCAAGGCATTGTTAAAGGGACATCATTTGATGATGTTGAAATTCATGAGACTCACTGTCTTGAGTGGACCTAACTTCTGCATGGATGTTAACTACTCTCTCATACATATGAGCAAGCAAATAAAAATAGCTAATTGAGCTATTTCCTCTGCAGAAGGGGAAGAAAGAATTATTACTATTTTGTCTGTAGCAGCTGATTATTTTCTGATCACTTATGAAAATTTGGGTAATGAAATTTGTCTCAAAAAAAGAGCCCCATTACAGAGAAAACTCTAAAGACATGTCACAATGGTGATAAATCCATTGTTTTAAAGAAATCATTCACATACATTTCATCTGTTTAAATCATCTACCAAGCTGCTGTCTTCTTTGCTAGCAACCAGATTGCACTAATTTTAGCAAGCTGAGGAAATATTTAGCATTTTATTTGAAGTATTTAAGAGAAAAGACAATTCCCAAAAAGCTGAGTTGGCTCAAAAACCCCAGAATTTTCCACTTCAATGCAGGCAAGTGACAAGGATACTGTGACACAAGAATTTTCCTTTTAGGAGTCCAAGAATCCTGAATTCCATATATTGGAAATACCATATATTATATATACCACATTTGCAAGTTCTCTATGTTAAGAGGCTCACAAGTGAATCTTGCAGTCATTAAGATTTGCAGTCAGCTTTTGCTGTTAGACCACTCTTGGTCTATGCTATGTAATTGAGTAACTTTGCCTTCTTGCTACACCAGATCACTCAGGTGTTTTTAAAGATGTTTAGCAGCTTCTAGGTGAAATCTCTGAGGAGCAGAATAGGTAGGAGGAAAACAAACACCTGATTATTAAACAACCATTTGCTGGTTTCTTCAAAGTCCAATTCTTCTGATATACATGGGTGAATGAAAATCTTTTTGTTCCTTCAAGACAGAACAAATATTTTCTCTCATTTTGTGAAACATAACCTAAAGTAATTATTTTTCTCTCATTGTGGAGATAAAGAATAAATTTCAGTAAATCGAGACAATGCCTTTACAACTTACATTTTTATGATGCAAGGGAACATTATTTTTCAAGACACAGTATAGCCATACTTAGATAGCTATACATACCTACATAAAATACAAAAGCTTTACTTGCATAGTACAGTTTGTTGACAGGAACCTTAGATAGTACAGGCTAAGCTGGAGCAAGAGCCTAACTGCAATTCCATATTTTGGTTTCTGTACTGTCATCATCTCTGTGCTCACTGGGGCACCTAGTGCATCCCCCAAGACAAGACACTGTTGTATTATTTCCTAGTCTCGCATTAGTTATGTGTAGTCCCTTTTGGAAGAGAACTAAAGATCTCACTGGAGAATTATCAACACTCAGAAAATTTAGACTGAATTATATTACAAACTCAGGCATGTAGACCACAGGAAAACTGTGCTTTAACTTGCATTTCAGACAGCAAATTTTTAAACATGGAAATGCACAGATGGTTTAAAGCAAGCCCCCAATCTGAGTAAGTTATTTTTCTGAGAAATTGATGAATGTAAACAAAAACAGCAAGAATTTGTGCTCTACATGTCAGTGACGAAAACCAGTTATGGACACAGTCATAATTTGTGACTACATTCACAAGCCCTCTTTAACACAACAGAAGGTGACACCATGACTGGAGGGATGCAATGGATGAATGACATACCATTTGACATGAAATAGACAAAAGCTTCTGCTGGAATAGGGAAATCTCAGAACATAAACACACAAAATTTATGGAGTATATCAAGGAAAACTTTTTGCTCAAGCAATGAAGATGCAGTGAGGGTAATACTTTCTTGGCATACCTAGTACTCAGAAATAAGCAAGAACTGGTTGGGAATGCAATAGTTAATGATAATCATGCAAGAATTGAGTAGGAGGCAGAGTTTAAAGTCCTTAGAGACATGAAGAAGTCAAATAGTCAAGTAAAACTTGCAGTCAGAATCACATGAGCAACTGACTTGAAGGAGGCCAGGTGAGCTGGTTGACCTCCAACAACAGAAGAAGAGCAAGGATTGTCCGTTCCAATGTGCCAAAAGGTCAAGCACAGGAAGCCAGCTTGCCTGAATAGGAAACTTCTGCGTGAGCTCAAACACTAAAAGGAATTGTACAGAAATTGGAAGCAATGTTGAGCTACCCAAAAATATTTCTCAGGCATTCAGTTGTAAAATTAGTAAAACCAAAGCTCAGCTGTCAAGAGTTACAAAAGAAGCAGTGAAAAACTTATTGTTATCTCTGACTAAGTGTAGACCCATTGCTGAATGGGGCAGAAAACTTAATGACAGAAGACAAGAAAAGGATGGGAAACATGATGTTTGCTTTGCTTTGCTGTAACTTGTAAAAGCTTCATTCAGGTCAGCCCCTAGTACTGGGGAACAACACTAAGACATGTATTACTTGTGTTAATATGAAGCGTGGAAGACTCAAAGCAATTTTAACATGCAGATCCATGGTATCAAACTGATCTCCAGGGGCAGCTGATGGAGCCAGAAAATTTCACTGAGATAAACTCCTTCAGTCACTGAAAAAACTAGCATGTGTGGGAGCTTTCTGAGGAATGGAGACAGGCAGTGTCACACCAGTTTTCAAGACAGACAGGTCTGGGTCTCTGCAGATTGATCAGTTTAACCACTAGAGAAGAGAACAGGCAAAAGGCGTATTTTGCAGGAAGGGAATATCCAGTTAGACACTAAGAAGAGCTCTTCCCCAGGAAGGTGATCAGACACTGTGGTAGAGTCAAACTAGAATCTCTACCCTTGGACATATTCAAAACTCAACCAGACAAGGCCTTTGTCCAACCTCAGAGACATTAGGCAAGACTGTTTTAAGCAAGAGGCTAAGACCTGATGATCTTAAGAGGTATGTATCCAAATTATTCTGTGATTGTGTTTTGTATAAGAATATCTCAAAAGAATTCATAAGGACTAATTACTAACTAGTAATACAATTAAATTAATACAATAAAAATCAAAATGGAAGTTTCTAAGTTAAGTGGGAAAATTTTTGAATAAAATTAATAGGATTTGGGACTGGACAAGATCAAAATACAGTACTACTACCTTTTAGAAAAATCATGTCTTCATTATGCTGCTGTAGAATTCCCATGCATTCTACATGTTGATGAACTAGAAAACTAAATAAGAGCAACCCTAGCCTTTCAGAAAATAAGGACACTTCTCTTTTTAACAAGTCAGTAACTGGTGGCTTTCAACAATTTGTGTATCTAGGAAAAATAAATGTGAAGCTCTCATGCAATGCTACAAAGGAATGTGAGATCTGGATGCTAATTAATTTCGAAGCCTTTGAAAATGTCGCCGATATTTCAAGCTCTTTTTTTTGTTGTTTTTGTGTTGGTTTGTTGGGGTTTTTTTGCCAGTACCAAAAGGCATTTCACAATGGGGAAAAAAGTATCCTTAATTCTGTAGCCAAACTGTTGCAAGTGACTGCTTCATCTGTCATTTGCTCTATCAGTTGGCATTCCTGCAGATAAAAGAAGTCTTGGTGCCATGAGATGAGTAAGAAATTGGGTCCAATATAGTATGCTAGCAGACTGATTTTTCTGTTTTACACGCCTTCATATATTGAGTGGGATGTGACTGCCAAATGAAATCCAGAAGAAATAGTGGATTTGAATGTTAGCAGAGATGGGGAGGTTGGAGGGATGGGGGAGGGGAGACAATTAACATTATCATTAAAGCTGCCTGCAGTTGTAACTATATTTCAGTTTGAATATGCAGCACAAGGATTTCTGGCATTTTACACTGTCCCTCTCTCTCTTTTGCTTTGCATACTTAGTTATTAAGGTAGTATCAATGCAATAATGATTAATTTAAATGGAGAAAAATTTGGATTTAAAGACCAAATCCATAGTTCTATTCATTGAAACTGCACCTCTTAATTAGCTGTTACATTTAATTTACAACTATTACATTTATAGCAGTCTCCACTTCATAAATATATTTATATATATATAGCTATATCTTTATATTTCATAAAAGATTATTCTTTTGTTAAATGGTGTCATCTGGAAAAAGAGTCAATAATCTGCAAGTCTCTTGTGAAATGCTGACAGAAAACTCATTAAAAACACTGAAGCAACTATTTCAAAAGCAACACTTGCCCACTTCACACAGTGGTTTCTAAAGTAAACAGAGGTATCATGAAGGACAATGGTATCAAATACATGTAAGAAAATGACATATCAACAGCTACATAAAATACATTAATTAAGAACCTCCTTCTATGCACTAGAGCACTATAACTGAGGCTGAGTGCTTGCAGCCTAAGTGTCCAATGCATCATAGTCAGTTTGCTCCTCTCCTGCATATCTCTGCACTCTTCCTTGACTGTTCTGGAAGAAACGGAGTGTCCTGAGAGTTAAAGTTGGAGGCTTGGTACAAAGCACCTTCTTAGCTTGCCACAAAATCCCTCATTTCTTCATTTGTCAAATTCAAACTCAGTGAAATCCATCAATTAACAGAGAAATGCAAGTCCTTGTCCTGAGGCAGTTATTCCCCATAAAACAGTCTATCTGCACATTCCTTCTCAAAAAATACACTCTCGGCTTGCTCCAATGTTCATAGTATACCAGGTACCACAATAGAGAGATCTTAAAAACTGGAGAGTGAGGGTACAAGTCCTTTAATGTGGACCTCTTTTTAGGCTGGTACTTGAGTGGAAGCACCCTTAGCTCCCTCTCCCTTGTTAGAAGGGTAGCACAGACACCCTATCCCTATGGTTTCATTTACCGAAAAATCTTGCCCTCTTTTCCTTTTTTTATTTCCCCCTCCCTTCATCTGATTGAATTCTTCCTCCAAAATTTGCAAACCATTTCAGGCTTCAGAAAATGAACCACTTGCCAAATCACATAGATGTACAAAACATCCACTCAGGCCCATTCAAAAGGCCCACCCCATTGGTATTCACCGAGAATAGCACACGTCCTTTCACAGGGCTGCGACATTGTTGGTCTAGTGCTGGTCTTTCAGCTGGTAATAAATCAACTCTGCCAACTCCAAGACAACTATTCCTATTTACCTCCACCAGGAACCTGTCCCCAGTGCCGAAATGTCGATCTGATGAGTTAGTATCTGTTTCCCCCAAATTCCTTCTGGGCATTGGTTGTTTTTCTCTTCACTCTTCACACTACTGTGTGAAGTCATTAGGTAATGTTAAGCATTAGAGACTAATTTTAACTGTGAGTGTAGCAATCCTTTAGATCAGCTTTGGTAAGCAAAGGAAACATCAATCATTCAGAAGAAAAAACTCGTGTATAGATAATGACAGATAATAAATATGTCTGATGGGACAAGTTTTTCTTTAAGTCAGTTCTAGTAGTACTAAGACTATTTTGTTGGAATAAAGTGAATACAGTCAGATGCTTAACTGCTTTCTTCTCTTTACAAGAATTCTGCAGATATTTGATTTTTTTGGTCAATATTTGATACTACAATACCAAAATTATATAAGATTTCAAATATTGGATACAGTTTCAGATGCAACTCATTTCTTATTTCACCTTAAATGAGATGTCCCTTAGAGTGATTTGTTTGGTCTGCAAGTGTGAGACAGAACCTATATTTATCTTTTTCCAGAAAATGAGAGACAGGATCTGATCTCCTTCAGCGAATCTTTTAATGAGGCCAGTTATCTTGTGATGTGGACATCATTATACAGATATTAAGATCAATTTTTAGAAGAATAAGCTTCTCTTGTTCTGTTTAAGGTTTTGCTTTTTTTTTGCCCCAACATTAATGGATGCTTATTTTTTTTTCGTCTTCTCAGTAACATTTTTGATGTTTAGCTTCAAAAAGAACTAGTTATTATAAAATAAGGACTTATAAGCTTTGGATAAAATACTGTAAGTGTCCAACTTGTCAATGTTTCTACAAATTCCTTTAACTTGGCTTAGACTATATGACAGTAACAAGAATAGAAAGAATTGTTTAAAATTGATGTGCACAACTGCATATCAATGACAAATATTTTTATTTCTGTGGACTTTTTTTTCTTCTAGTATTTGTGATTATGATTTAATTTTGTAAGTCACATGTGTTGTGAATTACAGACAAGTCACAATATGTCCAAATAAAATTAAATCATTCCCTAGGATTAGCTTTCAGAGTAATTCCCATTGCTAAATTCTTTAAAGCAATAAAACATTGCACTTGTGAGATAAGTTTTGCATGCTAAAAGCTTAACCCTGGTGTCTTTCGTCAGGTAAAATTCTCAGCAAAATTCTCTGTATTTGGAGTTAGAATTTTACCATAGCAAGGACTACAAGACTGAAGAACTGATACCTCTCCTTAACCTGCAGTTATGAGTCCTTTGGCATTTCAGTGCTAATCTAACAGCTCTTTTGTTAAACTATAGAGCAGTGAGAGGGGGGTTTTATGCTTTGTGTTATATTGTGAAAACATTAGCAAATGAAATAAAAGTGAATTTGGCTTTTTAGCACTTAGAATTATTCACTTTGAACTGTAAATTATTTATGGTACTCAAAGAGACACTTTGTAAATAACAGGAAAACCTCAGAAATCAAATGCAGATTGTGGTATTTAGTCTTGTCTTGCCATCATTAACCATTTCAGTTACACAACATGTTTCAATAAATCAAGCACATCTTTTAGACATCTCTCCTAAAGGAATTAGAAAGCAGCAGAAATAAATGAAGCTGTCTACAAGTGACAGCTACAAAAGGAAACCCAGAGAAGGAGTGGGAAAAAAAGGTACTCCTGTGAGCAGATGATAAAGCAGATGCTGTAAAACAACAGGGGGATTGCACCATTTCTTCTCCAGAACTGATGATCGTTTGATAAACAACTAGCCATGGTCCTGGAAAACCCTGTCCATCAGTGCATATCGGTACAAATTAGTGATGACATGTCCTGATTAAACTTGCTGTGCTGTGAAATGCAACGCATTATCTGCATGGCAGTAAGTGAACAAATGCTCTCAGGGAGTAAAAGAACAAGCAAAGTCACACATCTCAGGTTAGGTCCCAAGTCAAAGTAGCCTATGATGAAGTAGATATTTAATTGAAAAAACTGGTCTTGACTTGGAGGTTTTGCAGGCTATAGATTTTTGTTCTGTTCATTGAAAAGAGTTGTCTTGCTAAAGCCCTTTCTGTAATCTATAAGTAAGTTTTCAAAACCTTCAGTCAAGCTCTTGAATCTCTTCCTCAAGCAAACCTTAAATAAGCTTGCATCCTGTGTACACTAACAAGAAGTTCCCCTTTGGAATAAACTGAAAACTTCAAATAGTAGTGGCGAGACCACAATACCACCCAACATGAACTGAGTAAGAACTAAGCAAGTTCTCAATGAGAATTTGAGAGCTCCCCCAAAAGTTCATTTTCTAGAGTAAAAAACAATTTTATAATTCTAATGCAAATAAAATAAATGTTAAAAAAACTTTCATTGGGATTTTCCATGTCTAAGATACAGAGGGAAAACCTTTTTGTAAGAGCTAGTTATTTACTTTAAAAATGGAAGTCACACATTTAACAGCACTTCATTTTCTTTGCTTTACTAAAGCACTTCTGACATAACTGACAAAAAATTCTCTATAGAGAGTTGAGAAAGTTTTGCCTGTTAAAGACAGGTTCGCTGAATTAAAGATCTCTTCCAAAATAGGTAGGTTGTCTTGGGGATGGGAGCCAGACTTTGCAATTCATACTGCTGCTGAAGGGAAGGACTACTCAAGACAGTAAGATTCAGTACAGCTAGCAGAATCTGGAATTTCTTCTCACATCTGTAAAACACATTGATGGCTGTAGAGTCAAACCAGATGAGGCATCCTTAAATACTTTACAGAACAATTCCTTATCCTGATCTTACTTTAACTAACCTTCCAGGCTGGGTTCTAATCTCATGTAAGATCTAGAACAATTTAGCTGATTCTTGTGAAATTGCATTACAATGAATGAGATTCCAGACCAAATATTAGCATTTCTGCCAAGGAAATGCACAAATCATCAATAGAGGTATTTCCTCTACACTTTCATTTGGGGAACAGACTGCAACAAAAAAGGAGAAATATATCATGGGATAAGTAAAATATTTAATCCTTTTAGAGTTTAGCTTCTCTCTGCTTACTACCTGGCCTGCAAATGGATGGAAGGTGAAACATTCATTTCCCTTACAAAAAATATATTGTAAAGAAATAATATACAGTAAGCTCTATGAAATTTTCCTTCCTATGTTAAGAAGATCTGAAGATCTAAGAGAAGAATTAGCTGGACAGGAAAACAAAGAAGCAAGGCATGCAGCTAGAGACAGTGATGAAAACACATTGAAAAGATTTGTCCAAGAAGGCACAAAATATCAGGACTAACCTTTTAACTACTCTTAAATACTTCTCCTAAGTTTTATTAAAAGGTGTCAGGCCAGTGAGCCACACTAGAGAGGGGATGGGGTCACCAGTATTATGTAGACTTAAGACAGTGCTTGCTTCATAAAGGAGACTGAGAAGGCTGCAGAAACCCAGGCTACTGAAAAAGCAGCCGATACAGGAGGCTGCAGCCAGTGTTCCCCTCACCTGCCTGCAGAGTGACAAACCAGGCATAGCCTGGCTCAGGGAGTGCCCTCAGCTTGTAGGAAACCTCTAAAACAGAAAAATGAAAGACAATGCAACTTTTATCCCCCCCCTCTCTTCTTTCACTTGGACTTCAACCTACTTATTTTATTTCTGAAACAGAGGTTTTAATTAAAGCTACCTTCTCTACAATGCACTGAACTTCACCTCTGTTGCAAATAACACATTAATTTCCCCTGACTCTGAGTAATCTTACTTTCTCTCTTTTATCCCTGAAAATATCTTGCCTGGGTGAACACCAAGGGGAAATAACAGGTAGGGGCAACAAAACTGAACTACCTTACTGGAAGTTATGACAAACTCTGCATTTTGTTATTTCTCTTCATTTTTAATACATATACTTGTTTATTCTTGCAACTTCCCCCATTAAGTTATGGAGTAAGCTTTAGCAATGCAGCTTCTCACTGGAGGAATGGAAATGAAACAAGCCACAGAAGGCAGACAGCAGATAAATATTGAGAGAGGAGTATGTGATCCATCCCCTTACAACAGTGGCACCCTGCCAAGGAGGGCACTCTAGCCCAGGAATCTCTCTTTGTGGTCTCAGGTAGTCAGATTTAGCCTTCAAGCTCTAACCTTGCATGCCCATATCACAGTTAGGGTATTTTACCTGAAAATTCAAGTCAAAATCCAGACTAAGTTTCTTTGCATCTTTCTTTCTTATCCTGGATGAGATCACTAGCCAATCAATTAAATGTTAAAAAATTTGCAAGGCCAGCTTCCCTGGGATATTCAGGAGAGAAAGGAAGCATGCAAACTTGGTCTATTCAGCATCTTCTTAAAAAGTCTCCAATGTTGCTGGATCTGGGATTACACTTGTCCATCACACCTTTTTTTTTCCTTTTTTTAGGCAGGGGGTTATTTTGAATTTTAAAGAAGCACACCAACAGGGCTCTTGTGAGAGAAATATTTTATAATTTCTTCTATTTGTGATGAGAATGCAGTGGGAAGAATTGAAATTTCCATATAACCCAGTTGCATGGTGATTGTTGGTATTGACCAACAGAAGAGAGAATGAATGACAAAAGTTTCAGAACAGTAAGCTAAAACTGTGACAGAGTGAATCTTCTAGCTGGGTTCATGCTTCCTGCAGATCATGTACAGATGGGACATGCAATGTAATCATCAGCAATTACAGTGATAAATCCATCTGCCAACACAAAATTACATAGATATATATCTGTTGGCCTAACATTTAAATGATATAGTAGTGGAGCAGAACTCCTATTGTGCTAGATGTTCTAACACCACAGAACATGGAGTTCCCTTCCCCCCATCCCTAAAAGAAAGCTTGTCATTTAAAAGTTGTTAAGTACAGGTACAAATATGTGAGAATATGAAAGACAACAGGTTCTGATGTTTGTGGTAATAGTTACAACATGGTCTTTTTGTACATAGTTGAAGGAAGGATTTGAAGGAAGGTAGCTTTGTAGGCATTTCCATAGGAATTTTGATTGTGTATTAAATATGCTAAAATTGCCAAAATATTTGTTTTACTATCAAACTACTGGCTAAAGAATATTGCCATGGCTTTACTAGATGTAGATCATATGAATAAGCATTTGCCTTTCTATCAAAGGAATTTTATAAAATGAGAGATCTCATTAAATGTTTTTAGGCATAGACATGAAAATACTTTTTGTCAAGGTAGATGTAGGCCACTAAAGGCCTCATAAGTAAAGACAAATAAATAACCTGTGCCTGATGCAGCCAGAAAGGAAGGGAAGTGGGAGCGGGGTGTCAGGGAAGAAAACATTCTGAGAATGGCTCCTGACAGAAGGTAAGATTGTGAACTGACAGACCAGGAATCCTTTAGAGGTGAACTCTGAATGGATCTGAATAGCAAAGAAAATTTACAAGAGCTGTGACTCAAATCAAAATAACAAGCACTTCCAATTAGAAGTGTATGAACAAAGCAAAGGAAGCAAACTAACAGATGGAAAACAAAGTGAAGGGAAAACAAACAAAAACTTCAAAGATTGAGGAGAATTAAGACAATCAGTTATTATTTTATGACTGAAGATTAAGATAGAGCAGTGATGAGCCAGAAGTTAAAGAGCTGCTAAGCAGCAGTCCAGTTCAGTGGCATGCATGGCAATATCTGATTGAAACTGAGAAATAATAAAAATCAAATAAATAAGGAAAAGAACCTTATATCTTCTTTATGTTCAGTATTGTCACATGACGATTAAATGATGCTTCAAATAAGTATTCTCATCCTTTTTTAACACTAGATTAGAGTACGGGGTTAAAATATTTTTATAATTCTACATGCAATAGTTTTTAAGGCATAAGCAGTTTTTAGAAAAGTTAGTTTTCTTAGTTATGAATTAAAAGTGCCACAAAATGTCTCTATTTGATGTTTTAATATGCTGCTTTATACTAATTGATGATTAACATTATAATAACACTGGAAAAATGAGCCATGAGATTGACTTTATGTATCAGAGAGCAAGCTTGAAGGTGTGCTGTGTGTTCCAAAAAAATTACAAAACTCTAATCAGAGTACACAGACATTAGCTGATACTGCAAACAAAAAGCAGTATATAAATGTAGGAGGTTGAAGATGTACTCTTTGTACACCATTTGTATACCTTAGACGTATGACATCCTAATTAAGGTTTACACGCGTACCGACTTTCAGAGGGAAAAAATGTAAATGTTTTTAAATAGTACCTAGCCCTGGCTATTTAAGCACTGGCAAAGGCCTGACTCACTACAATGCGTCACTGCTGTTTTAAGCGTGAAAGACAAGAAATCCAACAGCAGCAGCTACTTTAGGCAGAAATAATTAGGAGTGGGTTGTGTTATGCTGTACATAGACCTGGTTTTTGCAGAGTTGTGTCAGGGCCTCTTAAGGCAAAAGCACAAAATTTGTTATCAAGTCAATATTCGGTTGAAGTCCTAAAAGCTGGGTTCAAAGCAACTATTTATTCATTCATACTCAAGTTCGGTGTTACATTACCCCAGCAGGTAATGTACCCCAGCAGGGTGATTCAAACTTTAAGGGTAGATTTTTAAGGCTCTGAATAGTGAGAAGAGGCACAGTTACACAGAATCCATAAAATTTACATATGAATTGGCAGATGCAAAATAAAACAGTGATGTGTGAACTCCACCTAGTTGGAGCTTGGAAACTCTCATGCCTTTGAAATTCAGAGGGTGGAGTTTAAGACAGGTCCTTAACTGAGTAGGATTCTTATAACATTGTTTATAGCACTTACAGTGTTTGCTAGAAAACCGGAGTCTGATTTGTTACTTAACCTGAGAAATTAAAAATTTACATTTCTCAGCCTAGTGCCTAACCACCAACCTACAGAACTGTGTAGATTAAAACATATTCTAATCCAGGACATTGAAGCTAATGCTTTCAGAGACGGCAATATAGGATTGCTAAGGACAGAGAAGAGTGAGAAAGGCACTCTGCTCAAAGGAAGAGACCTGGTGACTTCATTTCCAGGCTAATAGTGTGAGGAAACTTCGCAGGTGCAACCACTCAGTAGGTCTTTACAGATGTGTAAATGCACCTAACTTCTCAAACTCTTACTTGAACTTCTTTGCAAATATTTTAACTGAGGCAGGAAAGATGTTCCTAGACCTACCACAAGACAGAGGGATAAAACCCAGGCTCTGTGTTTGCAATGGCAAACCAAGGATTTCAGTGGAGTTCGGACTTCACATCCACATCCTTAACTTCAGTTTAAATTGTCTCAGTCAAGGCTATATTTCAATCATAATCTCCAAAACTATGACTTAATATCACATTCTACATTAGGACTGTAAATGCACTCAAGGGATCCCCATTGGTGTAGCAGAAATAGCATGGCATGTGTGTAAGGGGAGCCAGATCTGCCAAAACATTCTCAGTCCTCCCTTACGCAATTGTGGCTGCATATTCTGATAAGGATCATAGCATAAGAACTCTCTAAATTCATTTGTGAACAAGTTAGAATGAAACAATAAGTGACACTGTAATTTGGCTAGAAGTCCTCCGTGTTGCAAACTTCTACTGAAAATAAAAATTGGCATTACGTGATTTTTTTTCCTGCAAATCTCTTTAGTGCCCTGTGATGTTGGACCAGAAAGTATCTCGGGCTCCTTAAAACATTTTTTTATTCCACTTACTAAAATCTGCTTTTATGCTGTGCTACTGCACTGTGCTCTGTGGAGGAAGCACATAGTAGAAATAGTTAAAAATTACCATTTGTGCTATATCTGAGATAAGAAAACAGCAGAAATATTGCACAGACATATGAGTGTTAGCAGTGGCAAGTTACAGACAAGTTACCTACTTGTACTCTTGCATTTTTAGACAGAAGTCACCCTAGAAACTAATAAAAGCAGTTTTACCATTTTCTGAATGCTTCCAATTCTGCCTGTGTGAGTCTGACTCCGGGAAATAAGCACTGCTCTCTGTTGTCAGTACAGCTATTCTGGTTGTATTTGAATGCTTTCACTAGTTCTCATGGTAATACATACTTCTACATGCATACCAAAAGGAAATGACTGGCATCTGCCATAAAATTTTTTTTTTGCCTAAGATTCAGCAGGCAAGCCAGAGAAAAACTATAAATCATTTCACACAGACTAGTATCTCAACATTTTGACAGAGAAAGTTGTATCTTAAAAAGTGACAGGACTTCCATCAGAAGGGAACCTTATCTTGTGCCAAAGAAATGTAACATTTTCTTAAAGCCCCATTAACCTCATGCAAGTCCACTAAGCTGGTGTTCCAAGATCATAAAAATAAGACTGATGATTGTCACAGCAAGAATTTTAACATAATATCAATTGGGTTAGACATCTTGTACTTAGTGATAATGGTACAGTGACCAAAAAGCAGATAGCAAAACTTCAGACAGTGTACATGTTTTGGGCAACTTCGATGTAAAAAGAGTTCACAGATTATCTATCACACAGCAGTAGGTAATAATTTACCCAAAAGATTGTGAGACATTAAAGACAGCAGGATTTTGAGAATTTCAGTGACACACATATGCCTTATCAATGTGATTGAATGGTTAAGTTACAATGTCTTCTGTACATTAGGATAAAAACAAGCATTGGATCTCCCTTGTCAATAACTTGTTTTATAAAACTTAGTCTTAAATATTCTTCTGTGAGTCACTTATTTGATAATAATTAGAATAACTTAATGATGTAATTTCCCTTCTTTGTTCAGTGACCAGGTAGACTTGTACTGACAAATTAATTTGAACAAAGGAAAACAATGACAAAGCAACTCCTTGAATGTAACACATAGGAGATGTGCAACTATTGGAATACCAAAAATGCAGGTATTTTAAATAAGTACTAGAATTTGATGGGCATCCTTTTACTCTGCTGTCAGCTGTAGAGACACAAAGGTTGAAAGTTGCATTGCAGGATCCTGAACAAATAAAAGAATTAAAGAAATTTCTTAAAGGAAGTAAGAATTATGTTTCTAGTGAATTAAAAATAGCATCATTTTGTTTGCATTTTGCTGTTTAAAGTGAAAAGTCAGTTATACTACAATGCTAATCACTACATTAATGAACCAGAAATAATGAATCAAACAAACTTTATATTTCCTTTTGGCATTCAAGGATAAAATATTTTGACATTTAAAAAGTAAAAATTATTTTCCTTATTTGGAATGGGAATCCAGTAAAAAAAGTGATTGATTAGGGAAAGTAGGTTCCTCCTAACAATTTAATTAATTTTGATGAAACAGAGGTTAAAGAATTTTTGACCAACACTACTGATAATGTGTGAAGGCCTGAATTTGCATCTCAGTCCAAGCTTAGACTTCGTAAATCAGGCAGCTGGACCAAATCTTTCAAAGCTTCTTGTAAACTATTTGTATTGAAACATTGAAAGAAAGATTTAGCTAGTTTTCCAGAAAAAAAAACCCAAACAACAAAACAAACAAACAAAAAAAAAAAACTAAAACCCATCAGCATTCAGATTGTAGTCAAAGAAAACAATGTTTGATATCAGTGAGGTAAAAGTTCCTTAATCTATGTGTACGTATTGCTGTAACAAGGTCACAGTACTGAGAAGAAAAGCCCAACACACCCATTACCCCCCCAAATTCTCTCAAGCAACCTAAATTAACAAGTTCTTTCTTTTTTCCTTGAATAATAGCACTGAATTGAAACATGGAAATAAAGCTCAATTTAGATGTAATAGATCTTCCTGCATTTGCTTACTTATGTGTGTGTGTATGATATCACAGATATCACTTTATATATCTGTCTGAATCAAAGTTTGAGTTCTTATCTTTCTGGGGTAAAAAGAGAGGTTTAGAATGCATTCATATTTACTAAAAAACCCAACGAAAGAAGAAACCATCACACTGACAAACCCTACACCACACATTTTGCAACAGCTGATCCTCATGGCTGGGCAGAAGTTACAGTGGCAATGCTCATGCTGCAATGTCCACCTCCCCAAGGGGCAGAGCTATCATCAATCTCTCTCTGCAGGTACAAATAGTTAAAGTTGTTGTCATGGGGTTTGCTGCTGTTATCATTGGTTGGCTGGGCTTTTTTTGGTATATTTAATGTAAATAGACTGACAGCCCTGATGATTGACAATTATCTTATTAGCTGGCACCACTTGGCTGATAAAGATGGTTTTCACCAAAAAAATATGAAGTGTTCACTTCCTTGTCCAAAAAGGCAGCTTATTAATGCAAACGCCTGTGTTCCTTCACAGCATGCAAATTTCACATTATGTAAAAAACAACCAACCAAAAGTTTATTTCAAAGAGGTTCATTAGCAGCTAAGTATTTTCATATCAACACTAGAATAAAAACTAACGCGAGAACTTCAAAATCTTTCCTTCTAACTCAGACCCAGTAAATTATTTTCCATTGTTTATTAGAGTGGGCACCTCATATGAAGCTGCTTCTTTACTATCAACACAGCTACCCCCCTTTCTATAAATAACAAAGCCTGATGATTATCACTTACTCTTTGTATGAGTCACATTTAAAGAGAGCCCTGAGGTGCTTCTCAGTGAGTTCCTTTGTATCATGAATCAGAAAGGAAAGAAGGCAGCCTCTGAATATCATCATTCCCAGACTCTAGATGCCTAGAAGTATCAGTGCCTATTTATAGTTTCAAGCTGTCAGGCAATTTCACATAAGGGAAGTCAATGGTCATAGTAAAGTTTCTTTTCTTCAGAGGTATTAGTAAAATTAAGAGAACTTGTTAATGGAAAAACTCCATACACACATACATGCAAAACAGAAAAGATCAAACCCCCTTATTTCAAAATCAACTGAAAATCTCTAGTCTGAACAAAAACAGGGAATAAGAGCCATCATGCTCCCCACAGCACAAGCCAAGGTTGGGCAGACATCAGCAAACCCTGACAGACATGAGGACAGTTTCTGCCTCAGTCCTTGCTGTACAGCACACCCTCAGAGTCTCACATGCCACGGATTTCAAGCTATTACTTTATTTCTCATTAACAGCTTCCAGGTCTCGCCCATGTTTTATTCATTTTCCAGCCAGGGCTACAGTAAGGCTTTTACTCACCTCAGCAGGACCACAAGAAGTTTCCTTCCTCATGGACAGAGAGAAAACAGAATGCTTTCAGACCTGATGGAGCTGGAGACATGGAGCAATTAGCTGACAACAGGCTGACACGTTCTTCACCGCTCTTGCATAAAACATTGAGCTGTGCTCCTCTGGTCCACCTCAGCTTTCTAAATTTATTTATTTATTTTCAGGCTAACCACTTAGCCTGGCAAACTGCTGCTTTGCAAAGGCAAATTTTCTTTATTTTTTTCTCAGGGTATGAAATAACTAGATAAAGTTCTGGAAAGTCCTTTACCTTCTTTTGACAATCCTTCAGCTCCCCTTTGCTTGCAAGTCCTTCTCATTGCCTGTGAAGGGCCCAGTTGTATTGTCTACTTCAGCCCAAATTTCTCTGTGTCTTTCTGCCCCCCAAAATGAGGAAATACTACTTTACTCCTTCAGCCTTAAATGGAAGGGCTCTCTAGATTAATGTAATTAACCCATTTATCTAGCTCATTGCTGCTCATTGGCCCTGAGTATCTTCATCTGGCTCCCAGGTCCCACACAACCATTTTTGTGGATGCCACTGCATCATGCTTCACATTGAGCATCTTGCTTTCTCGTTCCGTAGTAGAGTTCTCTTCAGACTTTCTTGTCTAGAGATAATTCTTCCTGATTTCTTTTTTTCCATTTTCTAGCTATTCTCCCTGGTCACTCCTACAGAGAGGCGAGGGACAGCACCTCTCGGAAATGTCTGCTTTCCAGAAAGTCTTGGTCTTGCTCAAAGTTACAAGCCTCAGAAGCCAGTTGGGGTTGAAGGCAGTAAGTTGTAGAAAACCACTAGTACTCTAAATCACTAATAATCACTAAAATGCTGTAAACTTAGCAAACATATAGTAACCTAAAGATTTAGAAAAATAAAAAAGGTATTTTTCTGCCTTTCTTGCCACAGCTGACTATCTTCATTCTTACATTCAATATATTCTGAAACATGTTGAAATCTGTAATTTTATTTGCCTTAAATGATTTTGGATATTAGCTTGTCGTTGTTGTGATGTACATGCAATCCTAGAGAAGATTAAGAAAAGATAAAAGTGGGCAAATGTAATAGAAAGTCTATTTCTGTTTCAGAAACTATATATTTCCTGTCTTATCAGAATCCTTATCATACCAGCAGGTTACCTGGTCTGGCATGAACATTACACATATGCACACCAACAAGCCTATATCATGAGGTCTCACCCCTAGCTTTAATAACCAATTGTGATTATTTGCATACAAATATCTTACAAATATTGGAAACAGTAATTATTTGTCTCTGCAAGAAATTCTTCCACTTCTTTTTAGCATGAACCCATGTGAAATGAGAGAGACTGACCAATATCAGAAGTAAAAGTTTTCTCCTGAGACATCACATTCTTTTGTCAGCACATTGCCCAGTTGACACACAATGTCCAAAGATTTGCAAATCTAGTGTCACATTTAATACCTATATATTTTAATTGTCATTTACATTGCAAATGTCATTAATGAAGCCTTAAGGAATGCTTCATTGTAAAGAGTAGAAGACACTATCTTCAGTCAACCCAAGAACAGTGCATCTATTTCAGGTGTATGTAGATATATGCATATATTTGTTCGCCTCTTACACCAATGGATAATTTCCTATTAGTTCTGTGCATACTGAAGTGAAGAAAAGAATCTTCACTTTTTAAGTTCTATTTCATTAAATCAACCATTTTTTTTCATACTATGTTTCATGTACTCTAAGGTTTTCTCTTCACCATCAATATGTTCAACGTGAGAATGATTTTAAATGATTAGAGGCCATGCTAAAAAAACCGAATCAACCAAGATTAAGACAAAGACAGTCTCTGCTATGAAAACTGTTAATTCAGTATAATGGCTGCTCCGTTGTATTTTGTTACAGTGAGAATTTACACACACCGACCAGCAGATTTGATTTGCTTTTTATATGTCTGTTCAGAATTGTGTGTAATTCTGACAGCATGGACTCATCTATCCCTCTTTACTTAAAAAAGTGTGTTGTTACCAACTTGCTATCCCAGACTGACACATTTAAAATTGCAAACATTATTAAGTAATAGCTTGTGTATAATTTTATTTGTTTTCAGAGTTACAATGTTCATGAGATAATCATAGAGAACACATTATATATTGTTGTTGAACACATTTTTGCCACAAAAAGTTGAGAGCATTGGTAGAAAATCCTATGTTAAGTTATGTGAAAATATTTATCACTTGTAACCATAATTTCATAAAACCAATATACACTTTACGTAATATTATATCAGCAAATTCCTTCTTTTTGCACATAGCCTTTGCTCTACACTTATGCATGTTTGTAGTTCAGTGCATCAAATGCTTCTCTGTATGTGTGTGTGTATGTGTGTGTGTTTGCAGTGCACAGGAAAAATACTAGTTTACTCCTATGGTAACTGTAAATGTCAACACCACTGGACCCAAGAATGGTGAATTACAAGATCTTAATTTTAGCAAATAATCACCTTCACATTTTTCTACCTAATGCTGAACAAAACATTAATTGGCATTTACCTCCTAATGTTTACAGAACATAGACTGTATATTTCAAAGACATAATCCTTACCAACTATATACTGACTTTTAATGTCTGTTATATAAATTAGGACTCTGTTGAAATCTTATACTGAGGATCAAATGATAGTAACTTTATTTAAATACATGCACAGAACCGTGCACTACAGCATGATGACGTATTATTTTTTAAATGGGTGAATGAATCAATAGAAAAATAGATTTAATAAATAATTAGCATTTTAAAGTCTGGATAAAAATGGAAAATCATGCATTTCAAGCAAGGTTTTGTTTTTTCCTTGTTTTTATGAAATCTCAGAGAACTTAAGACATGCAGAGCTGAGAAGCAGCTCACTCTGAACAAAGAACAATGTTAAGACTGCACAAAAAGGTTTGAGATTGTATATATGCAAGACTGAAAAAACTTGCCATTCTTGGACTTCCTTTCAACATTAGACAGTGCTGTGCAAACCTCAGACAAATCCCTGTATTATGATTTCTAAGCTGTTAGGAAGTCTCTCAGAGAGCTAAGAAAGTTAAAACCTGAGCAACTGCCTCACCAAAATTTATGACAAGAAATGTTTGGATTCCAGATAGCAGACTACAAAAGGGTAATAGACAACAGTTCATCATTTCCTTGAGAGATTAACTTAGGGATGAGTAATTATGGATGGCATAAATTTATAAAATATTATGGCACAAAAAATATACGTTTTATTTTCTAATATTTAGTGTTCATATCTATGTCTCAATATTTAGCATATGTTACTATGTCTATCAACTTATGAAACAAAGGAAAAGTGAATATTTACTTGAAATTAATTTAATGTTTTTCCCTACCCCAACATTTGTCTGGACATTGCCAATGCAATCAAAAGAACTGTAAATTTTCAGAAGTGAATCTACTCCAGTGAGTTTGATTAATTATGCATTAACCCATTTCTCTGAAGCATCCTTCACTAAATCTTTGGTGGGAAATGCACTTTAATTAGGCATGAGCTTTGGTTATTTGTGTGCATATGTGCTATGCTATTGGTCAATGTGGAGAATGATTTAAAGTTTGCCATGTTACAGAGATGTATTGCTCATGAAAATAATTCTAGGATTTCAACAAACACTGATGGCTAGTTTTGCAATTATTATCATCTTCACTCAGCATGATCTTCTTAGTCCCACAGTTTTTTGCTCAAACTTTCATCAACTTGTAAGCTTAACAAAAACTTACACAGGAACAATCATGATCATTTGAATACTGTGAATATTGTTGGATGTTTTCAGCAGGTACAGTTACTCATGTACATAGGAGTTATCAGAATAAGTTACAAGATTTTAGTATTTAGTTGAATAAAAATACTCTCAGGGTAGAAAGAAATGATAAACTAAAAATACAAGTTAATGAGACCTGCAATGATTTTACTCTGAAACAGGTCAGATTGACTATTCATGTAAAGATGTTTGATTGAAGAGATACTATTGAACTTATAGCATATGGTTATTGTAGTAGAAAAAGCTGAAACAGAAAAGAGAGAAAATCAAATTATCCATGACATTCTCTTCCCGTATTCCATGGCAGAATTAGCCCATAGATTAGTAAATGGTAATGCATGCAACAAAAAATATGCTGTATCACTGTATGTAAACATCTGCTTTCATCATGCAAAATGCCTACAAAACTGTGACAACATTTTTTTCTAGTAGCATAGTTTTACATCAGCTCAGCTACAGAACGGTTAAACCAAAATCCAAGATTTTGCAAATAGAAGATACTCTAAAATTCTTGAAAGATTTCCAGCATAAATATTACAAAGCCCAACAAAGCTAATCTTTTTTTTTTATTATTTTTTTTTAAACTAAACTACATAGGCTTATTCCTTGCTGTGGTTCCTTGTTCTTTTGATGATAGAAGAGAAAAGACCAGTTTTTGGAGGAGGTCCCATCAACATGGGCGCTTGGTTCTTGTGAGTAATTTTTATCTGGGGAAGAAAGAAGAAAAACAGAGTTATCCCCTGAGCTAGTTCAGTTCCAACTATCTAAGATATCTGATTTATCTTTATATATAACTTCCGGACCTGCATCATTTAATCTAAGATGAAAGGAAAATACCTGGGTTTTTTATGAATGATGTTCCATATGCAGTAGACCAATATATGTGTAATCATTTTTCCACAAATAATTTAAATTATACACAAAAAAAATTAATAAACACATGCATTAAGATACATGCCAATATACAAACTTACTTCTTGAGTGTGGGATTTATTGCTTGCTGTTGAGGAAGAATTTAAAAGTTGGAAAGGACATACATGCTGACAGACCAAGCTGTTGCCTATTATTAAGATATAAGCTATGTTTTTACATACTTTATTTATAAATCTAATCAAGCTGTAATCTTTTACCACAGGACAGTACATAATTTCAAAACAGCAATGGTGAACAAAAGTATAAAGTTAATATACAAGAAAAGGTCTAAAAAGATGAGCTAGGATTCTAATTTGTTAATGAATTGTTAATAGAATAGACTCAAATGTTGAAAAGACTATTTAAAACACTTTGTAATACTGCTCTGAAGCCACCCGTTTTGATTTCTTTGATATAGAACTACGAATCACCTTAAATGAGACAACCTTAAAGTAGATTATGTCTGCAATTTTCTCTAATTCAAGTCTAAATTAGAGAAGACATTTTATGAATGTATGCTATGCTCAAAGCTAATTGAAAGCAATTATCAAAGTGGCATTTTGTCTGTGACTTTAAGATACATTGTAAGATAATAAATGATTCTCATTATGTAATAAAAAGGTCACATCTTGCCTTTGGGCTAGTGACGTTAGGAGTTTTTCAAAAGCAATCCGAGACATTTTCTTTAGTGAACTACGACTAATACAAGAACCATCACTTATTAAATATCAGTTGTCACCTGCATAGTACCCACATCAGAGATGGGTATTTCTTTCAAAAAGAAACACCACCTCATTAAAAAGTGGAAAAATATATCTCTTAAAGTGCATAGCTGACATTTTCAAGTTAAAATGAATATCCTTCACTTGTCATTCACTAATAGTAAATGAAACAAAAAATGTATGTCACGTGGAGAGGCTCATTAAAATATAGATCAGGACATTTCTAGGGGTGGAAATTTACTTTACAATGTAATAAGACAGAAACATAAAAATCTCAACAGTGTGTGTCTTGGTTTAATTTTATTAGGGCCTTTACTTTACTTTCCAAATGCTCATTTTCATGCCACCTTAGTTCATTAACTTCAGATTTCATGTGGGACCTCTTTTCGTCAACACTAGTCATTAGTATTGAACATAGCATATGGGGGGTTCTTGGCAATGTAGGTTACTTTCACATGGATAATAACTCTGGCTTTCAAAGACTGGCACCAATATATCTTCTCACAATAAATTCTGCTTCAGGCATCACTCTGGAAGCCAAATCTGTAGTTGGGGTAAACTGGCATTATTCCATTGATGTCAGTACCAGCTGATGATCAGGTCCTGGAAAATTGCCTATTTTGTAACTTCCACATGCTTCATAAGACATATTGTGGGGATCAGGAGCAGTGATGATGTCAATCTGATCCGGAGGATCATGATATGAAGTTGCCTACAGCTGGTGTGAGTGAATTTTTCAAGTCATAGAGGGTTTAGCTTATTGCAAGATTTGGCCATGATGTGGCAGTAGGAATGCCTTTAAGTTTCTTTTCTGGGGTAAAACATAGTAATTCTATCTTAAAGTGAATAAAAGACCAAAGCTCAAAAGATGGTTTTAGTATGAAGGGGTGAGGTAATCCTGAGACCCTGTACAGATTGTGTGTCGGGTTGGGGCTGCTTGATGCTGCTCAGGATGAATGCAATTACATACTGAGTAAATGTTTATCATTCATAATGTTCTTTCTTAGCTTGTGCCATCTGTTCCAGAGACCACGACCTCTTCAGTATGTTTCCTATCAGCTGAGATCAGGTAACATGCCTGAACATGATTAACCACTACTATGCATGGGGGTGACTCCTATATGCCTCTCTCCCAGACATATTTTCAACCATTATGAATAGGCACCATTTCAATGGTGTAAAATATTTTACATTCTGAAAACGCTACAATAAAGTGTAAATTTAAAGTGTATTTTTTTTACTTAGTCATTGTAGTGTCTGTTCACAATGATAACCATCAATTCTTTACTTTCCTACCTTTAAAAAAAAATAAGTAAATTGAAACATCTTATTTCTGGCTGATGAAAACAGATCAGTATGTTTCTGAACCATTGCAGTATTTTGCCTGAAAAAGGCTCATTTTGTCTTTCTCAAGACTCTCAGGCACTGCATTTCTGCCCTGGTCTCTCACTTCTGCTTCTGTTCTCATACTGGCAGCACTGCCAGAGTTGGAGCTGTGAGTTTGGGTGACAAGTGACAGTGCACACTTTGAGATGGGAATAAGCACTGAGAATCTCAGACAGAGAAATAGTGTTGTAGGTCAAAGCAGGGCTGAACATTGAAAGTGCTCTATGGAAGGACAAAAGAGAGAGAGAGAGAGAGAGAAAGAGAGAGAGAGAGAAAAAGAGAGAGAGAGAAAAAGAGAGAGAGAGAAA
>CM031858.1:27900582-28002914 GCA_018697195.1 Certhia americana
AAAGAGAGAGAGAGAAAAAGAGAGAGAGAGAAAAAGAGAGAGAGAGAGAAAGAGAGAGAGAGAGAAAGAGAGAGAGAGAGAGAGAGAGAGAAAGAGAGAGAGAGAGAAAGAGAGAGAGAGAGAAAGAGAGAGAGAGAAAGAGAGAGAGAGATATCTTTACTTAGAAGCAATTGAGGCTTTAAGTTAAAAATTCCTATTTGCAGCTCTGTAGACACTCTGCATGCGTGCGAAGGGAGTGTCTAAAGACACTTACTACTCAGTTTCTCTTCCATTCAGGAAGCATCTTCATGTCTTTTTTAGTAGAAATACAATTATAAAACTTCTAAATAAGCTCTGCTTTGAAATATTTTCTTTTGTAGATTTACCTTTCAATCACACACATATGCGCATGAGAAAACGAGATTGCACAGACAAAAATCTAGAATGAGAAAATCCTAACCTAACTATTTTTAGGAATTGATGATATATTCTCATAGAAATTACTATGGAATTCTGGCAAGCAATTTTTGAGATCACTTAATTTATTGAATATATGTAATAACTTGAGGGTAATATAAAGAATATTTTAAACATAAATTGCATGTCTGAATTCCTGCTGGAAGAAAAACAAAAGAAACAAACAAAAAAAAAAACAAAACAAAAAAAACCCCAAACCAAACAAAAAACCCCACACCCAAACAAAAAAACAAAACAAAAAAGAAATCATATGACATATTTGGCATAAATTTATATTTCAAAATAGACAAAATCAGGAAATAACAGAATTCCACTTTGGGGGTGAGTACCTAGCCACGTCAATTGCTAAGATACCATGGATTTTTGTTTTAAGCCTGACCAAAACATTCTAGGCTAAACTGAAAGTGTTGAAGCCAAAGACAAACCTCTTATTCACTAACTGAAGCCAAGATTTTATCCCACAAGGATTCGTATATCTAGTCAATATTTATCCAGCAGAAAAATATTGCATTTGCAGAAATTATATTTCCAATATTAGAAAGTATGTCCAGTGATTGTATTTGTGGCAAGGACCACTAGGTCAAATTCAAAGAGCATAATTCTTGAAAGAAAAGATGATAATTTCTCCCTATATGTCATGAAAATTTTCTGATAAAGAAGAAGCCAGAATTTTTGATACTAAAAATATTTCCAAATGTATAAACCAGGCATTTTTTTTTTTTTTTTTTTTAGGAGCAGGTCAGAGTTTCAAAATGCCTTGAAGCCACACTAATACAACGCATCCACTAAATGAAATGCAGTGAGCATATATAATTTTAGCATTATAACAATATCTTTTAGGTCAGTCAATTTTGTTTTCATGTTCCTTTTTCTGCAGTATGTGCTGGTTACCTTCATGCTCCTGATTTCACAGAATGCCTAAACATTTACTATTTACTATCTCAGAAGACATGGTGCTATAAATACAGGCTCTAAAGTACTGCAATAACTAACAACAGAAAACTGGAAACAGAGCTAATCAGCTCTGGTTATAATATTTCAATTCAGGTTAAAGAACATATTACTGTATTTTAAAGAGAAACGGAAAAAATTGCCACAAGCCCCGCCCCCCACCCCCCAGCCTTATCCAGCTGAATCTTCTAGTTTATGGTCACTTTTTTACATGTTCCCAGCAGGGTTTAGATGTTGGTTGTGTTTGAGGGTATGAGGGTTTTCTCACAGTCTAGATGCCCAGATGCTGCTCCTCTTACAGGAAATTGAGGGATGCAGCACCTCTGTATCACAGGAGTGTCAAGTACTTTTATCTTCCTTAGGTGATCAAGAGTGCATGGGGTATCATGTTATGAATCAGAGTGATAGAATGTAGGTGCTGCTGAGCAAAATTAACCTGTGACTTGCATCATGTGGCATTTTGGGCAAAATCTCTCAGATCTAGGCTAGTTTTAAAAGCATTATGCAACAGATCTTAAATAAATTTCTAAACAATATTATTGTGCAAAGCGCAATCAAATCTAATCAGTTTGGCATTAATTAAGCTCTAATAATATACTCTAGTCTCTCTCCTAAGTAGTGTGATCCGTTTCCCCTTCACACAGGTAGATTGGAAAACGTTACGATGTCATCATAATTTTTAAACATAGTGAGAAAATGACAGAGCTGCAAAATTAAAATAAATGATTAATGGCATTTTTTTCATGTTTTGTACTAATAGGTATCACTGAGGTTTTAAATTAATAGAGCTGTCAGCTCAGGGTTGTTACAGATGCAGTGCAGAACTAAAATGAAAATTATGTATTCCACAGATACCTAAAGATGACACTTCGGAATATTTTAAATTTTAATTAGTAGGTGCAATTGTTTTTCCTCCTCCTCCCTAAAACCACTGCAAATTAATTGGCAATTAGTCACAACTAATTCTTTTCTTAACAATCTGAACTGGAAAGAAAGGTGCACTACATGTTAGAGTATTTGTCTGGGATGCAGAAAGCACACATGCAGTAAATTGCTTTGTCAATTACAAAAACTACTGTTGTGAAATTAAGAAAAAAAAATGCATACATAAACAAAAATAATTAAAGTGCAGTGTACCTGTGACCAAAAAAAAATAATGCCCAGCTGCAAAATAAAATGTTAAAAACTCAATAAATCAATCTGGTCTTGGAACAGAAATATATGTGCACTGCTGCTCAAAAGGGAAAAAAGTGAAACAATTTTCTATATAACATCAGATTATTACAACATCATTATTATTTTTGATGTATAACATCAAAAATCATCTCTAGTGAGTGATTTCCATTTTTGGGTTAAGTATGTAGCAATTGGCTAACATTGTATTGAAATTAGCCACTATATCTAGGACCCAGCTCCTGTTTGCTCTAAAGTGCCAGATGCAGTAGTTTAAATTCTCTCATTATAAACAACTGATAAGAAAATACTGGTACAGCCAGAGGCATGGAAAGAAGATACTTTACAGACACAGTCTAGAATAGAGCTGCAGCTGCTTCATGTGGTGTGTGAGGTACTGGAGACAGTGGATCTATATAAAATCAAATCTGTAACTCTCTTTTAGTTTCCTCACCTAGCTCTGGCACACAGTGATTTTTAATAAAAGCTTGGTTTGCTTTGGTTTAAGTTTTTGTTTCTTTCTGGATTTAACTACAGGACAGTGGGATCTCTGTGCCCTGGCACATCACATCTCTAGGGACTAAAGGAAAAACTAGAGAGAAACCACTCATTCAAAACTTATCTTTAAGGTGCATTCAAATTACAATACTTTGAAATACTAATTTTGAGTAACATTATTCCATGACTCACTCCAAGTAACAGAAAACAATCAGCAAACAATTCTAAAAATACTGTGTCTCAGATATCTGTGAAACTGTATTTCTGGCATTCCATTAGGTAAGCTCTGACTATGGGGTTTTATTTTTGTTTCTTTATTCAAGCAATATTCTTGCATCTTCTATAGACATTTCTATCTTCTACTTTTAATCTAGCATTTCTAGAAGCTTGACACTCTTTCAGATATCATGCCAAGCAAGTCAGGAATAGATGAAAGAACTGAAATTGCAGTTATTTCTAATTAAGATGGAACATTATTATAGATTTTTTCAAAACATTGCTAATAATTTATGTAGCTAAATTGAAAGATTACTTTTCTTAAAAAAAACCCTGATGGCTAAAGCTAGAAGTTTATTGAATTAACTTGAGAGTCTTTGAAGTTTCATTACTATTAATGACCTGTTTGGAGATCAGGTGAAACCATAGATATCTTTCATGTTGCTATATTTGTCTGGGAGAGCTCTGATAGAATTTCCTCTTCAGCTAATCAGACAAGATGTTTAACATAATATTAACATTATCATCTTTCCTTCTCCCAAAGAGTTCTCTATAAAAGAACAGGGAAAACAATACAATTTGATGCTCAGATGCTTCATCTTATTATACCAGAGCAGTGTGACTTTGTTAGACACTGTGTTCTGCATGTGTTCAACACACTGCATAATTCTGGACAGCAGATTTTTAAACCAAGCCACTCACATTTTTAAGCATGCACAGAATCTACAGGACTGCATGCCTGCTCACATCTAGGGATGATAGGTGCATAAGCAGTCATAAAAGTTTTTAAAAGAAACACACAACTATTTGTTTACTTCTAAAATTGATCACAGGAAGGAAAAATCACAGGTCACAGCTTCTGGAGAATCACTGCATTATCTACCACATTCCACAATATTTTCTCAGAGCTCACAGTGTCATTTTGGAGGAGCATGGCCTTCATATGCATGAGAAAGGGATAGTGTCAGCAACTCATGTTATTTGTGTGAGACTTTTTTTCCAGTCAGAAAGGAGAAACAGCAAAGAGAAATATGTTGATTCCTTCAACAGGAAGTAAACTTCCAAGCCTTCATGTGCCGGTTGTATCCCATACATAACAGGGATTTGAGGCTGAACTTGTTTTCCTGAATAGGTGTAATAGAAAAGCAGGAGAACTTTGATCAGCTTGAACTTAACTTACTAAAAAATCATTTGGAAAATACTCTCATTTATATCAAAACCTGAAGCAATGCAGAAAAGTACTTTTGAGCTTAAGTACTTGCAACCTGGGCAAGAGTTTATTCAATACCTGCTGATTTTATGAACTTCTTTCTCACTTAGTCTCTGTAATATTTATAGGTCAGTCCTTAAAACTACTGAACTTAGATGACACTGAAGTTCCTAAGATACCAAAAATAAAGTGTTAGTTCAACTTCATAAAAGACAGTTGAAGGGGGAAAAGTAGCAGACTTTTTTTTTTTTTTTTTTTTTTAAACAATAGCTCTCTGGCTGGAACACCAAAGAATCAAAAACCTGAGGCTCAGCTGTGTCTCACTGATGTGTGCAACCTAACAAGGTGCAGACCTCTCTCCCCTAAAACTAGTGAGATGGTATATCCAAACACAACTCTAGCTTTTTTCCTTCAAACAACATAGCTAGTAAACTAATGAGTGCCTTGCCTCACCATCCTAATGAGAAAAGAGATAGCCTGGGAATGTCTCTCCATGTTTCTGCACAATGCAGGAACTGCAGCATCTTTATATACTGGCCTCAATTTCCTGTAGACTACAGAAAGAAACTTCCTAAGAGGCAAAATAAACGGAAAGCCAAATCATCACACGTGTCCTAGGGAACTAAAGTTATGGAGTTCTTTTTCTAACCACGATGACTTTTTTTTTTTTTGTTTAAAAATTTACCATTTTTCATTTGCTTTCATTTTGGGAGAAAATGGTAGTTTTTTCTCTAAAAAAGACAGACCTCATGATTTTATATTGGCCTCCTTATTAGTTTTCTGGAATTTTAGCTCTTTCTGGCTCAAATGACAGATTACATAGCTGACTAAGCCCAAAGAATTATTTTGATTTTCTGGGGGTTTTGTATAGACTCTGGTTTGGATACACATCACAGATATCACCCTGGTATTTATGTGATCAAGTACTCTTCAGCTTCCAAACGAAGACTACTGTGAAGCACAAACTCAGAAATCAAATCTTGATCTTTGGTTGAAAGAAAGCTAGTATCCACCTATGTCATTATCTAAGAAAGAATTCCTAGCTACTTTGCAGAGAACTTAAAAAAAACAACTCTACTGTAGTTAGAATCAGTGGGGAGGAAAGAGGTGGGACCATACATGTGTTTTACTTCGTAAGATGGAGGAAACAGAGCGTGTTTCCTCCATCTTACGAAGTGAGAGTGAGTATATACAGTGCTACAAGGAGCTATTGCAATAAATACTTAAGCTCCTCAGTGGAAAAAAGAAAAAATCCTGAAAAATGAATAAAATAACAAAAATTAGTATTTCTATATCTAAATTCATAGAAGTGCATTGGTGCAGCAAATAGTTCATGTATTTTGTCCTCAGAAAAACAAGTACATCCAACAGCTTGGTTTTCTTATGCAGCACCAAGTAAACTCTCTTAAAAATGGTATAGCAAAAAGAATAGTTCCTCAGAAAAATACATGCTATTTCTATCCTCTTTAAAACTGGACATCAGTAATTATCAGTAGTAATTTACTGTTTCCTCAGGGCAGTAATTGAAATGTAAGAACTGTCTCTTTTTCCAGGTTTGTTCTCAATTGCACAGGCAGCTTCTGCTAGCATTATCAATCAGATAGCAGGGATTCTGCACAGAAAAAGCATCAGGACAAAAAAAAAAAAAGCACATGTTATTGCCAGCAACCTTCCATAAGTTCTCTTCTGTAATCTGGCAACTGAAAAATTACATGTCTTTTTCCTGAACAACTAACTGCTGGGTTCAGTAGTGTTGCTCTGCACTGAGACATCGTTGTAGAAGAGGTAAAGATAATGATATCCCCTAACTCCAAAAGGTTTTCTGCAACAAATCTCATAAAATCCCCACTGTTCTGCCTTCACACAGTTTGTGTTCATATGGCTCTCTTCACATTGCAGAATCTGAGCACTTCCCTAGAGAATGAGAATTCAGCATCCTTCACACTGTTCAGCTGTACATGACGGTGTATCTGGAAAACATGAAATACCACAACCCTCTCCTGTCATCCTAACCCATATATTATCAGTTGCACGCCTATTAGCCTTACTGAACATTATTCCTTTTATTTTTTGTGTAACTTTTAATTCTACCACAGACATAAAGCTCATGAAAGGAGTCCAGTACCCTTTTTTTGAAAATTACTCCCATTTGTAGTCGGATTTCTTCCTTACCACAATACTATTTTGTCATATTTACAAGCTGGAAGGCTTCAGCAATTCATCTACTTAAAAGCAAAGGTCTTTAGTGGACCAAAATTAGTAGAACTGTATATTAAAACATGTTACTAAGATTACAGAGGACAATAAAGAACCTGGATTTCTTCAGCCTCCTCTCTGAATGCTTGGTTAGCCTCTATAATTTATTGGAGAGATGAAAATGAAGAGTTCCTACAGATACATCTTTTCTTTCATTATCTCTAGAGAGTCATTCAAAGAACCTTCTCTGAGAAAGCTCCTATCCTATCCTAAGTTATTCTAACCTATGCAGATAGATGTTTGCCTGCCCTCACTTCATATGTTTGGGTACTGAAAAAAGAAACTAATTAATTTCCTTTATTTACCCCTTAAACTGTTAGGACTTAAAAAAAAAGTATTTTATTTTCTATTGTATAATTCAATCAGCACAGTTAAGACTTCAGCTTTAATTAAAAATTTCTTGATACAAACTCTTAAAAATACAATAGAAAACTCTTTTAAATGTTTAAGACTAATTCTAGTTACTTTACACATTTTAGCTTCAAAACAGAGACTGAATTTTCCTCAGCAATAGAGAGTCTAAATCTGATACATAATCATAAATAAATGATCATATTGGGTAAGGGGATACTGACACTGCGCTTTTCAAATATCTTCCAAACTTCTTTAATAGATGTCTTTTTATTCCATTCTAACCTGTGTTTGAATCAATAATGATAAATTGAAAATGCACAGGGTACTGAAGTATACAAAACCAGTTTGCGAAGATGTTATTTAAGTAAATTGAGTAAATACTGATGAAAATGGTTATTTTCTAAACAAAAGAGAAATATTTCTATCATTGCAAAAGAAGAGGAAGAAAAATAATCAGTTGCAGTTACCGTGCAAGGAGTTTGCATCCAAGGTTCTCCATCTATCTGCATAGGCAGAGACTTGCTGGTCCTAAAGGTACAAATTTCATAATATAAGGAAAAGAAATTAGAAAAAAATCAGAATAAATTTATTTATTAAAAAGTATTTATTAAAAAGGCATATCTATAACGGCATACAGATATAACCCTGATTTACCCCTAAACTCCCATGAAGTTTCCAGTATGACTCAATATGCTTACAAATGCAATATTGTTAACTTAGAAGGCTTAGTCTGATCTTCAACATAAAAGCAAAAACAAGGCAAATATTCATGCATCTTGCTAGTAACACACTACTCTTTCATGGAAGAAGAGTCTGTAGTTTGTGAAATAATGGGTAATGACACAATAACTTGAGGAACAAACCTTGTTAACAGAAATGACAAATTTGTGCTATTTTTCTATAATTTAGATTGTACTAATGTATAGTATACATATTATATACTGTAAAGGAAACAAGAAATAAATTTTAGGGTTCTATTATCACCACTTACTAAAATCATTGTGTCTATCTCTGAGTTAGACAGGACAGTTACAGAGAATGAAGTTTGCACTATATTCAGAGTGTTTAACATGCCATGTTATAAATTTAAATTGTTAGCAAAGGGGCGCTGATTTCCACAGAAAGATACAGACAGCATTCCCTCTCTAGTTCTGGGTGCCACATAAAGAAAAGCACAGAAAAATGAGAACAGAAAATAAATGTACTACGTTTTTTGTCTTTTCCAACAGTGTATTTCTGCATTATAATAGTTTGCATACAGGTCTATTAGAAATCAAGTGAAGTGGATAAATCTAATAATGGAAAAATTAGTGACTCATGTTGGTCAATGGAAATTCTGGTTTGGACATTTTTTGAAAGCAACTAGCATTTCATGGAATTATCTGCTGTTGCCTATGGCCATAAATGGAGGAAGGGAAGAATGTTTAATGATCTCTCATTGTATAGTTCAGGAAGGGTTCCTTCTTATTTTTTATTGTTGCCCTTCTATTTTAGCCTTATAATTGTAGAGCTTATGGGTTTAATAAATTTTGGGAAATTCTTCCCGAAGAATACTTCACTGAAACAGAGAGACAGTCAATTATTTTTCAGTCCCTATTTAATCCAAAAGATGGAATAATTCCTTTTTCCTTGTGTTCTAATCCAAATTTACTCTATTGTGAATGTTCTTATCCTAGAAATGATAAAACACAATGAAATTAGAATACTCCACCATCATCAGTTCACACATACCAACAGATTTAATAATAGTGGCTTGTCAGATTTCAGTAAATAACAAATAAATTAAAAACAGAGCACTTTGACTTCCACGGATCAAAAAAGTGCTTTACAATTACTAATTACATGCTACTATTCCCTGGTGTGGTATGCATTATAAATGGGTTAAAATGTGACAAAGTAATGCTAAATTACTTTTGGCTTGAAATTGCATGGAGTGTATGTCAGCAATAAACCCCGAGATGTTCATGCCTTATTCCTTCTGCGCCAAATGCTTGACAATACTTCTTCATAGGACAAAATGGCACTTGAATACAACATGTGAAGATTGAATGTAAACAAACACCCTCTTTTCAATTTTTTGACCGAAAGAAAGGAAGATGGCATAAAATATGGATGGAATAGATTCATTTCATACACAATAATGATACTTTCACAAGAAATAATTATGACTGCTAAACTACAAAAGAAAGTCAATACATAAAACTCTTCAGTTTCACTACAACACTGCTGTGTAAATTAAAGCTGCTGATACCTGATGACAACAGATGAGCACTGGGCAAGCCGTCTTCCAGCACTTTTCAGACCTGTGTATATCTGTCCCATCTCCATGGCTCCTTCCAGACCAACCACTTCCATAAGCTGGTCACTTAGATCTGCAAAAGTTGAAGAAAATCCACATTTTATCTTGACAGCATTTTGAAAGCAGTCATATTGACCAACAAGAACTGTCAGAAGACAAGCTGATAGTAAAAGATGTGGAGAACAAAACTGGCAAAAATGATTATTCCTAAGGAGAATTACAGCTTTAAGTTGGATGCTGCTATCACACGATTCTACAATATCCTAACCAAAATTATTCTGAAATAAAATAAACATGGATATAATTATTCTAATACATAAAAAGTAAAGAAAGAATTTCATTATATGAGAAAACAGAAGAGATTCCCTTCATTTTGGTTACCTGACACATATAGAATGAGACATTTACAGTGCAGAAATTTATGCTTTTTATTTTTTCAAAATTTAAAATCTGCAAAGAAAAAGTCAGTGCTCCAGACCCTGTTGGATCCTCTCCTATCCAGTACTTTCCAGACAATGTGTACAACTCTAATTCAGCCTTTATGTGCATGCATTCTTATTATGAGATATAGTTACTTTTTTGCAATGGATCGGTGTCTTAATTAGAATGCAGACACAATACAAAAAGAAAGAAAAACAGCTTAACCTTAACTATCCACCTAGCCTTCCAACGTTGTCATGCTTGTTTGCTCTAAGTTACATATTTTTTGTTTAACACTTCTGTTTGACTAAATAGTGCGCTGGCATTAAACTTCAAAAACTTTTAAAATAAATATTAGTTTACTTGACTTCAAGGAGCAAGGACAAATTCTGTCTGGAATTTCAGGTACAAACAGAAACCTAAACAGTAATAAGCAGTCTGCTTTGAGAAGTAACCAAGCAAGGTAATGAAATATTATCCAGAATCAACTAGGGTGTTTTGCATGCAATGTTTTATATTCTCCTGTGTAAATACATGTTGCCAAGACCAAATGGACAAGAAAAAGAAACATTTATTTTCTAGCTGTATAATATGTGTGTTTTTATAAATTGGCTGTTAACATCAATGTTTCCAAAAAGTATGTTACTCAGTGAAGCAAAGCATTGAGCTAAAATGTTAGAGTCTATCATCACACTGAAAAAACAAAGAAAAGAGACCAAATTACTCTGTATGCCCTGTATGTTTTAAACCCCTCAGCCCTTAATGAAGGTAAAATTTCATGCTAACAATCATATCTATGAGGCTATTCCAAAGTTTCAGCAGGAGACTTTACTGTTCACTTCTTTGGGCTTTCAAAGAGGTAATTAACTGAAAGAGGTACTGTGATGAGGGAAAAAAAATATTAAAAGCAAATAGGATTTATGATCTGGATTATTCTGCTTCCAGCAGAAAATCTGATACTATCCAAAGCCTTCATTTTTCTTCTTACACTTTCTTAATATTTTCTACAGTATTCACTTTCTCATCACAGTAAAATCAGTTCTGTATAATGAAGAAAAACAAAGAAACCAACAATATTCTTGTCCATTAAGGGAAAACAATAAGATGGTCAAAAGTTTAATATGTACAATATGATTAATTCTAACTACATATTTTTATAGCTTGCATCCATGTAACACACGTAAGCCCAATTTTGTATGCCTGGCTTGCAACTGCATTTTTTTTTCTTAAAATGTTTCTCATAAGAAACTAGCATTTAAACTTAAGTGAGATTTAAAGAAACATTGCTTTTCTTGGTAGCCACAGAGACTTGGAACTTAGAACTGGGAAAGTTCTACTCATTTTCAAAAATTTATATATTATAAAAACACATAGAATTTTATAGATGCACTAAATCATCAAAATGTTTAGCTAAAGAAAACATCAAATTCTTACTCACTTAGGGCCATTAGAAAATGACTATTTTTTAAATGGAAGAATAATTAAGAACAGATTGTTATTTCTGACAGCTCAGGCAGTATGTGCAATATTCAGAATAGTGACATTTCCGGGGAAGTATATTTGATGCATGATTTTTCAACAGCTGTGACACTAGCGCCAGTAGCAGCAGGTAACTAAGGGCCAAGTGCTGCCCTTTGATCTATACCACACTTCTCAAAAAAAATGTGGAATATTAAACATTGGAAGATGGAACTGAACAATACTCTCATCTATCAAAACAAGTGAAGCCCTTTCAAAAACTTTGTATTTGCAGTGGCACATTCCCAAAGTGGAGTTATTTTAGGCCAAATATGGATATTTTTAGAATCAAGCTTAAATTAGACAGAACTTTCCTTCAGAAGCAGTAGAAACTAAAGGAAATGTAACAGGCAATTATTAACTGCATTAGTTCACGCTCCTGCCCTTGCTGATATATTTGACCTGATGCTTTTGCATAGTCATATCCATTTCAACAAATCCTTGAGATATATTGACTTTGATAAAAACTCAAGTGAAGAGTGGAAAAGGGAGTGTGTCTATTTTAGTGCCACTCTTTAATGATGTTACATGGCTATAGGTACACTGGTTGAATATAAAGTGTCAAGACATCAACAACAGGATGATCTTTCTTCTTGAAAAGTCTCCACAACACAATTTGAAAGAAACTAAGTAAGCTCTGTTAAAAGAGATCTGATCTATTAAATTAAAAGATAGGAAAGGGGAAGACATTCTTCATTCTGGTGGAAGTTTATCGCTGCTTTTTCAGAAAGATGGGTGTGGGCCTATGTACTACTCAACATATACCCCAAAATAATCTGGAAATAGAAGTAAGACAGTGAGTACTTAAGATTCAACAATGGAAAAACAAAACCCAATTATAAAAAAAAAGTTCAGGAATTTTACAGTACTGAGTAATGGGGCTTTACAAAGGCAGAAAGTTCAATATATGTAACTGAATGTCCATGAAGAAAAAGAGCACTCACAACAGATATGTAGACTTTTATATATATATATATATAACATCTGGAAATTAATATGGTGTGTGTGTCTCCATGTGTATATGCTTATTTTGCTGGACTACAATTGGTACTGTCATGCAGGAATGAACACTGTGGAGTTACTGTGGTGAGTCTACGAAAATATCAGCTCAATGCTCAATTTATGATCATCAAATATTGCAATTGGTACATTCATAAAGTATGGAATTTGTGATTCCAGTTCACTTAGCAATGCAGAGGAAGAAAAGTAACAGGAAATGACAGATGAACAAATGTGGTAACAAATATGGAGCAACTTCTGAATGAAAATAAATGGCTAGTAGCCTTCAGGAAGTCAAGAGACGAATGGAGGAAAGATGAGAAAATAATAAGTGCCATGGAGTAGGTGAAGACAGTAATGTAATTCAGTATTTCTCAAATGCAAGGAACAAGGAGTTTCACAGTACTTCTAGACAAGCAGGAAATCCTTTCTACATAATATTTTGTTATGCCATGAGGCCACACTAGACTGAAATTACTTAAATCAAAAATTATATATATTGGGTAGGATATCTTAACAGAAAAGAATCCCTGTAAGTTTGCTGTGTAATGCTTTATTTCTAATACAGGTTGGTACTAGAGGTCAGATACTGAGCTACAGAACTTGTGGGTTTTTCTAGTATCACTACTCTGCTTGAATTCTTATATGTCCTATAAACTGTAGTCAGAATAATGAATGCTGCTGCTCACTGAGCATTATTTGTCACTTAAAACAGTTTATAATGTGGACTCTTCTATGGCATGTATCCCTATTGTGTTTGAGACCTTATTGTGAAAGTCACTCTATTCGATTCTCAAATTATATTCTTAAGTTCTGTCTCTACGAACTATAAAGGAAAATATGTTTTCTCTTTAGGGACCTATTTCTTTCTTCTGTATCCTACAGATTTTATTCTAAAGAGAAATAATTGATGTTAGTAATGATAAAATTCTCCAATGCATGTTTCATTTATTATAACTATTTTTAGAACCTTTAGAAAACTAAAGGTTAGATTTTCAAGAAAAATTTCACAGCTAATAGTGAACAAAAGCACCTATCAGATATTGAGCAGTTTTCTTTCTAACCAATTCATTTAGCTGGCTAAAGGAGAGATGAGTTCTCACAGGTAAGCTATCACAGAGAGCATCTCAGTATTAGTCCATTAGGGAAGTGTTTTCTGACTGGTGCCTTGGGGTTCCTCAGTCCGTTTGTTCTACTTTGAGCTCTGTGAAACAGCTGAAGGCTCTCGCTTGTTTTCTATGTGAATGAGCCATTAGAGTGTGTGGGAATGTTTTCACAGCACCATGTCTCTCCTGTCTCTTCCACAAACCAAAGTACTTCACGTGTCTCCTCACATTAGCCTTGTCAATAAACAAAGCCAGCTCTCCCAGGGGAGCACTGCTGTCAGCAGACAGTGACTAGCATGCAGAGGGGGTCTGACCCCTTGCACTCATTCCTGATGGGGAGATAAAGTCACTAGGGAGCTGACTGCCTATTTCTTCCCATAAGGCAGCAGAAGAAGAGAAGTTCAAACAGAAACTTGCACAAGCGGCAGACAAAACATTGTATGTGACTATAAGCCCTTTATAGCCCTTCCCAAGGCACGAAGAAACACACTTGGAGACTTTAAAGTTTCTTAATGAGTTTACGTTATCCATTATCTTGGCATTAACTGAATGCTTCAATATTCAGAGTGAACACACAAGAGAAAAACACATTTGGAATTCATCTATGAAGATAAAGCAAGGAAAGCAAAATGGAGTAGGGGATGGGTGGGAAGTAACACGGTGTGATTAGAAAAACTCATTTACATAGAGAACTTTCCCTCTGTAATGGAACTGGTTTTGATATCCAATTTATCTTTGCAATGTATAAATATTGCTGTCCTGGCATGAGATTGAATGACTCTATTATAACTTGGGGTTACTGCACTCACTCAAGCACATTTGCATAAAAACACTGTTGGTCAGTGGTAAATCTGTCTCTGGCAGCAGTTTGTCTTTGAGGAGAAGGGGCTCCATAACTTACTAAATGTAATCAAACCCTAGTAATCATCACTCTGGAAATTTTTTGGTTCCAGTTAAAATACTGGATAAGGATTTGCAAGCTGGTATGATGCCAGAGGATCCTTGAAAGACTCCCAAACTCAGTGCTCTGCACCACATGAATGCTTCAGTATCTTCCTAGAACACAGCATGTATTAAATCTCCAGTTACCCATTATGCAGGAACGTGAGGTCGCTTCCATATGCAGTGATAGAGACTGTTGTAAAAGAATGCTAGAAATGTGTTTGCTGTCATAATATTTTCCTGATTTCAAATAAAAACCTTTTTCTAAATTCCTGGTTGCAAAAAATCAGTATATCCTTTGTAACCTGTACATCCTGGGTTTTGTTATGTCTTCCTTTAGAGAAGCCACCTGAAGTAACATTTGCCTCAACGTTTATAATTGTTTATATCAGCATTGTATCTCAAGGCCCAGATGATGTCAAGGCTCTGTTTTGTTACTGATTCACAGACACATACAAAAGACAGCTCTCCTATCCAAGAATTCATAGACAAATAAAACAGACAAAGCATTGGGGGAAAATAATATTATTATATCCATTTTACAAAGTGAAAATTGTACACAGACATGTTTAGGTCCTGGAAAATATTTGTTTTCATATTTAGCTGAATGTATTATTTGTAGACCTATAAGAGCCATAATATTATTTCTACCACATTAAGTTAAGCACAAGAGTTTTCCGAACTGACCTGGCCAAGATCACATGTGAAATTTGGAGCAGAGACAGGAAATAAATCAGCAAATCCTGAATTTTAACATTCTGTTATCAAGAGTCTGTTCTCCCACTTAATGATGACTTCAAGGATATATATTAAGCCCTCTATCTATGGTATGTGACCCAGTTTTGAGTATTTTGTGTTGCTGAGTTTGCTTGTAAACATTAAAATCTCAGGTGGATCCATACATCTATTTCATGCCAGTATTGATTCCCTAGCTTTCATTCGTGTCTTCAAATATGTTTTCCTAGTATTAAAATAAAACAGAACAAGCTAAAGCTTCCTCTTAGTGTGAAGGAAGATATATTACTGATGTAATTCTCACCCTGGATAGATATTCAGATATGGTGATAATAAATTAGGCAGATATTTTATATATATAAAAACACACAAAAATGCAAACACATTTTATATCTCTGTGGACATACACAAATGATATTTATTACCTATATTTAAGCATATGTGAGAAATTCAGTAGAACTTTGCTCCACCATCAGAATTGATGGTGCACTTAATAGCCCTAATGGGATAATGGGGTAAGATGCAAAAGTGCTAGTTTTGTCACTTAAAAAGAATGCAATCAATAAAATCCTATCTCTTCTGAATTTAGTGGCATAATTCTTACTGATTTCAGTGGAACTCGAATTCCACCCAGTATCTTATCTTCCATCAGTCTAGCACAGAGGCTCTATCCTCATATGGAATCATTTAACAGACACAGCTCAGCCTACTACTGTGCAGTGGATTTTTTTCTGTGTATACAATCACCTCCCAATTCTCATTAATCACAGAATGATGAGCTTCTCCCCCCAAAAATAGGAGAAACAAGGATAGAACCAATCCTTATAATTAAATATTTCATGAAACTTTTTAACATGCACAGAAGGCCTTTGTAAAACTTTTCTTAAACTTTTTTTTTTTTTCCCAGCTTAGTAGGGGGAAGGAGAGAAGAGTTCATCTCAGAAAGTTTTCTGATTAATGGTAAAAGAAGGAAAAATCCCAACAACCAAACCCCAAAACAACCCACCCCAGAGCATTCAAATAAAATCACATCCACTCAGAAACTACTTCCAAATACCAGTGTTTAGATGTTCAAAATTTGAAACAAAGGATCTCATCTTCCAGTTTGGGAGTTCATTATGTGTAAGTCTTTTATGGTAAAGGTTGGCAGACAAAATGTATTATTTTTAAGTGGATTTATTTTTTTAATAGTTTGAGGTACAATTGCACTGAACATGCTGCTGCACCAAAAAGCTCCCCATTATTTTAATCTGTATTCTTTTAAAAGTTACTTGTTCAAAAGGATTTCACTGTTACTCTTATACCCCCTTCATCCAAGAGAACAAAAGCTGTTCTATGAAAGGAGTCTAAACTTGGACAAACCGTAAAAAAAAAAAAAAAAAAAAAAGCAAAGTTCCTCTCTGTTTTTATCAAATTTGATTGCTGCAGCTGTTCCCAGTTTCTGTATTTTAAAAATAGCCTTATTCAGTGCCTTGTTGGCTAAAGGCCAGAGTACCATTAGAACATGCTGTACGGAAAACCTCTATTCAGTTACAGATACAGAAATATATTTAAGATCAGTGGGGGTCATCTGCAGCAAACACTTGTACGGGGAAAATGGAATTTTAATGTGCTTGGACTGCTCACCACTTTTAACAGATATTTAAGAACTTCAAACTGGATATCTTCCTATTTGTATTGGTACTATCGTATTACTGAGCATCAGGTACGATACAACATGAGTAAGTCAAGATCATTTCAACTAACAAAAATAGATCTAATTCTCAAATTACTCCTTAGTAGTTCTGGAATTCACTTTAAATGGCTCCTAGTAATATTGGATATTTGATTAGACTATAAAAATGCCACAGACTAGAAAAGAAAAATACAGTAATATTTATGGAAATACAGAAATCTGATCAATGAAAACCAGCTTTGATTTGTACATTTCTAGGAGAACTAGTATTAATAGGGGATAAATGTTCCCCTTCTGCAGGGTAGCAAACTCTATTACCAGCATTATCCTTGTATTTAGCCACCAAAGAGTTTTTTAGTCATCTGCCAGAAAGAAATGCTCATTCCATTTACGTGAGTACTAAAACTCTTTGGATTAAGGTGGTAGTGACTTTAGTCCAGGAGTTCAGAAACCCCCCAAATTATCTTAATTTCTCTTGCTCTTCATGAAAATGAATTCCATTTTCTTCCTCTACCATGTTAGTATTCCATGGTGTCTGGAGGCCACACTACACAGGGTGGATGCCAGTTTGACCAACAGCATTATTTACTTATTGACTAAGACCCTAAATCAGGATAGTATTCTAAACATCAATGAGATGTCTCAGATTACTTCTCCTCATTTATGATGGGGTAAAATGCCTGCTTTAAAGCATTTAAAATTATGTATTGCTACTGCACCTGGGGAAGAGCCTTCAACATGGTAAAGGTAACCAAGGTGGTGGTTTGGATAATTACTAAGAGGAAAGAAATCATAGCAGTGATGGCATCAATATAGTCTATTAAGCTTGTTGAGATTCCAACTTTTTGGAGGTGGGTTTGCCTCCTAAGTTTCTTTGCCCTCACTCTCAGTACTGGTTTATTTTAGTTAAATAAATACTACAATAATACTTGTAGGTTTTTTTTGATTGCAGTTTCAATTACATAGTTCAGACCCTCTCTTTGTACAGAAGGAGCATGGGACAGTTGAAGTCGAATCCAGGGAACCCTGGGGCAGGCATTTGTAACACTTTCATCAATCAGACAATCTCCCTAAACTTTCTTCAGTATGCAAAGTTAAAGAGGCTTTGATTTAATTTCCCACTAAACTAAATGTATTTAGTGCTGTCTGAAGCGGCCTAGGATCACCAGGACATTCCCTATGGGCTGACAAACCCGACAAAGAAGCAAGGGAAGAAGCAGATGAAAGGATGGTATCTTGAGAGGAACTCTAATGTTGTGAAGAAATTATATATGCAAAAAGGATTAGTTTTCTCTTGACAGGGATTCAGAAAAACAGTTTAAGAGGTCTGGTTTTCTGGAGAAACATATTTTTCGGTCTTGTCACCAAGAGTATTTTTGGGAAATGAGTTAGCACACTTGGACAACTTAGGAATTCTGCTACCACTCAAAATTACCGTGTGTTGGCTTCTTTGTAGAGGTTAAGGCCTGAAGAAGTAATTCATGATGAGTAACTCTGCTTGCCCATTGTTTGATGGGCAGCAAGTTTTCCAGACAGCTCCAGGTCTATGCTCCAAGTATGCGAGCATGTTTTCTTAGGACTTTTCCTTGCATTTGTTCTGTTCTCATTAGTTATTGTAGGATCTGGTCTCTGCCATCTAATCGATTTACATACAGAGAATTTCTGTTATTTTTCTTTTTATCTGAACTACACACATGGCTAAGTATTCAGTATTTTTTATATTGTTACTGGCTTACGAGAAGACATATCTGGGATACACTGAAACCTTTTCTATTAAAGAAAGCAAATGGGAAAGTTACCTCTAATAATGCTGCAAGAAAATATCTTTGATGTGCTTTACATGGAATGACAATTCAAAGGACCACAAAGAAAACAATAAATAAACTTCTTATTATACCTTTCAATATTTTAAGTATTAATGACTGAAATAAAGCTATTTTTCAATATCTTTTCTCCACAGCTGTTTACAACACACATAGGAAGAAAAGGTGTTTCCATAAGCATGATCAAGTACAGAACAGTTCCAAATTTCTTTTAAAGGACAAAAAAATCAAAGTCAAGTCTTTTACCACAAGTATCACAGTAACAAGACACAAGTTATTTTTAGTGATCTAGTCCTGAACAGTATTGCACAGAAAAAAATAAACTTTATTTCACTCTGAACAGAAAAGACTACTTACAAGCAAAATCGGATTTGGTTACAATTTTTTTACTTTATTCAGCCACAAAAGGAAAGCTACAGTGTTTCACTAAAAAGTGATCTGAGCACACACGATTCATTTGTAGCACCACTTACGATGTTTCAGGTATCTGAGAAATACAGAAGTAAAGAGCTAACTCCTCCCCCAATCCTGTGCTGAAAAGCTATGCTGAAACATGAAGCCTTACTCTATATGTCTTTAGAGGGATTAGACATGGTAAGAAAAATTTATTCTCAAGGATTGCAATGCAAAATAGAAGATCTATAAAACCAACGAAATTATTCTCATCTTACTGCAATTGCCTTTTTTCACTCTTACTTTTTTTCTGAATGGTGAAGGATAGGAGAAAGTACATGAGAAACAGATAAGGAGGTCAGGGTTGTCTCTGAGATAAATTTTTAAAGGACCTTAATGCTGGTGTCGGCCCTACAAACCATTTGATCATGCATATTCAGTAATATCCAAAGGACCACATGCATGTTTCAAGCATGACTGCTGGGTGCTCTGTTTACACAGACCTATTGCTATGGTAACTACTTTATGGTACATGCTTTCAGAATACTAATTATAAAGCAATATAAATAAGGTTGTGTACAACAAGCAAGTTCACATTTACATATTTTCAGCATCTGAAAATTCAGCCTTATATGCCTAATATGATGAAAAGTATTTTTCAAAAGCAATCACACATTATTATAATTCATGCACTGTTATGTTTCTTTTCCATAACGCTACTTTGCACTAGGATCAGCAGCACAAGGGGAATGCAATACACTGAGGGAATTAAAGAAAGCAGAAGGTGCAGGTGCACTAATAAATGGGTGGCCTTTGGAGCACAGTATTTATGTGTGCTATGCCGAGCTAAACAGAAACCTAAATGTTGCACATAAGAAGCGGTACAACAAGAACATCTGTGTTGGGGAACTGAACTGGCATGGCTAACACCTCCAGTGCCAGGTGCAAAGGACATTTCAGTACAGCTCGAGTGATTTTGACTGTTAGCATCTGTACGTATGAGATTATCTCTTCTTTCCTCTCGATATTCCACTAGAGTATTTGTATTATACATCTGGCTTTAGAGTCTAGCATAGCAAAAGACAGGTTTCAGTCCTTCAATTTCTGGATTTTAGCCACAGAACTTTCTTTTTTTTTTATTTTCCATTTCAGTTTTGCTAGAAGCGTAACTCCAGAGTCACTAGTAATTTCTAAATGTATGGTTGCAGAAAATGAGCATTTTTCCCCAGGAAAGAAAACGATTAAAGGAAGAACTGTACCTTTGATCTATTCAAAGTTGATCAAAAAAAACCTGCAGAAAAAGCTTTTCTTGTCTAAAATACTAAAGCTGGATTGAAACTTTGGACAATTTGGATTGAAACTTGGACATTTTAATGTCCACTGTTCTGGGAAATTCTAGATTTTCATTTAAAGTCACTTTTTAAAACCAATCCTCTTCAAGTTCAAGTGACATACCTGATTCATAGAAATATTAGTAATATTTGGTAGAAGACTTAAAATGAACAAATAAGACTGATTGAAATGATTGGTAGGAAATGCAAAACTAATTACTTGTGATGTATTCATTGAAATCCAAATCTATTAATCTTTAAAATATTTAAGATACCATTGAGACCATGACCTACTGTATTAAGTGGCTTAGGCTCAATCTTTTATTTCTTAATTAGCCACAGATTTCAGAAATCAATTGTTGCTTAAGCCCAAAAACCTATAAAAACTACCAGTGGTAATGTTAGTTCAGGTGGAAGTCAATGGCCCATTCAACATTACCATGACACCAACAAAATTTGAAATTATTCCCAAGAATGGATTGTAAACGGAGGTGGGGGGGAAGGGGAAAAAAAATAAGACTAGTGCTTGTATTCCAAAGATTCTGCTCATGTTGGTGCATTGTTAATGAGTCTGAACCATAGCTCTCCATGTTTTATTTGTCCAGCATAACATGCCCTAAATTCCCATTCAAGACAGGAACAAAACATCGTCCATAGTAAAAGAGAACATAATGGGCTTTGAAGGAATTTCTTCAAAAAACTGTTTCTTTCTCCTTGCAATTTCAAATCACTTCCTTCCATCTCAAGCCACTGTTAAAACCCATTGAACATGTCTAATACATAATCTAAAAAAGGAAAGGACAAATTATTTAAGTCTACACTTCTCTGGGAATTGGGAGTTTGCTTCATCACACTGTAAATTATCTTTCCTAACTTCTAATAAGGTGCGACAAAAATGCAATAAATACAAATAAATCCACAGGGAAGAGATTAAAAAAAAAAAAAAAAAAAGAAAGAAAAAATTACAAAAGCTTGATGGGGGAAAAAAAGCCCCAAAATGAAAAGCTGTAACAAATTTGTAATCCCTAGTCACTCATCTTTTCTTGTTACTTCAGTTCTAACGCCAAATTCCTTCATTATTTTTTGACCTGATATGAAACACCATCTGGCAAAAGCATGTTGCAATTCTAAATAAATGAAATAATTGGATGGTTGCTTTAAAATATCTTTCAAAAATAAGTACTATTATACATTAGCAAAACTCACTTTATTGCCTTTCTGAGCTCTGGTGCTGTGCTGTGACTTTCTGTCTGCCTAGAGGACCTGCAGTTCCCGAGCAGTCTTGCATTTAGTGTTAGACAGTCATGAGCTTGATGAGCTTCCACAGTCTCAAAGTATCAGATGCATATGTCCATATGTTTGATTTGTATTTCTTGTATACATTATTATCGTTATTATTGCTACTACTGTTAGACAAGGGTAACACCACAGACTCATCAGAATCATTGCCCTGAGGATGAGATCACAGCCTGAGGGTCCTGATGGATCTGCAGCAGCAGATTACAAACCATATGGCTGACGTGGTTATCTTATAATAAACCAAATGGCTGTGGGTATTCAGGAGCCATTTCAAAAGTGGATCAGATGTCACTGCCATAAGATATCCCAATCACACTTCAAAATGCCTTCAGAATAATTCTGGTCAACAAATTACTTTCAATCTACTACCACAAATATTTTAAGGTCTGAAGAGATCATCCTACTGCTGGAGTCTTACAGATGTATTTCTGCATCCACACAGACACTTTGGCTAGTTTGGGGGATCTTCTGCAGAGCACACACCTCCCTAGGCATTCAGCATAGGAGGAATCAGGTCAGAAGAGACAGAAGTCATTGATTAATTGGATATATGTTACTACATTGCTCCTTGACAAGTTATAACAAGTGTGGAGTAACAGCAAAAAATAAAATATTTGTTAGTGATGAAAAGTGGTGTACAAAACAGCAGTTAGTCATGAGCAAACAGTTTGCAGCTATAAAGACCCAGCTGCTTTGGCTGACTGAAATGAAAAGGAACAATGCTTTAAGGGTTGTAAAAGATCTCACAACTGATGGATTTTATAGAAAAAAGGACTTCTGTTTAAAGTGTCATAGTACTTTTTTTCCGAATGTATCTTATTTCTTTGAGTCAAGAATCCTAGGTAAATATGGCATGCACTAAATGAAAACATGTTCATAGCTGTTAAAACCAGTTTATTCTGTATGCCTACTTTGTCTACTACATAAGAATAAAACCTATTTATTCTTATGCCTCTTTCATTAAATATTCATTTATTGATATTAGACTTATGAAAAATTTAGCATAATTTTAATCCTCCCCTATATGAATAGGAGAAATTAAAGGAAAAGTGAGTTCATCCAGGTTTATAGGTATGTGTGATACAAATCATGGCATTACCAGAAATGACAGCAAAATCAGGAACCCAGAAAAAAAAAAAGTCATATGCATCACCTAAATATTTAACTACAATATCAGCTTATGTTAATCATATTTCAAGAGTTGGGTTAAACATGCTGTAATTGTGCCATCAATCACATGAATCAAACCTTTATTTAATAACTGTAAAAGCTGCCATTTGCTACTTTTAAGGTATCTAATTTCTCACGGCTTTTACTCAATAATGGTCACTAGATTTACAAAATGCTAAAAATAAATTTGTTTTTGAAAATCATGTTTGAGTTCTTACTGCAGAAGCTGAAACATCTGTAACAGCATGGCAGTTATCAGCTTCTTGTAAATTCTGGCAATGTTAATTTTAAAAGGCTTTAAAAGTACAAGTAAAACATTAGTGTTTTGACTACTTGCAGGAAACTGGTATGTATACAATTAATATAAAGGGAACTGCCAAGTCAATCTGAGCTTAAAAATCAGGGACTTGTGTTATTTTTATTTGATTAATTTTCGAATTTGTAAAAATCCCCAAGCTGTCACAAAACCTAATACCAACTGAACATTCCAGGTACTCTATTTTAATTAATAGAAACATATTGTTAAATTCAACAGATATACATAATAACAAACAAGCAAGAGCAGAAACATCCTTATGCAGTTAACATATGAAAAAAACCCCAAGATTCCTCATCCTGATTTATGGAAGAAAAAAAATCAAACAAAATCAAAACTCTAAAAATGAGTGTTCTCTCAATAGCAAGCACAGAGAAAGTTCAACAAAAGTTTGACTCAACCCATATTCAGACATAATGAGAACTGGACCCGGTCCTAAATCTATTGAATAAAGGGAGAAGTATCCTCACAGAATGAAATGAAATTAATCAATGCTCTCTTGGCTATAGCATGAAAAACAAACAAAAACAAAGAGGAAGATAAAAGGAAAGCAGTGAGGGACAACAGAGTTAATGGCTAAGTTTTGAGATATTTTTTCTCCATCATATGTTTTCTTCCAAAACATCCTAGAATATGACATTGCCAATGTTAATTCCCAGTGCTTAAACAGTTCTTTATATCATCAAAGCACAGCATATACACTGAAGTCCATGGCACTTACCATGGAAAATAAAATGTACAACACTATGTGAAGTCCAGAAAACTATGGCCTTCACAAGAGTACTGAATTAGAATAGGGTTAGGCTGTCTGAATATTGTACCTTTCTAAATTTTGAGTTCTAACTCTGTAGCCTTTATTGTTCTTTTAACTTACTTTTTATGTTCAGTGTACATAAAACATAAAAACATAGTAAATTTAGAGAATTTTCCACATGCATGTACAATAAACTTTTTATAAAAGTTTTATGTTTATCTAATCCTACTACCTTAATTTCTTTTCAACTAAACTTTTAATCTTTTAATTGGAAAAGGCTGTTGTTTAAAAATTTAAGTAAAGCTTTATCAAACTAAGAATACATTTTGCTGAACCCCTACTACACATCCTGTTGCAGTATTTCAGCTGTAAAAGCTAAGACAGACTGCCTATTGCTTTTTGTATGTCACAAACTGGGACCACATTTTGATGTTGTATCATAGGAGCCATGACTACTGCTAATAATACGAAGTATAGATCTTTATTTGGGATCTGCTCCAAAGCCTGCCAGTTCTGCAGGAATAAAATAACCACCATGTGTTTGGTATCTTAACTTCCTAAACAGATGCAATATCAGATGAGTTGTGTAAGAAATTATTGCTTAAACACTTTCATTTTATTTTTATCTATATATTAATCACAGACTGACAAAGACACAGGGAGAAAATTCAGGGATTTTGAATTTCATTCAGCTCACCCTCATAACTGCTATGTACGAAAGCCACCATACCTCATTTACAGCCCGGGTCCAATTATACCTATTGAATTAAAAGAACTATTTAGAGTTGCTGTATGTTTGGATTCTTCAGGATGGTGGGAATGGGAAAACCTTAATTTATACACATTCTCACAAATTTTTTCATACTCTGGTTTCACATGTGAAATCAATAATCAGTCATGATCACCAACAAAACACTGAGCACATTGCAAGCTCTCTGGGGCATGGACTGGTTTTTTTTGTGTTTGTTCCCTGTAATTCCACTATCTGATTAGGCTCCTTAGGAGGTACTGGAATATACATAAATAATAAGCAGGAGGAGACAATTAAAAAAAAAAGAAATAATTGCTACTATTAATCTATGAGATTAAGATGTAAACTACCCACTTTGCATTGCACTGCTGACTCCCAGGGGAGGCTGGCAAAGAGAGTGTATGTAGCAGGGCCCATCACTGAGCAGTGCTGCCTCCCCAGAGCAGCAGAAATTCCACCCCAGTGCAGAGTGATGATTCACTTCTTGTTTTCCTTGGCTAAGTTGAGAAGTGTTCCTCCCTTCAGGTCAGTCACTCAGCCCTCTTGCAAATGTCAGCTTACTGTTCACAACTGTTTTTCCATTCACGGGGGTTTTTATAGGCATGAATGAGGACAGTTATGAAGGAAATTCACAGTCAAATGGAAAGCCCTGAAACTCAGTTATTAATTGGGCATCCAAGCTTCACATCTTTTTCAAGCCGACTAGCTCTTGCTCATTTGAACAATGCCAATGATCTCTTTCTAGGCTGACCATCATAAAGCCACTTGTACACAGCAGCACGGCTTTTCTCTGAGCTTGTGAGTGTGCCTGCAGCTCAATAGGACTATTCACATGAACAGATGTTACTCGATGTGAACACTGGTTGCAGAATTAAGCCTGTCCTTGCTCTTCCTCTTGCTACAAACATCAGCTGCTCAGACATCCAGGCTGGGTTCTTTTTGTAATGGCTTGTTGCCATACACAAAACGTACAAAATGGCAACTTTTGTAATTAAAAAAAACAGGAATAAAAAATTTCCCTATATAACATTAGCACTCATATAAACTAACCTTTATATACATCTCCACATAGTTTCTTGTGTGGATGATGATAAGAAAAATTCCATTTAGTTATTTTTCATAATATTTTTTGGCTTTCACAAATAAGCAAAACCCTGTATCTTTCACTTGAAAAGATATACCTGAATTGAGATGAAAGAATGCCAGACTAATATTGAATTTTTATTTTCATACCATGCAACAAAAGCTGGTGAGTCTACAAACTGTGTTTGGCTTGATACAATTTTTTTTCATTCCAACACAATTTTTCTCTACACCAAACTAAATATATATTTTTGAAGTAAATAGAACAGTCATAACCAAGAACCTCTAAGAATTATTAGACAGATGCTTACATTTTGTTTACAAAATTTTAACATTAAATATCTCATAATATTTCCTTATCTAACTGTGCTTCTCCGTTTTAACCAAATTGTGACTGTTAGAACCTAAATCCACTTTTGGTGTAAGAAAAATATTCCCATTTAAAACCTGAAATTATGGGTGTTAACATTTGCCTGTGGAATAAAATTACAAATTTGAAAATTGTCAATAATAGTAATAATAATGCTTTCCACACTTTTCCTTTAAAAATTGAAGGCATTTTTAGTTTTGGATGATGGCCAAAAGTGATCCTTGATATTAGTATCCTTTCAAACATTTATATTTTTAAATCTCTCTAAATTGATTCTGTGCTGAAAGCACAGCTGAGGCTCACAAATAAGTTAGAAAAGGTATAAAAAGATCCTTTGAAAATGAGAAAGAAAAATACCTGAAAAGAGCAAGCTTTACAAATAGCAACTATACAACCAGGTTTAAAGACCAAATCAGGCTTGTGGGGCTTGTTTTTGTTTGTGTAGTCTTTCCTTTTCTGTGTTAAATGAAAACCTTCAGTTATTTTTCTTTGTTGCAAACTGAATCCAGTAGCCTAGGAATAAAGATCTGGGAGGAAAACTTTATGGGAAGTACATTTCAGATACAGCTGGACCAGGTGGTCCAATCTGCCAGTTTACAACTAATTGGCAAACAATTTGCTCTTCTTCAGACCCCTGGTACATCACCTGTTCAAATGCCTTGTCAGAATTATGGCAAATGGATACAAAATCTATTCTGACAGTTATTTAAGAATCCTTCACTGAACATCATCTGTCCCTGCTGATTTATGTATATAGTTAGGGGTCTTTAGGTATTCTCTTATTTCAGCATCACTCATTTCAAATTATATTCATTAAGCATAAACTTGCTTTCTTTTATGTTTACACACTGAAAATCAAACAAACCTGAAGACAGAGTGAGGAAGGAGAAGAAAAAAAAAAAAACCCTGCAAATCCCTCAAAACAAATCATGAGGAATATTTCTAAAAATCCTGCATTGTTCCCTGCTTCTTCTTAGTGAGTACCAAAACATGCTAAATGGATGCAAATACCTGGTTATCCCATCTAATAGAGAAGAGTGAATATTCCTGTTTAGCAGGTGCAGCCACATTTATCAACAAATGGAGGAACTTGTAGCATTCACTCTCCCATTCCTTTCTCCTTTTATGTCCACAAATTACTTTCAAGGGAAATAAACCAAAGAGTACCAATACATTCCTAGGTACCAGACATGCAACTGTAATTTACACAGCAAAAAAACAGGCTAAAAAGATTCAGAATGAAAACCCAACTTCTCTCAACCCAGGCACTTAATACCAATGACCATATCCTATGGTAAAGTATACATCACCTTTGTTTTTAGTCTACTAGTTAGTTCAGATTTCTTATATCACCACCTTTCACTTCTGGAAAGTGTAAGCATTTTCTGGTCAAGTGTCTGCCATTAGCAAAAACCATAATGTTTATTTACTAGTCTTTTCCTTTTTTTCTTATTTGTTAATTCCTTCATTCTTTCAGCTTATGGACAACCATGCTGGTACTCCTAGTACCAGAACTACCATCTGTTATGCCTTTATTATTGTATCACTCATTCTATGCCACCTTCCATGTCCTGCCACCTCTTACTAACACTGCTTATTAGATACTGGCATGATGATTCCCTTAATGTCACAGTACCTCTTTTTAAAATGCAGTATATTTTAATTTTTTACTGTTTTACTGTTTTATTCACTATTGCCACAGGTTGTAGTCCACTGCATCTAAGTGCCAACACCTCTGCTCAGAGGACACTGAAGAGGGAAGGAGCTGAGCATGTCCAACCCTTCTCTAGACACACACCCAAGTTCCCTGTCTCATCAAGAGAGAGACTTACCTCCCTTAAGTCTCTCTTCATTAGCAGTATAGGGAAGAAGCAAGTGTCAAACACTCCATTCCACTTAGGACCTGATCCTTTAACCATATTACAAGGTGGGAACTAATGGATCAAGGTTGTAATTTATTAGGAAAGAGAATTATAGCCTCAGTGGCAGTACTGACTGCTTAGGTCGCAACAGTAGGATGCCCTTAGGGTTTATGCCATGCAGAAGCTTTCCTCATAATCCTATGAAAATAGCAAGAAAAAGTATTCCTGAAAACAGGAAACAGATTCAGCATGTGAGAGTAGAGTACCCAGACATCTTTCCTGGATGAGGCCCCTAACTAGAAGTCCACAGCAAAAAGGTAAAGGACCAGGAAGTTATCTGTGCTCTTGACTAGTATGGCACTTGGGTATCTCCCAGTCTGAACTGAGTCACAACAAAGCTTCAGCTAGGAAACACGCTTCTATTTCCCCAGACTAATGCTAGAAGTCACAGCTGTTATCAGTATCCAACCAAGCAGCTAGCTAGTGTCAGGCAACTGAGCAGTGGCTAATGCATTTCACTCCCTGCAAGGTTTCCACAGCACTAGAAATTAAAAATACTGGACCTTTGTCTGTGGTTTAGGTGGATTTCAGGCACTTCAGTCACAGGTTAAGCTGTATTTAGATTCAGGGGATCCCATCTATTCATTAATACTAATATTTTGATATCAAAATTGATTCCACAGAACTGATTGGACTGTCTCTTGCTGATCTAGCCAACTGCCATGATATACAGTGAAGTGTTACGCCTAACTTCTTGAAAGTAAAAATTTATCTTGAAAATTAAACCATTCTTAAATTAAGTGCAGTTAAATTATCAAAGTTTAGATTTTTACAAATTGAGCACTATAATGCGATTTAAAATATGTTGTTTGTACTTGAAACTCCTGAATGTTTTGGCCTAAGGAATTTCTGTAGCTAGATTATGAACTTGTGGTAGAGTGATGAAAACACTGAATTGTTCCGTAACAGTATAATAGTCTACTGATCTGAAGAAACACTGCATCTCAAGCTGGAAACAAGCCCACACCTTCAGTAAATACTGAATGAAAACAATAAATTATATTGATCCAAGGGACACAAAGAAGCCTGCTGGAAAACAGTATCTAATGGCAGTAGGAAGCAAACCATTTTTCATGCAATTTCAAAGCAGTAACATAGAAATGACAAGTTGTATGGTGCTCCTGTGTATAATACGTACTGCTTTCTAATTCTGTGCTTTGGGCCAAATAAGAACTAAAGTTCCATATCAGTACATGCTATGATAGGATCAAATTCTTCTCTCCCCAAATTGATGTGTCATGTGTTAAGACAAAAAAAAAAAAAAAAAGTAAATTCATACATAAAATACCTATAATAAATAAATAAATAAAATCACTAAGACCCACAGCAATATATTTCAAGCTAGTGTATAGACCTCTCCTTTTGGAGAGCAGACATTTTATAGGGATGGCAACCTGGTTGAAAGAAGCTTTTGCAGTATTATAGTTTTACAAGGGAAGGAACTGGAGAAATTTTCCCCCCAAAGAAAAGTAACGTAAAAGAGGGGCAGAAAAGAAATAAAAACATAAATACTCATACTTTGCTTGCATAAAGAAAACCATTTGCAAAAAAGAAATAAACAAGCTCTGATCTCTTGACTGATCTGGGGAAACAATTCAATTAAAATAATCAACATGCCAGATCTCCCTTCCTGATTTGCTTAAGTAAGCTTGCATTTGCAATTGTAGAATTAGATTGTGCATATATATGCGAGTGCTTCCCTCCTCCCCTTCTCCCCCAGGGAAAAATCAAACTTACAAAGGGTTGTTTAACAAATCTTATGGGGGACTAAAGGACCTTGGGTTCCCAGAATTTCAGCTACAGTAGGTATAGGATTTGTATACATTAAAAGAGGGATCTTGCCCAGATTTAACTCAGCTATTGCTTCACTAGCTCAACTAACCAAACATCAGTGTGGTTTTGGTCTGGAACTGTGCATTTGCTCCACAGCAGTTATAATTTTTATTAGTTTCTATTCTACCCAAACTAAAAAGATGAAACACCCATTTTTATGGTATCACTTTTTGAAATGTCTGCACAAATCAGATGCAATTAACTTAACAAAGAAACAAAAAAATCCCCTCCAAACAAGAATGACATATGGCATGTTATCTTTGCCACTTTAAAATCTTCAACATTAGTCAAATTCCAAAAGAGTGATGAGGTGTTAAAGATCTGTAACATAAATGAAGATTATACTCAAGGTAGAAGACACATTTTCAGTTTGGAAACAGGAAAAGAACCTGTTTCTTAGTTCTGCAACAGACAAAGTAACAGGAAAATTGGTGATGGATACAGCAAAGCACTCTGACAATGATGAGAGCATCTCTGTTGCTCTCTAAGACTATCCCCACACTGAACACAGCACTTTGCTGAAAAGACCTACAGTCCATTGACTCAGCAGGAATAAGGTATCTGTAATATTATTATAGCATTCTACATTAAACTCCACCTACCATAAATTCATAAGATGTAATAAGGTGTAAGGATGTTTCTCAAGGAATAATATAGAAAAGGCTAAAAGAGCTTAGATATTGATAACACACAAGTAACAGTAACCCTCAGATTTATGGATTACATAATTTTTCTATTTCACAGGATTCAAACTGCTTGTATTTGTACCTTTGCTACACAATAATATTTTTGATAGTTCACATTTTCTGAAAATGTTATGGAAAATTTTCTTCTTGACCTTTTCTGAAACTTAATACTTGAAATAGTTTTCCTTAATTCTCTAGCTCTCATAATATAGCATTATAATTTCTATAAAGTTATCAATAGATTATTTTTTAATCATTAATTTATAATGAAGTTTTTACTACTCCTATGCCCCCAAAGAGAGAGACCTTTTTTCTGAAAACTTGTTTATATTAAGGAAACAAAATTAAAATTTTTTAAAAAATAAAAAACCCCAGTAGCTACATAGATGCATTTTTCCTAAGTAATTTTTCACACAATACTAACATTCAGAACTATTTGTCCTTTATATTGAGGATTTTTGACTTCAATATTTAAATAAAGATTAACTGAATCATTGGTGAATAAAAAAGCCACAAAGCTTCACATAGTATCAGATTTTAGATTGCTTCTAACACATGAAACCATGCTGCAGTACGAACAAGCAAAGATTTCAGCAAAGAATAAACCACTAAAACTCAGTATGAAAAACATCAATCAAAAATAAACTCACTGTTTAAAAATGTATTGCAAAATTCATTGGCAATAACAGTTGTGAATACTGCTAGATCTACGTGGGAAAGAAAGTCACTGTATTTTCACTTCCAGATGTCTGAAAATAATTTTCAAGAAGAGCTGAATTATTGCCATTTCATCTTCTATCTCTGTATTTATGAATAAATATCTATCTTCTCAATAAAAATTCAGAAAACACCAGAGTTCATGTGGTTTAACTTTGTACAGGCACTGGTGGGACTCATGGCTTCCCACCTGGTGCAGATCTGTGTTTCCTGGGTACTGTTGCAGAGCACTGTCCGGAGATAGGAGTGCATTCAGAGGGGCTACTTTAGCACAGATTTCACTGTTCTCTCTGGCAGAGTAGCACGTAATAAATGACCACAAAAGCTGTTCTGTGAGGTCTGGTTGAGGAACAATAAGGCACGCTATTCAGATTTCTTTGATTTGGGAATGCTATCGATATGTTCTTTAAAATAGTATCCTAATTATAGATTTTTTTTTTATTTTAGAAACATTAAAAAAAAAAATCACACTGAATTGCTTTTAGAAAAAATGTAATGGAACAAAATTTATACTGACCATAAAGGGGATGAGCACATTCCCACTCATGAAATTATTTTAATGAAGACATGTAAGACATCAATTTACTTCTCCTTCAGTTTGCTGAACTTAACCACACCTTAACAGCTGGGGAATCCTGGCTTACTCTTTGCCTCTACTATAGGTTCTGGGAACCTCTATAAAAATCTGTTCCTATATTATTTTTTAGTATTATAACCAGGAAGCAGTCCTTTTAATGACTATGCTCATAAGCATAGTGTTTCAACTTTCAGGTGAGCAGCACAACATTAGAAGCAAAAAAAACCCCAAGACTCAAAAAAATCAGTTGAACGCATTAAAAGAAAGTAAGTGTTCCCAGGTTAGCATATTTACTAGCAAGGGTATAGAACTTGGCACGTAGAGCTATTTGTGTCTGAACAGAACAGGTGGATAAATATATCTGTAGGCATTCATGGTTTAAGTTACAGTTACTTCATTCTAGAACAGTCCAGCATACAAATCCTGTCATGTAACTCTGCATTGGAAGTTTTCATTTGGAATGAAATATCCAAATGTTTCCCCTTTAAACATCAGCTGCAACCACAGGCATCTTTTTGAAGTTGTAAAAACTGAAACGAACAAGAAACAATAAAAGGAAACAAAAACGCCCACCCGAACAATCTTTCAAATATTATGTACATTAGTCTGATAGAGCAAAAACATGTAGATATGGGCATGTGTATTACTATATGTGCATTTGTATGAAGGGAGAAAGAAGGCAGAGAGGTAAAAGGACTTACCTAACTCTCATTGCAGAATTTCTAGTTTTAAAAGCTTTGACACTGTATTATGTCATAAGTCTCTGGGCTTCACTAATTCCATGACTGCAGACTTCTTTGTGATTTTGATTTTGCAATTGAAACTGATTGGCTGGCAGACAAAGGGACAGAAACAGCTGCAGCTGGTATTATTGATTATTTCCTCAATTTAAAGGAAGCAAACGAGGACGCTAACAACATTGAAGGACAAAGGGAAAGTTGTTGCTCTAGAGCTCTGGCAAAGCCAGTCACTGTCCCCTGCCACATGAGCTGAATTAATTCATGAAACGCAGCTATTATCATTTTAATACCACAGATTGTTGTAAAAGTGATAGGAACCTGCCTGTTATGATAGAGAATTTTTAATCTCATTACCTTTTGGTAAAAACTGAAATCTCTAATATGGAAAGATACTGAATCTAATGCAAACATTCTGGAAACTGCTTTTGGGTAATGATCAGTAACAAAAATTATTTTCTAGAAACACACTGAAATTATAATAGATAATGCCTACCCTGAGAGGTCCTGCCTCTGAATGAGAATTGTGACTTCCTAAAGAAAACAGAAAATAACTCTCGAAAACCAGAAGTGATCTACAGTGGAAAAAAATATAATCGAATTAGAGCAGGAAATGTGTAAATGTCGAAAACAAATGACACAAATTTTGTTTTGCTCCTTTTCTCTGCCTTTGTCAATGCATTGACCTGACATTAGCCACACTTCTTATGCAGGGCTTCAGCTTGAGGCTGAAGCTTTACTTTACTTAAAAGTAAAGTAGTTGAAGTAAAGCACAGTTGAAGGCAGCTTATCTCCATTAAAGAAATCACAGCATTCTCAGAATAACTGAGTTGGAAGGACCCACAAAGATCTTTGAGTCCAACTCCTAGCCCTTAGGAATGTAGGATATCCCCAAGAGTCTCACAATGTGTCCAAGAGTACGTCCAAACACTTCTTGGACTCTGTCAGGTTTGGTGCATTGATCACTTCTCTGGGGAGCCTGTTTCAGTGCCCAAACACCCTCTGGATGAAGAAATTTTTTCCAATATCCAACCTAAACATCTGACACAACTCCAGGCCATTCCCTGGGGTTCTGTCACTGTCACCACAGAGAAGAGATCAGTGCCTGACCCTCCTCTTCCCCTCACAAGAAAGTTGTAACTGCAATGAGGTTTCCCCTCAATCTCCTCCAGGCTGAACAGACCATGTGACCTCAGCCACTCCGCATGTGGCTTCTCCTCCAGACTTCACCATCTTCATTGCCTTCCTTTGGACACTCTCTAACAGTTTAATGCTTTGTTTTGGTTTTTTTTTAATATTGTGGCACCCAAAGCTGCCCCCAGCACTAGAGGTGCTGCCCCAGCTGAGGCTGGGGGTGCTGCCCAGGTGAGGCTGCCCCAGCTCAGAGCAGAGTTGGACAATCCCCTGCCATGCCCTGCTGGCCATGCTGTGTCTGATGCCCCCCAGGACAGGGCTGGCCCTCCTGGCTGCCAGGGCGCTGCTGACTCATGTTCAACTCATCATTGACCAAGACTCACAGATGCCTTTCCACATTGCTGCTTTCTAGCATCTCATTCCCAGTCTGCACATCCAGGATTGCCCCAAGACAGGTGCAGAACCCAGAACTCTCCCTTGTTGAACTTTATAATGTTGGTGATTGCCAAATCCTATAATTGCTTAGGTCTCTCTGCAGGGCCACCCTGCTCTCTAGGGTCATTCCAGTTCTGTATTCTGTAAACTTGCTTAGTATCCCTTCCAGTCCTGCATCCAAGTAATTTATATTGATATTGAAAAGCTCAGGGTCTAAAAGGGAGCACTGTGAATGCATGGTATAAAGAGCATTTTGGATATACGCTCTAGGTGTAAAATTAGATTTGTCCTCACACAACTTCTGGACGGTGAGATACTGGATGGAGGCTTCTCTGCCTACAGAACTGTACATTAGGAAGCAGGCACTGCACTGTTAAGATGCAGCTTTCAAGCAACAACAGCAGGAGGAATTTGATGGTCCCCTGCAACCAACATTTTTACAACAAATCTTAAAAATTACAACTACAGATGTCTGTAAAGACCCACAGACAAAGAAAACCCCAACAAAACAGACTTGTAGGAGCCCCTATGTCACTCAGTCATTCTCACAGCTTTACTGCATCAAATCCTACCTCACCTCACTGAGCAGCCAATTCTAACTTCTTGCTCTCATTACCATAACAAAGATTTTACAATCTAGCTGAATTTCTTGACAGAATTTAAGTCCCTTACACTTCTCTTCATCTACACACACAAAACAGATGATCCCCTTCTGCTTTAAAGAGCTGAAAGCCACCCTCATGTTCTCAGGCTTTCCAAACTAAGCAAGGATCTATTAAAGAAATGCCCTCTAGGATCTGAGACCATGCTTAAGTGATTATAAGGACTGGATCTGTGCATTCCTGGATCATCTGAGACTAAATATAATCTGCACATGTAGATCTCAACCCTTCTGTTGAGAACACACAGTATGATGCCTCCTGCTACACCCACGGATCAACTGCGTTCTCTGCATCTTGTCTTACTCTCCTCTTGCCTTCCAGTCAATGTATTCTGTCTGTAATGTTAAACTAAACCAGGTCAGGTTTTCTGGCCCTGGGGCTAACTGGCACAGAATGGTTTCCTCCCATACAGTTAAATTTCTCTTCTCAGATAACAGTATAGCTTTGTCAGTGCTGCCTATTGGGAACAGTCCCTGGCCGGAAACCAGACATTATCATGGAAAGTTAGTTTCCATCAGGCAGTAGTCTTGGTAATAAGCACGTGCCAGGTCTTCATGCTTTTTTCCCTGCTTAATTTACAGCCATAAGTGTAGCCAAGGATGTTGACTTGATCATGTTAGAGAAGTTTATGGCCACTAACACTTTGGGATTTGTTTTTCACTTCCTGAGATTAACTAGAAGAAAAAGCCTTAGAAAAAACCTCCAGAAAAAGTCCTTATGCCACTTCCAGTCTGACAGTTTTATTTTGTAAATACTATAACACCAGGCTATTTACATCTCCCCAGTTCCTAGGTTTGATTTTTAGGGTAGCCTAAGTAGAAATCTGTATACAAGACTACAGCCATGCAAAGTACCCTTGTTAGACACACTATGAAAGAATGTGAACCCTTTGTTCAGATGTTGAGAAGTCCTCATAAACCATGGGCGAGGAGCTGTGAAACTACCTCATGAAATTCATCAGGGCAAGGTAGATAATCCTGCACTTGGGAGGGAACAACCCCAGACACCAGTACATGTGGGGCCTACCCATCTGGAAGCAGCTTGTCAGAAAAGCATCTGGGAGTCCTGATGGACTCTGGGTTAAATATGAGCCAGGAACATGGCCTTGCTGCAAAGATGGCCCATGGTATCCTGGACTCCATTAGGCACAATAACACCAGCAGATGCAGAGTGGTGATCCTTCCCCCATACTCAGCACTGGTGAGACTGTGCCTGGAGTGCTCTGTCCATTTCTGGGCTCCTCAGTGCAAGAGAGATGTGAACACACTGGAGAGGATCCAGTGCAGGGCCATCCAGGTGATTAAGCTACTGGAACATCTCTCCTATGAGGAAAGGCTGAGAGAGCTGAGACTCTCAGGCCTCAGGCAGAGACGGCATCAGGGGCTCTTGTTACTGTGCACAAATACTTGAAAGGAGGGCACAAAGAAGATTGAGCCAGGCTCTTTCCAGACACTGCATGTGTGTCTTTGTGCAAATTTTTTTTTCCAATGCACAAGACGAATCATACTGTCAAATGATGTGTCCAGGAAAGACTAATTTTTTAGCTACTATGAACAGACCCATTTGCCATTCATTTTTTCCCATACTGGGGGATCAGTTTAAGAAATATATTAAAAATTTGAGAATGCAAATCCTTTTTTCTTTCAAGTAGAAAAAATCTCTTAGTCAGGTCACTAAACCAAATTCTGAATATAATATCCCTTGTCTGTCTCTGCACAGTTCATATTGTGACAGTACTTTGCTTTTCTGTTTCATTCCACAATGTTTCAGAATATTTATGCTACTGTAAAAGAGCTGTATAATTTCCATAATAAGAAAAGTTGTTATAATTACCAGAAAATATTAAGAAAGCAGAAGACACCTGGGGAATTTCCGATTCAGATTTTGTACCTTGGTAATCACAAGAGATACTTTTTGTGCACATGAAAAATAGTCAAAGGAAAGTCACTGACTGAAAGACAACACGTATTTGCTGATCAGTAATCAGGAAAGGAAATAAAGCACTAAATTCACCCCTGTAAAAAACCAGTGGTTGTTGGGTAGCTGAAGTCCCAGTGCTCCCTTCCAAAGCCTCTGAATTAGCAGCTTGATCTAACTGTAATGGGAAGTGGGATGTGTGTTCAAAAGCTTCTATACTGTCCCTCTAAAAAAACTGAAGAAAATTACCGAAATTGGCAACTCAGTCACGGTATTAATGGACAGACCCAAGATAATGAAGATCAGTGTGCCTGAAAACAGATTTAGTATTTTCTAATACTAAATGCTTTGTTTATCCAAATTCTGTGAATCTTCATGGTTTAAATGGCAAATCTGAGGACAGCACAAGATTGAGACTACCTATGCTTTATTCATCTGAGAGTTTATATGATCACACAGGAATCATGCACTTAAACTAAAGCTAAATTAAATCAGCTACCAAGCCAAGTTCTACTAATTTTTGTTGTGGAGAAAACAGTGATCTCAAAGACAATGTAATCCAAAATCCTTGAGAAAATTTGTGAAGATTCATGAGGATTGTGCCATGCAAGTAGCAAGGGATATGCTATGAGAGCATAGAATGACCAGACAAATGGAAGGAAAAGGCAGAGAGATTGCTGTAAAGATGTAATCAGATGGACAGCCTCAAAGAGGCACCAAGGGATACCCACCAGCAATTGACAGTCTAGTTATTGCAGCAGCCACTCCTCCAGTGGGCAACTTTCATATTCAAAGAGTAGAAAGATTTTTGTAAATCCTAATGTTGTACTAAGCAGCCACAGTAACGATTATGTCCTTGTATTTCTGTTTATGTAAGTACATACTGTGTTCATGCAAAATTGCATACAGCCAGAACCACCCCTCTGAAACACAGGAAACAAACCAGGTTTAATGAAAATGACTTTTGGTCACCTGCCAAGTGGAAATGGTCTGAGATAATGTTTTTTTGAAAATGCCACAAAACTCTGTATATCTCACATCATCCTGTGTAGGAATCTGTTACTATGAACAGTAAACTGAAAGGCACACAAGTCATATTTATGCTGTAAATTCCCAAAAGCGTGTATAACTCCTTTGATAGCACATGTAATGGTGCAATAGGACAGACCACAGAGGATTTTCTCTCAGCTCATACAGATACTAAAGGAGACGCCAGAAGACTTATAGGTTTACTGTGACAAGCTGACTACATGTGTTCTCCTGCTGCTCTCTCTATGCCATCTGGAAATACTGGGTCCAACACTGACACATATCCTCAGCCTTCACAGATATCTTGCCTTTTTATATTCTTAAAAGTAAGAAGGTCCATACAAGATAAAACCAAATGACTAAAGTATTTATTCAGATTGCAGTCCTGGTTTAGCACCTACTTCATCCAACAGCAAAATCTCCACTGGTTTAACTGGAACAGGTTGGGAAATGTGCAGGTGTGAGTGTAGATTCCTTTGTCTAACGCTGCTTTCACCTCTCCTGAAAAGACCTAATCTATTCTTGCATACTTAAAGAGGTATTTATTAATTTTTAGCTTCCTGTAGATAATTTGACTTCTCTATGCAGCCATAAAATTTTATGACAGTAAACATGAGAGATGTGCCTAAATTGCACAGAAATGTTTCTAGACTGCCTGTTTTATTTTTCTTTTATAGTGTCAGTCCCATTAAATTTACACCGGTGCTAATTTTACAAAAAACTGGTGTCAAAATTATTAAGGTGTCAAATATGCTGAGTCGATTAATTTTAGTGATGGTCCTGAATGACTGTGCACTGCACTTTTCAGTCTGAAATGTGTATATGTGGAAACAGTACAGCACATGCTGCTATGCTTATCCAGCTCTAATGATGACAGTAAAGGATCATTAAAATGGCATTTTAATTGTTCAAGTCTCAACGTGCCCATCAGAGCACAATTCCTTAAAAAAAAGAGTTTATTTCTTAACATTGTGAACAATCTACTCTGAGTGAAAGAGAAATATGCATTTATTAAATATTATACTTTATTACAAAAATAGCTGAATATTATATTGCAGAATGTAGATTTATCAATCAGCTTCTAGACCTTCCCAGTGCAAAAGCAGGGTACTCTACGCATGAGATTTACAGAAAGAACTACATACTATTCCAAAATTAGCACAGCTCAGATTTCTATAGACTCTATAGAGAAGATGAAGATTATGAAGAACAGATACACAACACAATAGTGTATCTTTTGATGATGGAGTATTTCTGCAGTCATGCTTTGTGCCTACTTAGATGAACTTTCCCTGCCTAGAAGTATTTAGCCGAAATAAACAACACAAGGCTTAAAAGTTTGAGCAATTCAAACCATGTTTTCCTTATACTGAAATGACTTAAAGCAAGATATTTCTTCTTGCTTCTTGTAATACGGGTTAGTATGGCTTTCAATCCCCTCTGCCTGAGACAGTCATAGAATGGTATGCTGGTGAACAGCTCAAACTCTCCTGAATCCTATGAAACTCAAAACACTGCAAGTGAGCTCTATTAGTTTGTTTAAACTGAACATTATAAAACTAGCATGATAGAAATAACACACACCTCAGTTCTTCAATGCCAGAGTGTTGTTTTTCTACGTATTTTCTTTGTAAGTATTTTTCCTTTGCCTGCCTTCTCTTGCTGTGTCTTCCCTTTCATGTTTTGGGGATGATACTAAATTTGAATTAAGTAATGTTTTAGCTATTAAAACATAAGATAATGGTTTTTACTTTGACTACAGACATGATTCTTGTAAGGTATTTTTCTTTGTCTGAAGAAAATATTTTTATTCATCAGAGTTCACAAAGCAGAACCTTATTTGTTCTAGTAATTGGTCAAGTAATAACCTAGGACTACATATCTGATGAATGGCTAATTTTGAACCCTCACCAAGAGTTCAGTAATTGCATATATATTTTTATATACATATATCATACGTATTTTTTCCCCCAAAATATATGCCCAAAGCAGAAAGGTCCATCTGAAATTGTGATTAGATCACAGTGAAGAGAGATCTGCTATGTCACTGGCACAGTATTTTCTCCAAAAAAATGATTAAATATTCCCAAATCTTATTTTCCTATCTTTTGTTCTGTTGGCTAGTCCTCATTCATTTTGCATTAATCTTCATCTCACATCTGTTTACATACTAGTCTATTCATCTACAGTATAAATGGTGAAGCAGCCATTGAATACTTTTCATATAGTATTTGTAGCTTCTGTTTCCAGCTTGCTGAGCTCTTTTAATTTTATATAAGCAATCAAGCTAAGAAAGAGTAGGAGAAGACAAAATAAAATGGAGCTTGAACCCCTAGCTTTTTCAGTTTACACAAGGTCATTGCTGATGCCAGAGAAAAGTAATGTTCAAAACTGTTAGCCAGAAAGTTTTAGGCTCAAAAGCATGATAAATGAGAAATACCTGGGATCCAAGACAGAAATCATAACAGATTTCTGATGTCAAGGAATATAAAATACCTTACAGGCTATCTGGCTTTTCTCTATAAAGGTAACAAATCAGAGATCCTCCAAACAGGACAATAAATTTTTTGAGCATCACCTTATAGATATTGTCCTTTTTTACCTTTTTACCTGCAGTATTTTATTTAAAAAGATGGTTTTAGGGAAGTTTATGTAAATATCACTAAGCTCAAAAGAGACACTTCAGACTCCTCATTGTAAATCTTTTTCATATGAACATCAGCATAATTTTGTCTACTTTCTCTGTCATCATCAGGTCTCATCTTAGCTTTTCCTCCAAATACAGGACCTCCTAACTAGGTTGATACACTGCTTTATAATGCAAGAAAAAGGAAACATTCAAAGATAACTAAAAGAAGACGAAATTAAAATAATTTTAAAAAGTGTCAGCTTTGTTACAAAATAAATTTATGAAACAAACTTCTGAACCTACAGCAGAACATGCTACCAGAGTAGTAAGTAAATAAAGATTCTGAAACAAATTCAAATAAATACGATAAACAGAAATATTAATTGAGCTATGATTACAGTTTCAGGAGGAATAGAGACTTTGTAACTCTAGACATATAAGGCAATGATAATGTAAGGAAGTAAAGCCTGTTCAAGTACTGACACTTATCTTGTGGGAATTCTTGCCATCTCTATTAGGCAGCCAGCATAGATAGAAGAACTGGATCGAGGAGTAAATAACATAGTTTAGATTACATAGCAGTTATTCTTCTGCTTTTCTTCTAAAAAAATTCTGTGCTAAAATGCTCTTAGGAAAGATTTTTTTTTTTTCTGAGTGTGCATATATTTATTTATTGAATTGGACACACATTGCATAAGCCACTTCTCTAGCCTCAGAAAACGTTAAAGGAAAGATGAACTTGTTAATTGTCTGAGAAAATGGCATCATACACACATGGCATCACACACACATGGTATCACACAGAGAAAACTTACAAAGGATGAGAAATCATAAGCATATATTTGAGAAAGAGTATCAAATGCTCTTCTTCAAGAACAATATAAAAAAGTAAGGAAAGAAAGGAAATAAAAATAAAATATTGTGTGGCACAGTATTATACTAACAACAGCTGTAAAATAACTAGACAGAAATATATAACAAATTGCAGTGAATTATTGAACGTTTGTAATTTGTACGTTTCCGCACACATTTCCATAAAAGTCCAAGTGTGAGGTAAATCTACATTCTTCAGTTCAGAGAAGGCAAGAAACTAAATAGAATTTGTTTAATTCAGTTAATGACCTGCCTGTAGGCTGACATAATTTTCCTTCACTATTACTAGTCCCTTGTGGATACAAATTTTGACTTCATCTTCTACAAAATGATATTTCTGCAAATCACTAAGCAATCTAGATTTGGATATTAGGCTAAATAAATCCTCTACACCAAAACAATTGTAAGAAATGGTTCTTATGCTGTCTAGTGGTCTCTAGACTAGGTTAGAGAAGAGAGAATTCAGGCTACATGCTCATCCTTCCACAGCACAGAGAATTGGCTGCAATGTCTGCATTCCAGAATTTGAGGAGTTGAATTCTGTCCTCCTAGGACAAAGGTTCAAATCTGCAGCACCCAAGATTTCTGTTTAGGCGTGGGTTATTTTTTCAAAATAGGCAGGGACCTACCAAGCTCTCATCCCAGGCAATGTAAGCCAGGCTTTCACCAGAACTCCAAACCCACTGATGTCTTAAAATGTGAAATATACTTTTAAGAAATATCTTATGACTATTCATAACTTACATCACTAACAGAGCGGAGAAAAACTACTTTCCATAAAATGTAATTGGTGACCTCAGAAGAGTGCTAATACCTAAAATATAACTACTTCTACTATGACTTCCCAAATCAATAATAATAATATTTGAATATGAAGTTAGACCATCTAAATTCAATAGAAATGTCAGTGACAGTAAATTTTAAGGAGACCTCATACCCAAAGACATGAAAGCTCTTCAATAAACAGAAGAAAAAGAAAAAATCTTCTGGCTCCTTCCCAAGAACACCTAATGTGTCTCCAGTGCAGAACACACATCCTCAGTTGTTCAAGAAATATCTGTCTGCCCCCTCAGATTAAGACTTCCTTAAAAACACAAACAAACAGCTTGGAAGAAGAGTCCTTTTATTCAGGTTTAGATCCTGATGAGAGAAGTATTTCCAAGCATTTCTTTGTGCTCAGAAAGGTTAAAAATATTCTTTCATGTTTCAGGGCTTTTTTTTGTTGTTGTTGTTGTTTTGTTTTTCCCCTACTTTTTCCTTTTTTTTTTTTTTTTTTTTTAATAAAATGAAAGAAATTCTTACTGTGTCACATGATTCCATGATTTGGGGATTGAAGAAAAACACCAAATGTCTTGAGAGCTGGCAGCTCTGAGAGTGTTACAAAACAAGCCGCTGAGCCAACTAGACTGAGAGATGTTGGCCTCACACAGTTGCTATAGTGTAACGATAAATGTTTAAGTTAAATGCCTATACCACGGGGAAGCTTCCTCTGACTTTATGTTTATGTAGAAACTCGATTAGGATAATAGCAGATGCCACTGTAGGCAGAGCTCTCACGAGACAACACTCCCTGGTTCCCCCCAGGCGGCCACGGCACAGCTCTGGCTCTGCCCCCAGCCCGCTGCCTCAGCCAGCAGCATCTCTGGGCAAGCAGAGAGGTGAAGGCAGAAGGCATGTGTTATTCTGACAAATATGTACCAACGCCAGCGCACACAGCTCTGTCGCTGTCGCAGGAGAGCAGCCTGGCATTCTGTGGGGCAGAGCAGCTCTCTTCCCATCGAAGCCATGAACCGTACGGAGACCAGGCAACTGTGCGGCGTGTTATACTCAAGTTTTGTTCCAGTGGCTACTATCTGTATGATATGGAATGATTCCTTTAAATTCAAATTGCAAATCCCTTTCTCTCAGGTTTTTTTTATATTTTGATGATTCCTGAGATTTAGAAAGTCTTTTTCTCCCAGCCCTGTGATCGAAGAAGAAGTCGAGAGTTGTCTCTTCTGTTTTCCAAGGTTGTTTATTTTTCCTTATCTATTACATTCTTTCCCTGACTAGCAGAGGTCCTCTAGGCAAGTCAGTCCAAGGCACAATCCACCGCCCCCAGGGTGGCATTTACTTTTATACTAAAAACTGTGTGTACAGTATGTACAATAATTTTCCAGTACCTATCACCTATGTTGGACAGTCAGTCTCTACTCTAAACCAGTTAGAAAGTGTCATCATCACAGCAGAAGATGGAGGACAAGAAGAACAAGAAGAAGGACGGGACACACCCAGCTTCCTCCATCTTGCCCCCTGAACCCTCATTCTAAAAAACCCAAAATTCTACTTTCCACCCTGTGACAAATTAATTATCACTCTACTCAAACTCTTGTGGCCTGTAAATCCTCACCCAAAGATGATAATTTCTCCCAAGGGCTAAAATGGAAGGCACAGGTGTTTTTGACTCCATGCCAAAGTCTCTCAGCCTTCTGCCCGGGTCTGAAATCATCCAGGACAGTCAGAGGAATGTCCTGGGCTCCAATACCTTTCTTCACCAACTTTGTTTCTTCTCCAGAGGAAGAGACAGAAGAATGAAATAACGAAGAGAATGGATTAAATAAAAGCTATTTACTTCCTGAGCTTGCTGGCTTGTCTTTGTTACTCACCGAACAATTGTACTGGAATAAGTAAAACTACTCACACCAATTAACAGAAGAGAATTTGGGTATTTCTCTCATTTATTTGCTCTGAAAGATTGCTCTGCTGTGCAAACGTGGTCTCAAAGCATGTTAGCAAAGATAAAAAACTAAATGTCAGCTAAAAGAAATGCAAATTTTACCTGTGTTGGGTCCAATTCCAAAATGAGAAGAGACTGAAAACCTAGTAGTCACCTTCTAATCTCAATATGTAGGTAAAAATGTTTCCAGTGTTTTGGAATAAAAATTTAAAATATTGAAATGTTCTTAAAATTCTTAAAATATATTCTAAACAAATGGAAATATTTTGCTTTAATAACATTGCAACATTTTATTTTGATTCTGACAAATCTATTGCATCATATAAATAAAAAATATAATCAATGATATGTTTTGGGTTTTTAAAAATTGCATTATAAATACCATAAATAGTTTTCAACATTATTAAAACACTGTAAGAGAAAAATTTTTAAATCAATTTTTAATTGAAAATATTATTTAAATAATTTTCATAATACATATTTAAACGACTTTTCAGGTTTTATGAAAATAATGGATCTCTAACTACCAAGCTTATTCAACATTTAAATTACATTAACTAATTGATGAAGTCTTACACCTGAGAAACTGATGCAAGTAGTTATGAGAATGCTTAGTACCTGTGCAAATCCAGTGAATATAAATTGAAAATAATACAACAGGGGAGTGTTCTTAAAGCTATTGACACACACAACTATTTAACCAAATCAAGATCTATATAGGGTTGAATCTGGTTTGAAATTGAAACGATATCGTACTGGCTTTTATTTTAACAAATGTATGATGTTAGAAAGAATAATTTTGAAAGTACTTTAAGAACTTAGAAAACAACATCTCAGAGGACAAAATATATACACAATTTCAGGAAACAAAACCTGTTTAAGTAGGGGGGGTAGGTGGGCAAGAGCAAGTACACCGTCATTTCAGATTCTTTTAGTTTATTTCACACCTGAATGACAGGTAACAGTTAGATACTGCAGGTCCTCTCTCCCAACAAATGGAGAGAAATGTGCAGTCACAGATGGTGACTCTATGAGCCTCAAAGTGCTTAAACCCCTAGGAGTTCTCACTTTCCAAGTTTCACCTAAGTGATCCTGAAATCACAACACAGATATAGGAAACTCATCACACCCTAAGAGAAAATATACAATCAGTAAAAGGTATTGCTCATCACACCTCAATTCAACTTTTATACAAATACAAAACAGGTAAGAAATGAGAAGACAACTCCTGGCATTAATTTAAAGGGGATTTATGAAGAAACCACAGCTGAGGGGCACACAAATTTTGAAAGCTGGCCATGAAGTAGCACAAATTTCCTGTCCAAAATGAATTTTTACTTATCAATGTTTTCAGCAAAATCCCTCATCTCTTTGCATGCTGTAACTGACAACAGTAACAGAAACATCTATGGGATAGTAAATGCTTCACATTAATCTAGTAAAAGAACTGAAAAATATGAGCAATAGAGAGATTGACTTTAGTAAAGACAGGAAATGGTTGGAGACTGAGTATGACAGGCCACTGAATGACAGGTACAAAATTCTAATGGAAATAAGATGTGTTATAAGAATATTTTTTAAACCAGTTAAATGATTAGTACCCACCATGCTGTGACAAAACTGGCTAATGTTCCATGGTGTGGTCACTGGTATTGCTAAGCAAGTCTCTACAGGTTGCATTACAATAAATGTCAATTCCTAGCAAGCAGGGAGTTTTTGGAAAAGAAAAAGGCAAGGCCAACATACTATTTGTTCACAGCATCAAGGAACAGTAGGATATCAAATAGAGAAAATGTTTGTTGACTCATGATTGAAAGACAAAATTGAAACTATGCAGATGGAGGTCACTGGGAATTGTTCTAATTAGCAAAGTGCAACAAGATAGATCATCTGTTTCTGCTTCCTCTCCCGAGTGTCCAAATATATCTCATCAAGAACAGCTGCCAGAAAATAAATAAATAAACCATGTGAGATGGAAGTGTCACAATACTATCAAGTGCCACCCAAAGCTTCTTTAGGATCTGGAGCCGTACTTTGTACTGAATTTCTACCAAAGAAAGAGTCATTGACATACATCTGTTTCAATATAGATGCTTATTGGAAGTTTATTCCTACAATTTTACTCTAGCTCTTGTTAAATTAATCATCAAATCTACACAGATACATGCTCTCATTTATCTTGTAAAGATTTATGAAAGCAACATACCTCTCCAAGGAATATACCTACAGTAGCAACTCCAACATTGCCTTCCTCTTCTCCTGACATTGATGCTACTTGAAACCAAAAATACCCATTAAAAGCACTTTAATTTAATGTGCTACAAACTATGCTTCCACAGAAAATACTCTCTTCTACCTTTATGATGCAATCCTAATTCAAAACATTTCACACTGTATATGTCAACATTATGAATGTATTGATTTTGAAACTTCACATAACACAGAAACATGGTTTATTATGAAAGAGAGAGGAAAAAAAAAAAAAAGAAAACCTAGAGTTTACTTAGGAAAAAAATCCTAAATAAATAATTCATACTTTGATGAACTGAATTCCAGTCTTTTAGAAGGTGCCAACAGATGGTTTACATTTATAGAAAGTGCATTTGCTGACTTTTAAAACAGAAATTAAAATTCATAAACTATATCATTAGTTCCTTTTTGAAGCAGCATTATGTTTATGGTGAAGATTTGAATTTTTCCAGGTGAAGAGTGTTTAATCATAATTTTGCTACAGAAAAAGTGCAACATTTAGAAGTTACTTTTTTGCCACTGTTTTATGCTTCTAAGTTCAAAGTCAAACTAATCTAATGATCAGTCAAAGGGCAAACAGAAACATGGAATCTGAGCTAGGCTGATGTTTTCAGCCATTACAGATTTCAAATAATTTTAGAATTTCTTGGTTTAGAAGTCTTAGAACTTTTAGACTTTTCCTATTCCTTAAGTGAAGGGCATGGTAATGTCAGTCGTCATGATGGTAGGAGCTCATAAAATCTGACTTCAGTTTATAATACCTTGCTTACACCTAACACTATATCAACCACAAAAAGCAATGAGCTTGCAACTCATATAAGAGGGGGCATGGAGTTCTTGGTTAATTTCAGTAATTCCATAGTGTAAACACAACCAATATAATAGCCTAGTATTATTGAAACACTTAATTCTTGTTAGACAAAAAGCTAGCACCTAGCAGAGTTATGATTAAGGCTTACCTTATACCTATAACGTATACAGCGATTAGCTTTCATTAAGTATTTTCATACATCTTTTTCCTTCTTCCAGAGCTTATTTACTGTTTAATATATATATATATATATATATATTTTTTTTTTTTTTTAATGAAGGAAAGTGACACTAACAGGTATGGAAGAATCCCGCTAGATGGGAGGGAGTTTCTTCCTTACTGTTGCAGGGTCAGGCGTAGGACAAAGGAACCTTCTTTTTCAGTAGGAGGTTGTTGAATTTTAAAATAATTGAATAAATTAGTTGTTTCAAAAGAAAGATAACAAAGGAAGAAGTATTAAGGAAAGATTGTCTGCATATCTAATCATATCTAATCATATCTAATCTAAAATGCCTTTATACTTCTGGTAGAGTTATATATCAAATCATGGTGATGCACCAGAACAGCCAACTAGGAGCTGTGGGGGGATATGAAAAGGCATCCAAAAGTTACACATCTAAACAATGAGGAGATGAGTGTCCCTACAATCACTTTTTCCAAAGAGTCATTACCAGAAGCTGTCAATAAGCAGTGCGCAGCAGACTAACACCAGTACCTAAGTTAGGCAGTGGAAATGCCCCTTATTCCTAGAAACCATCTTCACAGACATCTGCAATCTAATGCTTTGCATAATACTGAGACACCTTTCAATTCTCCCCCAGGTGAACAAAGTTCAATATTTTTTATACCAAAGGTTTGAAAGAAGATTAATTATGGTTATTTGTCACCTGAATTACCATGGCCACAAAACACTATCCAAAGCCTGGGCTCGGGGTGTGCTGGGCACTATACAAATAGGAATAAATGCTTGTTCTGGTCACTTCCTCATATGGTCAGATTGTGTTTTTCTGTTTCATGAATGTGTACCTTGCTCATAGAGAAAGCTCTAATGGGCAGGCAGTGTATTTCACAGTCCTCCTCACTGGTGGCCTAGCCAGCCTAATGAAAGCATTTCTCAGACAATGTGTAAACTGAAAATTCTTGAAATTCTTAACTAAATCAGATTCATGTTTTAACATAACAAAGCACATACAATATCACTTATAAAACTGGGTAGATTCTCATTCAAATGACCACAGGTATGGATTAATCCCCAAATGTTTCTCATTTTCTGCACAAGACAAAGGTGAAGCTAGTGGCAACAAGAATAAACAACAAGAACAACAAAACCCAAGCAAAAACACCCAAAACAAAATAAAAACCCCAATCAAACAAAAAAAAAAAAATCCCAACACACTAAGAGCCTGAAATTTGTTGTTTTGAAGACTTCAGCTTTCTCTACTGGGCACATGATCTATCAAAAATTCACATACCTATAGATCTTTATTGTGTTTTTCTACACTGTATCACTGGCAAGCTGGGGTAACCAATATATTGGTCTAAAATCAAACACAGCAAATATCTAAACATTTTATCTATTCACTTCACTACCCATTTGATACTGAAATAAGGACAGTATAAAACACAAACTGATTGCTATTAAGGCAAGTTTCTTCTTGATACACAACAAAAACACATTACATTCCTAAAGAAATTCTTTACCAAAATGGAAGACAATTGGGATGCAAAAATTAGGAAAGAATCTCTCTAAATGGTTGGTGAATGGATGAAAGAACCAGGTCTTCTTTGGGGGAGAAGGGAGCTTGTCTTCCAAATTTCCTGATATTTATCTTCTACACATTCTTCAATGTTCCCTCCCCACTTCTTCCCCAGTCCACAATATCTATAACATATCGCATCATACTAAACCAGATTGAAAATGTAATCTGGAGATGAACGGGAAGGGAGATTCCCGAGCAATACTCCAACAAAAACAAGGAAATGTCACCACTTCTAGACCACTGAATGTTACATATATGAGAAATCAAGCAAGAATCAGGGCTACAATTCTGTGAATTATTAAGATTTTTTTGAATATACAGAGAATCATTCTAGTTTCTGCAGAACTTAAGGCAGTTAAATCAGACTGATATGGAGGTACAGTATGCAATACAGACTAAAGAGGTAAATAGATCAGCATTGTCTTATGATTGAATTTGAATGGGAAGGGTGATCAGTGCTTTGTGACAGAAGTTTTTCATCCGAAAGTATGAAACATGACTGATTCTGTCAAAATGCAACCTGAATTCTGCTAGTTCTTATAATCATGCTACATTGACCTTCAGTAAAAAGCCCCAGGAGAGCAAGGGGCCATGTAAAACCCATGTATTGCACCTGGGTTGTCCTCCACTCTTCATCGTTCCACATACTATTCAAACAAAGACATTTTCCCCAGATTTCATTTTTTTCTGGAGAAGGAATACAGTTTTTATATTCTGAGAATTAGTGGTCCATCATTTAATCAACAATAAGAAACAAAAATTATAATTGCTTTTACTTTAAATTGCTAAGATGTGAAAGAAAGCTACTTTACATGACCAGCTTAGAGACTGATGAAAGTATAGCCTGTAGGAAAAGAGGTTTTTTTGGTGCTTAGAGCCAAAGACAATGTATTCAATTACTGGAAATAGTTATTTCCACTATATTTTATAGCTACTACTATTGCATATGTTTTATGCACTGGAGTCTTGTAAACTAATAAAAATTAGATGCTATCTTGAAAATGAGAATGAGCTGTGGTCCTTGATAGAAAATAATGGAGAAGCTCGCAGTTAAAATACTTGGATACAAAAATTCATTCACAAGGCCTCCAAAAAACCAGAATTTTTAGTTTTAGTCTATAAATATCTTCCAGGACTGATAACACATACAAAACTAACAGTATATATGGTACTGTTTAAGTTATCTGTTCATTTTAGGTGGTTCTCCAGTATATTTTTTGCACAGAAAGAGTAATTTCCACTTGCCCTTCCTCTCAGACACAATGGTTTGAAAACATCTGAAAAGTTAAGTCAAATGTACATTGGAAAGAATGTACATTGGGTTACATCTGAAATACCATGTGCAGGCTGTTCTATAAGTGACTTATCTGGATTGCTTTCATGGTGACATAAGCTGGTTTTGTTCTATTGAGGTCAGAATGTGAATGCTTCCAAAGCTCTGGAGTATTTCACTGGGTTAGATTCAGGTCCATTATTAATATCTAATTTCCTGACTGATATTAGGAGCTTCATTAATAGTCTGAAATTTGACCATTAATATCACATGTTAGTTGTTAAAGAATGGAAGTTTCTAAACCTTAAAATATTCTTGTTCCTTAAAGTATAAGATGTGTAGTTATATATCTGGCATCTAAGTTTCCTGGGACTCAGAAAAAAAATAGGCAAAGTAAAGAAAACAGCCTATTCATTGTTTTCTCCAACAGAGGCTTATTCAAAAGAAGAGATAATACTTTGATTATGTTTCTTGAAAAACACCTGTAAATCACTGTGTTGGAAGTCTGCCTGTTGCTAAAAAGGTTATGAATAGCATAAATAATTTCATGTAGGATCTGCCGTATGTAGCTGCTTACTGTATTTTTTACATTTTCACTTGATAAGAGGACAATGTAGAATGTAGAATGATTCAATTTGCTAGCACTCAAATTCAACCTCTTAGTTTCTCCTACTCCAAGCATTTGAGGGCTTTTGGCCTCTTGAATAAGTAAGTATAGCCTTCCAGATGCAGACAAAAAAATTCCAAATACTTTATTTGCCTGATATTAATCATATTCAAAAACATATCTCCACTGAAAAAAATAGTCACTTATATAATGTTATTTCTACTTGAACTCATTTAGAATGCAGAATGCTTCACAAGTATATTGGGTCTTATGTTTTCAAGTATTTCACATGCTTTTTCACAAATTATATATTGACACCTGTAAGACAAGAGAGGAAGAAACCCATGTTCACTTCCACCTTCACATAATGCTTTTCTCATTATCACAACTGGGCCTAAAACACATCTCTTTTCCCAAGTCATATTAGCATTACTACATCTATATATTCACACCTGTAGAAACAAAAATAACAGTGTCTTTGACTAGATATACCTTGGAGATACTTGCCTTCTTCTATTGCAGAAAAAAAAAATCTTTACAAAGGATCACAGAGATTCCCTGCTTTTGGAGACAAGATTCTCTTGATCTTTCTGCAGGAGAAACATACCTTTAAAAACAGAGCCAATAAAACCTCTTAGTCATTACCAAGGAGATATGCAGCATATTGATCCCCAGAAGAGTGAAGGTCTGAGCTCCTGTTCCACCTCGGTCTGACTACCCCAGCTGTTTCCTCAGCCCCACCTGCTCCTGTCTTCAGTGTAGGGGTGGATACAAACAGCTGTGAGGGCAGAAATTTCTGGGACAGCTGCTGGAAAACTCTGCATCTGTCATGGCCTGATTCAACCAAGTCTCTCACCTGGTTTGCATCATATTGACTCCCACACAGAGAAATAACTCAGAACGATTTTAGCATCTGGAGGCTTTATTGACATTCCTGTCAGAGCATGGTCACACGAATATAAATGAAATATTGACACATTAAGGAAACCATTAGACAGTAGGAAGAAAGATTACCACAGAAAAGCCCTTCAGGTTTACCTTATGCCCCTTTTACACTGTCCTGTCACAGCTGCATTGCTAAGTGGGATATTGGGACACTTTTTTTTTCATCAACTACACCTTAGTAAATACTTCTGAAGGCAATATTCCTGAGAATAATTAACTTCAGTTATTCATGACCCTGAGTCTGAATAACAGACATGACTACAATCTGATTCATCTGATCTACTTCAAATACCTACCTCAGAGCACAAAAGGAACCATGCTCTGGTTAGGCAGACAGCTACGGTGCAGCTACTGCTGAAAGGTAAATGTGATGAACATCAGAACTAATTTCTATGTCAAGGTTTGCAAGACCTAGATAACTGTGCAATTTAAAAAGTCTACTTGCCTTCTTTAGTTTCTGTTATTTCTTGTTTTGGGGGTCTTTATCTATCTAGGTCTTACTCAGTATATGAAGAGTAATTAGGAAGAGACCTTTGTTTGTTCTTGAATGTAGGTGGTAGGAAAGAACTGTAAATCATGTATAACAAAAGTCTAGGTATTTTCTACTTGCTTTCTAAAAGAACTATATGGCATTCCTTATAAAAATAAATAGAAATAAATGTGGGTTGGATTTATTTCTAATAATAAGGCATGCAGTAATAACGCATACTATCAGTGCAAAAGAGGAGCTATTCCTTTTAGAAGCAGAGATAAATCTATTTACTTTTATTTCCTCAGTCATTTATTTAATATTTTGATTTGTTCACATTTAAGTATACATATACAGTGAATGCTCCATCTTAAAACATTAGGATCTATTTCTGTGCAAAGAGGGGATGACTTCTGAGGAACTCATAGCTAACAAATTAAAGAATTTTCATAGGAATTAAGCATTAACCTGAAATTGTATCCCAATTTCGGGTCAAATTCTCAAATGTATCTTGACCTTGAACTTGATACAAAGTTCATCAACAAACTAATTTTAATTGGACTGTGCAGGTGTTTAATTATAGTCAGTTTCAAACTGAAACTGCCACACCAAGAAATTAAGAAGACTACAGAAGGCTGAACAATTCTTTAGACTTATTATGGCTAAACTTAGAATAGAACAAAAGTTAATTTTAAAATGCATTAAAATTCTCAAGGAAGTTTATCTTTATGTTCATCTGAAGAAGAAATAATACATACAGCAGAATTTTGCCCATATAAACAGCTGTACTGTTGTTCTACACTCTACTGGAAATAAAAGTCTGGTTTAAAACTTCTTCTAAAACATCTTAGAATATTTGGGTAGATCTTTCTAACAAAAAAAAAAAAAAAGTTTGGAGTTTTTTCAAACATTGTCTGTAAGCTGTTTGCAGATATTTTTCATATATATATGCTGAGTTTTCTGAGGAAACTACGTGCATTTTCAAACAGTTGTTCAGAGACCTCTCTGCAGTTACCAGCAGGATTGGCTCTTACCACTCTCATTCCCTTAACAATGTCTACTGACATTCCACTTTTGTCGTCAAACCAGATGTCATCCATTACGGAGAACATTCTCTCCACAGGTGCATTAGTGTCTCTGCATGCCAAAACAAATTCAGCAAGGAGCAGGAGATTCTAGAATGTATGGTATTTTTTCTAAATTATTTACAATTTTCACCCATCTTTCAGTGAGCTTTCTGCACCCAAAACCCCATGACTGAGGGAAGAGGAGAAACCTCCATTTGAAGGCAGACTTTCACTTCAGAATGAATAAAGGCTCCACTATTTAAAAATAAAATAGAAATGAATTTACCCTCCCTGTGGTTTTGGGACTATGTTCTGCATGCTGTTAAGAAGATGGAAGAATTTGGTTTAAGATGGAGCTCAGATTTGAATACCTAGTAAACAAATGTTGCAGAGGAACTCAAGGGGAAAAATACTCTTGAAGAATAGGCTTGCATGAATCTGTGTAACTACGTTCATCCAAGTAACTTGTGGTAGTCAATCTGCAATATTCTGAAATGTAGAGGATTTAAGCTTCCATTACGTTAACTGAGGTTGTACTGCAAGTCACAAGTGAGTCCACTGCAGCACTCTTTTAGCAGTGCCTTAACATTGGACTGTCTCCTTAACAAGCATAGCTACAGTCATAACTGCATGGAAGGCAATGGGACAGGGACCAAAATTTTCATGTCAAATGAGACCTGCTCCTGCATTATACTATTCATGTTTTTCATCTTACATCTTCTACTTACTCTGGTCTTGTCTTCTTGGGAAGGTTAGTGCAGAGTAAGCTGAGATCTATACTTAAACAGCAAATTCTTTTTAGACATTTTAGTTTATACTAAAAATGCTATTGTGTGGGATAATGTAGGAGCACTTCCAGTGCTGTTAAATCATAAATTCAGCAATTCTTCCTGAGAATAGGCCTATATATTTGGTGCTAATTACTGCTGACACTGCATGGTTGCAGTTGCTGATGGCTGTGATATTAGTGTAAACAGAGTCTGTAATTAAAAGACCATGACTCTTCCTATACAAACATTTCTTCCTGAGTATCTCATGCAGTGACACATATTTCAAAACCTACTCGGTATGTCAGGGAAAAATTGAAGGAACACCTCAGGTGAAAGCACACAGTGTTTAGATGCACCTAACTTTTAAATGACAACAGTATTTCTAACTTTTGAGTTTATGAAATTTTAGAAGTAAATAATGTATTGTCTCTCTTACAAATACCTAAACTCTGCTTTTGCTATTCTTCCTTGTAATGGGTCTCAGGCAGTTAGAACTCATGTGAAATAACCCATACCCATGAGATTTTTCTTTCTCCAAAGAAATACAATTCTTTATTTTTTTCTGTTTTTTTAGTCTTCAAGTTTACATCACGTAATTTTCTGTGACTGAAAGAGCCAAAGAGTAGCCCCTTATTGAAACCCAAGCTTTTCAAAAATCTTGAAAACTCAATGTACCCTACACGTGGGGCAAAATAAATTAGGCTTTCTGTGAAGCAAGGAAGTGGGACAGCAAGTACTTCATCTACTAATTCCAGATGCTACTGAACTGTCACATCACTTTTCCTTATGGTGCGAAAGAATTCTCATTTGTTTTATTCTTTCATGCAGGAGACTGAGGTGGCTTTCAAGGCTTTATTATTGTAGGGGAAAGTGATACTATTTTTGTATAATAAAGAAGCACAAAATAATCTCCTCTCATAAGGGGATTTATTATATGCCATTCATATACATAACTTCTATGCCTGGACTAGAAAAGATCATGTAAGAAGTTGCAGGAATGTATGTGGTTCTCAGAGAGGGGAAAAGGTGACAGTACTCTGCGAGCCTTTCCTGCTCATAGTCTGTTAGGTTGGAGGGTTATTATTATTCTTAGAGCCATGGGATGTGGACATCTGACAGCTTTTTTCCCTCACATGTGCAGCAACTGTGTGTGGTCCTCTAAATGAAACTATTAGCTATGCAGTTCTGCATTCATGTACCAATTCTGAGCGTGCTGAATTTGTGCCAATTAGAAAGTATTGCCTTATGGGTGGGTGAAATGGGGATACATAAGTACCATAATAAAGTAAACAATTCTTTAAAATAATTTCTTTTTCTTAACTTTCTCTCCAAGTTTTATACTGATGCATTTAAAATGAGCGTATACACTAAATTAACAGGTTTGTTTTTATGAAGCAAGCTTGTTTTACAGCAGCACACTGAACTGAATGATAATCACTGTAAGAACGGCTGCTGTGGGAGGTCAGGGAAGTCAAAAAAGACAAAAAAGTAGCCACTATCATAAGAAGTTGGGTGATCTATCTCTAGATGCAGTTGGTTTAATTACAAAGTCTACATTACAAAGAAGACTGCACTAATAAAGACTGCTGGGAAACAACGTTTACATTCAGAAGTTGTTAAGACATAAGGATAGGCTACTATACTCATTAGTAAGTATCCTGTGATTGCACAGGTGTTTACTAAATACTTGGGAAATGTTCAGCTGATGCACAACAAACACCCATATGCTTCCTAAAACTGAATTAAGAGATTTACTTTGTTTACCGAGTTAATTAACTTTTCAGATTAGGGCAGCCTTCAAGATTACATTGAAAACAGAGCCACTGTAAACACACACACTTTACAGCATAAATCCTACAGCAGTACTACATCATGGGAAGACATCACAACAACAATGTCTAGGCTGTATGTAATGCCTTTTTAGGGTCTCAACATACAGTATGGAACCATTTTCTATTAAATGCTCACACACTGACCTGACTTCCCTGCCAAAATAACCCAGCTATGCCGCTCCACATTCTCTGCCATTTCTTGTTGCTAGATATGTAACAGTGTTATCTACCATGCTGTACAAGTAATACATGTTAGTTAAATGGATTTTTCTTTTTCAATTATCTAGCAACATTTTGTCAATTATCTAGCACCTCACATTGGTGAGACTTGTCATAAACTTCATAGATCTGTCAGATTCCTATAATGATGGAACGTATGTTAAGAAGTGCCCCAAATCCCTTAAAAAAAAAAAAAAAAAAAAAAAAGAAAATCAAACATGTGGCTAGACCAAAAGATATTTAATGCATGTACAATGAAAGGAATCTAGTGATTTTTGAATTCACTGGTCACAATGTCACTCTCTCTTTCAAGTTCTTGCAAGTAGTTCCTCTACTTTTAAAGCTAAAAGGCCACCTTCTCTCCTATTAGCTTTTGTTTTAACACAGTCCTTTCATTTCCCCAGCAGAACAAATCTTTTTCCATGATCCAACTGCCAAGAGAAATTTTATTTAACTACCTGTCTCTCAAAACCACCTGAAGTCTTCATATTGCCCTCAAGAAATGTCTGACAATTTGGGGATTTTTTTTAGATTTTGACAAGACTATTCGACACATTTTTCAAGCTATTCAAAATAGAATATTATATATTAAAAAATCTTCTAGTTAGCCTGTAAAGAAATAACTTCTGAATGCTAAGGCACTAAACAGATGACCAATTTGGTATAAGTAGTCTTAACAGAGTTTTGGAGGGTTTTAAAGAGATAATATGCCATAAAGCATATTAGTTTCCTCATTAGTTTTATAAAATAGCTCTTCTATTTATTCAATAATAAAAAGAGTCATACTCAGTGATGATGACTCATAGTCATGTGATCTACAAGAAGACAAAAAAATCATAAATATAGTAATAATTATATACCAGTGATATCCTTGGACTCTGGCTGAATCAAAGTAATGTGAAAGTGAACTTTTATATTAGCTTTAATCATTAAAACAAACAATTGCCATCTCACCCACAAAACCTCTGCTATACAAAATGAAATGAAACCTTACCTAGATAAATATGGTCAAAGCCCTTCTCATATCTCTTTCCTGGTACTAACAACAAATTACCATGAATTTTCTGGCATGAATCACTTCATAATTCAACATAGAATACAAGACACAACATATTAAAATAATTTAGCAAATCAGACAATACTTCGTGAACTCATGAGTAAGAAGTGACAAAAAAATTCTAACAGTACCAATGCAGTTAGGTAGATGATGTCAAATGCTCATACTCAGACAAAATATGTCTGAGGTAGCAAGAACATGTCTGAAAAGAGACATTCTGTTCATCACACAGATCTTGGCAACCAACCTCAGCAGCTCAGAACAGAGGGTCAATAGAAGCTGCTTTAGACTCCTTTCCCAAGGAGATATAGCATGGCCAAAGAGAGATGCCCAGGTGAGAAAGCCTTGTCAGTCATCCATCTTCATTCTCTCTTTTCCATAGGAATAATTTAATGTATGAGGTAAATTAAATGAAAGAAATTCAACAGTTTTTATAAACTGGGGGGGAAAAGGCATTTTAATATGCTGTACTGCAATCTTTTTTGCTTGTTCATTTTTATTAAATTCACTTTTACATATATACAGAAATCATAACTGAGACAATCCTATAGCAACAGAATGAAATGCTTTAATAGGGCTCACCACTCAACACAAAATTAGCAGATTATCTTAATTTTGAATACTCTAAATACATATGTTTTAAAATTATTATCACAACAAACAATGCTAGAATTTATGTTTAGTTTCTTTCCTTCAAGAAGAAGAATATTATCTATTATTTCATAGAGGTCTGATCAAAGTGACCTCTTTATTTTTTATATTCAAACAATCCTTTTGGTACAATATTAGCAGGTAATTAATTACACTGGAAAATTGAAAAACATATATATGGCAGCCACATATTGATTTCTTCCCTACAGTAGATGTCTGTAATGCAGAATTTTTTTCTTTTGCTTTTTATCTTAATACTGGTCTGACACTTACTTGAAAATGCAGTTATTGCAAAGTAATTGAAGAGTATACTGTCTTACTTTGCAGCATTTACACCAGCTTGGTGCTCATCAGACAAAAGTTTTACAAACCTGGACACATCTATAAATAAACTGAGTGACATCATCACAGTTATATTTGAAGTCAGTCTTTGTGTCTCACTATAGAAAAGGCTCCATAGGCTGAAAATATTAAAAAGTAAACATGTACCTACTCATGAATGGATGCCTAAATAACTATCCCTATATAGTTTGGCAATTTTATAGCTTAAAAGCATTGTCATATGAGAGTAACCATAAAGATTTTTACCTGTAGAAAATGATAGTTTAATAAATTGCTTCAGACAGAGCTAGATTAATCAACTCCATCACCCCAATTAATTATACAGCAATTATTTTCTGATGTTTTAAATGTCTTCTGATTATGTCTTGCTCAGTAATTCTCCAAGTGTCTACATCTTAATATTATTTCCGATGTTATAACAAAAATTGCTGATTGTTTCTTACTAGCATAACTTTTTCAAGCTCTAAAGACTTAATCATCCTTTTATCTGTTCTTAGGTAATGGTTGTAAACATCCCCAAACTGGCAAAGAATATTTTTAACTGAATAAATACAAAAAATTGAGTCATGAATAATTTTTTTCCACACAGCCTAGAGAAAATGGCCACCTATGAGAAATGTTTTACTATCTGTAGAAGGTCATGCAAATATTATTACTTGCACATTATAAAGCTTTTTGCCTTTATTTCTATAGGTCTGTAAGCCATTTGAGATCCAGAAGTCCTAAATTTTCCACTAATTTTTCATAAGAAAATAGAGTTGAAATCAAATGAAAATTAAGTAGGAGGTTAGTAAGAAGAAACTAAATACTTTAGAAGGAAAATTCTATCCCCAGCCATATCTAGAGTCTGGGTAAATTGGGGCAGGGGGGCTTTCAAGAAGGTACTAGGAGCTACCCTGAGCACTATTGGCTCTATTTGATTTTCAACACAAACTTAGAATTCAACATGTGCCTCCTTGTTGACCATCAATGGTTTAAGCAGATCTGTAAGGAAGAGATACTGGGACTCCACCTGAAGCAGCCAAAAAGGATCATTTACAAACTGTACAGGAAAAGGTGGGGAACATTGATCAGAAAAAGTAATGAGAGGGTCAATTACAGGGTACTCTTTTCCAGTAGGGATGAGAGTTCCTCTGTGTTTTCACATGACAGTGTTGATTTTGTCCATGGGTGGCTATTCTGAGGCCTTTTCCAAAAAGAAAGTCCCCAATAGAGAACTCATATTTCTAAGACTGAACTAGGAGCCTGTAGGATAGGACTACAGGATCAGCTAAGCCTATGACTGAGTGAATAAGACAGATGAAAATAAAACTAATTGCATACTGACTGCCACATACATGCAGTATGAAACTGGACTTCTTAACCTTGCATTCAGCAACCAAGCCCTTAGATTTTAGCAAATGAACTTTAGATCATAAATTCTTAGATTTTTTTAGAGTGTAAGGTCTAGACAAGCCCCTGAGCAACCTGGTCCAATTAGACCTGCTTTGAGCAGAAAGGGTTGGTCTAGGTGACCTCTAGAGGTCTCTTCCACCTTAAATTATCTTTGGGCCTCTGATTCTTCAAGCAGGAAATGTCCATTTGATCTGTGTTTATAAAGCACCTAGTGTCCAAGACCTTTAGGTGTTACCACAGAAAAAATAAATAATAATCACTAACTGCCAATTTGTTCATACAGTTGATATATAGCAATACAAGGAATGGCTTGGTCAGCCTCAGATTATTTACTGGATTCTGAAATTACTGGGGTTTTTGTACGGATATCTTTTTTCCCCCTGACTGTAATAGGTACACAGGAAAGAAAAACAAAAAAGATACATAAATATCATCTGTAATCTATTGCAAATCCATTGCTGCTCTAGCCCATATTTTGAAAAAAAGTTTCTTGCTGGTTGGCAGATGAATCCACCAAAAACCATAAACCAGCCTTTTTGGTAAAATGAAGTTATTTAACTAGTATCCAGAGTTTTCATTATATAGTAACATACATAGAAAGTGTTTACAAGCTCCACTGAGAAGTAAACCAGAATAAGAAAATTCATCTCAAGCCCATAATTTTACCATTTCTACAGTGCTAACAACTATTGAAAGTTATTGTAAGTGTAAAGACATGTGTCTGAAAACTTATAAGGAGGATAATGGGACAACTCCTGAGCCCTGCACGGTGGACCTTTAAAATTGTTCAATTAGCTTCATGCAGATTTCTGCAGCATGGAATGCAATGCCAAAGGGACAACAAAGCCAACACGGGGACTTTAGGCTGTGCCTTCTCAATATCAGGGAAAGAAGCACAGCCAGAAAATGTATTACCTGCAGGAACCACCCACTGGGGCTATAGATAGGTGGCACAATTTAGTGCTATCAGAAATCACAACATATACAGTAAGTGGTGAAATTTGTACCTACTTGGGTTTTGCAATTAAGTATTTACCTCTGCTTCACTGCTATTTTTCTGATGCCAGGTTTCAAGGACTTTTGATGGTAATAAAAACCCTCCCACTGACACATATGAAAGTTAAGCAACATGTTTGTAACCCTGTAGCCTGGAAATAATAGGTCCAGAAATAGTTGGCGCTAAACTTTAAATAAAATTATAGAACTCGTTCAACCTTTCTTCTCTCACTGTGTAAATGCAAAAGCAGTGTAAATCTTGTTGACAGTTATTGCCATATCTATTGGCACATACTCAGCAGCAGTTTGAGAAGTGTTGTGCAGCATGGCTAGTACCCATTACCTGTCTCCCCATATTTTCTTACAATTTATTTTCACCCCAGCAGGCAGCACCTCACAATGCCATTAATTTGTTGGGCAGCTCATTCTTTCCAACGCAAACTATTTTACAATGTGCTCTTATAAACAACCTGGTGGCTTACTGGCAATGTTCAACAGCGTCAGGAGGGAGGTTATGATTTAAGGGCAGCAGGTAAAAAATTGAGCAGGTCACGGAGATGACATTGTTTGACCAAAGCTCCTCTCCTCTAATTTTAGTATCGTCAGCACAAGTGCACAAAATCACCAGATTCACATTTGGCCTCCACAATATGTGACCGAAACAATGCTACTATCAAACAGCTCATTTCGTTGAATACACAGTATTCTACTAATTAGTAGAATAATTATTCTACTAATAGCATATTTGCTAGCTGACTATGGGGGCAAGAAAAAAAAAAGGAGAAAGAAAGGGAAAGAAGAAATCTTTAAATTGATTTTAACAGCAAGTATGTAAAACCCCACCCAAAGCCCTATCTCCTTGCAGAATAATTAGGCACTAGTAAAATACTTGCATGACTCCAATAAGTATTTATAGCTACTTGTGTTTGACTGCTTTGGTTAATATGAGCCTTTGCAGAGTGAAGGAAAAAAACCCACCACTAAAAGAAAAAATTCAGTCTTTTGAATAAAACAAATAGAATCTCATATTTTTGTCTTATTACACTCTAAACACTAATTTCCTCTTGTAAATTCTACTTCTACCTCTAGTAAGTAATGCAAATGTATATATACAGAACCTGAGGTCTTATCAGGTTCTTAATACCATCAATATTTTTAGAATATTTCACATTTTTTTATCAGCATTACTAATGTGTGCATTAACTGGAGCTGTCTATCCTGTTGTTACTCAAAATTAAATTGCTGTCAATCTGACACCTTTAGCAGACACTCAAGGAACTTGAAATTTTCTATTAACAAGTAATAGAAAACTAGGATGGATCAGAGGATATGATTATGTGTTACAGCAGCCAAAAATGATCTGCTAGGCTATTCTATTTTTATTTCTGTATCTTTAATCTAAAGATTCCGGCACCTGGGGCAGGGTTAAATGAGCAAACAATCTGAGTAATATGCTATCAGTATTCCTAGGGAATGCTTGTCTGCCATTACACAAATTGAATACTGCAAAATGTTTTTTTAAGCTTTTCATATGAAGGTCACAATATAAAAAAATATCTTTGGCATCAAAAATTTCTTACTGAAAATCTAAGCCATAAGTGTAACTACACAAGTAGCATTCACATGTAAAGAGAGCCTGAAGGGGTTAAGCCTGTGTCAGTCCTAAATTCGTGCAACCTTTCTAGTTAATTTTAAACATTTTCCATGTGCTTGCAACGTTTTCTAATAACAGGACAATTCCTTAAGTCACACAGGAATCCAAATTACAATAATCATATGCATTCCTTCCCCCAAGAAAGGAAACACCTGTTGTAGTTGGTTAATTGCTGGCTTTTTGTAGCTTTCAGAAGAAAACTAACATTTACAAATAATTTATAACTGAAAAACTTCAGAAGCAGAGAAACACATGAATTTTAAAACTGATGTGAAACTCAGAATGTATGGTGAGATAGTAACAGATGTTTTCACTTTGTTCATTAAAGAAAAACTCTGTATCAAAGTACCATAATGGGATATGGTTATAACTAAGATGGGGCTACTTTCTGTTCCATTTCACTTCTGCAATAATTGTTATTCATGCCACTATACAGCATGAAAAAATAAAAATTAAGCCCTAAAAAGACTGAGAATTAAAAAAAAAAGACTACATGTATCTAAACCAATATACAATGCAGAAAATATATTCAATGAGGAATTTAAAAAATTTATTCACTTGTTTCTATGGAATTTATGGTGGATTTGAGAAAAAGGCACATATTTACATTATTACAAACCTCAAAGTGTCACTTAAACCCATCCTTTTAAAAATATCCACACATGTACTTATAGCAGTAGTAATAGTAGCTTTAACCTGAGACTTGCTCATTATTTCCGGCTGCATTCTAATATACAAAAGAATGTGAAATTCTCCCGTAAGCTATGGTACTTTACTTTCATTCATATAAATCCGGTCATTTCAGAGGAATTACACTCGAGAGTAGCAAAAGGAGTTATACCTTGTGCTAATCCTCTTATACAAATATCTATATTTGAGTCATGACATGGTAGTTTTAAGTAACAGCTACTCATCTGCTGTATGTGCTGTTATGCCACCAAGCTGGACATGGTAATTGAAACATGGTAGCAAAAGCAAAGTCAGCAAAATCAACACGGAGGAAAGACTCAAAGAAAGAGTTTAGGAAAAGCAAAATTATACTTCTTGTGTTGTACAAATGAGATAGTAACAGAGCTTCACCCTCTGCAAAAAATATTTTCAAATGACAGTCAAGTCTCTCCAAAGATAAATAGCAGGATAACCATTGCTTTCAGTACTAGAAATGGAAAAACAACTATTTAAAAAAAGAGGGAAAAAAGAAAAAGAAAAGAAAGAAAACCTGAGTAAGAGGTTCAGTTTTTGCTACAACACAAAATGGTATGTGTTACTAAGTCTGCATCAGATTGGGGAAAAAAACTCCAACAAAATATCTGGATATTGCATTCATATACCTTATCATTTATGTAAACTAATGGCTGTCACACAGGTAAGTGTTCATTTACCTGGCTAAATGAGGTGCAAAGCTTATGAAGGGTTCCCAGCAAAGGCAAGTAAAGCACAGAGAATACTGTGGAATAAGTCATATGAGCCTTCTGCAGACACCTGTGCTGAGGTCTGTGTCACAAGTCCTGCACAAGGTGAACATTGGGGTATACCCCTTGTTCCAGGTCAGCCAGACCCGGGCTAAATTCACCTTGAATGCTGCAGAGGAGTCTGAGCTGCTCTAAGTAGCTGGCCCAATGTGAGAATTCACACCAGCAGGGTGATGTTTCCACCCTAGCAGCCAAAGTGAGCCAGCTGAATAATGCAGCAATGCTGATAGCGGAGAACTTGGTGTGATTATTTTCATGCTACATTATGGGCGTGATTATTTACATGCTACATTATGGGCGTGTCCTGAAGCAGTAAGTAACTTCCTACTTCTTGCTGGTACTTAACATGCCATCCTTCCCACCCTCACCTTTTTCTCTGCAGGAACTAATTTACTGTGATTTTTTTTATACAATAGCTAATTTCACCTACTGCATTTAATGTCATAGGAGTTATACATGTAAAGCCCTGTACTTAGAGATAAGAGAATCCTTTATGCCATTTTAATCAATCTTTGTCATGGGTATGTTACTTAATAGCTCTGTCTTCCTATAGAAAATGAGCAACTGAAGGGAAATGAAACTTTTCAAAGATACATTTTCCTTCTGGCAGACTGTGAAATACACCATAATTATCCTCTTTCGATGAATAACGTTTGAAAGAAAATGAACATTCTGTGCACCAAAAAGTATAATACAATGACAATCTCAACTGCCTTGTAAATAAAAGGAAATTGTTTTTTTACTATGATCTATATTACACTGAAACATATATACACGCTTGAAAAATATAAAACCAAATCAGACTATGAAGCCATTTTTAAGGTCCTATTAATTTCTAATAACAATAAACTCAGTGTTTTGCAGCCAAAAGACTTTATATTTCTGAAAGATTAAAACTATGTTATGAATTATGGGCTCCCTCCTGCATACTGATGGAACTACTTGTATAAGTAAGACTTGGACTGAACACAGCCTCTTTTAAAGAAAAGAGAGAGAAAGATAATGGCTCCCCAAAACTTTACTGCTGGGGACGGGGACATAGGGAATAGTGGGGGTGGAAGAGAAGATGGGAAAAGGCCTTTTCAGTACCCTAATAAAATCATGACATTCCAGCCCACATTTTCATATTAGGAAACCTGCACTATCTTTAACAGCTTGGTAAAGTAAATGTTTGAACACAGATCTTACAAACTAATGGTGCTATGCACAATTTAACTAAACAGTTAGGAAAAAATGCCACTTAGCCCTTTTTGATATCTGAATACGTAGTTTCAGTAAATATGAACATGAAGAAGCCAAGGACACACAATCTTCATTAGCTAATATGAGACAAAAACATTTGAATACCAATCTTTCCCTCAGACAGTCAGCCAAAATCAGAGTTTTGAGTTCAGAAAATTACAGCTCTACCACGAAGAAATTTGTACTATGGGAAAACTGTGATGTTTATGTCCTACACCCTTTGTTTTTTACTTCTTGTTTTCCCTTCTCCCTTTCCCTCCCCCCTCTCCTGCCCTGCCCCCTCCCCAAAGCACTGCCTCCAGAGATAAGATGCTACTGCTTAGTGCCTACACAACACAGTATGGAACACCCTGTTCCCCAGTTTCTAGAAGAACCAGCAAAAAACTGGAAACTAATACGTATCAGCAGAAAGGACTTCTCAGTTGCATCCTGCCTTACACAAGTCCTGCCTTTGCAAGAACAGGTACTTCCACTGGGAGAAAGCAGTAAGATTCCTTGCCCAGGGTGAACTTGCAGCAAAGCCAGAGATCAACACCTCACCCAGTGATGAGTTACACCTTGCAGCTGCCTCAGGGAGCTCCCACTGCCCACCGAGTTGCTGCTTACACAGTGGCTGCTCATGGCAGGGGAAGAGGCTAGTGTACAATTAATGCTGGAACACAAATGCACTCAAAGGGATACTCACCATGTCATTCAGATGTTTAAAAGGTGACAAAATAATGCAGAACACACTACAGATGAGGCAGTACATAACACCACTGAATACTACCCCATTTCCCAACACAGCTTATACAGTAATATCCAAAACAGGTGTTCCCCAGCACTCAGAAACTGGACTCAAAGCAGGGGTTGCACAAACTGGAAAGATAACTTCTCTACCACAGTCATTTCTGCTCAGTAGATTGGTGATCACAGAGTTAATGAAAGCCATGGGATACACCAGGACCAGATCTATCAAGACAAGCATGGTTCAGTTCAACAAGTCTTATCTGGCAGTGGTGCCCAATTCCCATTCCTGCTCCAAGGACTGTTCAAGTATTTTATGAACTGTCACCACAAGCAGAACATACAGAAATTCATCTCACCCTCTACTTGGCAGGAAGGGAGCTGTCTAACTCAACCTATTCCTTAGGTTCTACTTAACAGGAAAGAGAGTCACTTCCAGTGAGCATTTTATTGTGTCTACCTTAGATAGTTATATGAATGCAGGATAAATGCTCTTTTCCTGAGGTGACTCTATCTACTGGCTAAAGGGTTGATTTTTTTAGACACTGAAGTTAATGCCACACTAACTGTAACAGACCTCACAATTATTTTGTTTACTCTAAACAACACACATTCCCAAAACAGGGATAAAAAATACTACACAGAAATATCCACATTTAGTTTAAAGCTTCAGAATAGATGTGGAACATGCATGGACAAGAAAAAAAATACTGTTTGAATAAATTTAGATTTTTTTTCTAATGTTTAGACAAATGTTAAAAATTGAATGTCTTAACATAGACTAGCTATGAATGAGCTCTAATTAGCTTTTTTTCTCTGTGGTAAGGTGTGAATGTCTATGTTGTAAAAAGCTGTCTAAACAAGATATAAAGTAAGGCTATTACCTCGTGTAACCATTACATTGTCAATAACATTTAATAAAAATATTACTATAGAGAGTTCATTATACATGCCTTACTATGTCAAAAACAACCCAAAGTCTACCAGTAATGAATATACACTGTGTATATTTAGTGTATCTAAATACAGATACAGAGACTGTATATAGTACACAGTTTCAACTATTTCAACACAGAAAGGTCACCTAGACAGCATACAGGTTATGAAAGACCTCCATAAATTAAATTAGACAGCTAGCTCACAAAGTTATAAGCTGTTTAGAGAACATGTCAGGAGAACCCTATCTATAGGGAAGTTTCTCTCTCCCTATAGAGTGGAATTTGACATCTAATAAGAAATGCATTTTCTATTCTCTTAATATTTATGGATATTTTGAACTGTTTTAAAGCCTTCACAGTCTCTGCACGTCTTGAACTGCTTTTAACTGCAGTGAACTGCCCGCATATACATTATTCCATCTCCAAAGCTTCTGTATTTCCATTCAGAAAGTCATAATGCAGTTATTAAGAGATTTCCACACAGAGTTATTGAATCATATTGGTAAGCTTGGTTTATGCCTGTGCTGTGACATGAATGCACATTGTCTTGAATTTGTCTATAGTCTGTGGAGTGGTAGCTCACTGCAGCTCTTAACAAGCTGCACAGATCAACTTGGTAGGGACTTGGTTAATATCAGTGTGCCTGGTGATGTACAAAATAAACATGAAAAAGGTATTTCATTGAAATATTTACAGTCTAAAGGTTTCACCCATTAATAGTTCATAGATATTGTCTTCAAGTATGAGTCCATTGAGGTGAGTAGAATCACTCATGCAAAAACAAGTTAATTATATTTCTGCCATCAAATCTGAAGAGACTTTAAAAGAGATCACATTTCAGAACAGGGCTCTAACTGAACTTCAGCAATGAAAGAAAATCAAAGTATAACAAGTCCCACCCTGATGGAAACTTCATTTAGCAAAAAGTTTACTGGAGATTTAAAAATTATTTTTTGTCACAAAAGGTATGAAAATTTTATTTAGAATTTCTGTGACAAAGAAAACTGTTTAAGACTTAACATACAGGATATATATTTTTCATGTAATACATGCTGTCATGATTTAACTTGTTTTAGATGCAATTTGCAGCCAAGTATCTCACTTATTTGCATTTATGTTTCTCAATTCATAGTTTTGTTTCTATGCAGTATGTCAACATTTTCAAAGTACTGACTTTCGGCATTTATCAATATCTGTGAATATCCCAAAAGAAGTCCTGTGTAAATAATATTCAAGGGTAGTTCACAGGAACATCCAAAATCTGTAAATGGCCTGTGGATAGATGTATCATAGATATATACATACTAGAAGATTTTAAATAAAATAGCAAATGGAAACATTGCAAGTGTGAGATTGTCAAAACATTAAATCATCTACTTTCACAAATTGTCACATATATCTGTACTTATATTTTTTCCTAATGCATTGACATTTTATAATAGAAATTATATTGATAAATTAGAAATTAAAATGAAATTAAATCATAAAAAACCCACATGATTTTTTTCCCTAATAAAATGTGATGTAAGACCCTCTGCTTTTGCACAGGAGCTGAAATTAAACCTGAAGTAATTTTTCCACTAACAATGATTATGACAATACTTAGTACACTATAGCTACTATGTTTGTTTTTTTTTTTTTTTCCCATTTAATTATAAGCTAATCAAATACATTTTCATGCATGTTTTATATTAAAATGTTATAACAGAAATGCAATACACAGGCACACATACCTATATGCTATGACTGCCAAATGTTTCTCTTTAGCATACAAGCACAAATCCCTAATAAGATAAGCAGGGAATGTATTTAAATAGTGCACATTTTAAACCACTCAATTTCAACATATTGTTTTTCAGACTACATGCACGTAATCAGATTGTTTTCTAAGCAGACATCCATTTGATTACTTAAAATGCAAATTGTGGTCTGGCTACTGAGTGTGCAGAGGAGGACAATGGGAAGAGCGAAGAAAATACAAGCCTTTTTACATCAACAGGTGGGAATGTTAAATAGGAAAGAAGAGAAAGAGGGGACTGGGCTTAGAGAAATATTCCTTCTCTGCATTGTAAAGATACATAAGAAAGAAAAAGTTCTGGCAGAAATTTGACCCTTTTTCCTGTTGCATGTATGTGATTTGCATATGAGAGCATGGGAAGGCAGCAGCAGGACCTCACAGTGGTTTCTTGGGCAGTTAGGGAATAGTCCTCCTTGGGACTCTTCAACATGCTCAGGGGGCAAACAAACTCCTCACAGCGAGGAGACAGCTTCCAATTGTCCATGCAAGTCACCCACCTGTGGGCTCAGAGTACTAACCTTCAATTCATACATTTATGGTCTAGTTATAAAACCAGAAAAGCAGAGACAAGAGTACAGATTGATACACAATTGAAAACCCCACAGTTGTACTGCAATTGAAGAAGTCTAAAAGTAAATGTGCATGCTACTCAGGAGTCCCATAAAAAACCATTAGATTTATAAAAACCAAACAAAATTCAACATATACACACACACACACACACACACACACATATATATATATATATATGTACACACATATATATGTATCCATAGGAAAACATGAGGATTGATTGCTGTCTCCTAGGAAGGGCAGTACGTAGCTGTCAAGTGATTAGATGCTTTATTAGGACATAAAAATAACCACAAGGATGTTTATTCAGGACAAGTTAATAAAGAGAAGTTAAGAAGCAGTATTTACCACAGTTCTTAACACAGCAGTACCTATCTCTGTACCAGGTATTAATAGTTTGCAAAATGTTTTCTTCAAACTAAAAGGTACAATGTGCCAAAAGTACATAACGCCTAAGAAAATAATCAGCTAGTGAAAAAATCATAACGCTTTCAAGTGAGAGTCAGTCATTTCCCCGGTGAGTAGATTCAGATTTATCAAAACTACTTGAGAAACCTAGACATAACACTGATTGAATTCCATTATTTAGCAACAATCTTGAATTCTGACTTGAAGAAGCACACTCAGCCTAAGATCCTATCTTAGCTAGTGGAATTAAGTGATTGTTCTTTGCAGTATAGAATAGGAGGGACCCATAAAGTAATCAGTTGGCTCTGAAATGGTCACCTCCATTTCTGAGTTTTCACTACCTTAATTTTTGAGTTTTACTTTGAGTTATATTTAGCCATTTTCATGGACCAAACATGCACTTGCAGTCAGAGCATGTACCTCCCATTCCCACACACCCCACAGCTTCAAAAGGAATCCACTTTGCATGCTCAAGATTGCTCATTGTTGCAAACTGGTGCAAAATAAATATGGACCACTCTGAAATCCAAGAAGGGTACTCCTGCTCAGCACTGGAATGCAAGCGAAGATGGAAACAACAATACTATCCATGTACTCAGTGATGTGAGAGGTCATCTAGTTTTGGATAGTGAGAACTCAATCTCTGCTTTAAAACTGCCCTTTGGATGAAGCTACTTCCATTCACAGTGCATATAAAGTGATTAGAAACTAAGTAATGAGAACAGTTTTTCTAAAGATGCTTAAATTTCAGCATTATGAACATTTCAACAGATAACATGGGAAGTTCTTTCCAGTTGTTAATATTTTTATTGTAATTTTATTTTATCCTGTCCAGGAAAATGAAAACTGAGTGCAGCAATGCCTTTTTTAATATATCAATTATAGTCAGAAGATTGAAATCACTGTTACGTATGTATCAAAGACACACAAAATTTCAATAATTGAAGAAGTGATAATGTCTGTTTCACTACTATCAAAAAGGATATATGTCCTTTCACCCTGTGTTCATGAGCAAAACAAAAGAAAAAAATCTCGTGAGCCCTTTACCCAGAAGCCTCCATCTCTTGCACATCAGGGCACAATACAGAGCTGTAGTGTATGCAGAAGCTTAGTGCCTGGTGAGACTTTGGCTGACAGGGTGTATCAGTAAGTCACGCTGAGATACTGAGAACATATGTCAAATTGCTAGAGCTCACAGAAACTGAATGCCAGTACCTACTGCAGCCTCTAAGCCACAAACCCCCATTTTATTCCTAAGCTTTTGTCACCCAGATAATTTAGCTGAATTAAAACTACAACACAAATAATGAACTATGTTATAACTAGTGACTTAAAAATTACTGCTGCTGAAATTTAAAAATAGAATATTCAAAACTAGAAAAAGGATCCTAACAGCATAAGACAACTGAAGTCCTGATCTTTATAAAGTCTGAATAAAGAAGAGAAGCAAGAAGATACTCTGAAGCAAAGGATAAACCTTTTTGTAGGATAAATAGAGAAAAACAACCAAACAAACAAAGCTCAAACCATTTTCAAAGTCTGGTCTGTTCATTCCTTTGATATGAAGAGGATGATGGCTTATAAGTCACTCGGACTTGTGACATACAGTCAAGTGTTACAATGCATGGTATTCAGATTCTCAGAGAAGAATAACAATTATTATTTCTAATTGGTTTTGTCAAGAGTTATGTTTAATAATAAAATTTATTGAGTAAGTGAATCTAATCACCAGGAAAGTATATGAGCCGTGAAAAAAAAATCATGCCTGTGCAAGCCAAGTGCAGTACATGTATTCAAGGATTCATACAGCATTACAACATAGTAGCATAAAATGTATAGATAGCTTCTCTTTTTACTCTGAAGTAATTTCCCTTGCCTCTGGCCAAAGCTTGTTAGAAACAGGGCACAATTGTCACCACGTTTTATGCACACTGACTTTAAGAAACATAATAAATGCTTGGGGGAGCACTTTTTTCAATTCCAAAATCTCCAACTACTTCTAGACTGAACGTCCCAGTAGCAAACAGTACCACATGGTGTGATTAGTCTGCTTAACAGGTAATATCTGAGGCAGGTTAGCAAGTACAGAGACTGCAACTGGCAGTACATCTTTGTTTGTGCCCTTGTGGCAGTGTTTCCCATCAGAAAAGCTAAATGCACAAGAAAAGAAATATCTAAGAACTGTCTACCCTTTTTCTTGACAAGGTCAATTATATAACTGAGTTGACATTATGGAGCCAGATAGCCTATATCAATCTGTAAGCTTACCTTGGCATACAAACTTCAATTCCTTGGCATCTGTAACAGTGGTTCTTTTATCTGACCTCTTCTTTTCTGTCCGACGGTGGCTACGTCTTTTCTTTGTCTCTCCCCAAAGATTTGATCCACCATGCATGCTTGGGATGTTTAGGATGGCAATTCCTTCCAGAGAGATATTGATTAAGTCCAGCTGAATTCCATCACACTAATTAGAAAGGGGAAAAAAGAAAAAGAAAAAGCAGTAAGAGAGAAAATACAAATGTACTTTTTCTCAGATATTTTTCATCAGCAATTTATCATTCTTAACACTGCTGATAGTTTATTCAATGTTTACACTTAAGAGATATACTTGTATCTGAAAAGGAGGTATGAGATAGTAACAGATCATCATTCAGAAGGTAAAATGATTCCTATTAAGCTTTTGCTTGCCTAAGTGTGGGACCATTTAGTACTGTCTTCTTATCTGATACCTGCTCACTGACCCAAGTGAAATATATTTCTAGCTTCATTACAGTTATTAGCAGAAAAATATTTATGCTACCAAAATTTCTTTATCAATAATTGGAGTTTTTGTTGCCTTTTCCAGCTACGTTTTCTGCCTTATGATTTTGCAATGATACTTGTCACTTTTGCAACTGAGTCCCCTCCACAACAAATGGAATACAAAGTCTCTGCAGGCAGAGAATACACAGACTTATGAAAAAGGGTCTAAGCAAGCCCCAGGAGCATAGAACATCACACAGGCATTTGTTTCAATCCAAAGGCATAACAAGCATATCAGCATAGGGCTATGGCTTACTAATAGCTCCTAGCAAAAAGCAAAATTGGTAGAAGTGGGTACAATTCCTGAGGCAGCTGCAGCAATTCTTACCCCAGAACCTTCAACAATCAGTTCTCTGAAATGTGCATCTTTGCTAAGGGAAAACATAGGATGTGGAGTTAAAGAAGAGGCATCAGTGATCTAAAACCTTTCCAAGACTTACTGAACACAAAGAAGTAACCTTAGCCTGAGGGATAGTCCCTTCAGTGATGGAACTACACCCATCTTGTGTCACTAGTGTGTATTTCTCATGCTTCCTATAGCAAACCTTGACATTAAGACAATTTATAAAAGTCCGTTTTTTGCTAAATCTGGCCTCCAATTATATCTTAAAAAGGGACCCTATTTTTCACTTCTGGAGAAAGACTTAGGGATCTTAACATATCAGCCTGCCCAGTGACAAACTGCAGCATTTTCTCAGGTGGCTGAACCCCACCATTTGCAAATGCAGTTCACCAGAGATACATTGGATGAGATGAACCTAGCTTGATAGCACACACCTAGCCTTCACTGTCTAGAATTTACTCAAGCTAAGTCCTCCTCTCTACCAGCATTAGGAAGTTCTTAACTCATATAAAATGTAGAAAATACTGAAGAACCTCCACAGGAGAAAATAAACCACAACTTCACATTACTACAGCTGAACCTGCAGGTGGAACGCAAAGCACCCAGTGAACTCATTAGTTCCCTGAACCAGCCAGAGTTGCTCAGGATTCATGTACTTGCACCTTGGCTGCAGATGGATTAGCTTCATTTCTCACAACATAGCTAGAGTACATTGATATTCTGACAAGTCATATGGACCACAGTGTAGAGCAGCATATTTTTAAAACATTTGATCCTACTCCTGCAATGTTATGCAAGCTTGTAGAGGATCCAGTCATCCATTTCAAATTGATTAAGAGTATTATTTTGCAATTCCAATACACAATAATCAGGGAGAAAACTGGAAAAATAATTAAGCAAGACTCAGTAATAGTCCACTGACATCTTGCAGCTTGCTGCACCGTGGGTCACTGGCACTTCTTCCTTTCTGCCTAAACCTTTATCATGGCTTTGAAGAAGAAAAGCCAAGTACAGCTCAAGAATAACTGTGAATAGTTGTTTGTTCTGTAACTTTCTGAGATCATAAAACAGAACTGTATTATAGTGCATACACATCTTAATTCTTCTAAGAAGAGCATAAATCTGGAGAGAGAACAATTTCAACACTAAGATTTCCATTTCATATTTGCTCTTCAAGAATCAAATTTTAAACCTGTGGATTATATTCATACAGGGAAACCTTTAAAGTCAAAAGGCATATCTGAAAGTGAATTGGCAGTTGTGGAAACTACTGTAATTGAAAGTGTAACTTTTTAATAACACTTTTCTTACAAGAATAAAGGCCTAGGTTTTCAGTCATTTTTGGAAGAAAATTTGTGGTTTTCCCTGCTATTTTATATGTATTAAATACTAAGATGATTTATTTTGCTAAAAATTCTGCTCATGTGTATGCTCACTTACTGCTATACATTCTAGATAAACAGATATTAATTTCATAATTAAAAGTAATCTTGTGTAAATACCCTGCAGGCCTCAATGAATCAAACACATACTGTGTGTCAGGCCTCCCACTGTCTTCAAGTGGAATGTACTGGCTGGATAATTAGATAGTACATATTTTTTAACCTTATTTGCATGCATATTATATCTTTTGCACACTGACAAGCAGCAGTAACAACAAAAGTCAGATTACCACAGGGAATTCCCACAAAGAAGTCTTCATTTCTTATAATTTGCAGCCTAAATTAAAATAATTTGATCTTTGACAAGGATGAAATGTCAAGCAGAAGGGGGTCCTCTACAAGCCACGGCCTGTGGCTTCTGAAATCTGCCTAATTTATGTCAGTCACTTCTTAATACATATTTAAGTATTACACGAGAAAGATGATAAATATGCAATCTGACACCTTTGGTATTTCCCTGCTGTTAATTTATAAAGGTCTGGCGTCCCCCAAACTGACTGGAATTATTTAAATAAAAGAAGAATTGTGAAATAGGATGGTGCGGGGTCTAGCTTCCATTTTCACTCAATATTGAGCACAGCAGGTAGTACACTAAGACAATTATGTGACGAGGCCTCAGAGTCCCCCAGTGATGAGCAACTTTCTGAATAAGGAAAGGAGCATTTCTTTTGTTCATACCCAGACAAAAAGTTTGCCTACAGGTAGCTCTGCATAGTTCTAACACATTCATATACCGCAAAAACAAACACATGTGTTCTGCTCCTTTTCTTTTTTCTTTATATTTCAATGTAATGATGTTATTAAAAACAAAAGCATGTTTTTAAAATGTGGAGTACACCTACCTAAACTAAAAAGAAACACTAGCTCTTCTAACTCTTTTTTTTTTTTTTTCCCCTTCTTTCCTGGCCTCATTTACTTCTTGGGTATTATTGTTTATACCTTATTTATCATATCAACTATTTTCACATCAACTCTCTGCTGAGAAAATACATATCTATACCTGAAAAGAGCTGATATTAAGGCTTTGCTGTGAAACCAAGGGCAATATCAGGCAAGTGTGCAGGAATGTTTTAAACTCCTTTCCCTTACCCATTAACACAGTGGTACAGAAGTCTTGCACTGCTTCCACTATGCTTTTACAGCACTGCAGCATGGTCCATGCCATCCTTATTTACACAAGATCTATACCTACTCTCATTAAATATCTTTCACATACCTTTTTTTTTTTTTTCTGAAGTGGAAATAAACTGCAACTTCACCAAATTGTAAAATCTTCAGCCTTGTTTAGCAACATATTATTATTGAAAATAAATGCTTAATATTGTCCTAGTTTTTGTTCGTTTCTTTCATTTTAATTTCTTCCCCTTTAAAACCTCTCCTCAACTTCTTGCATCCCATTTTGAAAAAAAAAAGTACATCTTATTCTGGATAATTGTCTAACTTTGTTCTGCATCTCACACTCATACAGAAGAAAACATACAGAACATGAGTCAAGAATGTATGGCAGAAACGCCAAGCTTAATTAGGTTAGAAATCAAATACAAGGCTAAACAAATATTTGCTCAGAGAACAACTGATCACCATCTCACAGCTCAGAGATACAGATCCTTAATCTTCTCAAGCTTTGTTCATTCAAAATTTGGCTGTAGAGCAAATACATTCTTTGTTCATTTTATTTGGGGTGAAAAGGGCATCAGGTTAAAAATCAGAATAAAATGCTGATAATGTTCAAACAAGAAATGTTAGATACAAGCATACCGGCAAGCATTGTATAATTTACTCACTGTAAATAAATATGCAAATAACCACCTTCTAACAGTTCTTGCAAATTTTGGAAACTATGCTTCTTGTTCCTAATTGCATGACTAATGATAATGACCAGGATAGATGAAGTGAGTGTTAACAAACCTGTCTCATATACTGGTTATGTAACACTTTATTGGTAGTAATAGCTATTGACATGAATAGGTAATAATTATACAACTAATAGCAGCAGCACCAGAAACTTGTTTACCTACTTGTTTGGTTTGTGATGTTAACACTTAATCACCCTTTCAGTGCTTAAAATTATATGGTTAAAGTTCACATCTTAGTATGTATCAGGATATATATGGCTTTCTCTAGATATCAATATTTTATTGGGAAAGCCTGCTCTTCAATTTGTATTTAATCAAAAGGTACATTTAACTTGCAGTTAATTCAAATCTAATGAAACCAGTTAGGAATTTCTTCCAATAACTAATAAAATATTTTTCAGGCTGCATTTCCTTAAACTCATGTTCATGAAGCACTCTCTTGGGAAGCAAGGGTGATTTTGGGGTTTTTTTTCCCCCTAAGGTTTTTGATGGAATTTTGTTTTATTTTTATTATATTTTAATCTAACATGCGAGGAGCGGGTTTTCACTTCAAAGCGACACAAACATAACAGCATAAAAATCAAGCATGGCACTGCTGGTCTCAGTATTATTTGCTACTGTTCTGCTACAGGTACAAGGTCCCTTCAGATCATTTTGGACTTTACCCTTTAAGAGGCTTTGACTGACTGTCATAGCTCTCACCAGATCTCTCTGAGTGCCCCTCAAATACAAATATACAAATCTTCCATTGACACATGCAGTTTCTCATTACTACTGGAAAGGAAAAGCACCATAATCTTCTTGAGAAATGGTTTCATTATTTAACCTAAATTCTCAGGTTTGTATCTTTACTCCTTTCTTATTTTTCATATACTTATTCATAAACATCAGATGCCCAAACAGTTTATGTAATTTAGCCACTTATTCCAGCAGCCATCAAAGTGGCAGTGGCACATTATTTTAAATTCCTATTTTTGTCTGTGTCTTTTTAGTTAATGTTCAATGTATCATGGAAAGATGACCCCTTGTGCAGAGAGAAAAACTATTTAATGAAGGGGAATAATTCAAAAAATATATATATTCTTTAACCTTTATTCAGGAAAGTAAGTACAATTTTAGGGAATTGAGTTTTAAAGGTTATAAAACCTTGGGACCTAGAAATAATAAGATTTTTTTTTTTTTTTATTTTAATCCTGCAGCAGCTCTCACTCCCTCCAACAGTCTTTCATTTTTCCATCTGACCTAGCCACACTCCCTATTGATTTCTAATGTTATACTTCACCCCTTGACCTTGTCTACTGTATTAAGACTTCACTAATCATCAAACTGAACTTTGTTCCAGTGTTCAGGGCTACACTACAAATAGACATGATAAAAATAATATTTTGGAATATAGGGTCGAAAGGATGTGCAGTGCTTTGCCTTGTTGGATTCAGGCACTCTGCACCCTTGCTCCCTGCATTTCAGCCAAACTAGTGACATTTCAAGGATAAAGGCAACAATTAGTTTCTTACTTCTATTTCTACAGATTCATGCAGCTTCTTACAGGTGGCTGAGAAAGTTTCCGAGGTGCCAAATTCAAAATACCAAAATTTGTTCTTCATTCTGAAACAAGAAAAAAAAAAAAAAAAAAGAAAAGAAAAAAAGAAAGATCTTATTCACTATCAATATGTGACAAAAGTGATCATCCTGTCTTCTACTATAAGTAATGGCAAAGGCTTGGGAACATGTGACATCCCATTTGAAATAGATGAGCTCATAATTTTCAAAGCTTAAATGTTGGTGTCAAGTTGTATGATATCCCCTAAAGGGATAACAGGAATGTGTTGAACTGACAGGTTCAAATGTACCTTTGACTTTTCTTTTTTAGTGAATATCAGAATATTTTTTGTCACTTAACCAGTGACATGCCTCAGAAAATGTATCGATTTTATTTCATGTCTTACACCTACTATATGATTTCTGATTCACAGTTAACATCTTTATCCTGCAGAGTAGCAGAATGTGCAAGCAGGGCAATCCCATCATGAAGAAGAGCCAAGAAAAAAATGTAGCTTGCCTTAAGCTAGTTAAAAGTAAAGGCAAATGCCTACTGTAGATGATGACAGATGAGATACTAGAAGAAAATAAAAATTCCAGATCTAACAATCTTTAGATATTTTGCAGTAGGAGAGCTGTATTACCTGGTAATTCACTCATAGACACATTTTAAATGGGCAATGAGACCTGCATCTTGAAGTTCATTAACTGGTTCCACAGGAAAATAAAACTGGATTAAATGCCAGTAAATTGCTTAGTTTATCATGACAGCAGGCAGAATTTACACTTTTTTCTTTTTAAATACATAAAGACTGCACTTCTGTTTTACCAGATTTATTGCATACTATTAAATACAATCAGGATGCCAACATCACCATTTCAAATAAGTATGTGTACTTTTTGTGAACTCCCATGAGTAATTATTATTCTGTCACAAAAAAAAAAAGAAGCTAAACAACCACAACAAAAGACACTGAATTAAAATTCATCATTCACACTTAGGAGTCAAATATGAACACAGTTTCTCCACTTTTGTAAACTGTTCTCTGACACAGGCACAGAACATTGTGCTTCTAACTTGAAAACAATGGAGTCTGCATGAGCTAGAAGGGGAGAAGAATGAAACATAAATGTAGGGGACTCTAAAACATGTCAAAAGTACAAATCCTACTTTTAATTATTTCAAATTTCATATAAAAGACTACTTAATTGTTGTTAAAATCTACTTAATGACTCTTGAAATCACAAAGTAAGAAGAGGTATTGCAGTACTGGCCATTTCCAGAAAACTCTCTGTATAAGAGCCAGCAATTCCTGGTGTAGCATCAGAGGGGTGTAAAGATGTCCAACCTGGCAACCTTCACAGAGTTGGGAGAAGAGTAATAAGGAAATAACACACTTACGATGAAAAATTTACAGGAATTTCCAAAGTTTTTTGCATAGAAAATATGAAAATATTTGGAAACTATTTTTGAGAACCTGCTCTCTGATAAATGGCAGATTCTCAAAGGAGCTCTAACAACCAGAAGGGTTCAGGCCAGATTCAGGTCTAGATTTCCCAAGTCTATGAATGGAAGTGGTCTGACATACATTCGTTCCACACCTGTAGCTTAGCTGGCACACTGCTATACTGACCTGGGATCAAGTGCTTTATTTATGCCAACGTATATGAAGAAATTTAGACACCTTTTGTTTCCAAAGAAATGTGAACTAAGTCTTGAATTTCCATTGGGTGCCTTTGGAAAATCTGGATGCAGCTATTTTCCCACTACTTTCTACACAGGAATAATCAATTAAAACAAACAAACAAACAAAACCCAACAACAACAAAAAATCTCACATCAAACTGAAACCCCCAATCAAACAAACCACAAAAAAACCCAACAAAACCCCCAAATAAACAAAAAACCTCAACAAAAGGACCAACAAAACCTTGATGCATGTACTCATAAAAATACTTTGTAATTTCTTTTGATCCTATTATTAAGATAAAAAAGCCTTTGTGTCTTCTCTTTTGATAGTCTTTCCTTTTGCTATTCAGTTACTTTTACCCCAAATGAAGAATCTTTCTTTATTTAAAAGTCTGGTTTAAATTGACTCACTTACTAGCACTCTGTATAAAAAAAAACTCTTTGACTTTCACAAAGTTAAAATAAGCATATATTTTTGAGTAATTCAGAATATAGTGTGTCAAATTCAGATATTTTGAGCTGAGCCTCACAAAACCTAGCACTATCAATGCACTCAAGGATTACTAGAAAAATTAGATCTATAAATCTAAATCTTGTAGAATCTTATAACAGAAGATGAAGTAAATATTTCAGGTGAGTTTTTGATTTCTTGTAATTTAAATATAACCTATGATATTCTAACAGACAAAAAAAATGTATTGTGAGGCTCTTCCACATTGTCTAGGAGACTGTCTCTGTTTCCAAGCACAGAAAGACAACTTACTTGACAGCTTTTCAAAGACAAAGATAGATGTAGATACAAATATTTTTATGCTTTATTTTCAAATGATTCACCAATTTCCTTTACAAGCCATGAAATAGATTAAATTTCATGGTTTTATTCAAATGCACTATATCTTTTATTGAACAGAGGATTGTATTAAAACTTTTCATAGAGATACGAAATGGAGTTAAATAAAGAACTTCAGAGAAATTATACTGAAATTTTCATAAGCAAGACAAGCCTTATTATTCTAGTAAATATTACAATATTTCTAATAATTAAAAAAACACCAGCCTGTAGTTCATATCTTCCACTAGCATTCCTATTTCAAAAAGGTAAAGCTCATCTGCTTATCAATACAGCAGCAAACAGAAGATTAATGAACTACTCTCATGGCCATTCTAATTTCTTCCACAATGTAAGTAAATTTTAGATTGCTCAACAAATACATATTTAATGCAATTTTGCCACATTAAAACTGTAAGAAACTGAATCACAGGCTGCTGTCATGTATATTTTGTCTCTCCCCCAGAGGAAATGATTTAGACTTTTCCCAGCTTTTAATAGGAAATGAACAAAATCAAATTTGAAGTCTGCTCCTCCTTTACAACACTGGTTTTGTTGGAATAGGAAAGGGAATGGGTTATTCTACAGGAAAGGGTTTGGTTTGATTTTATTGGGGTTTTTTTATGTGCTTTGTAATGCGTAGCTAAACTCTTAAAAACTTTACACAATGTAAAGAAAATATCAATCATTAATTAAAGGTTAACTTGCTGTTGTATTACAGTTTGTCAAAATGGGTGTAGGAATGACAAAACAAAACTCTACTTCAAAAATCTACACATGTTTTATGCTTGCAATGTTGCACATTTTCAAGTATTGGCCAATTTTCTGATAAGTGGAATGATCTTCTTTAACAGGGATGAAATAAATTCACATGACAGTTGTGGGAGACTGAAACGTTAATGGTTAATGACTCATAAAACCGGCCGTTTGCAAAAGCAGCAGGTGCTTTGCTGAGGCCAGATTGTCATTCCCCAAAGGAAGGGGAGAAAGAGAGGTTTTGGGTGTGTGTTGGCAAAACCTAAGAACAGCCCAGGTGCAGAGGGAGTGAGCACTTAGGAGGACCACAGCAAATCAACCTATTTAGTTACAAGATGGGGTTTGAGCCAAGTAAGGGAAGAGGCTGGTAAGGAGCAGATCTTGTTATATGGGATAATGCTTTTATGCATTTATCATCATGCCAATGTCCTCAGTTGTGTAACTTGCTCAGGCATAAAACTGATTGTGGGGAAGTTACCAGGACACCTGAAGATGTTCATCCCTTCTGATGGGGCATAACTTGCTAAACCTAGGGGAATGTGAGAAGCAGCTGTAATGTCTTAGAAGATGTCATAAACTATCAAAGTTCCCCAAAGTGTCCCCAGACTCATTTCCACCAGAGGCCTGAACATAGTCCACAGTGTTTCAATAGACAGTGTTAAAGTCCCACCCCAGGGGAGGTACCTGGGTGTTCCTACCTGAACCTGAACATAGATCACCCCACTAAACTATATGTTTCAGGGACTTCCTCACCCCTGACAGATCAAGACTGTGACCATTGCTTCAATCAAGTAACAATCAAATCTCACTATTTGATCCACGGGTGGTGATATCTATATATGTATAAACACTGGTCATTCTGTGTCATTTCACTCTAATCTGCCCCAAGGCATCTGTTAACAAGAACCTCAGCTACACTCACCTTCAGGGGCAGGTCATAAGAGTATAAAAAGGCTAATACACCTATTTCTTACAGCATTTCTGTACTGTGGATAAATATCACACTTTGAAACTTAGATATGTTTCTTGGAAAAGTTTAGACTAATATTTGGTAATCAAGGCAAAATAATCAAAATAGTCTGTGATATGGCTTTGCTCCATTATCAGTTAATCAGAAACCCCCCTACTGCTAAAACTATTTTATATAACCTTTCTGATTAAGCAATTACAAGGCATGTCATTGAAAAATTGTCCTGTATCTAAATATGGAAATAGTAAATACTTTATTCAACACCTGAAGAGCATCTATACTTCATTGCAGTATGAACACTCTGTCAAGAACATGCTTAACAATACACCAGTTATGGGCTGCTAATAAAAGGTCACAATAAAAGGAGTAACTTTAACTTACGTAACAAATTCTTATTCTGCATTTAAGGTCGTCACTTGTAGCTTATTGCTACATTTTCAAGTTTGTCACTTTCACTTCATCCTATTTACACTTCTTATATTTATTATTTATATTTATTATATTTATTTCCACTTTAATTACTCAGTATCAAGCTTCAATGACTTCAGCTAAAATTTCTACCAGAAAATTTCTGGGTTTTTTCGTAAAATGTCAGCTGAAATACTTTGACCATTTTTGAAAACGACTGGATTAAAAACATGTATATTTGCTTATATTAAGAGTTCTTTGACAACATACACTTTGAACTGTTTTAATACAGCTACACTTGCTGAACAGAGACTTAAAATTTACCATGAGAATGGTTGCCTTAGCTATCTTCATGAAAATAAATACGGATTTTAACCAGATTATGACCACTTGGGAAAAGACTTTGGGAAGGCTTTATTTTCCATATTCCTTGGCAGTGAAACAACAAATTCTTGTCTCCAGGTCTGTCAACTTTTCTCCTCCAATCTATACTAGAGAATTCTTACCCAGAAAAGTACTAGAATTCTTCATTCTTCCAAGGTAAATTCCTTGAAAAGTCAACTGTTAAGAAGCAACCACTAATACAAATCTGTGTAAGAATGTTTGCTCATGGAGAAGCAGAACTTTAATTCCTCCAGAAAGCATATTGTTCTCCAAAATACAATCTCTTAGCACTGCTTTCTGAAAATACTTTAAGACTATTCCACCTTTGTAGCAAAAGTACTGTTTCTTTGTCAGTGAGTGTCAAGAGTTGATCTCAATCCATATCAGAAACTCATAGAATTTTCAGCACAAAACTCCCATTCTAAGAGCAGCATTCATGAACAACAATATACAGAATGAAATGAATTAAAAAAGAGAAAATTCTATGGCAGGAAAAAAAATAGTTCCAAAGAAACCATAAAGAGAAGATGCTTATAATCTCATCCACCACAAGTCTGGAAAGCGCTCAGAGTCACAGATTCATGCTATGTATTTAAAATAAACAGGTCTCTTTACCTCCCTCTTCTCCCTTGTTCACTTTTTTTGTTCCAAGCAAATGTGGAATAATGTGTAGAACCACCTCTGCAGGGAACCAAAAATACCAGGAAAGTGTGCTGAAATGGAGATATATTTCCACAGAGGAGAAACTGTGAGCAGTACAAGGGAAAACAAAGGGTTGACAAGTATATGTGAAAAAAGAGGAGGTCATCATCAGAAAATAGAGAGAAGAATGAGGAAAAGATAGGAACTTAATTTCAAAATTCATTGAAGTTCTGCAGCACTGAAAAAGGCATGATGATAAAATACAGAGAGAAGACAGACCTAAAGGAGACCTAAATAAAAACACATATTACTTACATTTGACAATGCAGATAATAAGGCCTAAAAATGAAACTAGGAGTACAGGAAACGTCATGATGGGCAGAAAAGCTGAACATCTCTTCAAATATTCTGTCACTGACATTGGTTATTACCATGGAGGATAAAACTCCATGTAGTATACATCTGGGAATAATCTAGTTCTGTGGAAGGTTTATTATTTTTTATAATTCTATCAAATTGAAAAACATTACATTCAGATTAGATATAAAGAAGAATTCTTTTATGATGAGGGTAGTGAGGCACTAGAACAGGTTGCAGACAGAAGCTGTGGATGCCCCATTCCTGGAAGTGTTCAAGGCCAGGTTGGATGGGGCTTTGAGCAACTGGTCGAGTGGAAGATATCCCTGCCCATAGCAAGGGGGTCAGAACTAGATGATATTTAAAGGCCCCTTCCAACCCAAAACATTCTATGATTTTAATTCAGTTTGTGGGCACTTAAACCGTAATGCCAAATGAAAGTGATTCCCAATTTACGTGGAAAAAAAGTCTCTTTGGAAAAAATAAGCTTACTGAGATGTGTCTGAAGTTGCTGCTTTTGGTTTAATGAGTCCCAGCCTGCAAGTCATACATTCAAGAGCAAGCGACAGATGCACTCTTCTCTGGGCTGGCTGAATGGCAGTGCCCAGAGACTGATGGCGAATGATGCCACATTCAGTCAACATCCTATCATTAGTGGTGCTCCCCAGGGATTAATGCTGGGCCCAGTCCTGCCTACTGTCTTTATTGATTTGGATGAGGAGCTTGAGTACCATTAGCAAATCTGCAGATAACACCAAGTTGGGTTGGTGTTCTGATCTGCTGGATTGCAGGAAGGCTCTGCAGAGGGACCTGGATAGGCTGGATTGATGGGCCAAGACCAACAGTGTAAGGGTCAAAAAGACCCAGAGCCAGGTCCTTCACTTTGGCCACAACAACCCTATGCAGCACTACAGCCTGGGGGCAGAGCAGCCAGAAAATGACACAACAGAAAAGGACCTGGGGCTGCTGGTCGAACATGAGGCTGAATGCAGCTGCTGAATGTAGTGTGCCCTGGTGGCCAAGAATGCCAAAGGCATCCTGGCCTCTATCAGGAGCAGTGTCATCAGCAGGACCATGGATTAAATTCTTCCCCTGTACTTGGCACCGGTGAGACCACACCTCAAATACTGTGTCCAGCTCTGGGCCCCTCAATTCAGGAAAGACATTGAGGTGCTGGAGTAAGTCCAGGGAAAGGCAACAAGCTGGTGAAGGGTTTGGAACACAAGTTCTGAGAGGAGCAGCTCTGGGAACTGGGGTTGTTTAGTCTGGAGAAAAAGAGGCTCAGGGGAGATCTTATGACTCTCTACAACTACCTGAAAGGAGGGTGTAGCTGGCGGGGAGTGGCAGGGGGAGAAGGGGTTGTGAACATTTGTTTCCAGACAATAAGTAACAGGACAAGAGGACCTGTTCCAAGCTGTTGGACAATAGGGAGAATTTCTTCACAGAATGGGTGATTAGATATTGGAATGGGCTGCCCAGGGAAATGGTGCTCACCATTCCTGGAGGTTTTGAAAGAATGACTGGACACAGCATTTACTACCATGCCCTAGTTGACATTGTGGTGTTTGGTCACAGGTTGGACTTGATAAACCAATGATCTCAGAGGTATTTTCCAAACTAATTAGTTCTGTGATTCTGTGAAGTAAAAATTTACAGCATATTATGTATCAGAGATTGTACTTTGTATTTCTAGTGATAGAAATATGTGTATACGCTGGATATTATTAAATACTAAATACTGTATAAAATAAATAAAACTTCAGTTGCTAAAAATATTCAATGTTTTCTACAATTCAATATAAAGAATATTTTTACCAGGTCTCTCACAGTAGTTTTTAACAGACAACATATTTTCCATCTTTTCTTACAGTTCATAAATCTATTATCTGGGTAATTTTACACTTTGGTAAAAATGATTTCATTGCAGCACATAATATATATTAATAAGAATGTATGACTTTTTCTAATGTTCTTTTCTTTCTACTTCTGTCTTAACAATCATATAATTCCTGTTCTTCTTTATAATGAATCAAACGCAAAGGTAAGGAAATAGCCAGTGGAGATGCACATCCATAAGAGATTTATGTGTGACTTGCATGATTTTAATAGAGACATCTTTGTCAATTTTTTCCTTTTCCCATTACCAACTGTACTTCTGGCAAATCTAAGTGTTAAACTCCTATGCACAGAGCATAAGCAGAGGCCATATAGATAACTGCAGAAAAGCTAAGATCCTCATAGACAGGTTCCAGTTTTACACAATAAATAACGTTTTCATGTATCATAAAATGATACCACCCATGGCTGAAAAGCTACCCCATAAGTTCTAATGTAATTAGTATTACTAAGTAATACTGTGAGATCATTTTCCCTGACATTTATCAGTTCAAATGCTGCAAAGCTGAATTTGAATCCATTTTCTGTCATGCTTTAAAACGGTTTTGCACTGTAGCTCACAGTTGTCATGCAGTTGAGCTGCAACCCCTACTGTCTACCTGTCCCCCTTTTTCCAGTTCTTTGCCTAATTTTCTCAAAAATCTGCAGTTCATTCTAGCTGAAATCTTCATCCCTCCCCCTTTTCTATTCAGTTCTAGTCCTGCCTTCATCTCTGCTCTCATTTTTGGACAAGAAAACACCCCAGGACACCTTGCTCTGGCCATTTTCAGTGGTAAACACAAGTCCTAAAAGTTGCAGAAGGGCTTTGCAGTACTCAGTGATTGGGGTGTAGAAATGTAGATGGTATTTAATATGGATAAATTTAAAATGATGCATAGAGAAAAATAACAAAATAATTCTAATTTTACAAACAGGGATTACCTCTCAGTGACAAAGTCTTAGGTTTACAAATAGCTAAATTAAACTTTCATCTCCCCAGGGTGATTAATGGAGAGGAAGAGAGGAAACCACGTTTTATCTCAGGCTCCAACTATCCATTTGGATTGAAATATTTCTACAGAAAGTTCACCTATGAATACCAGCCAATTCACACATTCCAGACAGGTACTGGTGTACCCAAGTATCATCTATTTTCTGTATATTTACAGACAAAAGGTGCAATTAATTCACTGGAGATCTGTGCACAGTTTCCTGATTTTGTTGAGCTACAGATCAGAATGTAATTTGTTTAGGTTTCTGAGAGAAACAGTAGACAGACTGGAAGCACTCACTCTGCTAGGGCTACTCCAAAAAAACCAAACCAACACAACAGCCGGGTTGATAATCATAAGCCACAACTTCATGCGCTATGAAACCTGTTCTTGTTTTATTATGATGCCTTTATTGCTACTCAAGTTACACTACAGAATCCAGCAGAGAGTCTACTACTAACATCTATATGGAGGAAAATTTTATCCTAAAATATAAGTAAAAACTCTCATATGGAAATATAAACAACACATTCTAAAAATTTTAAGATCTTTGGAGCATGTCCTAGGTGCTATAATGCAGGAGGAACTTTTGAGTTGAACCTCATGTTGCTTTGAAAATCAGCTTGCAATATGCAACAAGATGTTCATGAGGGAGAAAAAGTATTTTCCCCAGAGTTACAGAAAAGTGGCTTACTCAACCAAGAGTAATTACTGGAGGTTAACCTACAGCAACTGTTACAAAACCTAGCTATTATAAGAAATCATGACATCTGGCTGACATAGTTTACAAGATATTTTTCCATGAAAGAGGGTATACTGCTTCTGGTTTGTGATAGTAATATCTGTTTTAAATATGGATTTCTAATGCTTGTTTTTGAATAGATTCTTTTTAAAAATTTATTGGTATGCCCCCTAAAAAAATTAAATTTATCAAAATATTCACTTAAAAAATGTCTTCATTATAGCTGTGATTTAATGTCATTTTGCTTCCCTAAATAAACATTTCTGTTACACTTCTTAAGTCCTTCATGTCCATTCACCATCATGAAGAATTCTGCTCTTAACGCTTTACTTATTTTTATGCTTATATTTCTCCTCGGTTTCTTTCCCAAATTCCCCAGTCTTGGGAGCAGATGCTGAGGCACCAATGACTCATTAATCTCAAGAGGTTTTTTATCATGAACAAAAATAAAGTCTATGAAGAGTTCCACATTAACAGCCTTGGTCGTACTAGAGAACCAACAAAGCTCATTAAAACAAAGCAAAAAAAGCAAAAATAATAAAAAAGTCCTCTCTGTATATATTAGAATAGACCTACTATTTCAGAGCAAGGACACAGACCCCCACATTTTATCTTTTTATTACGTCAGAGGAATAAAGCAATATTCCTTTCTCTCACCCACTAATAAGGATTTGTAAAAACAGACATGACACTAGGTGCACTAAGTAGCACTTGTAATATATTTCAGGGATTCAGGGACAGGTTTGAAGGAGGAACTCCTCACTGGCTGCTTCACATGCAAAACTGTAACTTTGTTTTAGAAAACTAGCAAACTAACAATCATATAAACCAGGTTTTTTTCTCCATAAAGCAGGGGATTATATGTAATTAAATAATCTTTTTCTCTAGCCCATACTTCAACTCACTGAAAAACTGAACTATCTCAATACTTTCTATTCAATTCTTGCAAAAAAATCATTTCATTACCATGAGGTACTTGAAACACCATGCTTTTTATATTTACATTCGCAAGTAGGACACAATGAGAAGACTAGGTGAAAAGAAAGAAGAAAAAAAAGAAAAGTAAGCCATCAAATGCTTATGTAAGGCAAACAACAAGCATCTTTTCTGTGACTACACAGGAGAAAATCAGACTGTGTGGAAGATCTTTGACTAATTCTTTCTCCTTATTATTCCTCCAGAAACTTTTACAGGTTTACTCTGCCTCTCTGACTCTGATTTGGAGGAGTTTAAAAAATATTTTTCTAATGAAGAATTGGTTTATGAGTTTAGGAAGCCTCACCAATGTCAAGTGCCATTGTCTCCTGATTCCGCCTCTATGAGAACACCACTTCTAAGAAGGAAGTGGCTTGCCTGGGATTTAGTTTACCACCACACTACAGCATGTCAATGCATTTGTCTGCCTGTGAAATAGGAAGACACTGCATTTCTTTCTAAGACAAAAGACATCTACTCAATGAAACTGAAGACGTGATTTACCAGGCCTAAGTAAGCAGAATTTCTCTCCAGGCTTCATTGAGAGGAATAACAGGTTCTGCACTGACTATCATGAGAGCACTGACATCTAGGTCATATTTGGGTAGACACTTTTGAGTCCTAGATAAAGCTCTCTAATCTCAAACTGAAAACCTATCTTGTTTCAAAACACTTAACCTAGATAGAAGACTGTCCTCCCAAACCTTTCAACATAAAAGAATTTGCATTATTTCTCACTTTACTTGCTAAAAGAGAATTTACAAAATATATCCTTGAAAGTATTTAGGTGAGACAATACCATCTAAGCACTCTTACATCTATGGATTTTAGTAATTTATCACAGAAGAATCCAAGATCTGAACCCAGCCCACCTGTGTTCTCTGTAGCACATTCCATTCAAAACATAAGCTATCCCTTCTCTCTAGCCTCACCTTCAAGGTATTTTAAAATAGGCATATAACCTGTTTTTCTCTTGGGGAAATACGTGGACACTCTGCTTCCCTACAGAAGGGTTACAGCACAGCTGCTGAATCTCAAGTGCACATCATCCACGAGACAACACGTGAGAAAAGCTCTTTGTGAAAAAAAAAAGTTCATAGTTATTAAATAACTGTACATTACTTTCTGTTTTGTAGAGTAGGATGGGATGAGTTTTGCTTTTAAAAAGCCACTGATTTTTTAAAAACCTGAAAATATTATGATTAATGCTATATTTGTGTGTCTATATTTTTAGGCAACTTTTTTCCCCTGAAGATTGAACACAGTCATCAGCTGTGGTTAAAAATGCTATTCTGTAAATGTGCAGAGACTTCAGAATGCATTTTTAGTGCAACAGAAGGTCTTTACTTAGTAGAAATCAGGACTTAGCATTGAAAGTGCACATGGTAGCTGTATAAATAATAAATTCTACTACTATAATTACTTACCATCTTATCCTTCACAACAAAAATTTAGAAAACTTTCTACATTGAAGAGCACCTGAAAGGACAAGGCAGGCTGCCAGGCAGAGAGTAAAGCCAAAAGAGTATAGTGGTTTTGGTCCTCTGTACAAAGCTGTGTGACCAAGGATCAATCCTCCAAAAACTCCGTTGGATTATCAGCAAGTAACATTTATATACCTAGCATGTATTCGTTTCACTTATTAGATGGCCATAGTAAGAGCACTTATTCTTTAATCCTGTGCTCCATTAAAATTCAAAATACATGTAAACAAGAAGAAATCAATTAATTTTTCTAAAGCATATTTAAAATAAACCTGTAAAATGTTTCCTTATGTGCCTTTAATGGAATGCCTTTATGATTATATACATTCACATTATGATATGTACACTCACATTGAAATATGTATATTCCACTTTGAGGAAGCCTATACAGACCCTTTTGATAGGAATATACACAAAGATCACTTTAAGAAATCTGCCTTTCTAATTTTTTATAATGATATGCTACAGGAATCATAAATTTAGCACCAATGTCTACTAGGAGTCTTTTCTGCAGCCAGAGAATTGGTGAGGAATCAACCTTTATGGGTGATAACTCTAAGCTCTCAAGCCTAGTAATTAGACCTGTGCTTCTGCTTAAATTATATTTGTCTAGTTCAGTGCCTTTGATTTTACTTTTTACACTACAGCTCCATATTGCATTTCTAATCATTACTTCACCACCCAGCTTTTTAAAATCTCTCACAGCTCCATGCTACCAGCTGTTGTTTTCTTTCCTAATGCACTTCACTTGCAAAGAAAAAAAAAAGAAAAACTAAACCCAACAAAAACCTCCCAGATTTAGATTTCTTTGAACCTCATCCTTACTCACTGCTTTTCAGCTCCTGAAATAAATGGAAGTAATCATTCTGTGCTTTAAACTCAGTAGTACTTTAGGACTTAAACTTGATAAGGAAATTGAACGTGGTGAATGACAATACTGTCATTTGGGGGCATTGATCTGATTTTTTCCAAGTTGCGTAATTTGGACTCTATTTCAGTATAAAATTTCATCATTTTAGGTGAGATAATACTTTTCTAGCTAACTAGCTAAGCCAGATCAATCAACTCTTAAATGAAAGTTAAAATATATCTAATCTATAATTCATTCTAGTTCAATCGTTCTATAGATTTTATTAAAGAGTAACAACAAAAAACAACTCCCAATGACAAAATATTATATTAAACAGGTGTAACTTTTTTAATCACTTCATGTTATTTAACATACAGAAAACATCAGCTGCAAAGCTTTTGTTACTATACACGCACAGCTTTTTTGAACTGTGAATGCTCAATAAGGAATTTCAAATTATCAGAACATAAAATGCTGTATGACAGTTTGCTATAGATGCAGGAGAACTGTATGTAACACTTCCACTGACACTTATATAAAGTCGCAGAACTTAGCTTGCAGGCTTGTCTTTATTTCAAAAAAAATGAATTTTAAGAGTGTATTAAAGCCTAAAAGCCTAGCATCTAAAACAGGTCTGCAAAATGTATTCTGCCATAAACCTTTTAAGCCTGAAGGAAAGTAAAGGGCGAGTGAACTTTTTCAAATCTTAACAAACAAAAAAGCTTAAAGAAACCATATATAAAGCAGTCTGTAAAATTTTCTGCTTGGGACTTCACAAAAGCATGTACTAAATTCTTACATTAAAGCTTAGTGTGCTGACTACAAAACACCTGCTTAAAACAAAACATAAATTCTATCAAACTTTTTCAGTTTTTCAACAGAGAACACGAATTATTCAAATATTTTTCATTTTTATGTATATTGAAGAACTATAATGAGGTATATGCTGAAATTCTTAGCTTTTCCATAGTTCCTGGGCATCAGTTCACAAGAGCAAAGAGGCAGCAAAAATTACCTTTTTTTGCAAAGCCCTAATGACCTCTACCTCACAGTAATGCAATTTTCTGTTGTTCAGGGGCTTTCCCAGAGAATGGGAACATATTTGAATATTTTTTTCTTTCCATCAGTTTTCAGCTGTGTAGCAAAGTGTGAAGGCTGAATCAAATGTCTCAGCATAAAGTTAAGGACTTAGCTGGTAGGAGAGGTGTCATAAAACACATGTAGGATTTGAAATGTAACTTCCAGATTTAAATATGCATATTTCCACATTTTTGTGAGATCCCTAGAACTGACTTTAATTCTAGTTTTCAAGAAACAGGTACATGTTTCTGTGTTATGATATAAGCAGTTTATTAACCAAGTCTAATCAGAGAAGGGAATGGGGAGGATGGAACAGCAAGCCTGTTAAGCTAAAATAACAAGAAACAGAGACTATTATGTTAAGGCAGAACCAAGCAATACTTTCTACAGAACAGTCTTATCTTTGCAAGTGGACTTCAAAAAAAAGCATTCCTGCACAATTTTCCTAAGTAGTAGCTATAGACTATGTGTTGGGAATTAATATAAAATTGTGGCTTTATCACTAAACAGGAGTATTATCAACAAACAAGCTCTGCTCTTGTAAGTTTCATGAGAACATTCCAAAGAATGATTTTCGCAACATATTTTTTACATTTACAGCCCTAAAACACCTGGCAGACATTTGTATAAACCTACTTTATACAGACTTTTTCCAGACAGGTTATCTCAAGAAAATAAAAATCATATTATTATTTTCTTTAGATGTGTCTCTGTATGTGGCGGTATGCTCAGTAGCATTTCTTTAAGATTGCCTAATATTGAAAATACTTAATTCTGGCATCCTAGCTTGCTTTTTCTCTGAGTTGTTTCTTAGAGCTAGACCTCATTTGCTGTGAGTCTGAGATATCATGGGCAATTGCCACATGATAAATTACTGTTTTCATCCATCAAATATTAAAGCTGCTCACTACTGACCTTGAGCACCACTTACACTGCCAGAGCCATGGCCCTTTTCTAAGTCAGCAGGGTACAGCTGGCACAAATTCAGCCAAGCAATCAGATTCATACCCCTTCATAAAAGTTAAGTCTTTTAAAAACGCTGTGTCTCACACAGCACAACCAGAGGCTTGAGACCATGCTTGAGAAAGGTGTCCAACACCTGACTGCTCCTATCAAGGAGTATTACCTGCTCACATTGATTTGCAGCGAAGTATTTCTCAGTAAGCATTTCCACTTAACATTTACTCTCATGGAACCTGTGTAGTGGGAGATATTTACGAGTTGCTTTCAGCTTAAAAATAAATCACCTCTAATTCCTCTAAGCGAAATCAATCAAAAGTCTTTAAAAAATGGACTGGCTGTTTGGTCGATTCTGGCAGAAAAGTAAACAGCACTTCAGCTTTTCTCCACCATTAAGGTCTAAATGGCCTAGAAAGTAAATCAATATCTCCAGTCAGCCCTCTGGCTATTGTTTAGCCAGTAGATATGGATTTTCTCTAGCTTACTGCACTCCTTTGGGACTAACCTGTAATCCTCAGAGAGTAATAATAAGTTCATTATCTAGTTCAGCTCTCTGTTGTACATTTAAATGGACCACATCCATCAGCAGCACTTGTTAAAGGACAATGACATCCCATTCAACCTATTTCACAATGAAATTCTTGCAATACCTGATGGAGAAAATTATTATAAAAACCTTATTTGTTGTCAGGTTATTAAAAATGAAATATCACAAATGAGTTAAACATTAAATAAGGATTTTTCCTTATGTAACATTTTTTGGTAATGAGTTAAATTGTGGTAAAGTTTATTTGTGTCATACATCATACAATCGTTCATTATTCATATCAATATGTTTCAAATATTTCTGGTTAAACACCACTACAAAGTAGGCAGCTGTCAGAACCAATCAGTATGTTTTTATCATTCTTGAGCTACCAGATGTTTGCTGGATTAAAAGAATTTCCCCTCCCTCTACCTAGAAGTGCACAAGAAATCTCTCTCATATTTAAACACTGAAGTTTTAAAAGACTCCACTCTCAGATCACAGGACCCATGCTCTGCTCTCAGCCAGAAAGAGTTACAGCCTCTGATCTGAGCATTCTGTTTTACTGTGTACACACGTTTTATCCAGTAAACATATACATTCCATCACAGCATGAAAAATAAAACATTAATTTTATAGCTTTTACAAAGAACATTAAAAAAAAAAAAAAAAAAAAAAAAAAAACAACTAGCAAGTACTCTGTAGATGATCTGAGTATTAAAAAAAACCCACTAATCGCTTACTAGTTACTAAGACTAGTACTGTAAATTACACACATGAAGAATGTTGTCTGCTGGGGAATATGCTGCATTTTATCTACAGCCTCATACTCAGCCCTCAGAGGGGTTATGGGAATATTCATAAAAATCACAGCCACAACTGCCACAAGTTCTTTTCTCTAATTCAAGAATTATTAGGAAGAATGAAACACAAAAAGGATGGGGAATATGGCTCCATTCAGGCAAGGGTTTTGAAGAGCAATAGCTTCTATAATAAGTAGCTATGCTTTTTTTCTTTCAGAATTGCCTATCTGGATTTCAACCACATTTAGGTGAGTGACAGTCTTCAAATCAAAAGGAGAGCTGACAGAGTCCTAAATAAAAATTAAGGAATTGATCCTTAAAATGGATCTTCTAAATTCAGAGGTTAAGTCCAAACAGCAATGCTATACAGAAGGACAAATGGAACTTCATGACATTGGAAACTTCCAAGATGCAGTTTTAGTTTTCAGTGAGTTGCTGTTGGTGCTGGGATCACCACTAGGTGACAGCTGGAGGGCTCTGACACCCAGAGTTCCCCAGTTCTGGGGACAACTCTGACAACTCTGCTCTGTTCTAAAGCAATTCACTTGGTTTGGTGAAGTTTTTAGACCACTCCACACAGCACTATAATGAAAATCAATAGAACTTAAGTTCCTAAGTACACATTACTTTGAAAATATCTGTTAATATTGTGTGAAATAATGCTTATGCATGCTAAAAATGGAGCTTTAAGGTCTTCTGAATGTCACTAATCTTTGGCAGAGGAAAAGGTCTGGTGGAAAGACAAGTCAAAGAGATCAAAGCCATAGAATGGAGTGCCTGCAAAAAGCATCCCAGAAGGTATCCTTCCAAAATTCTTCACAAATGTTGGTTCTTGTACTCACTCTTTTAGTATGCAAGTCATAAATCAAAAATAAATATCTCCTTTACTTTTTCATGGAACTTGGGGGTTCACATTATCCCCAAGTGATGCAATTGATATTCTAGGAGGGTTTATTTGTTTGCTCTTGGTATTGCTACTGTGGGATTCTGTTCCCCTTGTTATGTTTGTTCTCATGGAACTGTAATGGCATTGACTTGTGAGAATTCTTTTACCAACTCATTATGCTGACTGATAAGCACTTGTATTCTTCATTCCTAGATCAAATCTACTTTCTTGAAGTTTCTGTGCCTTTGAATACCTTCATCTACTAAAAGAAACAACCCTTTACAATTTTTACAAGTGAGTAAGACCTCATGGTCATCTCATAATTTAATCTTCTCCTTTTTCTGATGAATGACTAATATCCAACTTTTTCGTGTCTTCTTTTTTTAACATTTTCTTTCCTTAAAATTTTTTGCAGCTTTTTCAGAAACCTTTGCAATTTTCAATGTTCTTTTTAAAGACTGGACATTAGGATTGCATAAAACAGCACTATTCTCATGAACACCACATGAATTTTAAAGAATCACCTTCCTACATCTCACTCCCCTGTTCATAAAGCCAGAGACCTTATCTCATCTTCAAGCCACAGAATCACTCTCAGAATCTCCTGTCCATCTCATTATCAGGCATCAGTCTAGTACTTCACTAAGTCATTGTTCCCTAAATAAAAGTTTATCATTCTCCACATGATCTACCTCTGTGTTTTCCAAATAGCTGACCCTCAACTTAGCTATTTTTAAAATAATTTACCCACACAACTTTGACATTTCTCCAGTATTACTTAACATTCTTCTAATTTTTATAAGACAAAAGCTTTGCTTTCAATATTTTCTTACAGCTCTGACAGAGACATTATGTTCCACTGCAAGAAATAACTGAAGTCTGTATAAACTGGGCATAAAATATATAATAGCAATTATTTCTATGAACTAGCTTGTGTAGACTTGTACTGAATAACACATCTATAAGAAAATACTAGGAAAGAAATAAAATTAATTTTGTCTTTCATGTAGCATATTAGACTCCTTCCAGTCAATATATTTTTAATCTCCTGTTATGTTAAAAAGTGATGAAACCTAAATCCTGTTAAAGAAATTAAAATCTTTAAGATATCTTTGGTATAGTATCTTCTGTTTTCAGTTCTGTATCTTTACCTCACTCCTATTTAATGCTAGTTTTGTGCAGGAACTAAATTCTCTACACAATCTGCATAATTTGATAATTATTTTAGGCATTTTTAATACTTTCATACAGCTATTTCATAGCTAGTAAGGAAACTTACATCCTAACATCTTGTATGTAGAATGAAATCTGACCCTGCTAATTCAAAAATCAAATTCACACCAGTTTCAATGAGGTCAGGGCCTCAGTCTTGATCTTTCATGGCTTTAGCATAATGTACTCTTGAATCACCTGATTTTAGCACTCTTCTTTCCTTTGCATAATGCACATTTGTAAGTATTTTTTTCCTTTGATTTTATCCAGAGAGCAAATTAAAAACTAAATCAATTTGTTTATTTTTAAATGTTAAGAAAATGGACTCTGTATAAACATTCTCTTATTTCTTCATTTATCTGCTCCTGCCATCATTCAGGTTTAGAGCACAATGTTTTACCCAAATTCTAGGACTCCAGAACGCAAACATCTTTTCAAAACTTGCTGATGAGGTGTCACAAGATACCCAAAGTTACCCATAGCTAAAAGTTTAAGGATTGAATGTTCAGAGATGATCACCATTTTCAATTGATCAATATATGAGTGGAAATTTTATGTTACAGATAAAAGAGAAAATCATGATTCTCACCAATGTACATAAAGCACCATGGCATAAACAGAACAGGAGCATTATGAGAGCTAAAAGTTATCAGAAGCAGAGGCAACAAATCATCCTGATAGAAATTGTTTAAAAGTGGATGTAAACAGACTTTTCCTAGAGCAAAGACTCACAGGTAGCCCAGCTTCAAGATGCACCTGTTTTTCTTTGCTGCATGTAGAGAATTTGAGAGAGTGGCATTTACACTGTGAGACTAGAAGTCTGCTTCTAGGGGACTGGCTACAGCTGCACAGCACATCCTGACAGCCTTAAATCACCGAGGGAGATGTAGCCAGGAGAGGTGATTTTAACATGGGGGAAAATGGGACAAAAGGACCTAAACGGCAACTCTCTTGTGCTATTCAGCACTTCGAAGCATGCTGTTGAACTTGAGAGACTTCCTAATTTGCTAACATGGCTCTTTTGAAAGAATTTCTCAGTTACATGGTATGGCTTTGGAATAAGGTGCTTGTACAGGTCATGTGGCAGGCTTTTGCTTTCAAGTGACTAAAGAAGTTTTCGTAGCTGGGAATATGACTTTCCTTTGGCATTAAGGCCTCTGCTGAATGCAATGGAGTGTCCTGGCCTCACAGTCCCTCTGGGACACTATGTGTCAAAGTTTGATCAGCCATGGGCTTCTGGCACAAGGAGTTCTGTTACCTGAGTGAAGGCTAATCAAAGTAAACATAACAAGCGGGTAAGGAGCAATGAGAGGAGACAATCCAAGTAACCTCATCGGTGAGGAACAGAGCACAGGCAGTCCTACCATCAAAGGAGAAGAAGTTCAGGGTGTCCAGCAGAGGCCATCAAGGAGGCTGGGGCTGGTGCATTTGTTCTTTGTGAAGAGATGTAGAGGGTGCTGGGCTTGGTTCAGCCTCGAGAAGAGGCAGGGAAAGAAATAACAGCCTGCTAGTGCCCACAGAACTGATCCAGGCTCTTCACAATGGTGTATGACACAAAGAAAAAGAGGGTATAAATTGAAATAAGATCTGATAGGGCACAGGAATTTTTTTTAATGGACAGCTGAAGGCATAAGAATAGTTTGTCTACAAAGGCTGTACAGCCTCCATCCTCTCAGATTCTCAAGGCCAGACTGCAAAAAACCTGAGCAAACTGGTTGCCTCATAGCTGACCCTAGGATCTGGGCACGGACATGGAAGAGACCTGAAGTCCAGGATATTTAATATCTCTGTCACTATGAGCAGAATTGGGAATCAAGGCAATAAGGCCCTGTGTAAATCTAAAGATTACACAGAGGCCTAAGGGAATCCATCAGTATTAGACGAGAGTAGAATCAGCTGTTTAGGGAAAACAGAATTACCAGGAGGTATCAATGACTTTCAACCTCTTCAGGTGATACAACAGGAACAACTAACAACATGAAAACCATCCAATATTACAGAAAACAATCTGCTAATCAACGTGTTATTGATCCCTTGTTTTTGTCAAGGTCATTTAATGTTCTAAAAAATGATCTCACACTAAATCTTTATAGAAAAAGTGGGCTAATTTGATTTACAAAGTAAAGTGCTATTAATTATGGAAGACAGTCAATAAAAAAGCTGATTCCTCTAAACACAAGGCAGATCTTATGGCCTATGATTTATGATGATGATTATAATGGCAAAATATTTGCAGTTCTCACTATCATCTAACTTGGATTAGCTGCAACAAAAGATTCAGATAAAATATAATCAAGCATGAATACAAAGAGCAGGAGACAAACAACCTTTAGTGCAGAAAAAGTAAACACCTGGATTAAGAGAAGTACGCAAAAACAATAACATGACCTATTGTTCGTTTTCCAACATGGGCACACAAATCTCTGCTTTTTTAATATCAGAGCCAGACTTCTGTCTTGCTGCTGCTGTATCCTTTGAATTACAGTCCATAAATGTCTAGGTTACGTAACCAGACATCTCAAGGGTGCACAATATTCATCTAAAAGAACATTCTCATTGTAAATTTTCCCATTCTGAATCATTTGTATGTCAATAAAACCTGGCAGCTTCTCTGACAACTCAGGCAAGCCTTGCATTTTAGTAAAAATGCCTTGTGGGGTGTAAAAATATTCAAAGGCTGGATTTTTTTTTAGCAAAGGCATATGATTTAAACCTTAACTTAAAGATTAGGAACAGATATTTTAATTATAATATTTAACATTAAATATGTCATAAAGCAGAAATAAAAATATAAAGGATAAGTCTGGAAAAAAGAATGAAAAGAACAAAAATTATTTACAGAAGAAAACCAATTTTAAATTAAAGAATAGAAAAACTGAAAACTTGGAAAATTCATACGCATGTATCACAATGTACGCAGTTTTCCTTTCTCATTGCTCTTAGTTTGCAAAGTGAAAATGGGATAATTCACACTTCTTCAAATAATTGTTTCAAGCTGCCAACAGCCTAAGAGAAAAATAGTATTGCTTATGCCAGGCCATGTTTTCGAACTTTCTCTCATAGCCACAATATTTAAAGTATGTTTCAGCTACTGACACAATCAAAGGTCTCCAAAAGTCAACATCCATAGCTTGGTCTTTTAACATGTGTCTTAATTCAGTCTGGATTTTACAGCCACTTTTTTTAACATAGCTATTTATCCTGCAGGGTTTAGAGAAAAGAAAAGCAAATTTTGAAATAACTTGTCGAACTTCTGCCTACCAAAATAATCTTCTTCCTTTATGCACAAACAGCTGTTTGAAGAAAGTATCATTAATGTATATTTGCAAGACGCTGGAAAAATAGCCTAAACTAAACCTATGCCTATCGCTAAAAGCTTTCATCATGTTTGCTTTGTTTTCATGTGAAGAACATGGCACTTAATTTTGACAATCTGTCATTTTTTTCTAGCATGTTCAGAGAGTGGTTGGACAGAACAGTACTTTTATGTTTTCCATCAAAAACCTTACGATGCAGAACTGCTTGTCTTCTATTAGAGTCCTTGTCAAGCTCAGTGAGCTGTTTAGGCTGAGGGAGGACTATGTCATATTGTTTCAAGCTCACATGTCAGCAAAGAGAGATATAGATCTAGTGGTTTCTATCAGCATTAATGCTTACTTGTGCATTCATATATAGCAGATATCTTTGCTTGCAAGTTGCAGTTGGATAGTGCTGTAGTACCAGAATGAACAATCTATAAAAGCCTCCATTTTCAAGGCAAGGAGGGGCTATCTGGCATATTCTCCAGCAGTCTGCCCTCATGGAGCAGCTGTTTGTGCCTGTAAAAGCACAGGGACAAACATGGGGTACAATACTAAAAAGTCCAAACACTGTAAGTTGACAGAGAGTTGTCAAATCACTTGTGGAATGTTATTCATCAGCTCTTATTTTTAAGTCTAACAGAAAGTTGCATTTTTCCATAGATTCAATTTTCATTTGGCTCTTCAGTAATTATGAATGTCAGATAATTTCTGAGTTATATTAAAAAAATGTATCTGCAGGTTGTTAGCAAGTTTATAAAGATAAAAAGTTGCAAAGTGTCTCCTTAGGGAAATTACCTTCTAAATCTCTCTCAAGGTCATAAGATTGTTTAAAAAACCCCAAAATAAACAAACAGACAAACAAAATACACCTTACTCTTTCATTAAAAAAAAAAAAAAAAAAAGAAAGTTAAAAAATCACTCATTATAGACTGAACACAAGAGGGACCAAGGACACCCAAAAATATTCCTCTATTATCAGCAAGAAACTTGAAAGTATGTAATGATTTTGCATTATATATCTAAATAAATACAAAAAGTTATTTTCTGGCAAATACGTGACCTCTTTCGGCTTTCTACCAGAAACAACGTTAATTTGAAAGTCCCCATCATTCCTTCTGGTGTTAAACCTCTGCACAAATGATTCTTTAATCAAACTTAAAAACAGAAAGATAACATAGCTTCTCAATTTAAATCTTCGTGAACTAGAGCTCTGAAGTTACCTACCATTCTTTGATGTCTTCTTGAAGTGCAAAATAATCAGTTTAAATTAATTATACAAAATTACAGAAGATATAATGATAAAAATGAATTGATGTAACTTACATCAATCAAACTGCCATATGTTCCTAAGATCTAAGTGACTTCTAACTGCACAATAGTCTGTGCTTACATCAATAGCATCTCTTGCATGTGAGCTCAATCCCAAACTCAAGCCCAGATCTGCCTTGTCTCCAAACTGTTGCACAAAGATATCTGTGGGAGAGCTCAGGGTAAAGCTGTGGCTGTTTCCTGTTTCTGGACTCACAAATAACTTACCCAGATGCCTTCTCAGAAGGGTTGAGATTTGATTAAATTTACAGGAGCACAGAGTAGTAGAAAGACACAGTACAGCCTAGCCCATAGCAGGATCTGTGCTCTACAGAGTACAATATGTACACAGTGTAGTCTAAGATGGCAAACTGGCACTGCCAGTGCACATCAGTTCCCTAGGGCTGAATGCATGGTAAAACCATGCACACATCAGGATTGTCCGATACATCATTTAGTCTCTTGTTACATCCTCAAACCATAACAGAAATCAGAAGTCCCTCTCAAAGTGGAGCACTACTCAGCTGTGCTCAGCATCCCACAGGCTGGAAACACTTTCCTAACTACCTAGGTATACATCTTCCAAATAAATGCAGTGACATTGAAGAAAGCTGTCTTACAGAGATCAAGTACTCCAGGTACTCCAAGCCTTCAACTAGGCTTATTTAAAGTTATTTATGAGCATCATTTTAAGAATGCATTTTCCAAAGTCAAAGTGCAACTGAATAGATGGTCACAACAGAAAAAAAAAAAAAAAAAAAAAAAAAAATTCTGGTTTTTATGGGTATATTTTCGTTGACATCCTATAGCAATGCAAAACCTCTGTCATGGAACAAGACACCATTGTGCCAGAAACACAAAACAAAAAGATGGTCTATGAATCAGAAATGCCTTGCATTTAATGGAAATGTAGAGTTTGGTGTTTTTCCACATTATTGATCAGATAAGAGGCTTCTATTCTCTGTAAGGATAAAAGATTTTTGAGAAAATACCGATATTATTATTTCTTATTTAATGGCGTATTCCAATTTGAAACAGTAGTACTGCCAACTTTAATATTAAAAAATGTATTGCACTGGGGCTCAAAAAGCATGAGATTAAAAAAAAATACATTTAGGTATTTTATATTTGTCCTTTGCTACTTTGCCTAAGAGAGCACTTAAAACATAATATTAAAAATTCTCTACCACAAAAAGACAAAACCTTCACTTTTACATTTGAAACTGAAAGTAAGCTTTTCTGATAAGGAATTTAGGATTGAGACCAGAAATATTCAAACATACCAACATTTTAAATGAAAAAAAATGGTACTATTTGCCAATACCATTATTGAAAAGCCTGTATTCAATGAATCATTTTTAACTCAAGAACAGTCTTGTAAAGTCCTTGAGTAGGACTTCCTATTTGCACTGGGTGCTTTTGTAAGGAGCAGGTCAAGGCTTTTCATACAAAAAAGGGAAGAACATCAGGGAAAACAATAATATTTTGTGATTCTTGAGAGGATGGCACTCATCTCCAATTTGCATTTACTTCGCATTTATTTCTTTGCTTATTTTTAAATGGTTGGAGATGATTGTCTAATGGAACATGCTGTTTAGAAAAGAGATTTTGGAAGCTGAGGTGAAGGAGGCTGAGGAAGATTAGAAAAGAAGTTAAGATATGGTATCTGGACAGATTCAAACCACACCTGCAAGGATAAAATGCCAGTCAGGTACTACTTTGATAAAAACAAATCAAAGAGGTGGTATTTATTTTTACGATCAAAGATTAGGTAGAGACATAGCCAGTCAAGACAAATGCCAATACTAGTTTTCTGTGCTTCATGTTTAGGAACACAGTGGAATGTGTTTCATTATTTGCTTAAATTATCCATGAAAAACAACCTACAGTTTTTTAACATCAATGCCAAACATTCCAGAGAGGGAACACACCTCGGATACCAGCCAAAGAACACATCATTTAAGGCAAAAATGTCTATAGGCATGACCATCCATGCTGCAAGCTCCATTAACCGCAGTGGGGAAAGGGAAAGGGAAAGGGAAAGGGAAAGGGAAAGGAAAAGGAAAAGGAAAAGGAAAAGGAAAAGGAAAAGGAAAAGG
>CM031858.1:28002924-28231395 GCA_018697195.1 Certhia americana
AAGGAAAAGGAAAAGGAAAAGGAAAAGGAAAAGGAAAAGGAAAAGGAGTTCATTCTGAGGCCTTCTGATACCTAACCTCAAGATAATATTTGTTTCTTTTTAATGTGAGATTTACCAGTAAAATTATTATTTTGTAGATAATGTTAATATTCATTAGCAATAATCTTTTGTTTAAAATGTAGAATAAAGGAGAGAACGTGAATTTTGAAACAGCTTCAAAAAACAGTCAGCTTTTGAAATTTTGTGAGATTCTGCCCCATTAGGTATTTCTAATTGTTATGATTTAACACATAGGTTTTAGAGGGAAAAAGGCATAATCAGATTATAGCAGGGACTTACATCAAGGATCTGTGGATGAAAATAAGGACAGCCCCAATAGCTTCGCAGCAAATAAAAACAGAAGCATGTTATGATGTTATGCTGCATGCACTGCCTGGCATTCATTCAGCTCACTGTAGCTGAAAAATAGCTGTGAGCATCTATGTTCCATTAACACTATGTTAATTATTATCATTGTCTCATCAGTAGTTTGTTTACGACAGCTCTGGGTGACAAGGATACTGAGATGCTCTGTTAAAGCCATCACCTGATGAGATTTTTATTGGCATAAGATCTTTCTTTCCCTTAGTCAGCTACATTACAAAAATCACTGTTTCGTTAAATGCAAGTACTATTGCCTGCCTTTGGCTTTTTATAATAACCCTGATCTGGCACTGCCTGAACTGGTTTCTTCACTGAGTGAGGATAAGCTAATCTGTATCTTTTCTGAAGAAATTCTTGTAATAATAGTAAACCATCAAATGGACATGTTGAAGCTTGCTTAATAGATCTTATATTCCTGATTCTCCCATGTATCAAAGATATAAAATGAAACACTGTGTTCTAACTAAAAGCAAATTACATAACAAGAAAAGAGCAAATGCTTAATTACTCTTCAATTGCATTACTGAATACTTAGGCATTTACTTTAGATTATTAGTTTTAAGTATTTGCTTATGAAAATATTCCAGAGCTTTTCCTACTCTCTTCCTTAACTGTCCATTCGAACACCCTAACCAAAACAGAGTATGTTCTAGCCAGGTAAATGATCCAGAGCCAAATGTGTACAGGGGACTAATTCTTTTGTTTTGCTGGATGTTTTGGTATGTGCCATGGATTTTACTGAGAACCCTTTATACTTAACTAAAATCTATTTCAACAGATCTTAGACATGGCAATTTTAGAAGGGTGAAGACCACCCCACATGAGTTACTGGGCACTATATACTTAGGCACTGAAACAAATGTACTGGAATAGATAGCATGATATCTATTCTATCTTTAGCTTCAATTTTCCTCTTTGGCAGACACAATTTATGAAGGATCTAAAATAACTGGTCCTTCTTCCCCCACTACTTTTTGAAGTTGGAAACTTGATACCTTTAGAAAAAAATTAATTCAATTAGTATTTGAGGTTGTGAATAACAACATGAACAAATGCTGCTTTATTAAATTGTATTGTACCAACTATTGGGCTATTTCCATACTTCATCTTATTATCTTTCGCATTTATCTAGCAGTTTTTCTTCTGGCAATTTTAATTATCTTTGTTATTAAAGAGTTACATTATGTTAAGCCAAACTGGAAACTGGCATTACTATGGGAAAAACATCATGTAGCTCTACTTAAGAAACAATTCTTTTATGAAATATTCCTCTAACCTGATTTTTATTTCTCATTTTGTAATGTTTGTCTTCACAGAATCATTTAGGCTGAAAAAGAACTTCAAGTTCATGGAGTCCAGTTGTTAACCCAGCACTGCTAAACCCACCACATCTTTTAAATACTTCCAGAGATGGTGACTCCTCCAGTTCCATGAACAGTCTGTTCCAGTATTTGACATCCCTTTCCATGAAGAAATTTTTCCTTGTCCAATCTAAACCTTCCCCAGCACATCTTGAAGCCATTTACTGTTGTCCTTTGCCTTGCAATTTGAGAAAAGACATTGATGCCAACTGTGTTCTAAGCTCCTTACAGGTAGTTTAAGAGAGCAATGAGGTTCCTTCTGAGCCTTCTCTCCAGATTATACAATCCCAGCTCCCTCAGCCACTCCTCATAAGCATTGTGTTCCAGACCTCTCACCAACTTCATTGCCCTTCTCTGGACATGCTCCAGTACCTCAGTGTCTTTTGTGGAGCAGCCCAAAAGTAAAGACAGCACTTAAGGCATGGCCTCACCAGTGCCAAGTACAGGGGACAATCACTGCCCTGGTCTTGCTGGCCACTCTATTACTGATACAGGCCAGGATGCCATTGGCTTTTTTGGCCACTTGGGCATACTGACAGCTCATGTTCAGCAGTCATCCAAAACCCCCAGGCCTTTTTCCACTGGACAACTTTTCAACCACTTTTCCCTATTCCTGTAGCATTGCATGGGGTTGTTGTGACCCAAGTGCTGGACCCAGCACATGGCCTTAGTGAACCTCATACAATCAACTTCAGTCCATTGTTCCAGCCTGTCCAGACCCCTCTGCAGAGGCTTCCTACCCTCCAGCAGATCAACACTCCCACTCAACTCAGAGTTTTCTGCAAAGTGACTGAGAGTGCACTTGATCCCCCAACTCCAGATCATTACCGTTCTGCTACATTACTAACTTGAGATGCAGTTACAGAAAGGAAAAGCCACATTGTGATTCTGTTATGAACTTCATCTTATTAGTGTTCAGCTATTAAGTTAAATCATTCTGTGTCATCATTCAGCCAAACATGAATTTTCCTCTATGTCTCTTAGGCTAGCATTTCAAATGTACATAATAACAATCCAGTCTACCTGTAGCTGATAGTGTCACTTATCCAAAAATTGACTTCAACAAGTCTTTCCATAGTGGAACTGCTTCATAGAACTGGACATTCTATGCATGAGATTAAACAATAATATTTTTGCATCACACAGTGTTTACCTTTCTAATGATCAAACCTAATTCACATTAGAAGAAATTCTCATATTAATTACAGAAGGAGCCTTATTTTTTGAAAATATGCTGTGATTATTAGATCATTTCTTACCACATAGTCACAAGTAGATCAGCCACCATAAACAAAAGGATCAAAAAAAGAAGTCTGAAAGTACCAGGGTCTGTTTCATGCAACAGATTTTAATATGCCTTAATCACAGAATAGCTTTTAAATGGTGGTGGACCACAAGCAATATACATGGAAGTTAGTAAGAAACAATAAGTAAATAAACATAATCAGAGTAATAATATTCAAAATTTTATACTTTAAAATGCTGAATAAAGATAGGGAGTAATTACATCCAAAGGGGAATAAAAAAAAAAGAAAGAATAAAAAAAAAAGAGCCATAATAATGGACTGGACTTTGAGACTATAAGTACTCAGGTCATTCATATTCAAGGCAGGAAATAGATAAACACTTAATTCCATATATTAATGGTTTTGCTTATGTTAGTGATGCTTCAAATTTTTCCACTTTTTAGTTCTAAGTGATTTGTCTCCATTTATGATCCAAGTAGTTTGTCAACTAATCTAAAAAAAATATTTCACACCATGGCCTGGAGGACTTTTTGTCACAATTTGCTTAGTTTATTTATGGCTAAAATTAATTTATTTAATAGTTACTTCAGTGAATGCAAGACCACACCCAAGGAAAACAGTTCATGTAAAAATAGCCTGTGATTTCCTTAAAGAATTCACTTGAAATGATTTTTCACTTCCAGAATAAAAACAAGCAAAGACAAATAATTTTCTTATACTGATAGTCCAGGGAGTGTGCCTATGCTACCATTTGGTACATAACAAAGTTTATCAACAAAAATTTTCTCAACTAGGATACAAGACTTTGCTGTTACAAATATGTATTTTTATTTAGTTTACTTTTGTAGGTAGAATGCAGACACTAAGAGTCTAGATTTTAATGCAAGTCATATGACTATGATTCTTAATGAGCTAGAACTAAGAAGGAAGTAAGTTAAAGAAGCAAGAAAGGTCTGAAGATGCATTGAGCCAACAATTTGGCCTAGAATTGATTAAGTTCTGGTGCAGGTCATAGGAGCTCCAGGCTTCCTCTACTGATGGAGCCAGAACCTCATGGTTCACTCCCCATGAATTTTCTCTCTTTCCTCTGGATGGAATTGGAAGAGTATCTCTTGAATCCAAAAGCACACTTCTAAAAGGAGAAACTCTGCTTAGCTTTGAACTATGATTAAAGGGTACAAGTCAAATGGACAATAGAGTGAGATTTTGCGTGTGCTTTGGTATGCTTGTACTGAAAACATACCTTTCCATCATCCTTTAATATATTTATTACTTACCCAGAGGACTTTCCCCAGCCTTTTATGATGTCAAGTTTCAGTAAGCAATGACTTTTTATGATCCCATTATAAACCCATAAAAATGAAGTTTTACAATGGAAAAACTAAAGATGTTTATTTCTAGCTTTAAAAGAAGGAATTTTGGACTCCAGAGTGAACACTGTTTTTATTTAAAAATAGTCAGTCTTCCCAGCTATTTGGCATTTTATCCTGGGACTCTATATTCGGTTTCCTACAGTTTCTGCAGCTAGATCTATGACTCTTACAGTAATATTATTTGCCCAGGTACACTACAGCCTGCTTTTCCTTTATCAAGAAATTCTTATTCTTAGCTCTTCAAAATATGTTCTACATTTAGACTTTTCATTAGAACTTGGGTGAGGAGTGAAGTTGGTTACAAAATTTAATAATGAAAAATATGTATTTATATTTGAGTTTTAAATACAAATGCATGATTTAAAGATTAAAAATTGATTTTTAAATGGGTTCTGATAGGCAAAGAATTTTTAAATGGTATTAAGTGATTTGTTATTTTATGAATAAAAAACAAACCCAAAACAAAACAGGACAAATCCATTGTTAAAAATAGGTCATCGTTTTCAATGACAATTGCATAAAATCATCTGGAGGAACACTAACCCCTCATGGCATTACTGCATTTGTGCCTATAGAAAAAAAGATTGAGAGATCATCTAATTTTGAAATTTAGCAACATCATCGATATCTAAAAAATTAAGCAACTATTTTTACATATTACATAATTATTAATTCTTAACTAAATCCTTAATTTGGTTGAATTTGCAGGACTTTGCAGGACATATTTTCTCCAGCATAAACAATGAGCTTGGGTTCATAATGGTAATGAAGTAAACATACATAGCCCTGTAAAGCTGGTACTTTGCCTATTAAATCAAGTTCAAAACACATGCCTTGAATTCTGGCTATATAATGCTGAGATATTTGGTAATAGAGTAGCACTTATAAGACTTAAAAAGACTTAAAAGACACAAAGCCACAACAGTGTACCATACCTGATGCATACAATACAAGGAAAATTGATTGTGTATTACAACATAAGCCCAGCATTACTCATTTGCAGATGTATTTTAAACAGTCATTTCCTATAATCTCTCTGTATTTCCTCTCTTGCTTTTCTGACTTTCCCTATAATGACTAGATTAAAAGGAATGTACTCTGTCAATAGCAAAGAATACGGGCCTAATTCTTTCTCTACAAATACAAAAAAATTCTTATGATTTTGAGAAACCTTTTTCAATACTTTTTTTTTTAGTACATTGTAAAATGCCTCTATAACAGGAATCTGAAATTATTATGGCTGCTTAAAATGGATTGATTAGGTCTAATCAAAACTGTGAAACTTCACACAGAAAACAATTATAGTTTTTCTATTGCACAACCCTGATGTACAGTGTCTGATGTGTCTATTCCATTACATTACTATTATTCATAAGGTTTCTCAGAATGGAATCTACTTAATTTTGCTGATGGTCTCTTGAAAATTTTAAAGGTGATTTGAAACATACTGTGTCTCAGGAAGAGAACAGGGGATACTGTAAAACTGCACAGAATTCTTAGTTTGATAAGCAGATCCTATCCATACCTATCTACTCAATTGTATTAAAAGAAAATATTATATAAAGGACTATATATAATGACAAGAACAAAATATTACAGAATAGATTACATGAAGTACAACCCAAACACACTTTTTTGATAATCACTATCACTGTCATTAGAACTTCCCTGAAAGCCATGAATATTTGAATCTTCAAAGTAAGAAATAGAATTTTAAGTTCTCTCTGCAGTGGTGTCACTACTAATAATCTTATATATATATGTGTGTGTGTGTGTGTGTGTGTGTGTGTAGATGTATATGTATAACTGATATGTATTTCTATAGATCACTTAAATATCATAAAAATAGTATCACTGAAACAGAAATTTTTCAGAGCAGCCACAGAATTTATTCAGTTTGGTCCTATCAAAGTAGTTAATGATCTGGGGCATCAAAGGATATCCTTTGATCAAAAGATAAAAGAATAAAAATTCCTAATGATGACAAATGTCAAAGGAAACAAGGAATAACTTAGGAAATCACTGAAATCTTTCAGTTAGGACATTAAACATATTTAGGAGGAAAAGAGTTATGTCATAAGATAGTGTCTTATAAAACGGTTAGTGAATTAAATTAGAACTAAACCAAATCAAATTGACAAAATTCTATTTTATATCATAGGATGTTAGGATTGTTTCTTCCTTCTTTTTCAGGCAATGTTATTTCCTTTTTAATGTACCCATGGATCTACTTATTTTATAAAAGTTTTAAGTAACCCCACATTCAGAAAAGTACTTCAGGTTAAACGCCCACTACAGAGACAGGCTTGTGTGCCTGTGTGAGAGGTTCTGTAGGTAAGTTTGGAACCAAAGAAGCACTCCAAGGAACACCCACCCACTTCACACACTGGTGTATATAGACATGAAGGACTACAGACACAGGCACAAGTGTGGGTTTAACAAGATAACAAAATTTTAAGAAAGAAGAAATGTTTCTTCACCATGATTCTTATTAACCAATTATGACCCACAGTAGGTGAATGATTCACTGATGTAGTTTATTCCTTCAAATGACTTATTAAAACCTAACAAAATTTATAGGTTAACTTAAATGGCATAACATTGAAAATTTCTGTGATTCTGTGTGAAATGGCATAACATCAAAAATTTCTTGTATGTATTTCTTGAAATAATTTGCATTGTGCTCTTTCCATCCTAAGGTTATCCCGAGGGCATTTTTAGATGACAGTTTCTAGAAAGGAACACAAACAGATGCATCCTAGTCTGGGCTGAGAGGAAAGGAGAGCCAGCAGAACTTTAATAGGTGAGAAAAAGGGGAGCATCGGCAATAAAATTAAGAAATACTGAAAATGGTCACTCCTATGTGGGCATGTAGCTCAGTGAGAAGGATGATGTTAGGAGTCAGAGACTAGACAACATTAGGATAGACGTCATGCACGTTAAGAGAAAGAGATCTGAAACATTAACATCCTGATTTTTTTCCTATACAATTATCAGTTGCAATTACACATCAAAAGAAACAAATCTACCCCCAGTTGTGATGGATGAACATCTGCACTTTCCAGACGTTCTTTTCCACAGGATTTCTTTGCAATAGCATAGAACAACCAATCAGTCATTTAATGACAGCATTATAACCCATTATGTTCAAGAGTCAATTACTCTAAGACCTTACAGTTTTATCACATACAATATGTCTAAATTGGATGCAATACTGTGGATCAATCAAATTCAAAATTTTACTTGAATCTGACTGTATAAGGCTACAAATGATTTATACTAGGGAGTGGGGACAAGGAAGAGCAGTCAAAATTACCAAACACCAAACAGTTGATGAGCCCTTAAAGAATTACTACTTCTTTCATTGATACATGGCCTGTACACAAACAAGATAATTGCAGTTTAAAGAAAGTGTCTGGCACTTTTTCCATTTTGTAACAAAGCCCAGAAATCAGCAAATACTGATTGGTTAATCACAAACACAGAGCACAGAGCAGCATGTGGAACTAAGACCATATGTGAAAATGGGATTGTCACAGCAAGGACACTAAGGGTCACAGGACATACATCTGTAGGAAATCAGTCTTCATTAGTCTGGCTGCTCATAGAACAGTTTGTTAGTATTTTGTTCATGTACACATGTACAATTGTTAGTAAAATAGAACAATGAGTTACTTTTCAGAAATGGAATACAATATATGTCTAGTCTGCCCAAGGGAAAAAGAAATGCACATCAGATGTATTATTTACAAATGTTATATTTTGCAGCATCTTGACATTTGCCTGTTTGTAAAGGCCATAGCTGATATATCTTGGTGGAAAATAATAAAAAAAAAAAATTCCTGGGCTACTGGAAAAAAGGTATGCTCCATCTGAGGGTCAAAATAATTACAAATTCATTACTGGAAAATAAGATTTTCACTTAAGAGAGCATTACTCCATCAAAATCAATAGTGTTGATTGACTATAACAGGGGAAGTGTCAGAAACATATATAAAAACATCTTTATAATTTTGGGTTAAATTTGGGGTTTTTTTTAAATTTTCCTTAATAATAAACCATATATGAAATCAGTTTCACAAATTGTTCTGTGTGCCTTTAACAGATAACTGGACTTCAAAGACAGGCCAAAGTACAAACATTTAGATTTTCAGCTGCGGTAGGTAGGTGCTGTAAGCAGCACCAGAGGATGGGAAAGGATACTTGGATATCGAAAGAGCATGCAAGAATCTGGGTTTATGAACATGTGATCAAATATGAAAAGCCATCTGTTTCAGGTAAGTTAACAGGACAATATAAAATACACGGCAAAATATTCTACAAATTCAGAAACCACAGGTGATGTTCTATCATTAGGCTAGTTTGGATTCTAAAAAATTGAAACTGACAATATTTTAAGATATTAAATTAAATTCAGTTATTGTTCTGTTTACTAGCATTTAATAAAATCATGTTTCCTGTCTCTTATCACGAAAAGTTTTCCACTGCCTTCATTTTTGAGTGTGTCATCACTTTAAATTAACAACTTCAATGAAAGACTCCGTCAAATTTCTTCAAGAAAACTCAACTTCTACTATAAGAGTGAAACATCTGCATAAATTCCAAGTAACAGGATAGATGAAACCTTGATTTGACTACTTTAAAAATTAAAGTTATTTTTTAAATACAGTAATCTGGGATATATGCATGGCATTTTTAAGTTATGTTTATGACAAAAAAGAAGTTTCTTCTTTTATGAAAATTGTTTTGTCTTCTTGATACACTTGTAACCCTTCTCAGAACAAGAGCTCCTTCTCTCTCTTTTTTAACTATTAATTGGTCATAAATAAATAAATATTTAGATTAGATATTTGCCAGCACTCCAGATACCACCAAGTTACCTGGAGAACCACTCTTGTTCATATAAATTTTACTCTACACCAGCTGGGATTTTCTTACTACCTTAGACCAGGGTCTGCTCTCTTGGAAGGGTTTGGATTTTTTATCCTCAGTTTTTTGTTGTGTGGGGGTTAAATCCTGTTATTGCAGGTGTGTAGGGCTGCTGGTGTCTGTGATCGTCTCTCTATTCTTTCCCTTACACAATATGATTTTGGGTGTATCATTATTTATCATTAATTTCTGGCAGCAGGTGGAAAATTATGTAAGGGTTCTGAGAATCCATGGACATTTTTGAGTAATTTTATTGCACCATCATCTTTGACAAGCAAAAAATTCAATTTGGTACGCCAGGTGCTTACTTCAGTTCTTATCTTCACAGACAAGAAAAATACAGGACAAAACTTCCCTTCTTGATTTTTACCTCTATTTTCTGCACTAGAAGGTGCAACCAGACCATAATGTTTAATAGCTCTTCATCTTCATCTTCCATCCGTTTGCTTAAATTCTATGTCATTCCGTGGATTGGCAATTCTAAGTCAGGAGGGTTTGAACTACTCCCTCAGGCTATTCTTTCTGTCTATTTTATTAAAAAAATATGTTTTTGTTACTAGAGTAAAAAGAAATTGAAAGCTAATAGATTTGACTCTTCTATCCACAATAAACCTCTGGATGGATACTTAATGAGAATGCGTATATCTGGGATAATCAAACAAAGCAGACCTCCAACCAACATAGGTTAGTGAGACAGGAAATCCTACATTTCTTAATCAGACACAATTTCCATAAAAACAGAAGGTTTTTTTATACTATAATGTAGTCAACTCACATTCTCTGTCAAAGGTTACAAGATGCACATTCTTTCTGACTCAGTAGGATCAACTCTCTCCTGTCACTTCCAGTATCACAGCTCACATTGCAGCTTCAGTGGTTTCATTAGGATTCCTTCTCTATCTTTAAAAGGAATTAGCTTTCTGTAGTCAAATGGGTAACAAATTCTGTTAATAATGTTATTAGGAAAGATGAACAACCCAGATGACAGATTTGTTTGACACCAAAATAGTGTATATTCTGAATTGTCATTTAAAGTAAATGGGATAAAATGGTCAATAAGAGTATTTAAAAAACCACACTCAAAACTCAAGTCAACAAATACCATACTTTAAAAAAAGAAAAAATAAAAGAAGAAAGTAAAGCCTCTCAAAGCACATTCTAGAACAGAATATTCACTGTATTTACATGGCTCTTCTGTTGCAGGTTAAATTTTTTTGCTGGGAAATTAATGACAAATTTAATTAATTATATTTTCATTGTATCTTCAAATTCCTTTATGACTCTCTGCAAGGCATAAAGATTGACACGCATATATAAAGCAGAGTCATGCATCACTACTGTACAGTGTACAAATCTAAAGAGATGTTCTTGTCCCTGTGACTGCCTAGGAGCTACTAGGAAGAGTCTTGCTTGCTTTAGCATTATCTGAACTACTGTGGGATCAATTGCAATAAATATGTAGTTTCTCCACCTCTAAGAAACATTTACTCTGCATTTCAGACTGGGGATTGTGAAGGATGAAGTGGAGCCCGTGCCTCTGCTGTTTTCTGAGCACACCCATTTTCTGCTGTCCCACATAATTATTTTGTAGAGAGTGAGTGAGATGAAAGACCTGGCATTATGCATTTCTGCCTTCCTTCTCCAGACATGTAGTTTACACCATTTCTGGAACTGTTTTCTGTTTATGTCCTACTTTGCCGTGAAAACTAAAGAAGCACTCACTTTTACAATGACATAAAATTGAAACTATGTACAACTTGAATTAAAAATTGCACTAGGCAAAACTTGTCAAATTTCTTATTAGGAAATATTTTTTTTTTTATTTACCAAGTGTGATTGTACATGCAAGCTTTATTTAACTAGTTTATTATTTTGATTGCATATCTCCAAAATATGTTTTCAACTAACATAATTGTGTTAATTTGCATCTTGAAAGGGCACCTTTGCAAAACTGAGCATTTTATCAAGGTTATTCCTGCTGAATCAAATGAAATTCACATGCAGAGTTGTAATAATTACCTTCAATATTTACCATTGACTAGGGAAAGAGAAAAAACAAAATGTTCAAATCTTCTTACTATAATACAGTTTTTAAAATTGGATATAAAATGGATTTTCATTGAAATAAGCATAATAATATATTATTTCTGGTTCTCAGAGAATTCTTAAAAAAAAAAGACCTGAACAAACAAGATGTGACAGACAGAACCCTTTCCCTTATTCTAGAGATAGCAACAGATAAAGCATCCTGATTAACAGCTGATCAAGAAGTGGATGTTCAATAGAAAGTTTAACAATGCATTGCAGAGCCCTTGCCTTGATTTCACTCACAGGTGATTTTTTTTTACCCTTATACTATAACCAGTAGCCAAGCCTACAATTGTTGCATTTTTTCCTAGGAAGGTTTTTTTTTTTGCAAGTGAATATATAAAGGCTTCCTTTGTTTCAATGAAAAAGCACTTAATACAATTGTTTTTTCTTTTTCAAATTAGGACATATTACATCAAGGCAAACTGATCCTTCATCAGCAAAATTAAAATTTTAGATCATGCAACTTTAAATTACTAGAAAATAGGATAAACAGTTAAATTCCAATGGCTTTTCAACCTATGCAACTGTCCTAAGGTGACAGCAGCTCTAAAAAACTTCAGATTAGTGACTGCAGCCACCTAACCCACTACCCACAATCTTGTTTCCCCTGAGCTCCATGCACTCATTAAAAGAGCAAACATCACATCATGTGTATGTTCTCTTTTTATATCTTGTTCATATATATGCTTCTGTGTCAGAGAACCACATCACTTACTCCCCTTTTGGGGTCTCTAGATTCTACAGAACCGAGGTAGGAAAATAATGTGGTATAGGGGGTAAGTAATACTGGCATATCACCTCATTTGTTGGCCTTTACAAAGACAGAGGAGGCATGCTTAAATTAGAAATAATATTGTAGGCACTAATCCAATAATATGTAGATTAAATAACCTGTTATACACAAAAATGGAATGAAAATACCCAGACTAGCATTGAAAGATCCCTTTGGATATGTTCACAGGTGACTAGTTTAATTATGTGGAATCTCATAAATTAATTACATTATTCCAAACCTGATGAGTTGTGTCACAGTAATGCTGATATTGTCAAGATTAAAAAAATGGGGATGTAACAGCCTGCCTTGTTACCACTGTGTATGTTGTTACAGCTTCGCAGTGAACTGTGACTGAGATGTATTAGCAGGTCAAAAGGGCAAAGCTTTTCAATTTTTAAAAATTCTAGAAAATGGATGACATTCAACGAAAAGCTTACTCTTAGTGGGGAACCAAACAAAGTGGTATTTTTTTTATATATTTTTAAAGAAGGGTAAAAGGAAACAAAAAAAATGCAACACTGTTATTAAAACGCTCTGCTTCATGCTAGGCTTCTTCCATATGTTTATTGTGTACAATATATTACTTAAATCTCCTATAAAGCTCACACAATGACTTGGATAAAACCAGAAAGAAAACTGCTTTCTTCCTGGACTGGCAGAGGTTGGGCCAGAGGTGAGATTTCAATGAATTACATTCGTAAGTGCCTATCAATTATTGATAACAGTACAGTTAGATGCATTATTTTATCTCAAATTAGAGCCTTGCAATTGGGTATTCACAGGAGCTCTCTCCAGCAGCTTTATGCAAGTGTTGGCAGCTGAATGAGGTTGGACCTGACTACACCTTCTTTAAAGAAACAGATAATTAAGTATCTCCCAATCATCTGTCCTCTCTTTTTTTCCTTCCCTCTCCTTTTCAAAAGGTTAACACTTAAATGGTTTAAAAATCTGAGTAATAAGAAAAAGAGTGTGATGATCGGCTAAGCTTTCTAACCTTTATTACTCTTAAAGACATTTTTAACATTTAATGTCCCACAATAATTTTGCTAATGTTCAATATTTTTCCATTTAGAAAAGCCCAGTCTGCTTGCCCCCTATGGCAATATAAAGACTTGGGTTAGCAACCTAATCAATAAACACTGCAATAATTATCAGGATTACAAAGTTTCTTGCATGAGGTAAAGGTACAAAGCTCACTACGTATTTCTACTTCAAAAAATCTTTTCTCAAATTATATCACATTTTTGGCTATTGCATATGTTTCTAGCATACATAAAAAAGATGACGCATCCTTTGACAGTCTTGCATGCCTTGGCAGAATTCCAGGAGATATCAGTTTGGTCCTAGGCTCCCTGGAAAACCTTTACATATCTTTACATAGCTGTTTCACTATCCTTGAAGGGTTCATCTGACCTCTTATCTATTCATGGACTCTGAGAGAGCTATTATAAACACACATAGAGCTAATAATGTAGATATAATTGAATTTTAAATTCACTTCCTTAGTTTTCCAATGATTTCTAGGGTGTTAAAGCACAAATTATTATTCTAAAGACAAAACCAGGCCTCTTAAGACAACATTAAAACTAGAGATCAGGCAGAACATCATGGATCTGTAAGCATTTCCTCTTTTAACTTGGAGTTGAAGCTGTGTCTCTATAAACCATCTACTTTCAACATGGCAATATTTCCTGTGTAAGGAAGGCCAGTACACAGAGCTGTAACAGGATTTCTACACTTGCACCTATAGGTCCTTCTTTGAAACTGTGAAAAATTTATATATAGAAAGGCTTTCAGCCTGCAAACTGATGAGACACCATCATACTTCTTCATTAACAGTTCAGTTATGGCATTTTACAGTTATGGCCTTGTGTCAAGAATCCATTGTAGAGGACTTGACATGATAATCTTGCCGTCTTTAGGCTGTTTGCTTATCTATAAAAGGCAAATGCTCTAAGAGAAAAGTTTGCCATTCACCTCACCAGGCTATCAATTCTGGAAACCAAGGATGAAAATATATCCTTGGAACCCCCCACCTACATCACCTGTTCCCACAATGTAAAATAAAGGAACTGTACCTAATAACTGCTATCTTGAAGACTTAAGTAGTTCTGAGACATTTTGAAAAATTCAGTCTTTTCCTGGGTGCCTTATGATCACGTCAACCAAAAATATCTAGAATTGTTATGCAAAATATCATTCAAAGTAGCTATTTACCATAATGATTGTTGTGAATTATCTGTTTAGAAAGGGAGAAGTAGTGTCTATTGTTTTAAAATTGTTTGCCTATAGGGTTTTAGAGCTGTTGTTGATCAATTCCTGGGAAGAGCACTGGTTAATCTTTGTCATATGATTTACTTTACATGATAAGAAATTTTTGTTAATGTCCAACAATGATAAAAAAACCCCTTAACAATATTAAAAATATATTTTATAAATCCCTTTATGGCTGAGTCCATAGTATTAATCTTCTGCTGTTAAATCAGTCAGTATTGCATTCCTTTTTGTAAATGACTGAATATTTGTCCTTTTGTGTATGTATATTTAGCACACTACTTTTTATGAAAGAAAAATATTCTTTCATTATGGTAATAATAAGAACCTGATTACTTTTTACTTGTCCATAAAACATGTCCCCACAACCACCTGAAGTTGATTAGGCCAGTATATCAAATATACATATGGAACTGTGCACACAAAGTAAGGCTTACTGGAATGTATGTACAAATTAGATGATTGCAACATTTAATAACTCAGAGAACCCTTGTTAATGTAACACTTCTTTCTGCATTGAGTTGTCTGAAATTGAAGTGATTTCTAGCCAGAACATGCTGGGATTTAGTGTTTAAATCTGCCCTACTTTATCAAGACACTGATCATAACTGCTGTAATGAAACATCTTAGACCTTGAAACTTTGGAAACACTGATGAAATACTGAGAAAACAGTTTTTTTCTTTAGTGTAGGATTAATTTCAAGGTTGTTGCAAATGAAAACAAAATGCCAAAACTTGCACTTTTGCCTCTTCCCTAGAATAAGACTTCACTGAACTACAGAAAAAGAAAAATCCTAATCTTATTAAAAGTAAAGGAATTGGAACACATAAAGACACTTCAAATGATCTTAGGTTGTACACTTTCCCCCTTGGGCTTGGGCCAGGAAGTTAGTTATAAGAAGTACTGAATGCTACACGAATCCTAAGCAAAGGAAATTGGCTTCAATGTTTTAAAACGTAAGGTCAGTGAATATTACGCTGATTCAATGTGATAGACACAAGACCTGACTGTTTAGATGTTAACCACTCATTTCACATTCATTGCTATTTCTCCACTGCCTTTACTGGAGTCTAGAAGCACCAAAAAAATCACTCTTTGTGCACTCTACCTCAATAGCAACTGCATTTAGTTTTGCTTAAAATAGAGAATTAATCACTGCCAGCATATTTTTTTTGTCCTCTGACAGTGCTTAAAGTTTGCAGTGAAATTAGAAAATGATTGTTAATTTACACATACATGATAATTTTATGTGACTTAAGAAAGATTAAATGGAACAATCAGGAGTGACAGTGGAAGAAATTAAATCAGGATATGAATGAGCGCTGTTTTATGCTGTAGGTGTTCCTGCAAAACTTAATGCTAATACTTAAACTCACCAGTTAATCACTTCCATACTCTTTTTCAAATATTAACCTTTTAAAAAGTTGAATTAGCTTAAGAATAACTTGATATATTATTAGGACTCATTTAAAAAGTCCATACTGAAAAAGAATAGTTCTCTTTTTAAACAGTTTTTAATTATTATGAGGCTTATATGAAGAGGAAAATATATTTTAACAAGCATCCACACAAGTGGTCTGATTATGTTATTCTAATCTGCAAACCTAATTATCACCTTCTTATGGAGTACAAGGAACAGCTTTAGAAGAAAATTAATGTATCCTATCAGTGGGACAGTTTGTCACTTTATTAAATAATCATCTTCTTCGCAAATAAAATTGTTAGAAGCTTCATTGTATTAAGGAAAAAATAAAACCCCTCACACCATTACATATTAAAATTAACTTCCCACCGTTTCTTTAATGGTCTATTAAGCCTTCACTGTGGTGGATTATGAAGTACAAATGAGGGTATCAACTGTTTCTAAAATGGTAAGAAACAAATATATTCTATGTGCATTTTTTATTAAGGTGAGCTATATCTTAGCAAACATTTAAACTATTTTAACTAGTTTCCAATGTAGAAAGTGTACATTAAACCCAAAGTAGATAATGTAATTAATTTTTTCCTCTTTTTGATCTTCATCATAAGCTGTGGGACAAAACTAATATCTCTCTATGTCTAGCTCTTTTTCTGTAAAACTGAAAATTAATATTCTATATTGCAACCTAGAAGACAAAAATAAGCCAAACATAATCTGAAGTACTACCGAACATGCCCCTGGAATCAATCTTTAGACTGACCTATGCCAGAAATATTGACAGAAATATTTAATACATCATTATTTAAAATGTCATTCTACCTAAGACTGAAATTTGACCTTTATATCTTCAAAGAATTTCTATAAAGTAGTTGCAGAATATCACAGCTTGTAAATATATACAGGAATCCATCTTGTAAACCAATACAGGGTCATATTGTCTGTCCTTTATTTATTTAAATTCTATTGGGCTCACCAGTATCTAAAGACTTTCACTGGTCATTGCAGTAAAAAAAAAAATACAGTGCAGGTTATTATTTTGGGGATTTTTCCCCTCTCAGGATACATAATCTGACTTCCATGTAGAGCTAACCTGGATTATTTTTAGCAATATTTGATTAGGCTCTATTATGCAGTGAAACCAAAAAAAAAAAAAAAAAAAAAAAAAACAAAACCAAAAAAACCCTTACACATAATGAAGCCAATTTTAATGGAATTTTCATCTACAAAGAGTTGTTAGCTAACAGATGTAATATCAGCTTAATGCTACATATAAAAGCATACTTAGCTACCCTTTATTAACCATCTCTGGTTGTACATCACCTGGGACTTAGGAGAGGCAGCTTGTGTATACTGTGTTTGCATTAAAGGCATAAATTAATAACCAACATCCCAGGCAACTGGTCTTACCTTTGCAATTCTAGCCACAGTTTTCATTGTTACCTGCTGGAGTTGTCACCCTGGTAGCAGGATAGCATAAGCATCCTCCAAGTCCCTCAGATGAGCCTATACTGTTCAGGTGTTCTGCTTCCTTTAAGTAAACATTCACCATTTAACAAACAGAGAAACAAAACCCCAAGCTGCCTGGCACAAGGCAACTTGTATTTAAGCAGCACAGAGGGAGAAGGTGAGTCTTAATCAGTATAAGACAGCTGGGAATGTCTTATTTTAAGAAAGCACTGCATCTCTCCATGTAGCAGCAACTGCAAGAGAGGCAAAGTTCCCTTTCTGTCATGAAGGAAGGTTCTGATTTTTTTCCACATCAGGGAAACTACTTCTTGCTGAGCACCATCTCCAAGGAAACTTTACTAGTTGCATATGTTTTCCTCCTTCCAGAAAGCAGGATACTTTGCTCTCATGGGCAATCTAGCATTTTATAAGGTTAAGAACTATAAAGATACTGATTTTCTTTAAGTATTATCTGATACAGTTAAAAGTTCACCTCCTGTGGCTAATAGGTAAGATATATCCAGCCATAAAAATTGTTCAATATTCCGTGATATTGTATAGGGACATTACCAGTAGTCTGGTAAAATAGGACAATTAGTCTGAAATAACAGAGGTTACTTAATTTTAATGTACAAGACAGTACCTCAGTTTATGAAACAAGCTCTGAAGTCATTGTTTTTGTAGTAAACTATCTCTCTGCATTTTTTAGCTTACAACTGTGAAGATCAAAAGCATGTCTTGTGACAAAAGGTGAAAAATATAAAAGCTCAGATAGACCAAGATTTCAGTGATACAGTATGACATTACCAGAAAATAGGTTTGTGCTTATTTCCAAATCTAAACTCTTGGACAACAGAACAAGATAACATTCAGAGTTAGGTGTGTCAGAGTGCATTCAAAAAACCCCCCACAAAAGTAATTAATTCTACAAAGACTGGACAGCAGTTAGTCTGCAGTGGCATTGATATTTTGCTTCATGCTTCTGAACAGACTTCCCTGACGAAAATCACTTCTCTATATGCTTTCAAAAGGGATTGCACCTCCAGAAGCTCTCACAGACTTCTCACTGTGCATCAAAATCTTGGCACAGAAACGGAATATATCCTTTTCCAAGCTACAGGTTTTAGTGTGCTACTAGTTCAGAGCATTAAATGGCCATACTTCTGGTTTTATATACTTAAATTTACATTTTCAAAGAGTTTTCTGGTAGAAGTGTACACCACATGCAGCTTTACACCTTATTTCACAGAGGATGAAAGTGTTATGAAGAAGATAGACAATATACTATACAGGTCTCAGAAAAAAAATAATAAATACACAAAACAGAGCAACATTTAAGGCTTCAAGTAAGAGACATGGCTGAAAAGCACTTTCCTCTTGCTCTATCAGCTTCTCCCTTTCCCTTTTTATTAAAATACTAAACCAAGAGCATTAAGTAGCTCTTAATTTAGCTTTGTAATAAAAATTGAAATCCTTCTTAACCAAGAGTATAGTTTTGTTGAAATCTGTACCCTTGATTATTTTATAAGGTGAAGGAACAAAGTTAAGTCAAGAAAGGTAAGGAAAAAAGGAGTCAAATCAGAAAGAGAAACAAGAGGAGTCCTAAGACACCAGAGGAAGGAAAAGATGAGTGTGCCTTATAGCAAGAACAAATTTCTAAGTTGTACGTTAATCTCAAAGACTTCCTTCACTTGAGACAGCTAAAGTACATTTTGTAAGGACTAAGAAGCTGGTATAATACAGGAGACTAGGGAGTGTTAGCTTGTGATCCAACCCAACCAGTGCATACATTTTATCCAATACATCTGCCACATCTCCATTTTGTAATGGAGCATGCTTCCAGAACAGCAGAGCTAGTGTCAACTCAGATGGCTCTGGAAGTACAAGCAAAACAGCCACAGTGTGGTTCAGTAGTTTAAATTTACCCTAAACATCAGGAGAACATGTGGTCTTGTGCTTCATGCAGACCTTGCAGTGCCATCCAGCATAGAAGTAGTTAATTACATAGGTTATTACACTGTCCATGAGTTGTTTTGAGAAACTGTCAGAATTACTGAAGGTTCAGAGTAGCCCTGAAAGGCATCTTCTTTCTGTACCTCTAAGTAGTTCTGGTTTTGGCAGTGTTTGCTGTGTCTAATATGTCTCTCTGACAGGGATTGTTCTGCACCATGCCTATATTCACTCATTCTACAATTTTAGTGTCATTGGACATTGTAGGTTGTGAAGCCAACTATCCAGTCTGACCATTCATGAGATTCTCTGGCAGTCACTTCCAACACCAGACACGGTCACTACTGGGACCAAACCCCTTCAGAGAGGGCAGATCCAGTAAGCTGACAGGCGCCTATTTCTCTTTACACCCCACACACATGTCAGACTAGGTTTTCTCATCAGTTCAGCTCTCAGTTTCCCACAGAAGAGGCTCAGATGTCTTGTTCTATAATGCAATTTATTCACAGTGCAATAACAGAGAGACAACTCAAGCTGGTTCCAAGGAGGAGGGACGCCCAGCAAAGGGCCCCTGGGCTTTTATACCCTCAGAGTCCAAGCACAAGCAAATCTCTTCCTCCTGAATCCTTGTCTACTGCTGTGGCTCTCAGTGTCCACTCACCCAGCTAGCACCACAGGTCTTCATGCCCTTTGTTATAAAAAGAGTTAGCAATTAGCAATGGCTAATTGTCTCCTGCTGCTGCTCTCCTATTCTAGATTTAACAAAAGCAGTTAGGAATCTCTCATTCTGGCATGCAGATACTAATATATAAAACATAAACCATCACCTTTGCAGCAGAGGTGTCCAGGTTTCATGATACTTATTTTTCTTGTCTCACTAAATTAGTGGATAAACATTTTTAGTAATTTAAGCAATACAGTAAAAACTCAGAATTTCTCCAGACTTTAAATAATACAGAACTACCTCTTCACCTGGCAACCCCATGGCAGACTCAAATTCCCACCTGTTTACTTGTTTTCGGTGTTTCTGCTGTAGTTGTGAACTATGGCATTTGTATTTGCCTTGTAGTCCTGCTCCTATTTTGTTGTTTAATCACTAAAACACTTTCTGAGTAAGAGAGTGTATCTGATTATTTCTTGTTTGTAGAGGGACTTGAACCCCAGCTCCCTCTGCCTGGCTGACTGCCCTCACTATGATGCCAGTGTAAAAACTGCCTCATGGCTGCAGTGTCCCAGCTGCTGTGCAGCTCTCCTGCTGCAAGGTTTTTTTTGATAAGCCATACTTAGTTAGGTCAATCCACTCAGGTTTAATTTGAAAAACCCAGAACAACCTATCAATTAAATTTATGCTCCCAAATCACTTTCATTGAAGATTTATGCTACAATCTCTAAGAAATCAAAGCAGCTAAGCATATTGAAGATTTCATTCAGTGTGAATAGTCAGCTGCCTCATATCAGCAAGAAGAACATATTTCTTTGATTAACACTTTTTTCTTTCTTTGAACATCAACAAAATCTTGATAAAAACCCTAGATTGACAACTTAACACAGCCTTCAAGGCTCTACTATCAAAATCCAAAACACTTAGGAAGCTTCTGCTACTTCTGCTGTTACTATAGTTATTAATATATCACCATAACTAAAAGAAAAATTCCAAGAAGAATTTTAGCTCATAAAAAAAGAATCAATTCTGCCCTTGTTTTTTATATATTGTGAGTACAGATATGCTAACCACAGAGAAAGTTCTCCAGTTGGCCATTATACTCCCAAATCACAAGTTACTGTTCCAAAGAGCATTCGATGCCTTTAGACATCTTCATAATTGGCTCAGAAATAGCATGCTGCAAGAAAGGTTAACAGACCTTGCTGTCCCTCATATGGACAAATCTTTATTAAAAACAGTGTGTCTGAAAGGTTCTCAAGAATCAGGAAACCATATTACTTGCAGCTGTTCCCTAATTCCAATTTGAACAAAAAGAAGAAAAAATAACAAAACTAACAACTTCTTCCTCTAACTATTAAATTAAAATCCTAGGTGGCTTTTACCACATCTACCTATGTCACATAGATTCAAATGATAGTCTGGTCCTGAATTTTAGCTCACCAGGAAAAAAGTAACCTTAGCTCAATATTTTTAAAATTATTATTAATTTATTAACCTAAGGAACAGTACTAATTTTTGCCATAACTAAGTTGTGTTATAGGGATTGAAACTGGATTTAACTGAAAACTTTCCAATCCTAATAAATTCCAAGTAACTACTAGATAACAGTTTTTATGCCCAATGATTTTCTCCTTTTCCTATTGTGGTTCATTTTATGCCATGACATGCAAAAATAGCAGAAACATCAAGCTCATTTTCACAATCCCTGATCAGTTATGAATTCAGAATTCTGTAACTCCTGATCTTTAAAACCTTGAGAAACAATAACAAAATGACACTGTTCCCTGCATGTTTCTTGCCCATCTTGTATTCTCTCTTGCCAGTTTCCCCATAAAGTACTCCTGGATATTTCGAGCTGGAAGGAGGCAGGGGTAAAGTGATCCCATAGCCAACAATCTGCCACATGCCTTGTTGATCTGAACCCTTTTACCTAAATCAGAGCTGAATATTAGAGAGCACTCAAGACAGGTAATATATATGCAATGTGTATTGCCTGAAGGGCAAATAGAGGGCTAATTGAACATAAACTATTTTTGTTTAAGCAATCTGGCAAAATTTTTAAAATTCACACAATTTCTCTGTGCAATAATGAGAGCAGGGTCCTAGTGTCAATGGTGAGAGAGAAAATGTCCATCTGTTTATCTTCTGTTTCAGAAGCAGATGTAGATCAATAGTTGCCAATCGTTCAGCAATAGAATTGTAAGAGAAGCTAGAGAGGAATTCCTTTAGTGCCATGACAGCACACAGAAATATCCTAAAATGAGCAAGCCTGTCTTAGGAATAGCAAGAATAGAAAAAATTATATGACTTAGTCTCAAAGGCATAAATGACCAAAATAGTATTCCTGAAACACATCAAAACTTCTGTTACATACTACTCATGAAGTATCATGAGGGAAAGACAGATTTTAAACCACTTTTATCTCTTAGATCTACTTGGCTTCAATAGCAGTAGTGTCAAAAATCAGAAAAAGCAACAGCTATTCCCTTGAAATCACCAAGTCAGCCAATACATTTCTCTGGTGATGTTTTTTGTTTTGTGCTTTTTTCTAAAATTGTATTTAAAAATTTGTTTCACAAACACACACATATGCAGACAAAGATACTGAGAAGAAATACTTTAGCTATCATTACGCAACAAAATAAAAAACACATATAAAGAAAACATAAACATGAAAGAATAGAAAATATAAGTTTAGATAAGTTATATCAATGTCAAAGACATCTTCAATTCTAAGACAAGTACCTCTCAATTTTCATCATATACTTATTTCATTATCAGGTGAAATGAAAAGAAGCAGTAGTTGGTACTATTATACAAGCAAAACCAAACTCCAATATGATTCTTAAGGCAATGTTAGCAACAATGCTGTTATAACAAAGGCACTATTGTACAGTTGCATCTACCATTTAATTTTCATAGAACTGTATTACATGAATTGGTCTATGATATTTAAAACAAATATTTTTAAAATATTTTCTTTAGAAAAATATATCCTATATTAATAAAATAAAAATACAAATTGGAAGAGAATAAGAACTTTAACTGAGAGATATCTCCTTGATTGTTCTCATTTTCCAAGATACACAAATCATACTTTATACTTCATTCTATAAATTTGGAAATACCTCTGGCTTTTCACATTTTTAAGAAAGGGCTATGCAACCTATTGCAATAAAAATAAGGCACTTGGAATCACATCATATTATTATATGAAAACACAGACATGAGTCAGGCAAACTACATTCAAATAGGATAAAGAGGCAAATGGAAAATGTTATCTGAACTGATGGAGATGTTGACACAGGTTCTTTATTTGATAAATTAAGTACTTAAAATCATTTCAGTTATAAAATTAACAAAGATAAGAACTTTGTTTACTTAATCAGGAACTGACATATTGCTTGAAAGCATTAATTTTCAGGTAATCTATTAAAAGATGAATTTTAAACAGTAGTAATAAGATAGGGTTAGGAGGACTGGCTAAATTCTTCAAAATTTTCTTTCCGATTATGTAAGTTTGTCTAATAAGATATAAACCAATTCACAATTACAGAGTGTAGAGTTGAAACCTGGACTTTATTAAGATTCAGAATCTGAAGAAAAATTAAAGACCCAATTTCTTGTGAGTTAAAGAATAAGAGAAGTAAAAGCATATGTTGTATATTGTGTCAGTCTGTGCTGTACTAAAGGAATAGTTCGTTTCTCCTCATTATCCATGGGAACTGTAGTAGGAGCTTAATTGCCAGAATTAAAGGATTAAAAAAAAGCACCATAAAGTATCCACAGTTCAGAGTAAAGCTTTTCATTGTTCTGATTAAATTTTAATTTCTTCTTACTAAAGAGTAATGTGTTTATGTTTAATAAATAGGAAGTGTAAAAATTATCCCTTAACAATTAATTTTGTTTGGTTTAATGGATTAGATATTGTCAAGCATACTATATGTAAGTGTGTTGTGGCCACTTAGAAATCTTGACTGGATTTTGAAAGAAGGTTTTGTTGGGTCTGTGACATAAATTAGAAAGGGCTGCTGCTTAACTGTTTATAAAACCCAGCATCTGTTGTAAACATGAATTATAGCCACATCAAACTTATGTAAAGATTTGCCATTTACTTCTGAGATTTGAAAATTAATTAATTCAAAATGAAGCTTGAAGCTGCAAATCCATGTTAGTGTTCATTAGTTCCGATTATGAGCCTTCTTAAAAAAAAAAAAGTAGTATTTGATAAAACCCAATTTTTTTACAAAGTGTTTTACTTAGTGTGTTCATGAAAAAACAAGGAAAATAACCTTATTGATTGGTATAGAAATACTTGGCCATAGTTCATCACCACAGAAAAAATAGAAAGCAGTAGTTTAGCAGCTTTGTTACATTTTTTTCATATCTACTATAGACTCCTCTCACATCTGAATTTGCAACAATTTAAAGAAGTTAGAAAGCTTTTTTTATCATTGTACTTCTATCTGTTGTTTCAAACGGTGTGACTATACTGCGGAAGAGACCAAGATTGATACCTATAGAGTTACATTTGCCTTTAACACATTATAATAAAAGACAGTAGTTTTAATTAGTTAAGGAATGTGTAAAACATCCACTAGGCACTTCAATACATAGAAAAGGTTCAGTGACCTGCTCTGAGTAAGGAAACATCATCTGTAATAAATTTCTTAACCAACCTGATGCAAGTTGAAGAAAATTAGATTTTATTAACCTTGCACTTTAGCATATGGATAGACATTTTGTGAATCAACAGTCTGTTACATCCACAAGGCATGCAGGGCCAATCCCTCTGTATGATTCTGCATCATAAACAGTCCTGTCTCATAGAAATGCAATGATTTTAACTCTAACGTTAACTAAGATACACTTTACTTAACAATTTCAAAAGAAACTAGTTTTTTAAAAGCTGGGTATCACTATGTATTTTATACAGATACAACTTTCTTTAAAGAAAAAAAAGACAACATTCCCATATCTTGTCAATAGTAAGAGTATATATGTTAGACATGTGTTTTTAAAGGTATAGAATGGCAATCCTCTCAAATGGAAGTGCACGACTTTGAACACAGTTTCTTCCTGTGTGAATTCGATAGCTACAGACACTCAGTATGCAAATATAAATTCACTTCTCTGCTTATGGTCTGATACAGCACTCTGCTTTCAGAGGTGTACTTTGAAATCCCAGAGGATGCCCAGGACATAGGGATTCCTGCTTAACATACATTTTATACATCACACTGACTCTAGACCTAAGGTTCCCCAACCACATCAGCTTCCCAGGGAGCTGCTATAGAAAAATGTTTAAGAGTGTATGAAATCTCTCAAGCAGAGGGCCTTAGCCCATTAGCACTTTCTAGAGAAATGATAAAAACATGAAATCTTGTATCAGAGAGAGGTGCAGATACTGCAGATGCAAACTGCTATGATTTTGCTCTGTAGACAGCAGACATATCTACTGTAGACAGTAGATAGGCTAAACCAGCTTTATACATCAGCTATCTTTCTTTGTCCCAACTCAAGCACACATTATGTGCTTTGGATATTATTTCTAAAAGTGAGCTACTACATTTGAAGTCTAACAAAAGAACATGCTAGTTGTCTTTTTTTTAATTTATTTTTCTCTTATAAACATTATAACCAAGAGCTAGGCAGAATATGTTGTCTCACTACAAGCCATCTGTGGGAAAATATTTTGTGCTCTATCACAAATATTTTCACCTTGCTTTGCTGCTTCTGATGACTACAGTTGCAGTAATGCTGCCTGAGTTCAGAGGTACTGTTCCCTGGAGCCTTTTTTTTTTGTTCCCTTATCCTTTTTTGGAAAGGAACCTGTGGGTTCAATGGGACAGGTAACAGATGTCTGCAATCTGGTCTCTCCATGGGGCCAGTGACTTCTTTTTAAACATTTTCATATCAGTCACAACCAGGAAGGGAGGAGAGGTTGAAGGAGAGGCTGAAATGTCTGCAATTAAATTTAGGAATTTTGTGTTGATGTTTAGTATATTCACCGAAAAGATGAAGTTGTGATTCAATCCAAGAGACTCCATCACCCAAACTGAAAAACTAAGAATAATGAAAATACAAAATAGTTTTGTTCTATCCAAAATGAAACAATTTGCCTGTTCAATTCTAAGCTAAAATAAGTCAACTTTGAAACAAAGGCCAAGTACATCTGAGAGCAGATCAACCCATCATAACTGATTTTGCTCTTACACTGATTTTTTTCACTTTCAGTCACAAAACTTGAACTTGCCTTCAACTACAGTATTCAAGTGGAATAATTCTGTTCAGTTTTTATTGCTGCCAGACAGAACAAGATATTCCTTACAATAAAGTTTTTGAGTACAGTAACAGTGTATGCATGACAGGATTTTTTCCTCTTTTTTTTTTGGATGTTACTAAAGATATGATGCTATAACTACATTGCATACTGCAAGTCAGGACACCCAGAATAACTTGCTAAAGATTCACTGATCTGCCATTTCTCTTACCTTTTCTTACTGTGGCCTTTCCTAATTCTCCTGAAGAACACTTGCACAAGGTAAATCAGTATTTTCTATTGCTTGAAAACTTTCTTAGTCATTAAATTTATAGATATCAGAACAAAATAAAAACATAATTAAACAAGTTGAGAGCGAATCTCAAAAGTATATTGTCAGGAATATGATATAAATGAAGTTATTAGGCACTTTTTCTGCTTTATGTTTTCTTCATAAAAGATGGAAATAGATTGATGTTTGGAAACTTCGAAGACAATATACTTAAGACTGTAAATGTAATTTATAAATCCTGCTTTACTTTACTGAGACTAAGAAATAGCTTCTATGCTATGGGATGCCAAAGAGTCAAATGAGTATGCCTAATTGAACTGAATATGATTTTAGAAAAGCTAGCATCAACTTGAATTATTTTTTTGTTGAAAGTATTCTTTGTTTCCTTGTGTATATTCCAGTCACATAACTCATACATCTGTTATTCCCAGCATTGAGCCTATGATGTTTACACAGATCTCCCTGTAGGGCATTTTGGCCTAACTGAATCATTATTTCAACAGAATGTCCTAGTTTAATGATACTTTTACTTGAAATACTGCCTTTTGCAAGTTTTGTCCCCACTGGCACTAACTCAGCCCTTCCACACTTATATCAGAAAATCTGACCCTACTCTTCAGCAAAAGATGCTGGGAAGGAAACTGATTTCTCCAGCACAAGGTTGTGAGCACTTCAGACCTGTAGGGTGGGTAATGTGATAGCTGAGATTTTGGGGTTTATGAACACATATAAATCTTAAACCATTGTCCATCCTGGTTTCTGATGTGTGCTAATAATTTAAAGATATAATTAAAATGGCATATTAAGATTCATTCTTTTGACAGAGCTCAGGATGCTACTACTGTATTTTCACTTCCATTCTTTACTATTCTCACTGTATTCTCACTTTCCATTCTTTAGCCATCACCAGAATTCTTCTCTTCCAGACCTGGGCTTAGAAACAACTAATGTATATTTTAAAATGTAGACATTTATGCTGAGCCTTATTTGGAAAACTATATGGAACCAATTCCATATTACAGCTTAAAGGTATAAAATTTTGCAGATATTAAGGCATGTATAAGGTATTTCTTCATTGAAAATTAAGCTTCTGAACACAGAAGACCCTTTTAACAATGGAACTTGATTTCAGTTTCTTAAGAAACTCAGATAACTAGGTGCTTCATTGAAAAGGAAACAATTGATAATGTGGACTTTTAGGGCATGAATACTTATACTCACTTAAATTTTCATACTTAGATTTTCTAAAGACATGTCTATCTCTAGACAGTTTATAAAACTAAACATAAATTTATTTGTTTTTATTTTTAATAGGCGGTTTTCTTAATTTTTAATGTTATATGTTTGTTTGTGTCTAAAATCTGTGAATAGTGTGGAATTTCAAAATGTGACACAGTTTAAAGAACCAGCGACCTAGTTCCAAAGAATGCCACAACACTGGCTAGCAGTCATTAAAAAAAGCCTTTCTAAGTCATGAAATATTCTCTCATCTTCATTTTGAGATGATAAACAAGTACAAGAAGATTTTCCTTCTACACAAGCAGAATGTGTCAGGAGTTTTTCTGTTAGTACACTCTACACATGAACCTTGGGACCAGAGTGGCAAGGGATATCCTTAGGAATTTGAGGATCACTACCAGGAATTAATGTAAAAGATTCTCTAACTCCAAGGTTTACCTAACTTCACTGAAGCAAGCACAACAGCTGTGAATTTCAAAAGACCTCAGCACACAATATGAACTTAAAGTTTCCCTTGAGTAAGGAAAATTTGTGCATGCTCATTTTTCAGGGTAGAACTTCAGTGCAAGGGCCTGCTCTGAATGATAGCTGTGAAAGTTAAAATGTTGGAAAATAAGGCAGGAGGAAACTAACATAAAAGCAAAAAGGAATTATTTTTTTTTTTTTTTAAATCACAAGAGATATGTTCATATGACAGTGTAGGATTTTCAAATGAGTAATGTAGGGTTTTCAAAGGAGCAGGTGCTGTTAACTATAGAGCCCACTATGAATCAGACTTGAGTTGGACTTGCTGAGCCTAAATAATTTAGATTGCATAGAAAATTCTACATTCTGGTGAATTAAGATTTAGGGCTTAGCAGACAACTAAAAAAGGAGTTTCTTTTCATACCCTCCAGGAAAATGCTGCTGCAACATGTTATGGACTTATTTCGACATGCAAGTAAGTGGTAATGAAAAAAGTACTTTGAACGAACATCATCTGGAAAATTCTATCGAACAAAAATAGAAAACCCTTTTTTTTTTTCTCACTACACAGAAGAGAAAACATGCTTAAAAATATCAGTTTCTATTATACTTTGCTCAAGTCTTTATACTATTTTTTAGAAAGGCACAACCTTTCTGAATAATCTTTATATATCTAGAGAATCATCACTTTTTTCAAGTTCTTTCAATATCACAGTACCAAAGTACATAGGGACTGGGACTATATATTTTTGTAACTAATTTCCTTAAGATAATGTTAGAAATATCAGGTTCCTTAAAATATAGATGAATTTCAAGGTGAGTCTGCTAGCAGATGTTATTAATGGCATATGATTTATTGTGACATGAAATTTGATCTGAAACTCATGTTATTAGCAAAGCTTTTTATAAATTATAATTGCCAACTGCTGAAAATATGCAGAAAGACCACTGATAAACTAGCTTCATCTTCAAAGCCTAGAATATTGTCGTTTGCTAAAAGTCCAGTATCTCCAGTCCTGCTGGTAGGGTACAGAACACTGGGATGCATAGATCAGGCTTGAATTCAGATCTTATCGTAGTATAATTCTTTCAGAATAAGAAGCATCAGAGCTGGGAAAAGGAGGTCACAGAAAACAAATATGTACTATGTGACTTAAAAAGAAATATACCCTTGGGTTCACAGTATGTCATTGTATAGATGCTAAGCAGACTGAGCATTTGAGCCAAAAAGGCTCCCATTCTGACTATTAGCTATGAAATATATACTTTTAACAAAAAAACAGTAAGCAAGATAGTATTCAAACATATTTAAACATCATTCTGTACAGTTCTTAGATGAGAATGCAAACAACAAATTTTATCATCCTAAGTTCTGTGAAGACTTGCATCTACAGAAGACTTTCCAGGTCATCCTCATGGAATACTAAACAGTCTATGATTACATTCACAGTGACAAAATATTTGTGTTAATAATTATTTCTAGACATTCTCTATTTATTCCAAATAAGGTTGTATCTTACTTTTCTCTCCCCATGTGTCTTTAAATGTTAATTAAAGTTTCTGAAGTGTTGCTTTTACCCACCACAACTTACTTGCTAAATTACCTAAATAAAAAGAAACAAACATAAACATTGTGTTATGAATGTTATTACTCAACAAACCAGATATTGAATTTACAGTAAATGTAATGCATTTTTAATCCCCAGAAAAGCTCTGCAATAGCACTAAAGATTCAGAGAGCAACACAAGAAACAGATGCAAAGTCTCATTCCTGACTTTTTTTATAGAAACAAAGTTTAATGATAAAAGCAGTTCTATGTAAAATGGCATTCACTCGCCCTTACTAAGAGTATATATGGAAGAGCCCCCTGTCAATGTACCAGTGTGAGTGTGGGAACGAAACATAAGGATCACCATCTGCAGCTGTCTAAGAAGTGTTCTTCAGTGCCTAATAGCAAAGTTTCAGTTCAGGGATCCTCACAAACACAATGCATCATCTTTCCATGCTAGCCTTACAAGGCAAACCTTTCACCTGTGAGAACAGTTTATTTACAATGCTGTTCATTTCAGTTAAAATACCAGATATCAAAAAGTTACGCTACAAATAGTCTGGAAGCATATGCTTAATACAAAATGAACCAATTTCCTCTCTTTTATAAGCATCAATATTTTAAAGGATGTGTGAAACTTAACCCCTCACAGAACATATCTTAATAACATGGAAAATATTTTTTATATGCAGATATTTTTAGATTCTTACCTACTGTTGAACTTCTCTGGATGTTTTTCTCTCATGATATGAAATCTGTGGGCAATTGAAGCATCCTAACAGGACAAAAAAAAAAAACAAACAACAAATAAACCACCATAAATCTATTGTGACAGGAAAATTGCAAACCAGAAGACCCAACCTGTGAACAATGCATATCGTTTGTAAGGTGTTTTGTGAGCTGTCATTTTCAACAAGAACAATACTCTTATCACTTAGAAAGCTTACAGATACATTGTTCCCAGAACGGGATGCACCTGAAATTAATAATTTATTATTCTTTTTGCCATCCCCATTACTTTTTTTACAAAGCAAACACGATAGTTTCATGTAGTGAAGGTGTCTTCAAATTTCATACAGTGAATAATATCCAGATATGGTGAAGGCTTACTGTAAGACTATTGATACAGTTTTGTCTTGTAGAAAGACTGAATAAACTATTTGAAATCCACTTCTTTAGTAAAAGTGAGTGATAGATTCAGCAAAGTTACTTTATATGCATACAAGATGATATTTTCATATAGCATACAATAACTTTCTCTAAAACTGGGTAGAAAATAGGAATAACTGCTAGAAGACTCCTCATTTGCTCTATGTCAGGATGTGAAATCATGTGGGAAATATTGTTTAATATAAAAAAGATATTTTTAAATACATTTTATCAGTATTTTAAAAATAAGTAAATTATGTTAATAATATAATCAAATAACATGTATGTGAAATGAAATAGCTGAATGAAATATTTGTAAGTGTGTAACATTTAGAAGAGAATCAACCCATTGTGCTGGTGGGAGCTGTTGAAAATAGAATATTTGGAACTGATGTGCTAGAATCAGTTTTCAAAGCACTTTTTGTATCTCCTTCGGAGGTATGAAGAAAATTTTTTCCTCAATCCAGATCATTCAATTTTAATTTCTCCTGCTAATCATTAAGACTTTGCAAACTGGGAAACAATCTTTCATTTTTTAATGCAGGCATTGAATGAATTGTGAGAGTATGAAATCTACCAACTCTTGAGTCCTGCAGCAGATAGTAAACACAGAGAAATCCATTTGGATCATGTCTTTGTAGTTATGTCTTAAAATTCTGGATTTATATGAACATAAGTATACAAAGAGTTAGTTCAGTTAGTAAGAAATTTAAATGAATTCCATTTTCCATGCAAATAGCATTGGAGAAAAACTACACATAAAACTGTCACTATAACCAACTATGATATATATGTGAAGTTCCTGACCTATTATTTACCAATTTAGAAGATTGTGGAACTGTAAAGCCTAAAATTTGAGAGAAATATTAAATTCAGTAAAAGCCTATATCTAGAAACATTTTTAAATTATTTGCAAACAATGGAAATTAGAATTTGGATGAAAAGCCCCCAGATTAAATACTTAAATCATTTATTAATGATTCCAAACATGACTAAAACTTTTGTTCTAAGTAATTTTTATTTAAATAAATCAATGTTAATCTAAATCACAAATAAGCAAGCATTTAATGTAGATATAAATATATCCACATATACCAGTAGATTCAAAGGTAAAATTGTTCAGATAGAACGGTAACATATAAATAAATTTACACAATTAAGAATAAAAAGCAGTACATAATTCATAAAATGTTACACATACAGTCTACATAGGGATGTAATACAGTATAGAATTTTTAGGTGAAACTTGTGATCACTGATCAAACTATATCACTTAGCAGCAACATTAAATATATTGACTCCATCAAGGTACTCAGGGCTTTTTATGACCTTGTTATGTAGCTTCTAAAGACATATATAGTTTGCTGCTTTATGCACATCACATAATTTTTTTTTTACACATAATGTATTTTTTAATTATATTTAAGAATGGAATTGTCATTCAACATTTTACTGGTCTGCAAGGAAATGACAGCAAAATTCCCAAGTGAATGGTGTTAGTCAAAAAATGCCTCATTGTTCTGTCCTGTCATCCAAACTGACATCTGAAACTTTCAGTACTGTACTCTCAAACTGCACTCATTTTTAATTTAGACTTATTTTTATGTGCAATTTTATAAGGCAAATATCCACAAGTATCCAGGTGATCCCACAGTTCTTGGAGACGGATGAAATAAAGCTGACAGTAAACCCTGAGACACCACACTTCTAAACAATGCCTGCTAGCTGAACTAAAATAATAACTCTGTTAACTTTAGAAAGACCCATCATTCATACTTTATCCTGCATTAGATGTGCTGGCATTAGAAAAGTATATTTGTTAGCCAGTTTCATATGAAAAAGAAATGAAAGAACTATTGTTGCAGTTAACTGTTCATTTTCTACACACTGAAGCATAAGACAGACCCAAGATAAAATGAATAAAGGAGTAGTAGCATTTTTGACAGAAACTAGGAAACACTAATCAAGGACTAACTGTCTGATGAATGAAATGAAAAGGCTAATGTGCTTACTCACGCATAACAAATGCAAGGCACAAACAAGCAAGGGATCAATGCCCACTGCAGATGGCAAACAGGCAGTTGTTTCCATGCAAGGTTGATTTGATCAAAATTTTCCCCTCCCTGAACACTTTCTGACTCCAAAATTAATCAACTGACTTGATGAACAGAGAGGTAAAAAAAGTAATATGCCCAGCTAATTTTGACAGGCACAGCACAGGACAGGCACGTGTCAGGCGAATTTCACTAAAAAAATTGCTGAAGAGCTACTTTTATTGATGGAAACTGTAAACAAGAAAACTAACTACAGACAGATAAAAGTAGGGGAGCTGCTAAGGCTACCTTCAGCTTACACTGCCCAGCTTGTTTTTGGAATCCTCAATCGAATTCAGAGTCCTTAGATTACCCACATAGGGACCTCTTCTCAACCACATCTCCCCAACTGTAAGAAAATCTGAAACCAGCCCACGCTGTCTGTGCATTAGGACAACAATCCTCTGCTTTAGGGAAAAAGAAATAAGAGCGAAAACCCCACAAACCTCACCCAAGAAACTACACTGAGTTTTCTGTTTTACAAATGTCTATATTCTTGTACTTGTTAAGACAGTAGCATATTGACTGATATAAGTAAATTAAAAACAATGGGAAGAATTGAAAGTAATAGAAACTTGACAGTGAGTAGGAATGTAACTACTGTCTCCTAAGAGCTGCTGGAACTGCCAGATGGCATTCCTGAACCCTGAGGAACAACCATTAGAGGTTTCCTGGCTGAGGAGAGCAGAGTTCTTCACTGTGAGATTTTTGGCTACATTTGTACAATGACTGATTTTAGCAGACTTCATTCAGCCATTTCAAGCAGGGGCATCTAGCCCAGCTTGTTTAGACATACAACTGTTGTTGGACCAATGGAGAAATTCTTCATTTTTTGTGCCAAAAGCTGTACTAAAATCACCTGATTAACTATACAGAAACAGTGTATGGTAAACCAAATATAGTTTGCAAAATCATGTACCTTTCCTGGTACCTGATATTGTGAATGGCCAGGAAAATATAAGAAAATATTTTTGTATTTTACTATAAAACTGATGTAAAAGAGAAAAGCCAGGATTCTAGAAAATTGCCAGTAAAGCAAACTCACTTGTTTCATGATATTACCTAGCAAAGAGACAGGATTGTTAAAGAAGGATCATTCAACAGTCAGATACTGGTCTATCATTAATATACTCTCTGGGATTTACATATTAATTTTTATTAGTAAACTGATTTGCTTTCTGGCCTGAAGTACAATTTTCTAGCATTGCTATATCTGAATCTAAATATTTTCCAATTTTACAAGTAACACATCATAAGTTAATGCAAACATACCTAAAAATGGTGAGAATTTTATTATCAATAATAGTCATCTGAGGAGAAACAATGTTGTCAAGCCTGTTGCAAGATGAAAGGAGGAGGAAGGTTTGATGGCATCACTCTAATATGAAACTATCACCTTTCCCTTCATCCACATTTCAGTCAGAGAGCTCATTTTATACTTCTAATTGTAACAAATTTCACAAAATCATCCAAGAATTAAGATGATTTTTTTTTTTTGCAGGAGTCGTTTTGCATCAGAATCAATGTTGGGCACAAAGCAATGCTGAATACAGAGCATCTACAGCAGAACTAAGCAGCCAATTAGGCAATTTTGTTTTTCTGAGACTATTACATGAACACTTGAGTTGTATAGTACTATTCTAAAATTCTGCAGTTCTTTTTTAATATATACAATATTTTTAGTCATTCACATGTCATGTGACAATAGCCTACATGATAATTTTTCTTAACTAAATTCATAGTACCAATCTAATCTGAAAGAAACTGCCACACTGTGTACTCTTTTGTATGCCTTTCTTGTTTAGATGATTTCCACTCACTACTGTAGCATTTAGAAACAAGAAATGAAAGAATGGATATTTGAAGTACAGAAAATGCAGTTTATCCCAGTTTAAATTCTACAAAATTGTACAAACTCTTAAAAAATGTACCTTTACATTCAACTAGGACATATATCTGATGAACGTGCAGACATATACACATATATGCACCCTTACATTTGAACCTGTTCAGGCTCTGAAGCAGCTGGGCTATCCTCATACCTCACTCAGGTTTGTTTTAAATCCTGACAGTGAAGATAAGATAGAGAACAGACAGAGTATATCTGAATCTACTCCTAGGAAATGGAAAAAATATTTTAATTGAACTAGGACATTTCTCAAAGTGACCTGCCAAGAAGAAAAGAAGCTTAAGTTGCTACACCTCTTTAATACCTTATGATTGACTTACACACATATATATTCATCTTTTTAATGGGTATTAGCATTACCGGAAAGCAATCTGAAGCAGTCTTTTCAGAGGAGTAACCTTATACATTGTGAATAACCTTATAGAAAGATTAATGCATTTAATATATGTCTGTCTATAAGTTTGCTGTGATTAAAATTTCCATTAAATAATAATTTTTATGCTGGTGAACAAACAAATGACCAGTGTGCATCTTCTTTGGATACAAATGGTCTGATTATTTTTTTTTTTCCTAAGATGCTTCTTTAATTAAGGCTTAATGGATCCACAAGGCTCAGAAGCTTAAAGGATAATTCAGCAACCTGTAATCTTTAGATCAGAATGCAAATCTAACCTGAACAACCAGTTAGCTCACATCAGTTATTAATGTGGTATAGTACACATGTACAAAAAATAATATCATTGAAACAGGAGAAGAAAGTTTGCTGTAGTGGCTTAAAATTAATTTCTAGATAATTATTTTCTAGAAATTAATTTCTAGATAAAAAATACCCTCAAAATTCTGCATTCTAATTTCTATACATATATATAAAATACAAAAATCAGAGGTACACCCTTAATTTTAGCATTTCCTACTCTATAATAACAATCTTAGATAAACAAATCATATTGAACCATTGAATGACCAAGTCTAGAAAAAGGTAGTCAAGAAGCTTAAGGTTCTGCTGTGTTTGAATCAAGCTGTTAGTTCACATTTTACTCCCATGTTCTTGATTAAATTACATTAATTAACCTGAAAGGGAAATAGATTTTTAAGAAAATATTCCTTAATACAATATTTTTTGGTGAAACATTAGTTACTATAATCATATTAGTTTCTACTAATATTTTGGGCCTGTATAGATGCGAAAGATGGTGGTTTGAAAATGTCAGAGCAAGAAGAGATTACAAGCACATCTTAAAACAGCTTTAGAAAATAATACCGGTAATTCACTTTCTTAAGAAAAAAAATCTGAGAAGCAAAATCTGTGAAATTTGTGCTCCTGGCTTTTCAAGAAGAACACAAACTGTGAAGATAATGTTATTTATTTTGTCTATGATATACTCTGATGGTCAAGTTTAAATACATTTCAGCAGTACATGTATCACTAAGTCAAGTGACAGATCATACTTTAAAAACTCATTTAAACAGGCAATATCTCAAAACCCAGGATAGAACATCAGAAGCACAGTATTTATAAAGGATAGACAAAAGACCAGAGGATGATATATCTGGAAATGGTAAAAAAGATTTGAAACAAGCTTTCAAAGGTAAGCATATTTCATCTCCCTTTTTATTTGAAGTCAGAATTCTGTTGAGTTTCTGACAATTTTGCAGAGATGCAAAATGGAATGCAATTTGCAGAAAAAAACACATTTGTCCAAAAAACTCAGCCACCCCTATGTTCTGCCTGTGTATAACTCTATAAACTGAGGGCACATACAGCCATTGACTCCCTAGTATTTACTATTGGTCAGTTTATACAGGGTGACCACGTATTCCAGCTGTGTAGGGACCAGTCCTATAAGACAAGCCTTTGTACCAGTATCTCAAGGACTTTGAAGAACTATTTTGGGTTTTAGAAACTGACAATACATTCCTATGTACCTATATTTTTAAGTCATTAATCAAGTGCAAGGCTGGGAGGTAAGATAAGTTATTATCAGACCAGATGTGTCGTGTGCCCCATGGCTCAATGCAATGCAGAGGACATGTACCCTGTAAGATGATACCTGCTGAGGATACACTGTGCTTCATCTTCCCTTCTTTATATTTGGTCACCCTAAATTTACTGTAACTAGAAACGGCTTCTTCTAGGTCCATGCTAAGTGTTTATGTGGTCACTAAAAAGAGAAGGAGAAAAGTGATCACATGGCAATTAGCCAACATAGCCATATAAACAGTGTATTAAATACCTTGTATATTAAAAAGATCTCTGTGGTAAACCTTTAGTAGCATTTCTCATAACTGCTGATCGAGAACTATGTTGAAATAGTCCCAAATTATCCTGCAAAATGAGTTTGAGCAGAACACAATCAAGGACACAGCTTAGGCTGAAAGTCAATAGAGGCAACACTATGCAATGCAATTGGTCATTGCTTCAGATGTTCTTCAGAGAAACACAGAAATGGCTCACAGGTATCTTCAATAAAAAGCACAGAAAAAAAATTTACATTAAAACTCGTCTAGCTTGAAATGAACACACAGACTTTCATGCCCAGCACTTCTGCAGTTCTTAGGAGAGAAAAGTGAGTAATTTGCTCAATTACTACGCTTTTTTTTTTGATGAAATACTAATCAGAGTCATCATATAAAAACTAAGAGAGAAGAGCAAATTTAGGATAAAGAATAACTGCTTGTATAGTGTCTTGAAAAATTTTATTCTAATATGATTTTTCATATTAGAATTCAACTCTCATAATAAAAAAAACAAAACCAAAACATCCCCTTAAAGCTCTCCAAAACCCCCAAGCAAACAAATCCCTTTGAGTAATTTTATTCTGAATATTGATTTAGTTTGCATTAGAGTAGTATTCTTAGGGGCTGAATGTAGGCCCTTAATTTTGGTGCCTAAACTGTCAGAGTGTTTTCCCTATCCTCCTACTATGCTTAAGAGTTAGAAGAAAGATCTTTGGAAAGACTCTCACAAAAAGCATGTTGACATATTTCTGCTCTGAATTGTTATTTCAAGATCTTTTGCTATTAATCATATGAGAAACTGAGCACACTTAGCTTCTTACATTTATGAAGGTATGCCTGAAATGCAACAGTTTGAGCAGTCCTCTGAAATCCTGGATGGGGTTCAAGCCAACTCTTGTATCACCACCCATTTTATACACTCATTTGCTTGATAGGGATCAAATAATAAATGTTCACCTGACTTCTCCCTAGCAACTTCCCATAACTTGTTAGTCAAAGCCTTGGCAACAGAGTCTTATAATTTTAATACATATTTATGCTATTCATTTGTTTCCATAGCAGGTATTTATTTTTATAAGAAATATGCAAACCACTAAAACATCTCTCATTGATTTACACACTGAAAGAATATTTTTCTCTTAATTGAAAAAGGTCACTGTTTTCCTCGTTCATTATGTTTTCCATTTGAAATTTAAATTTTTGCATTACAATATTATTTATTATCTTTCCTATTGGACAAACAAATATTAATTTATAAAAACCCTCTAACATACTCATAAATTAGGGCTAAATGTTGGATTATTTATCTACAGACATTCACTTTCTCTCTCTGCTGATTTACGACAAACTTTTTAAGATCCTCTCCCTTACATCTTTCAAATAGCGTGTTTGTTCTGCTTAAAGGTCCAGAAGCAACTTTCTTAACTTTTATTTAATATCTGCATTTGCTCTTGTGTTGCATCAAATTACAATATTTTCTGAATCCTTCTCCATTATTTTCTTGCTAAGGTGTATAAGGTTTCCAATTTCCACCTTTGTGGAGGTTCCTTCAAGCTTACTCCCTCCTTTCTCCTCTACCAACATAGGCCACCTCCTTGTACCAGTAAGCACCTGAGATTCAGTTCAGACCCTAAGGATCTGTCAAAGTGTGAGGTAGCTGTGGGAAGGCAACAATACCAAAATGACAGAAGAGACGTATATCAGAGAAAAACCCACTTAACAGTAAGTCTGAAAACAACTGGCCAACTAAGAAGCCTCCAAGAAAGAGCTAGATTCACATGAGCTACTCATGCCAAGTTTACTCCCACCAGAGTTGTTTCTCCGAAAAGGTACCACAGAAATAAAATTAAATTGTTCATAACAATATTAGATGGAAGAGATTACACCCTAGGAGGTCATCTTGATCACATACTGGTTTTACTGCTACTGTTAATCAAATTTTTAACTTAAAAGGTGAATGCATACTTGTTTTCATACACAGTGTAAGAGGTCAGATTCTTTTCTGAAGTGCAAAACCCAATCACGTGCTACATGTCATTGGCCAATATTTTCATGAAAAACAAAGGGTTAATATTCTCTGAAATATGTCAACCAAATAACTTAATAAAATTAGTTCATATGAACAGTGTTTGATATCAGTTGCTCTCAAGTTAAACAAAGCCCAGGCTTTGCAGAAACAACTATCTAAAACATGAAATAGGCTAAAACATGGAACTAGATGCCCTTTTACTGAGCATTCAGGGACTTAAACAGTATTCTCTATGAGTAGTAGGAACCTGTATTAAAAAACAACCTAAACATGCTACAGCTTTGAGAATGAAAACACTTTTCTGGACTTAATATTTGGATATATGGAAAAGTGTTAATATATGTCCAAATACGAACATATGTTTGTGGAAGATGAATTCAAATTTCACAAAATTAATTCACATATATTTTACTTCCAAAAAAAATCAAGCTTTTTCTATAGCTGCTTTGAATAAATAATTTAGATATGCAAAACATTTTACAGTGATGATCTACCCAGAGCACGACATACAAAGGTTATGCAAGTAACTATTTTTGTAGACTCTGGACATAAAAAAAGCTTTGAGGTTAAATATATTTATTTACTCCATGGAGAGGCTCTATTATGTGCAATAAAGGGAAAAAGTTACAGATTATTATTAGAACATTGCTACTTAGGGACAAAAAAACTTGTTCTTTATTATACTGAAGACACTAATAATTGAGCACTGTAAACCTTTTTCTTAACAAAATCAACATGGAGCTAAAAATGGTTTCCACTGAAAAGGGAAAAACACGCAGCAACTTTAGAAACTACTGATTATGTATTTCACTCTTGATTTATGTAAAACTGTTTTACTATTAAGCAATCCCACAGCAAAATAAAAAATACCATTCTCGATGTTGTCAGAAACCCAGGAAACTGCACTAAAGCCCTTTGTTATGACAACACACACAGAATTTTGAACCTCAGAAATAAAAATGTCCAAATTGCTTTCAAAGGGCTGAATTAATCCTTCCCAGAGGGTCAAAGTCATGCTTTTGCTGACTTTTTCCATCCCAAGAATCCAAATTTGCAGAAGACTAGTGAAAAAGTCTAGAATAGTGCATTTAAACTGAGAAATTCCTTAAATTTTCTAGAAAAAAAAAAATCCTTCTCCCAAGAGTGCACTTGCATAAAGCTTTTTGCCTAACCATCTGGATAGACTCAGTGCGTCATGGTTGTTTAGCAACTTAGGGCTTTCATGGTAGCTTTGAATATATTACACCAGTATCCTATTCTCAGCCTCAGATTGTTTGGGAGGGCTCTATAGCTGCATAAAAACTCTTTGCATAAGACCCATTTACTCAGGATTTCCAACACATATGAGGTTATCTATAAGGCTATGTTGTTTACATTAAATACTAGGGTACAATTGCCAAAATGAATGATCTAATGTATAAAATTACTCCCCAAGTGATCAAACTAAGGGTGCAGACACCTGCAGTGCAGAGGCAGGATGAGCAGAGTAAGTTCAGGAGACAATTGAAGCATACAGTCAAAGTTAGGTCCAGAAATTTTCATTGCAAACAACATGAATCGGGCAGTTTCTCTGAACTCTAGGCCAGACAGTTATGCTATAAATATATTTCACAGATGGAGAACCTCATCGTTTTTTGACAATAAATCAATTTGCGTCATGAGAAAGAAGGTGTAAAAAAAAAAAATCTTTGGTCTCAATGAAAGCATAGTCAAATCACCTTTCAATTTTTTACCTTAAAAACAACAATGCAGTAGGCTGAAAGCTGCTCCTAGATTTTTATAAATTTGCAAATCAAAGAGCACCTGTTTGTAAAGTGCTGCTTTGCTCAACTACTTAAATAATGTAATCAATACTAAATGACAAGCTAGAATTCCCAAATTTGCTGCACAGTAAGCAGACACTTGTCTTGCTGATGTTTGTAATAAGTAATCCTTATAATGTTAGCCAAGACAAATGTTGTTAATATTAACTTTTACTCAAGCATAAATATCACATCCTTATGACATTAGATATTATCTCAGAGTAAGATTATCTTAATGTTTGAAACTATGTTGTATAATAATAGCATTAATAAGAGCAATGTAAATCAGTTAAATCCTACTTTTACTACTGGGCATTTTTTTGCTAATGGACAATCGAAACCTATAAAAAACATATGCAATTTAAAGGCCAGTGCAAACAAAATGTTTCTAAACATTTACAAAGGCCTGGAAACAGAACTAATCTATCTTTTAATTTCAATTAAGAATATTGTATTCAAAGCCACTTCCTAGTCAGAAGAAATATACTAAGAGACGCTGTTTTAAGGACGACAGGTGTAACATACATTTCAGAATCACAATCACTATTCTGAATTGGAAGGGACCCACAAGGATCATAAAGTCTAGCTCTTAAGTGAATAACCCATACAGGAATAGAACCAACAGCCTTGGCATTATTAGCACCATGCTTTAAGCAACTGAGCTAATCCCAGTTTCCTTCTGATAAAATGAAAATTGCCATTAAAATTGCCATTACTTTCCAAATTAATTAATCTATGTCAAAGCTCCTCAAAGTGGCATTTCATAATGGCCTTTATGTATACATTCTCTGTGACAACAATTCTGTCTCTGGAATAAAAAGCATTTTTTCCTTAGATTTCTTTTAATAAAAGTACTTGCACTGTTCAAAATTATTAAAGTATCATCCACATCAATTTCAGTGTTATTGCACAAATTGTAAATTATGCTTTCAGAATTACGGATAGAATTTTAAAAGGCTTCAATTTTTATAGTCTTTTGAAAGGACAAAGAAATCTATTAAAAAAACAAGATCACAATTTCAGCATTTAAAATCTACACAAAATAATTCAAACAAATGTTATGACATTTAAGATAATGAAACCCTTCATTTATGCCAATGTGTCCTACTTCACATGTAAGGAGTCAGAACAGATGTCCAAATATTGTAATGCCAGAGAAAAGTTAGGGCATATCTTGATTAATACTCTCAGAGCAGTCCGTGGTGTCTCTTTAAAACTGGCATGAGTTACTTCAAAATATCTATTCAAAATCCATTCTAGGAAACACAGCTAGACAAAGTGTTCCCAAGACAAAAGGAAAACAATAAAGCTCTGTATAAGCCTTTTAGCAATGTAAGCTGCATATTATCGACAGACCATTCATTGCAATCAACAAATGATTAATTGCAAATTTGTTGCTAAATTGACCACAAAAAAGACAAGCTTCAGGGTACTGTAAAAGAGGAAAAACTTATGTTAAAAATGATTGGAGACTTTTTGTAGTGAATTAATTCTAATCAATACTCCTGTTGACTGCACAGTGGAATAATGACTTCCTTAAATAGCATATGTGCCCATTATTGTAGACATTCAAATAAATATTTAACCTAATGCCTCCATTTTTTTTTCTCCTTTTGAAACAGCATTTTTGTAATTTCAACTTTAAGAACAACAGTCTATGATAAACAAATTTTTGCAAAGTCTAATATCAATCAACTTGGAAGGCATAATATACAGGCAAAAAAAATTTAGAATACAACAGTAATTATGCTTATTTAGAGTATTTACATGAAAGTCTTCTTTTTAATTACAACTGGCATGCATGAAAAAAATAGGTGCTTTTAAGTATATCTACCTGACAAATTTCTGAACAGCTATGGAATTATTTTGTTTGGTGCAAAAGTATGATTTCAGTTTTCTGGATGTCCCTTTTTCCTCTTGCGGATGCAGTCATATACATAAAACTTAACCCTTTAATGATTATTTCATTCCTGTGATGGTCAATATACTAGCACAAAATAGATATGAGTTACTAGGGGGTGGGGTGGTACTTCTGTCATGCCAATAGTATTTGGAAAAGTACTTTCCTTCTTTCATTTGACCAAAAGTTTGGTTCTCAATTTTTATTTCAAGACAACAGATTTCCATGAATTTACAAACATTGCAATTGACAAAGAATTTAATTATTTAAATACATTCACAGCTAATGCCCAAATTACAGTTTTGACAATGAATGGACTGAATCTTATGTTTAAATGTATCTCATTAATAAAGACCTTTTGGAAATCAATTTTCCTATAAATGTGGTTTAGGTTGAAATGCACAGCTGAGCTATTATTTTTTATATTTTGGGGGGATTGGGTGGATTTCTTTTTTGTTCATTTGGGGTTTGGGTTGGTTGGTCATGTTGTTTTTGTATGATAGGAGAAGATACTTATTTCAGGCACTAGGAGCCTGCCTTCTACTCCTCAACTACTTCTGTAGTCTATATAAAACAAACAAACAAACCATTTGTATCTATGAATACATATATATATATCTCAAGGAAACAAATTTGAAAATATTGAAATTTTTCAGATGCCAAAGGAAATTATAAGATTATGAAAAAAGCCCAGACTACCCAAGGACATAGTTCAGAGTTGAAAGTAAAGCCGTTGACAAACTGACACCAGTTTTCAAATGTCCATGCAGGCCTCATTAAGTTTTCTGCTTTAAACATCTCTGAAACATTGTTTTCTTTGAGGCACTTAAAATGATGTAAAGAATCTGCAATACCTAGCTTTCAGAGTCTTAGACATAGAGCAGAAACCAAACCCCAAATCTATACCCAAACCTCTATATAATCAGTTACTTCAAAACTTGACACAAAATCCCATGTTTTAGATTCAACTATATCTGGTCATACCACTATGTTTTCTTCACTGGAACATTCAGGGAAGTTCCTCCACTGGCTTGGCAGCCAGAGACCTGCAAGGAGATACTTGTATCTACTCTTTAAGAAACCTAAGCAGAGCTTATACAATAACTCCACCTAGTCCAGGGTCTTGCTTTCTGTTGGGCTTAAAAGCAGATTCTTAATGCAAAATTTAGAATGGTAAATGTGAAGAGGTACTTAGCCAGTATATTCTCTCAGGCCCCCCAAATTTCTTTCTGCTAAAAAACTGGTCTCATAGAAAACACCTGAATTTCAAAAGAAAGCAAACGCAAAGGCTTGCATCTGGGTGGGATAGGACTACCATACAAGCTGGTGCTGGGCATCAAGCAGATCTGCAGAAAAGGACACAGTGGTCCTTGTGGTCTATAATGCGAACATGAGCATTATAGGCACAGTGTGCCCTTACAGCAAAGGAAGTGAACAACATCTTGAGCTCCATCAGAAAGACTGTATCCACCATCCACGCACATGGAAGCGACCCTTCCTCTCTGTTCACCACTTGGGATACCACATTTGGAATGCTCTTTGGTCTTGGGCTTCCCAAGACTGGAAAGACATGGACATGGATAGACCATATCTGTAGGTATCTGAATGGAAGGTGTCAAGGTGATGGATCCAGGCTCTTCCTCATGGTGCCAAGCAATAGGACAAGAGGCAATGGCCAGAAATGGATACACGGGAAGTTCCACCTGAATATGAGGAAGAACTTCTTTACTGTAAAGGTAAACGTTTTACTGTGACCTTGCACTGAAACAGGTAGGCCAGGGAGGGTGTGGAGTCTCCCTTACTGGAGATACTCAAAGCTATCTGGACAAAATCTTGTGCCATATGCTCTGGGTTGGACCCACTATTGTCCCTCCCAATCTGACCACTCCTGGGATTCTGTGATACTGTAATATATGCAACAGAGGGACAGCAGGCTGCTCAGGGGCTGAAGCACAAACCACTTGAATAGAATCAGTAGCAACTTGTTCAGCTTCACAGAAAGTTGGTGACAGGAGACTTCACTGCTGTCTACAGCTACTTGATGCAAAAAATAGATGGACTCTTGTAAAAGGTGCACAGGATAGGATGAAAGGTAACAAGAAACAAGTCAAACACTGCCCAGACAGGTTGGGGATCTCCATTCTTGTAGATGTTCAAGCTTCAGTTAGAGAAATCTCTAAGGAAAGTGTTCTGATCAGACTTGCTACAAGTAGGGTGTTCGTCTAAGGATCTCCAGGGGATCCTTCTAAGTGGAAATGTTCTCTGAGCCTGAAGTCTCTACTATATAGTTCTCCGCAAATGTCCCTTCCATGAATCTCAGGGTCTCTTGATCCAATGAACTGCAAGCATTTTTAGAGCTCTGCAGTTTAATTACATGCTGTACAGAGAAATACTTTCCTTTACCTTGAAATTGAAATCTAGTAGTTTCATTTGGTGCCTGCCAGTTTTGCCAGTTTTTATATTGGAAGAAACAGCAAATATAAATTGACCACCAATCCTCTCCTTCTAACTCATGATTACATAGACTCCATCATCTGTTTTCTATACCAATGGAATTTAGCCTATGTAACTGTTCTGATGGAAGCATGCAAGGAACAGAGCAGACTGATATGGTGGTTAACAGTGAAGGGATTAATTCAGAAAATCCTTCTGGTCCATTTTGCATGGATAACTTTCACAGTACATGGAAAAAAATTAAAATATGAAGTAGGAATAACACTTCTTGAACTAACAAGATGAGTCTTTACCCATTCTGATTCCACAGGGATATTTCCCTAATTTTCAAGCATATAATTATTTCCACTTAATTTGCTTGAATATAATAGATTCATTAATAAAAGTTTGCTTTAGACACAAGCTTAGGAAAACAGTTCCTAGAATTTAGGAATAGAATAGAACAAAACAGTTGGAAAGCACCTAAAATGGTCTCCTAGATCAACTGCATGAACCCTTCAGGTCTGTCCAAAAGTTAAAGCATGTTACCATGCGCCTTGTCCAAATTCCTCTTATACACTGACAAGCATAGGGATTCAACCATCTCTCTCTCTCTGTTCCAGGATTTGACTGCACTTTCCTTCAACAAATGTTTCCTCATGTTCACTTTAACACTGTTTAATCCTGTGACTCAGCTTTTCAACATTACCATGCATCCTATCATGGGACACCAGGGAGAAGAGACGAGCACCTCCCTCTCCACTTCCCCTCCCTCAAGAAGTAATAGGGAGGAATGAGATCACTCCTCCATCTCTTTTTCACAAACCTAGACAAAGGCAGTGTCCTTAGCTGATCTTCACAGGACATGCCTTCCAGCCCTTGTACCAGCTTTGCTGTCCTTCTCTGGATGCACGTAAGCACCCAAACAATCTTCTTAAATTGTGGGGCCCAAAACTGCGCACAGTGCTCAAGTGAGTCTGCACCTATCTAAAAGCGGTTTGGTAGTTTCATTTTCACTGCAAAGGTCTGAATAAAGGTCTTCCTTCATTCCCTTCTTGTAAACTATGATTTGCTTCCCTTGTATCTTTGGGGTTTTTTTCTTTTTTTTAGCAGATTATTGTGCATTGTATGTACAAGCCGGTGTGGTGTCCAGGCTTTGGTACCATTCTGTGCTTTAAAAAAAAAATATCCACAGCCAGTAGTAGAACCATTCCTCAGTGATATTGTCTCTAGCAGCTAAATACTATTAATTATAACAGTTTTTGTGTGTTTTTCACAAGCCTGTATTGCCCAAGAGCAGCAGACTTTATTCGCTGCTAACAATAAGAGAAGCTAATAATGTGCCCTCAAAACATTAATACAAAAGACAACCAAACGTTGTTTTCTTAACTAAGAAATGAGGTATTATAGGACAGATCTGTGTTTATAGCCAAAAGTGCAAATGCTCTGTCTAGTTTTCATTAAAGAGATATAAACAGCTATAACATGGCATGAAAACCCCCCAACATCTATATGACAAAATAGCCTCCACTTGGTATAATAATGCTTCTAAACTTCGACTTACACTGTATCTTCATAAAAAATCTTTTTTGTAGGGTTTTTTTGGGGGGGTTTTTTAGTTGTTTTTTTATAGTAATTTGTAATTCTGATACTTTAACCAAAAAAACTGACATGCTATGTGAATTGAGTAGCCTCTTTGGATTCCAGCTGGCTTGGCTGTATGCCTTTCTAATGGTAATGAAGTCACACAGCTGCTAGGACAATCAGCTGGAGTTCAGATCAGTAGCTAAATGGATATCCACTGACTGGCTTCTTATCAGGACTCATTAAGTTCAGTGTTAACAAACTGTAGGGTTACGTAGGTTTACATGGTTACAGCAAAGTGCCTTTTAAAAATGAACTTGTAGGAGCTGAAAAAAAAATCTCCTTTTTCCACTTAAAAATGTTACTTTGTGCTGGTCAACTCAAGAAATGTTCAACCCTACTCCCAGTGAAGTGAAAGGAAAATTCCCATTTATTTGCATGGAAGTAAAACAAATCAGTTCCCAATGTTTCAGAGATTTCTGAAGAATACTGCTATTCAAATTTCTTCAGAATGCCTCAGCTAAAGGGGTCACTCAGTATTCAGCTATGTCCAATTTTCAACATAGAATGCAGTGCACACTAGACCTGTGAGAATTTACCAGCTTTTACTTTGCCAATCAAACTGCTAGCATGTTTATGCCACATGAAAGAGTGAAGTTCCACCATTCCCACATGAAGATAATTTTCTACCATGAAAAAGCAAGTAGATGGAAAATCTTGGGGTTTAGACTAATGGTACTGCTGCAGTATACAGGTATGTCCTGCCAGTTCGGTAGCTTATTCTGGGATCAGTGCAGCCAGTGCAGGCTGGAGGAATGGCTGTACCACCACAAAGCTTCAGTGCGAACACAATACATTTCAGTATTAACCATCTTGCCTACAGATAAATGGGCAAGTAGCAAATGTGTCAACTCTCCCAAAACCATTACTGATATCTTTTTCACCTCTGCAGTTTTTGTCATCTGTTATTTACTGAACAAAATTTGAATCATTAACCCTTATTAGAGTATGGAACATGCAATGCTGCTTGCTAGACATATTAAAATGGAATAAAAGGTTGTATTAATGTAGTGTGAATGTACACTACATTAATAGTAGTTCTCTAAAGCAGTTCTCTACATTGTTCAAAACTGATACAGTCCTTAGAAAACACTTCAACTGTTATGAGTAATGGAACCAAATGGTTTGAATCATGGCAACAAATATCAACTGCTCTGAGAGTAAAAAATTCAGTGAGAAATAATAGCAGTTGAACGACAGTCTCTTTTAAATTAATGAGAAAAATTTGTAAAATTTTTTACAAATATTCAAGTGGCTAGGATTCTGGTCACCAGCTTTATGCATCAACTAACAACACAGGAGCTACATAACATAAAATTTGTAACAAACTTAAAAGTACCTTGTAAGTTCTTCTAAATAAGGACTTTATCTTATCTTTATAGTGGTTTGTGCAAACAAGAAAATACCCACCCAAATTACAAGCAAACTACATCCTGCACTCCAAACAGTTCTGACTTTTGATCTCTTTGCTTTCCTTTCTGAGGTTTACCCAGCTCTTTCCCATTGGGTTTTCTACAGGAATCAAAACCTAGTCAGTATGTGAAACTAAGATGAAGAGCTTTGGCAACCGTTCCAGATTATAATCAGCAAAATATCATATCTCCCACTAACCAATATATGGAAACTCACCCACGTAAATGATATCATCCTGATTCAACTAAGCATGCTCAAACTGAGCAGTGACATTCATGCACAGGGAGAAGTCCACAAAAGGAAAAAACAATACTCCTACAGTTAATCATACTCAAAGACAAACAGGCAAATAATTGCTTTACACTTGTACATACTCTGAATTCTACATTGTACGTCTCGTTAGAAACAAAAATATTATTGTAGTTTTGATTTTAAAATTATTTTAGTGGCTATGAAAACTGGCAGAATGACAGCATTTTTTACATGAAGTCCTATATTTATCCACTGATCTTACATTTTCTTGCCAATATCCTTTCGCTTTTACCAACAGGAGCTGCTTCTGCTGGCAAGCAATAAGTTCACTTCCATGGTTCACAGTTGAGGCTGTCAACAAATGTGCCAATTGTATAACATGGCTATCTACTCAATAGAGAGGACTCAGCAGAATTATTTTATAGGTTGTATAAATGTCACTTGGTGATAACTTTTTGTTACTGTATTTCTCAGCTGAATTTAATCCTGTAACCTGTTACTCCTCTCAGAAACTTATTTCACAAATTAATCAAATGACCACAAGTAGCCACTGACAGATGACTTGCCTTGGTCTACTAACAAGGAAACTTAAATATAATTTACAACTCTATTCTTAGATCAGTGCAAATATTCCTATTAACTTCTGTAAGCTTTTGATTAGCTCTTTCAACTTGCAATGAATGAATATTTTTCAGATGGAAAACAAGGAGAAACATTCAACTCAATTGACATGTACTTTGTTTTTCCTTCTGAGGGTTTAGAAAAGGTAGCTTCAGCAGTAAAAAGAGTTAGGATGAGCACATAATCTTTTTCTGTTTCTAATCACTGCAGTATACAGGTACATCCACAGGATATAACAAAGTGCTAAAGCGGTGTCCAAAAGAGAGAGACCATACAAAATAGGAACTACTTGCAGTGTTTTGCAGTGTAACCATCTAGAGCAATTGCTCTTGGCAGAAGTCTAACCAATTTGTGAGCAGGCAAAATGCCATCTGAACAGATGGCATGAGGTACACAGCCAAATAGCCATGTATGTGCATCGGCTGTGGGTAGTAATGGCATGATTCCCAGCCATGAAGGTCTAAACAGTTGTCCATCCTGATCTTAAAAGCTCATGTTTATAGAGAATTGTCATCAATAATCCAGCTTTGTACTAAATTATCCTTGAGATAAAAAAATGTTCCTGGAGAGGAAAATGACAGATAGTAGAGTTTCTAGAAAACTCCTCCGTTTATTTCTTTGTTGCTTCATTTAACAACTTTTAAAAAAGTAAAAACCCAAACCCACAGTGATGAAAACAGGCTCCAGTTTCCCAGACTCTTTTTACTTGTTGCTTGCTGCTGTGGTAATAGCATGCAGTAAAGATCATGATCTGAAGAGCTTGGGGTAAGGGAGTTTGGGTAAGGGAATACCTGCACTGCAAAACTGCACATGGATTGTATCAACATCCTGCTCCTTTTTCTTGTTCCTAGACTATATAACCACCCAAAAAAATAAAAGAACAAAATGTTTTTCTGCTGCGGAGGTTCACAGGACTTACTCAAAGCATCATGAACACTCCCATGGCTAGGAGCAATCAACTGCACCTGGAGCTTTACAAACCTTCTATTTCCATAACCATGGAACTACAAAACAGCTGTAATTCAACTTTGCCTGGAATTTTTTACCGTGTACCTCAGCTATGTCTGAAGATCCAAAGCAATGATTTTGCCTAAGCAAATTTCACTTAAATTCTTCAGTCCTTTAGCGCAGCTAATAATCATTAACCAGCTATTCTTATCCAACAGAATTAATTAATTTTCTGCTTACAAACTGCCCAAGATTATCTTTGTGATCATTAGTTACTTGAAGTGCTTTTACATGTCATTTCAGTGATTGGTTCTCATCCTTAAATCTCCACAGATTTTCATTATATATGTTTAGCATAGAGCTCAGTTTGTTAATTGTATGCAAAGGTTACAATGACAATGTTTCTGTCCTCTGTCAGGATGAACTGAAATTCTACAATCAAGATTTTGATAAAAACATCTGCAATTTCAAGTTCCAAATGAAAACTCTGACAAATAAATTCTGCTTTTCTTAAAAAATGAAATTGCTAGTGAATGTACCTCCATGCAACATAAAAATGATATAGAAAATAGCAAGGCAATGCTTATCTTTTTAAATGTTGGGGGAAAAAAACTCACAAGAGACAGACTCAGTTCTCTAAGCAGAATTGACCATCTGAAAAAAAATAAAACATGCTCACTTATTTTTAAAAATATGATACATACTAAACTTTAATCCTATGATACATACTAAATATTATTTTCAAACAACAATATTTGCTTCTATGTTAGCATCAATCCAATTGTCTAAGATTTTTTTTCTCACCTACCATGCAATAGTATAAATTTTTTGAGAAAATGTTGCCAGCTGCAATTTAATTAGTTTTAATAAATGATCCATCCTTACAAGTTCATTGGTACAGAAAAGTGGATTCTCTGTGGGTAACTTGGGCTGATTCAATAGTGTACCTACCAGTGCTCAATAGAATGCACAAAAGACTTGTATCAACTATGGTCTTTTAAGACATGTCTTGATGGATGCCTTTTGCATATGCCAAATAATCTGGCAGGTAAGAAGACAAATTTGGTGTCTTTGAAACAAAACAAAGAACAACAACAAAAGGCCTACTAGAGATTTCAATAGGTACAGAAAATGGACGATAAACATATTGAAGATTCCAAATTATCAAGATTTATATATAAGGAATCACAGAGATTTGTAGGAATATTTGAGGTGGAAAAGCTGTGTTACCTTTAGCAGTTGCTTATTGTTAGACTTGTACAAGGAATTGACCAAAAGAGAGCAGTTTGCTTGAAATGGAAAACAAAATTCAGGGGGGAAAAAAGGAGCATGTAATCTGCAACAAAGCTGTGACTGTCAAGGACCTGCTAAAATAGCTCTTTGCTTTTGCAGTTATGTCTTGAACATATTGAACATTTCAACCTTACAGAGAGAACCTGTCAAATCTTAGAAGGATCTAGCAGTACAACTATACATAAAACAGGCTAGCAGAGACGAAGCTTACATGAGCAAAACATATTTTTGCCCCAAGAGCTGAAAGTTTCAAGTAGTTTTCAGTAAATGATAAATATATGGTTTGTTAAACCTCTTCTCCACACTATATCTTGACAAAAAGTTTGTCTCAGTAAGTGGTATCAAAACCACAAATACTCCCTGCAGTGTTAAACTGATCAGGTACAGAAAGGAGAATAAATTCCATGTACATGCAGATGACAGGTATGTTGCATGTTAAACAGAGGGATAAATATTTGGTGATGGCATCCACCCACCCTCTATAATACTTACCATAGCTGGGCAAGTAAAAGCCTTTCACATTCCTGTTTGTCTAGGGCAGCTGTAACAACAGCAGATAATATAAATGGTTCAGGAATCCAAAAGAAGGTCCATTTCTCCTAAACTTGCCCTATTTAGACATGGAAGCCATGACAGATTTGACATTATGAGACAACAATGGAATAATTATTCTATGTAGGAGGATACTGAAAAAACAGATTCATGAATGCCATCCATCTTTTCAGGCTAACCAAGGAAGAGCTGCAAACAGTACTGATTAAATTGGAAAAGAAAGAAATTCAAAATGAGGACCCACGAGAAACTTTCAAATGACAGCTACTTGCATCTGAAGAAAAGACCAACAATTTTGAGCACAATGCTAGGACTATTCAAAGAGACACAGACATTTTAGAGATCAAGTGGTGAAGAACAGGAATTATGAAGATGTCAAGAAAGAACTTAAACAGTGCTCAAGATGGCAAGAGCTGGAAGGTTGAACACACTAAAATAAAAATCAAAAGCACTGTTTATCCGATATTATTATATTAATATAATATTAATATAATATTATTAATAATTAATATTAATGAGGTACTCAACAAAATAGATTAAAAATGGTGTGGATGACTGAATATTCAGAAAGTGTTTTTCAAGAAGTAGAACTCAGGAAGACTCTTCTTTTACTGATATGTCTGTCTGTTATGTTTGCATACCAGCCTATTACAGCCTGTAGAGACTTACATATTTCAAACTCCCAAGACAACTTTGATGGACAAGAAACTGTGCCATCTTCTAGCTTTCAAAACTAAATTCATGATAGCTAATGCACTATTGCTATGAATTAGACTGACAGCTGAATTCTGTCTACTTTTCTTTCAAAAGCATCCTCTCTCCTCCACCAGCTATCAATTTTCGCAAATTATGGGGAACTTCATGTGTCTTTCACTTCTCTTAGGAATCAGCCTGATGCTGACATACATCTACAATAAGCTCATGGTACATTTTCTTTCATTGGGATCATGTCTAAAATTAATGAAGCTGCAAAGATAGCTGAGGGCAGAAAAGAAGGAAGAAGTGCAGGAGCTGTTCCTCAGAGTATCTCTTGAGCTGATCCATAGGCAGAGAATGATGTATGGCACTAGTCCTTTTCAGTGGTGAATCTAAATGTGGATAAACAAGGAACTGGAAATGAAAACATAAGAAAAAAATCCAGACTTCCTATAATAATGAGGAACCTTTCTAATCTTCACATTTCAGTATGGCACTGGGCAAAACCACACTCATACCAAGCCTTAAAACTAAAGCGGTAGCTTATAAAAGATGTGGATACGCTTACATTGTTGGGCAGGGTGTCCTACAGTCATTTAGCACATTCTGGGAGTTAGAAAGTACTAGTGTGTCTTTGTGACCTTGCTCAAGTCACTTACAGGGAAACTGTCAACTACAAAAAGTAATTCATACACTTCTGCCTCAAAATGACTTAGCTCCTGTTATTACGATTCATCTGGTATTAGTATGCATAAATCTACTACCATTACGACATAAATGAGAAATAATGTTCTCCATTTTCCATTTTGCTAATATAGTGAACTTCAGACGTCTTTTCCTGTATCTTAGTATTTACACATGTAATTTCTGCTCTTAAGCATGAGTGTGTTAAGACAGCAATGGAGGATAGTAAAATGAATAAATACCTAAAAAAATGAAAACCATTTATCTTCCACAATCCTTAAAAATTACAGTAGGAGATTTAAGTAGAGGCATAATGATTGAGACCACATTAACATCAGTATTTCAAATTGCCCAGATTTGGATTTAACTGCACACTCTTTCTGTTCTGAATCTAACTGAATCTAACAAGGGGACAATTACATACCTCAAAGAGGTATAATAGGACCATGTTAAATGATTTAACATCACAGAGGGAAAAGTAAAAAAAAAAATACTCTTCTGTTAGAAGCCCTACAAACAGACAATAAGGTTTATGTAGTCTGAAGAGCAGGACATCATTTCATCTCTATTATAAAGTGACTTATTTTATTTATGGCAACTAGGAAATTTTACAACATTTACTGTTTGGTCCAAACCAAGAAAACAATGTATCAACTCTAGTTCACCGATGGAAAATGTGACAGTACATTGCAACCTCAATTTTTAAGTGATTAAAAAATAATAATTCAAAAAAGGTATATCTTACAGGACTGTAAATCACACCTTTCTAGGGACCTTGGCAAATACTAGGCAAAATGTGCTTGTGAGATCGATACAAATTGGAATCCAGTATTTGAATCAGCCTAAAATATAAATGGAGATGTCTTCCACACCACAGACAGGCATAATATGATTTTTATATTCTTCACTGACACTCTCATACTCACTTTGGGAACACATGTGCAAAGCATGGCACTAAAAGGGTTATTCAAGTACCTTAAGCATCTGCTTTTGTGATTAGTATTTGAAAAGGAGATGAGTGCTTCACTTGCAAGGCACAAAATGACATGGATTATAACAGGTACTGTTAATGACAGTATATGAATGTTTAATAATGCAGAGTGATTAAGACTCGGTCTGTACTTTATTATTCTATCTTCTACATATGTCAGAGTGGCTTGAATACCTTTTGGCATGATATTTAATTAAAAGTAAAAGTTAATTTTTCTCATTCACTTCAGGTATAAGAGTTATTACTTATTATTATGCTGGGTTTCCTACAATGACTTTCTTTCTTTTATTGATTTGTTACAGTGGGAAGTAACTTTGAGTTCTTTGTTTTGTCTAAAAATATGTAAAATATCATATTAATTGATTGATTGAAAATTGCTTAACGTATTTATTTTAAAGGAGGGCTTTTTCCCCTCCCCCAAGTTGCTATACAAAGAACTAAATTTGAAGAAGTTCACAAGTGATACATACATTTTTCAATGGATGTGGCTCTCATAAAATGACTTTCAGGTAGTTCATCCTCTAACTCTTTCTTTCAGCTTCTTTGAAAAATCAAAGAAGATATATTTCATTCCTTTAATAAAATTTAAAAAAGAAAAAAAAAAAAGAAAAAACCCAAACAAACAACAAAACACAAACTACTCCAAAAACAAAATCAGTCTGGAATTAAATATTTTGTCCACAAATTTCATGTCCAACGAAATTGCAGCAGCAAAGCTGCAAAAGGGACCATCTTAATACATCATAAATCAATTCTCTTTCTAATCTTGCCACATTCATACAACAATAATCTTGCTAAAAACCCAAATGTAAGCAGAGAGAAAAAAACCAATTTGATTTCAAGTCACTCTTTGAACTGAGGAAGACTGATGCAGATTGGTACATCTGCCTTCTGTACTTCTAGAAGTCCCTAGTAGAACAGCAGTTTCTAGAGACAGAATAATTAGACACATAACCTTAAATAGAAAGTACTTCTGCAAGAAGCCAACTAAACAAAAAAAAAAAAAAAAAAACAAAAACAAACAAACAAAAAAACCAAAAACAAAAACAAAAACAAAAAAAAACTAAAAAAAAAAGTTTGTCTAGACCATCACCTAATGCTACCTGTGTTTTTTCAAACAAATTTACTTATAACATGATTTCCTGGATATTTAGGTACTTTAAATTCTTGCTCTCTGGGCTGGGTTCTGTAAAATGGGAATACAATTTTCTGATATTAAACCTTACTGTGAAATTATAATAATTTGCAACCATTTATTTAGGTACTTTTAAATTCTTGTTCTCAGGCCCTAGGTTCTGTAAAATGGGAATACAATTTTCTGATATTAAACCTCACTGTGAAATTATATTAATTTGCAACCATTTCTACAGCAAAGAGAGTCATATAGAAGTCTATAAATAAACAACAGTGTAAATCCCATTTATTCAGTGAATACTTGCCCACACTAGATTGCAACTCTGCTTCAAAAAATACGTGTGGAAGCTTCAGGAATAAAAACCCATATGTTTATCTCCTGTATAAGAGTGTGAAGAGAGGGAAAAATTCATTTAAGAAATTCAAAGTGGTCCAAAGACTGATTTAAATTATATATAGTCCCTGGTCTATGTAGCTGAAGGTGATGCAGCATGGGTAGATGCTGGTTAAGAAAAACAATCTACAAATCCTTGCCAGGTATGTGCATACTTTTAATCTGAAATGTATCTGTAATTTACCACCTGCTATTTTTGAGGCTTAATCAAAATTTCCTTCCTGGGTATTGTGGCATCTGGACTTTGGGTGTTTTTGGGTTTTTTGTTTTTTTAAAGAAACCTTCTTTTGCTTCTCTGATACTCACTGCTCCCAACTACACACTTGTTCCTGCTGTCTCCTCTAGCTCTCCCCCTGCACCCAGGTTTCTCAGAGTGATGAGATAGGCAAGGCAGTCAAATTCAGCCTTTAGGAACACTGTACAGAAATACAGGAGTAAAAAATTATGGAGAAGGACCAACAAAGCAAGAAAACTGAGGGAAGGTTCATTTGCTTTCCACCATTCATGACACTTGATTTTGTAGGTCTGTTTCTAGCACTGAATCAAATTTCACATGGCTAAGCAGAGATTACAAACCTTTTCTGAAAGTCACCTTGCCTAGCCGAGTAGTGCTACTGAATTTAAAAGAAATTGCTGCTGACTTATATTAATCATTTGGTTCTTCATCTGCTGTTCAAATAAACACGGCATCTGCATGAAGATGCTCATTTTAAGCATTTTTATTTTTCTGCAAAAATAAATTTACCATAATACCAATAGATTTGCACATAGAGTTTCAGCAAGGCTATATTTTACACTTTTCAAGCAAAAGGAAAAGAAATGAAGATGAGTTGAAGTTCTTACAGTCCTTGGAACATTTAGATATGTGAGTTATTCTTTTACAGATCCACTAGCAATTCATCTTCAGTTGAAATTCTAATGCAGCACAACATAGGACTTAAAGAAATGGAATTCTCCTACATTCCTGTTTTCATAAAGAAACCAGTTACTAAAGTTATAATTTTCATTACTGTTTAATGTTGTTCTTCCATTTGCCCACAACAGACCAACTAGATTCTGATACCTGACCTCATGCAAACCAATAAAACTAAAACATAACCTGTCAACACTTCCACATCTTCAGTAATTACATGCATCTCTATCTGTTATGATATTTCTATAAAATTCACAGTAATGAAGACAAATATGAACTTCAAAGAGGAGAAGAAAGACATGTAGCCAAATTTCTTAAAAACTAGATAATACAAGAAAAGGTTCATTTTTACCATAATGTTTCCTTTCTACTTTAAAATCTGAAGCAGATGAAAAAATCTAGATCAATAAGTTTAGAATAATAATACTTAATAGAAAGCAGTACCCAGACATCCCCCAGGGACATAAATTACTTTTCTTTCAACACTCGGTCTCTAGACATGGCTAAACTCTTCTAGTAGACCTGTGAAAAGTCAAATATTGATATAGACTTTCTCTCTGAGCTGGATCACCAATTTTTCTTTCCACTATCTACCCAGTTCTCCAAAGGAGAAAGAAAAAACAAAACAAAAAAAACCCAAAACAAAACAAACAAACAAACAAACAAACAAACAAACAAACAACAAAAAAAACCCAACCCAAAAAAACCAACAAAAAAACACCAAATAACTGCCCACAACCAATCTAAGGAGTCTCTACAAGCAAATTTATGTAGAATTTTGATAGTATATCTTTTAATTTAGATGTCACTTTATTTGTCCAGTGTAAGAAATGAAGGCATGGGTGAAATCAGGAAGTGAACACAGCTGCACATTTGCTGTCTTTTATTTTTAATCAGCTAAGTTTTTAAGCAGCTGATTTACAAAAGCAAAGGTTTAATACTGATGTCATCTGCTGAAAAGGAGCATGAACTATAAAGATTTTATTAAAAAACCCTAAAAACCCGATACACCCCTCCCAGTTTTCATAAGTGCTAAACACTTCACAAAATATTTAGAGCAGATGAGTAAACAGACATTAAATATAAATTTCAAAGGAAAAATCAGGTGTAATGATAGAAATTATAATTGTCCCAAAAAACCAAAGAACTGCAGGCACATGGGCACCACAGCACTATGAAGTTTGTTTTGTAGGTATCCTTCAGACTGCAACTACAGAGATTGAAAGATAGATACTTATTTTATTTGCTTTGTTCCTACTGTCTTTAACTCACATCTACCCTGGTCCTCAAGGCTTATCTTGCGGAACCTGATTTACACAGCTCTAAGCAGATAGTTATGCATTCAACTATTTTACCCAATTGGAAAACATTCTAATTTCCAAAAGCATTTTATAACCAGATTATACAATGTTGACATTTATTTACAAATTATAGTGTTTCCATGTATCATAACCCTTATAATCATGAACAGCTTTAGAAGAATTCTCTGTGGAAGACAGCTTTGATAGAAAACCGTTTCTGTACTCCCAGTTAATTACTGATTTTTTTTCCACCAATTACAAATTTGAACTCAATCCCACAGATTTATAATTTACAATCAGTAGCCAATGCATACAAATTACTCTTGCTTCTCTTTTAAACATGACTAAAAGTTCAATTTATTAAATGCTAAATCATATGAATTATCCACAGTAAAATGCTGTGTAGTTAAACCTTCTCTGGCTACTGGACATCACAGAATAATTATTTATTTTAACTAATCAATCTTAAAAGCTACTAAAGGCTTTTCTACACTCAGCATATGTGTTTGCACTCTAACCTACTAGATTAGTATTGCCAATTTAGCCTCTTAATCAATTTAAATATATATATATTTAAAAGCACTAGGATAAATAATACAAGTAAAACAAAATTTGTAGATTGAAAAAGGATGATTAACCTGCTAAAAAAACCTCTCAGCCAGCAAAGCAGAGAGAAACATTAATTTAGACTTCCTTCTCTAGTAATTCAGTCACTGACTCATAGTAGACTGAGGTTTCAAAATTTACCTGTTACAAGGAATCTGCACTTCTCTGCAATTTATTTCACTCCTTTACTCCCTTTTCCATCTGACCCTTCAGCTGTATGGGAGAGGGTTCCATACTGATTTATTTGAAAATAAGGAAATAGGGACAAAGCATCATTTCTTGCAGCTATGCTTGCAGAGACAGAGCACACACAAGAATGTTCATCAAGTTTAACAGTGCTAATGAGTCCAGAATTCATCTATTTTTCTGAAAGCCTCTTCAGCAGAGGTTATGAAAGCTTACATCAGCAGATGTTACAAATATTATCAATGGAGTTTCTTTTCTGATGAATACATCAGGGAATGAAGCTATAACAAAAAGGAATAATGACCAGACAAAACTGAATTCATAACATCCAGCTTAGGACAACTACATATACAGCATTTTGATAGTTTTCTTTTTTGCCAACTAATGCACTGTAAGATATAATGAATGAAGAAATTTTAAAAACGTTTGATTAGGTTTAGTAGAGTGCTTTCAGGCAATGCAAAGAGAAAAAACATGAAACAACATATAGAGGAAGAATCTTTACATGTCAGCGAATAAGTACTGCAAGAGATGACAAGAATAAAATTAACTTTAGCCCTGCATATTACAGATTTACCCTCTAAGCTATCAAAAAATAGATGGCTATCTTATCTAGAAGACAAAAAAACAAACAGCCAGTTCTATAACTTCAACCTGTGTGACTTAGATTAAATTAGTATGGGGCTACTGATTAAAGAAGTTTTTACAAACATAAATTCTTGTTTATTGGCATTCTTTTTATAATGAAGACTGTCCTAAAAATATCTGAGTAACAAATTCAGAGAGGCAATCCTTTCAGTAATTATCTTACTGCAATGCTTTCTTCATATCTCCTGGAGAAAAGCTGTTCACTTTTCTACTTCAGGCTCTGATTGGCAGTATGGTAGAAGGTGCTGTTGAGAAGGTGCTGCTGTTACTAAAAATACTCATATCCAATTGATGACTTGAACAATTTTTCTGACCCTTACAAAGAAATTTCCTCTACTTAGGTTTCTGTTTTCAATTACACTAGACTGTGATTGCAACAAAAGATACAAACACTTTGCTTAGTTTATAATAAGAACAACTTTAAGGGGATAATTCTTTGACTTCTGAAGTAAAACAAAATATTGTAAAAGCTTTCACAATGCTAAAAGTACTCAGAATGAAAGTATCCATATATTTTAGTAAATATAAAGCAATTGTGAAGCTACTGTAGCGAAAAAATATGCATATTAGGTATGTTTCTGATATGTATTTCCATAATTCTTTTACTCTAAAATATATGCATGTAACCCTTAACAAACAACCCAAACCAAACAAAAAGAAAAAAGCAACCAAACAAAAAACCCCAAACAAAACCCCAAACAAAGAAAAAACACCCAACCAAACAAAAACAGCAATGTTGTAACATTTTAAAAATTTCTCAAAAGCATTTTCCAATTATTTTGCTGTATCTTTTTGACTACTCAGGTGCATAAAGTGTATGAAGTTTGAAGCTACCAAGCTCTTTATATTTGGTTTCTTGGATATACAGCATTTAATAGTGGTGGAATTAATGATAAAAATTCCCCTATGCATTAAGTAAATACCTCTCTTATCCCAACAATTATAACAAAAGTAAATCTTCATTGTAGTGAAATTCTGGTTTTGACATGAATTAGGTATACAATACACCTCTTATCATACAATCACACATTTTTTTTTTCTTAAACATGCTTGAAATAAATATTTTTCAACTCACCATTAGAAAACAGAGGTTTAATTCTGTGACTGCACTGAATTAACAAACATATTATGGTCTAGATAGCCTTAAATTAACATGCCTAATAAATGGCAAGAATTCATAAAAGTGATTTTTTACATACAAACAAATAAGACTGTAAAATATACATTATTTCTAAAAAGAGATATAGAATCTCCTGAAATACTGATAAAATTTGTAATTGTTGTTTCCTTTATACCATTTGATTTTCCCCCCTGCCTCATCTATCAGGATTTCAATGTCACAGGAAACCACTGGAAATATAAATGAGTTTGCAAGTAGTCAAAATACCACCTCAGATGTGTTTACAAAATGGTGTTTGTTGTTTGTTTGATTTTTTTGTTTTTATTTTTCAATAAAACAGTAATAATGATAATGGGAACACTAATGGATTCCTTGACCAATCCTTTTACCTAAAATCTCAAAGGCTCTGTGTGGACTCTTATTAAAGTCTACAGGAACACTCTCTTTGACTTTAATAGGGCCAAAGTGCATTATAGCATTTAGTATTAGACTCCTTGTCTCACACATGGACCTGGTACACTGAGCAACATCCTAAATTTTCCTAGTGTTTGGTTTTTTTTTATTCATCATTCTGCTATATTTTGCTTAGCTTCATCTCTACTCACCCAATCTGACTGTTTTAATTTTAGTCTCCTCCTCTCACCAAATCTCCAGAAATACCAGAATAAGACTTTTTAATACTAATGTTTGTGAATTTCAGGAGGCAAACTAGGGGCTGGCTTGAATTTGAAACCTCCTCCATAACCATGACACAATACTGGCTCCACCTGGTTCAGTCCCAGTCCACTAAAAATATCCCCAGTAACTGGACAGATGCCCTTCAGTTTTATTCCTTTACACCTATGATTATTCTCAAGCTATCTGACATCACCCCACTGAGACAATGGGATCTGCAAGGCACGAATATATCAAACAGAGGAAGCTCTGTACATAGCAAACTTGACAATGTGTACAGGTGAAGCTGCAGTGATCCACACTTGAACCAGAGAGCATGGAACAGTGGGGAGGGGAGCAGGCTCCCCTCTCATAGTGTCAGCACTACCCACGGAAATGTACCTCCTGAGAGACAAGCACAACAAACAAGAGTGTCTTGGACTCAACTCACAGCCAAGTGCAGACCCTACATGACAGCATTTTCTTTTTGTTCTCTGGGGGATGGAAAACACAGTTTCATAAATCGAACCAACAAGATGGCACCTTAACTGGATAAAATTTAAAAAAAAAAAAAAAAAGAAACAAACAAAAAAAAAAACAATAAAGCAAACCAAATCAAGACCCAAACCTCTCTATTTTACACTGGAAGGTAATACACCTTTCTTTCTTCAGTGAACAGAACTTCTACTTCTTGAACTGTGGAAAACTGGAACTGGAGAGAAAGCAGAGCCAAACCAAGAACAGGTAGTAGAGGTTTTTTCAGTAACTGACAGTGTAGAAGAAACTTGGAGGGAAAGGCAAGTTTAAAATCAGTTTTGTGTTGTTACTCTGTTACTTTCTTCTTTGCTATATAGAGCAAGTCAGCTCTAAAATTCCTTGCTGATTCTTGTAGGTCAGGTTTAGACTAAAACAACAAATCCTTCCTCCTATCATCACACTGATTTTTAAAGTTGGTCTTCTGAAACACTGGTGTAAAGTTCTTATCATTTCCACTTGAAACTAGCCAGAGCTCAGTTACCAACACACAATTACCCAAGTCAAATTTAGTAGTTCAGCATCCCTGATCACAGATCACAACTACTTCTAATATTCAACATTAAGCAGTTCTCTTTAAAACAACTGTCTTCAGTTTACTAACTATTACTAGTGTCAGCCTCATACACAGATATTTTCTCATTGACATTGTCATATCTTGCTGTCATGGTTTCCAAACAGCAATGGCTTAGCTGCTAAATGACAGAACCATGAATTTTGCAGGTGTATGTTGTTCCAAATGCAAAACCCTGAGCAAAGCAGTTTGACATGGACACTTTAGAGCCCCCAGGCTCCTGAACTTATCTATGTAGAGATTAATTCTAACAGATTAGTTCTATTTGGTTAGAACTGTTGTTGTGAACAGAGAAATTGGTATTACTTGCCCTACAAAAATTCTGCCTTCAGCAGCCAAAAATACTGTGATTGCCTCTCAAAAGTTCTTCCTCTTGTCCTGTGCCAGGCCACAGATATTTAAAATTTGCATCAACACAGTATTTAAGAATTGTTGTCATGATCCCAAGGGCAAAGAAGAGCTATACAAATACAGAATAAAAGGTCAGTTCTTGCCATGAGTGTCCTGAATTGGAGGCATGAAAAGCTTTATCTAAAACATCACTTCCTTTGGATTTATCAGCTCTGACTAAATCTGGCATTTAATATTTATTTACATCATAGTTCACACTAAATGCTATGTAAGCATAAATATGAAAGTGTTCTAAGAAAAAAGGAGCAAGTTCCTGATTTAAAAATTCAGAAGTCGTTCAAGTATGAAATATAATAAATAACAATAAAACACATTTCAAGCCTATTTTTAGTAAAGTTCTTTCCCAAATGCTATGCCATCTTGTCTGGCTAAAGAAACTATTCTACCCCTAATCCCCACGAATGAGTGAACCTTGAGGAGTTTACTGGTTACATTTACCTTTGTTTTTCCTTTGTTTAAGAGTCACATATCCATTTTCCTCTCAGTCTGGCTTATATTGCTATTCAATGTAGATGTGTTAAGAAAGGTACTTTTCACTTGCATCCTTTGACTATTTCTTCTGGTATAAATAACATTTTAGCTCACTGGAATATTTTCAAGAGCCTTACAACTTCTCGGGTTTTTTATACGATGTTGTTCTTCCCGAGAGTGTAAAAGTTTTTTGCCCAGCACCGAGATAGAAGGAAAAAACTGAGAGCCGTCTCCTCTGCTTCTTCAAGGCTGTTTATTTTTCCCTTATCAGCACAATTTCTTCTCTGACCCACAGAGATCTGTTCAGCAGGTCAGCTCACGGGAAAATGACCAGCCCCAAAGGTGACGATTATCTTTATACCACAAACTACGTAATCAGTATTTATAATTCTTCACCAATAACTATTATCTATGTTAGAAAGTTAGATTCTATTCTAAGCCAACTATAATGTGCCACCTCACTGCAGAACATGGAGGCAAGGAAGAAGAAGGAAGAAACCCAAAAGCCATGTGCTTCCTCCATCTTGTCATCACCTGCTTACCATCCTAAAATCCCCATATATCTAAAATTCTCACCCTGTGATAAAACTATGCACTATTCTACTGTCTAATACACACTCTTAAAAACCCTGCTTCATTTCAGAGCTTAAAAGCCCTTTTTCCATGAACAAAGGTTAAAAACACTGTTTGTCAGAGATTCTAAAATCTCTCAAACATGCAAAGAGAAATTTGTCATATTTCCAGACTCCGACAACAACTCACAGTGCACAGGTCTACCACAGATGTATAAATCATGGATTGATAAAAGTTACCATTGCTAATACATCTTGTCAAATATTTAGTTTATCTTCATAGAGACCAGAGACAGCTTATTAATTACAGAGTTCCAAACTTGGCATTTAGAGTGCTCTCACCCTTCCCTCACAGCACTTGTCAGTTTTGGGCTCTTGCCATCACCACTATACTATAGAAAATCAGTAAATCAGAATTCATTATATGATTCAATCAGTTTTCCAAGTACCTAATTTACCCAAGAAGAATTTCATGGCCTCTACAATTATTTTCATAATCCTTTTTAGCCCATGTTTCCCTTTCTACTTCTTGTGTAATAAAACACAACCTTTTGAAACAAACCTAGAGATGTAGCTCAGGTACATAAGGTGTCACTAAATCCTGCCAAATACAAAACTTCTAATTGTAAACATGAAACCTTTAGGAAAACATATGAGCAAAGAGCTGACTTGAGCTCACTTGAGATCAGCTGCGATTATCTGTCCTCTCTTTCAGCATGAATAGCTCAAAAAATTATGGAGGATACACTTTCAATTTCATAAGGATGAATATTTCTTTATATTTCATAACTATTTTTAACATTCTTTCCCTTACAACAACATGATCACAGTTAATCACATGCAGATTCACTCAGGTGATGTTCAGTGCACTTAATTAATAAAGAAATGTTTATTAACACAAGGGTGGTGTTGCATTTGGTAGTTGTCTTTTTTACTTTTCTTCCTAATACCAACAAGTACACACCAGTTCTACACTGATGTGAACCAGTGAGACACCAGTTCTGGACTTTGATAATTATGCTTTTCTACTTCTCAATTCAATTCTTCAATTGCTATGCACGTCCTTACTACTAAAGTCCAAGTCGGTGTCAAACCACTGTACACGATACAGCCAAATCAAAAAAACATGGAGATTTCTTGATCATTTGGCCTCCGAGTTGCTGTATTCCAACATCAGTAGCTACAAAAATCCACTAAGGTTATCCTGAAGAGCTAAACATACATACATTATATATATATATATATATATATATATATATGTATGTATGTATGTATGTATGTAAAGTTTAGTCATACGAGCTTTCATGCATGTGGCTGAGCCTTTTTTTTCCCCATTACTTGAATCTCCTGAGGTTATGGGAACTAACCTGACAATGTTTAAAAGCAGCTCATGTCAGTCAATCAGTTTATCTCGAGAGACAGCTGTGAAACTTGATTTGGATTCAACAAATATTGTATGCCATGTGGATAGATGCCTAAAAATCAGCTAGAATAGGCTACTTAATTAAAGCCATATGTTCCCATCAGTTACGCACCGCACACGGAAGCAGCTGGTCACAAGTTATACAACTTACATGCAAAGTGCTAGTAAACCCTTTATGTGGGAAATTAATGTCTAGATGGCATTCTGACAGTGCTGGCTAGTACCCTTTCACACTTGGATGTACTTCATTCAGGTTCAGTGTTGTACTGTACTTAGATGCTTGCCAAAATATTATTTAAAACTTAATCCAGTGCAAGAAAAAAAACAGCCTCAGAACTTTGGTGGGTTTATTTTGTAATGCAATATGGAAAACCCACAAATTAATGTTAAAATAGCACCAACAGCTAGAATTACTTACAGGGTTTTACTCAGTAGAGAGTGATGACCAGAAAAATTGGAATTTAAACATTTAATTCTTCAAGGATTCTATGGGATAGTGTGTTTTTATCAGACCTACGAAATCAGTAAGACCTTGATCATGGGTCTCAAAATTTCACAGTAAAATCCCAATATTGAGAGAAAAAACAGTGACTGAGACTATGGTAGTGATTTATGCTTGGTAGTGACTACTAATTAGTTAATTCTATAATTCTTATTGGCAGGCACTTGTCAATGATAATGGTAATGAAAAAATGTATAGTTTTACTTGCAGTGGGGATCTTTTGGCCAGTCAGTATATAAGATGACTTATGTCACTACAAATTTAAAAGTAAAAGTACAGTTAAAAGAACTTTGGCCAGGTAAAGGGACAAGCCCTTAGTTCATTAGAAAGTCTGGATGGAAAAAAAAATAAAGGTTCCCTGGCTTTTCTAGGAAATATTGACTTCATCTGGCTGGCTTTGCAAGAGCTAAATATAGGTACACCATAGAAAGCAGAACTGTGTTAATAAGGGTTTTGAGCTTGTTTTCCCTTTTAACAAAATATGCACAATCTGGCTCAAACAAAGTATTGTGAAAAACCCTTACAAACCAAAGGAAGTTATGTATGATCCTCAAAGGAATGTGTTTGCAAGCAGCAGCTTATAAAGAGTTCAACAGTGCATATCCACAGGCAAATTTCCTGATGAAATTATGAGCTATTTTACCCCTTGTGGCATAAAATTGCCAGTTTCCAGAGGGGCTGGAGTTTGACCCATACTTAGAGAACAAACCTTGGTTCTCATTTCTGTAGTACTTTTGGGCCACTCACTTTCAAGAATGGTAATAACTGCACAAAGCAGAACATAAGGTTTTAACCAACTGGCTAGAAAAGCAATCTGGAGAGGAAAGTATTGACTCTCTTTGATGGGGCCATAAGCTGAAGACATTCCAGTCCTGTAGCCTACATATGGTATAAATAATACTGCATAATGATGCTATTCTTGGCACATGTGATAATGATGCTATGTATTTATCTAAGAGAAGATAACTTTGATTCCTGTTCGAAAACACAACAAACTAAGGTACAACTTCATCATCAGCTTTTGCACACATGAAGACTGTGCCTTCATAGCCAAATGTTTGTGATATTAAATTTTCCGAATACCAGAAAGGTTAAGATATGTATTGCTTTGGGCATAGCACTGGAAATAAAAGGGCTATTAACCATTAACCCCATTAACCATTTCACTAAATATGCACTGACATGAGACATCTTTATATAGTGACTGAATTACAAAGAGCCTCATTGCAAGTAAACTGCAGTCTGCTTTTATTTTTTCATTGCAATTACCATGCGTTCTGCATCCATTTGAGACACTAGCTGCCAGTTTGACCTTGGAGTCTTGTAACTGTTAAGTATTTCAACTAACAATACCAATTTTTGCTTCTGTTGCTGAGAGCTAAATCAAGAATGGAAAGATAAGACTCCTACATCCACTTGGTGTTTCAACTGGTGAACTGTTCAATACATATGCTTTTATATATCCAAGTTAGCAGAAAACACAGATTTTTGTAGCCATCTAGAGGGGTTTTATATTCTACCCACTAGGAATAAATGCCTTTATATTTTCAAGAAGAATTTAAGGCCCAGTATGCAATCTTCTAGCTTGACCTGACCAGCAAAGCTATGTAATACATTCTGGAGCTAGAAATTCCTCAGCAGCACTTTCATAACTGTTTGCAGGCTGCATATGAAATTTTATGCAAATTTAAGGCAGGCTGGGGCTTCCAGAAAGTCACTTTTTGAGGAATTAATTATTACTTTCTTAGTTTTCTTCTATCACCCAAATACAAGAGTTTAGTGTTATTTTACATGTTTTAGATTTAGAAACCTTACTTTTTTAGTATAACTTGAAAAAACATCTTTAACTGCAAGGCTTAGTTGTTCTTGGCAGCTGACCATAAATTATCAGAACAAGGCAACCAATAAATATACATGTTAAAACTCAATGACTGTAGCCATCAAAACACTCATTGGAATATTTATACCCTGTGAAACAAGGGAATTATAGAAGCTGTCACTCTTTTTGACAGAAAAAAGACACCATACATGCTGTTTAACTTCAAATATAGTTAAAAAGAAATGGTACACAAAACTATACAGATCCACACAGTTTAAGCAATGAACCAAGGGTGAGGAAGACCTCATAATTATTCTATGCTGCTTTTCAACTGCATTTCACATATGTACATGCTCTTTTTCTGCACCATTTTTTTTTCTGTGAACTACAAAATTATTCTTGCCATTAACCCCACTTCTAAATTGTCATATGAATCAATTGGGTCTTTAAATTCAGTAGCCTTTAAATAGCTTCAGTGAAGCCTCATATGGCACATATCAACTGCAATCACTTTTTGAGATTTTAAACAGAAGAGGGAGTAAATGCTGAGGAGATTGACTGAGATGATGTGATGAAGGAAGACATTTAAAGAACAGAATGTTTTTTAAGTGAACTATTTGCGTTGACAATACTTTGGGAACATTATGAGCCGTTCTATGAAGAAATACGTAATAAGGTTCAAATCAAGCAGGCCAGCTTGTTAAACATCAAACTGCTATATATTTTAGCTTTGCAAGAAATGGGAAATTTGCCCACTACTTTTCCACACATTTTCCTTTACATAAAAAAATCTTTCTCATGATAACAGGCAGATAAGAAGTCCTCAGTATTACATATCAAATAAAAGCTTGCTTAATAAGTACTATGATCATTGAGACACTACAAGCATACTATTACATCTATTTTATACTGTGATAACCTTAAATTTTATTGTTATCCTCTTTGCATTACTTTGCTACTCTGTTGTTTTCAAAAATTATGTTTATTTTCATTTATGTATTTATTCTGTCATTTGAAATTTCTTTTGCTATACATGTGCAGCACTGTAGCATTACCTACGTTAGAGGAGCAAATGACTGCAGACAGGCAGAGGAAGTGAGAAGTTAAGAGGACCTCTGGCAAGCTGGAACGGGAAGTACCAACTCCAGCAAACCCAGCAACAGCCCCCTGTGTGCTGCTACTTCCCCTTCTTCTTTCGTTTGGAATTTGAATTCCTGGTATAATTGCAGTGTGTGGGAAAGTTCCCACTGACCAAGGATTCCCACTACACATAGAGTGTATTATGATTCCTGTCTAAATAGGAAAAGACATTGAACACTGCCATTTCTAAATAAACACTATGTCTTCCTGAGCTATGCATTTTCTTTCCAGAAATTGTATCATCCTGAACTGAAAATTCAAGTGATGAAAGTAAGCAGATTATTATGTCCCTGGCTAATTCTCTTTGGCTCTAAGTTTCAGTGGCTCATGTCCAACCTTGATTTGTCTAGCTTCAGCTTATATCTTGAGGATATATCACTATCTTAACAGACTGCTGACTACCATGTATTTTCTTCCCATTAAGGTACATTTAGACTGGTCAAGTTGTCTCTTCACTGTCTTTTGCAATAAAGCTCTTAAACCTTCTGAACTACTCTTGTCACACTTTTCTGAACTTCCTTGAATCTTTCAACAGCCTTTTTGAAATATGGATGTCACAGCTGCACAAATTTACCAAGACTGCATCCAAAGCATGTTATGTTTACTCAGTCTTCCTCTCAGAAGAAATTCAAGGATCATATTTTCCCTTCTAGCAAGAACTTACATTTAAGTGATTATTAAACATGGAAAATTATGCTTCTGTGTTCCTGCTCTGTGGTATGCAATCTTCTACCTGTAAGTCCTGTGCCTCACTCCTAGCTATCTGAAAGGGTAAAAAAACAGAAACCCCCTAAGATTAGTTAATAAGATTAGCTAATATCACCTAGAAATGAGAAGAGAGAAAAGACTGAGGTTGATCCAGATAACATGCTTGTGCCCTTGCTATTTCCAGTATTTGGTACCTGAGGAGCCTTGCTAACCTTTCTAACAGGCTGAAATGTATACTAATCAATGATAATGAATTTGATCTCCAAGCATATATTCTGTACCCTAGTATTAAGTTAATCACAGTGTTGTGCAATGAAACAGAGTTTGTCTGAAACCATTATTTCTTTTCTAAAATTTTGTATTTTGCAGTCTGATAATCTGAAACAATTTTCAGAGGTATTCCAGAATCAGCCTGGTCTGGAAATTAGAGTACTTGATCAAAAAGAAAATGTGTGGGACTCTGTGATCCGGTGAGAAAGAATTTGAAAAGAGATACTAAAGGATTACAGATGTGAAATCTGCTGATTTATCTAAATTAATTTAGACAAAATTGATGCACTCATTTGTGTGGTTGCTTTTAAAGTGGTTAAAGAGTGGTCAAAATTGATTTATCTTAATTGGGTTAAGCTAAAGCTGTTTTAGCCACTTTTAAACTGCTTCAATGTCCACACAAAGCAGTTGAACCTACTTAGCTAAATGGAATTAGAAACTGATTTTGTTAAGCAGGAACTATTCCTATCACACAGATAAGTAACAGAGTTAAAAAGAGAGAGTGTTGAAGATGAGGTTGTAATAAATGGGCATTACAGGATAAATGAATCAACCTTAAAGAGGGAAAAAGAGTGAAGGGATGAATACAAATGAAGATATGAGTAAACAGATACATGGAGGAAGCAGAACAGAAGGCCAAACACACACTGGGGAAAGAAAAGCAGTTTGACTTTAGACTTCCTAGAGAATAAACAAGAACAGAAATAGTTAAGACAAAATAAAGATTTTATAAACCATAGTTCTAAGAACAGCCACCTATGTCTTGGTCTGGCAAAGCTGCTATTTATTTTTGCCTGAGTAGAGACTGATTTTCTTATTTGGCTCTAAGAGTGGAAATTTGTTCATTCTTGCCATGTACCCTCTCAATGAACTATTGTAAGAAAACATGGTTATTATGATCTTTTGCTAAGATGCCAGGTGGTAGCACTTAAAACCTCTTGCTATGGGAGTAGAAAGGGGATTTATTTTCATTATTCATGAGAACCATTTTTAAGGGATAACTAGTAACATGAATGTAGTTGCAAATCAAGTGATAACAAGTGTACTTACTTCTGGGGTTACAAAATGAAATGAGGTGAGGTAGTTACTTAAATTTTTGAAAATTTGTTATGAAATGCAGGTATAATGTGGCAACAAAAAAGTACAAGAGCCCAATGTCATTAGCCCCATGACTTTCTAACGCTTTGTTTGCATAAACACAGGTTGGTGCCATATAGGCAAATCTTATATCTAATATTGTGCATACAAAGATTAAGTGCTGCTATACATTGTAAGCTTCATTTTATATTTGATCTGACAATTCAGAAATATTGATCCTCATGATTATTTGCTATTTTTGTAATTTTCTGGCATGGACATATTTCTTTCCCCTGAAATTCTGGAAAATAAAAGAACAAAAACCCAAAACACATAAAAGGTACCCAAAACAAAAAAAAAAGCAAACAAAAAACCTCACAAAAACACCCTCCACAAACAAAAAAAATTAACACAAGCCCTAAGACAACAAAACAAAAATAATGCACAACAAAATGAAAATAATTTGGCAACAATATAATGAAATTAGAAATTTTCAGAATTAAATATTAAAATTAGATAGATAAACCTGACTAGACAGAAGTGGCCCAGAGTTTTTCAAAATTCCTGAAAACGAAAATCTCCTCTTGAGACACTGGTAGCCTCTTTCAATCATACAGATAAATATAGATTGAGTAAGACTGAAAACAGTGCTTTAAAAATACAACCATGACACATTTACTCTCTCTTCATTTCACCTCCAAAAACTTTAACCTAGAAAATTAGAAATCCCAAATATAATATTCCTTCTTTACTCAAGAAATAATTAAAGGAATTTATTTTCTTCAGCTTTTGAAAATGTTGTGAGAGTACAAGGATCATATTACATTATGTAACAACATAACTTAAGCTTTAGGTTAAAGTTCTTAATTATAAGGCACTTTCAAATATCTGGATTTGACATAACTTAAGGAAGAACCATATTAAGAGTTATGTCAGTTTAGCTATCAACACAGGAAAAAAATTTTTTTTAAAAGTGCGATGAAGAAAAAAAAGACTGCTGCTGTAAGTGAGCATCCTGAGCTCTCTCTGACCCAATCTGGTCTGTGCACACAGAAGAGCACTACATGAAGAAGGCTGCTCTGATTCTGAGCTCACGCTCAGGCAGCACTATGTATATCTTTAGCCTTGTAATGGATAATCTACAGAACAGATTACTTGCAACAAAAGTGAAAGAATAACACCACTATTTTTTCTGTGCTTAACAGTGTAAATTCAAAACACACAAAGAAAGTTATGGGATGCCCCATGAATACCCTGTCCCTGGAAGTACTCAAGGTCAGGTCTGGTGGACCTTGGGCAACTTGATTTTTTTCATAGGCTCTCTGAAGCTACAATAAAATGCAAGCAACTGTGATTTTGGCTAGTAAAACAAAGCATTTTAACAAAAAGTAATAGATAAAACAAAGGTATGAACAGGAATTTTAAGGATATGTCTGCTTGTCTACACATTTTTTGGTAGCTAAAATAAAGTTCACATAAATATTATGTTTTTAATATGAGAATAGAAATCACCATAAACTCAAACATTATGGAGATCATAAGTTGAGCAAGGGAAAAAAATTCAGTCTTTTTCCATGCATTTTCTCTGTGTGATGGTTTAAGTTATATTGCAAGACTCAGCTTCAACAATTAACCAGAAATAATTAGACAGTCAGGTGAGATAGTATTAGTCGTCATCCACTGAGATTTTTCATCTTATGACCTGTACAGATTTTCATAAGGTGAAGGCCAAAATGGGCTACAGCATTTTTATTTGACTAGCATTTATGAATTCATGTATCATTATATAAATATTACCTTTGATTGAGATCTCATTAAAGGTCTCTCTGTCTCATATCAAAATGTCAATAACACTCCTAAGAAGGGAAATGTCATTTAACTAAGGCTGTGCTTATTAATAAGTTCAAAAATGATCGTAGAAAATTACTTTTTTCTTATTAGACTCCCATTTTAATTTTTTTAATTAATGAGTTTTTTTCAGAGTTATTTTGCTAAGAAAGCAGAAAACAGTCACTATTTGAACTGATATTTATCTTCTTGAAGAACTATCATAGAACCCTCCTGCCACAGTGATTCTTTTTGGCTTGACACAGCATTTTTTATAGACACTGGCATAGCCTTTCTTCCTCTCAGTTTCCTAACATATTCAGAGCACAACAAAATGAATATCACCACCATACTGAAATTTTCATTGAAATCAAGAGAGGCAAGTAGAAACCCAGAGTGCAAAAGCATTTTTGTTATTACTCAACTTCTACCCCAGAATCAATACTTATGAGAAAGTACATTCACCTCCCTGAAGATTCTTCAGCCACTGCTGTTTCAAAAGTAGGGATGCTTCCTTCCCTGTAATCCTAGCAGATGGGAATGTCGTTGGATATTTCATGTAGGTGATAAATCAGTTTCATGTGTCAGGTTCCAGACAATATTTTTAAATAAGGAAATACATCAGTGAACAGCTTACATCACCCCCTTTGACATGGAGTTTCCCCAAGGGGTAGAATGGCAAGAGAAATTCTTTTAGTCACTAACTATGGGATTTTACAAATGCAAGGCAGCAGATCTTTTTCCTGCTATTCTCTACAGGAATCAAAATGCTGCAGTAATTTAGACAAGCCCTATATGTACCAGAATTGGATTCCCAGGCTATGTGCTTTACAGTGTTTGGGTTTGGGGTTTTTTTTTCTCCATTTGATTGGAGAAATATTTCTCCAAGATTGGCAAGGCTGGATCCATATAATCTGTGCACTTTGCTTGTCCTAAGTGCTAGCTGCATAAAAGCCCAGAAAATCCCAATTTACATCTGCTTCTCCAGATAGTATCAAGACTTGTGCCATTTAGTTCCTTTAACATTCTGGATTACCTGATCTGTTTGAATGCAAGGATGCTTCTAAGGAAGAAGTAATGCAATATCATGCAATGCAGATTAATTATTTTTTTAAATATGGGATAAACATAGCAAAGAATTTTTAAGATACCAGCACTAGACAGAAACTGTGAATGGCTAATACCATGAGCAGCTCTGAAGTGACTGGTGCCAGTTCTGATACTTCTCTCATATCAGAGAATCGTCTAAGTTGGAAAAGACCTGTAAGATCATCAAGTCAAATCCACTGCCATATTCACTCCTAAATGATGTCCCTAAAAGTGTCACAACCCCACATTTTGTATCACTTCCAGGAGTGCCCAATTCTCTGGGCAGCCTGTTCCAATGCCTGACTGCAGTTCACTTTACACAGTGAAGAATTTGTTCTTAATATCTGATCTAAACCTACCCTGGTTATGAAATATGATATCACGAGTTACAGAGCTCAGTGAAAAGGGAAACATGAAAAGACAGAGCAGAAAAGTGAGGAGAGTATATGTGAACCCCCGAGACAATTCAGCAGCTGAGGAACCCTTCCTTCATCAGTGTAGGGACTGCAATGGCTGCATGAAGTCTTTCCATTCCAGCAGTGCTAAATGTAATGCCAAGGACAGCCCTTCAGAGAGAAACCTCATTATCAGGATGGTGCCACAAGTGCCCTGGAAAGGTGTTCTGTCTACTCTGCACAGTAGTGTTACCATCTGAACCAGGTGGAACTAGAAGCAAATTACTTTTTTTGTAACAAACAGAGTGTGCACGTGGCAGGGTGGTGCTAAAGTAAGGGGCAGCAGCAAAGGGGTGCACACAGTAAAACAGCACACTGTGGTGTCCATGTGCCTTCAGGGATCTGGGTGGGAATCATCGCCTGTGATGAGACTGATTAGCAGGATGCTCTGGAAAGCTCTTACTCCTGACTGCCAAATCAGTCCATTTAGCCTTGGTGACATCACCAGTAACATAAAATGACAGCATAAGAGCAACAATTTGGACCCATTCTTTGGAATTTTATAAGCTTAAGTAGTCTTGGGATTGTCATGGAAATAAAGAAATAAAGAAAAAAATATGCTATGTTATACCCTCGGAGTTCCAGTTTAAGTGAAGAAACTGGAAAATCACAAATAGTGAATAGAGAGCTCCTTGTGTGCTGTGTCTGTAGAGGCTCTTTAGTACAAATTGTTCCAGTAAGGACATGGAATAACTTATGTTCAGTAATTTGCTTCTAGTTCCACCTGGTTCAGATGGTAACACAAGACTAAGTGTTTCTTGGCTAAATCCACCCACTTTCACTTTAGCTAAATCATATTTCTTTTGGGACTTTGCCATCAAAATGTAGAAAACATGCAGATCTGGAGATATAAAGAATATTTTTCTACCACAGGAATATCAATTAAGCTATCAACTCTCTATATATGTAAATAATGCTAAATGACAGACAATTCTAGGTCTCTGAGTTTTATATATTTCCTCCCTGGATAACCTACACCATAAATTCAACAGTGCACATAATTTCAATGTCTGATATACTATTGCTATTTTAGCATATTTTGGGACATGAGATCTTCTTATATATATATATGTGCATGCAAGTTTCCCCAAACCATAAACTGCTTCCTAAACAGCATTTGTGAGAAGAATCTCTACCTGGCCTCAAGACTGACTGCAGTTATATACGATACATGTGATTGTATGGTGGATGACAAAGTAATTCCCTGTGCCAATTTAACATCCAATTCACACATCAAACTCCTTTAAATCTGTAGAGGTGCCTAGCTTGAATCTAAGATTTCTATGTTTGATTATTTGTTCTCTTTATCCATTTGTTTGTGTCCAAAATGCCTTTCTTACACTTTTTAGACTGATCTTTCTACCTCATAGCATCAACAACACAACAGTTAAGACTACAAAAAACACACCAAAATAGCATCATTTCCTATTCATTATGCGCTCAAAGGATCAGTACCTCAGACAGATTTCCTAGTGCTAACAGCAATTTTGCACGTAATCAACAGGTAGACTGTTCTTTTAAACTAAGACAATCATAATTATAAGTCAGAGGAAAAACTTCCAATGGCCATCATACTAATTTCCTAATCCATAAGCAATTAATTAAAAATTTATTTCTTAAATCTATATAATTAAATATCTATAAATTTATCTTTATCTAAAATGCCTATAAATTGGATCTCCCTCTTGGTTATCTGTAATAGATTGGGTTTTAGACTGCATTCTTTGAAATAACTGTACTGCATGTCCTCAATGGGCATTTGAGTTGGCATGATTATGATTTCTTTAGTCCCTCTCAGCGACAGTCTGAAAAGACTCACAGTCTGAAAATATTCAGTAGGGATCTGGCAGACCTGTGAAAGTAAAGTTCTAAGACAGGATATTTAACGGCATGGCAAAAAGGTAAACGATGTTGTCAGGGAGAAGCTGGTAAAGCAACTAATTTACATAAACTTGTTTACATCTGTCAGGCTTAACTCTCACATGAAAACAGAATGATTACAATTTAAATCTGAGCTATTTCTCACATAGTTCTACATGTGTACACAGAGACATACGTCTTGCGTCTTAGCCAGGTGAAGGTATCAGTGTACACACAGCCCACATTATGTTCTGAACAGCTTGCATATCTCAAAGTTTTCCGAGATTCAACTTACTTCCATAGCTACCTTCACATGTCTTAAAATCTTTGGCTTTTTAATTCAAGCAATTTCCTCAGTTCTTCTTCCTACTTTAAGCTCTGAATTAGTCTTATGACCAACTTTAAAGCTTATTTGCCTTACTCCTGACTTTAACATAAAACCTTGTTGTTTTTTACCTTTCCTTGATACATTCCTGTCATTACTAACAAGCAGAATTGCAAAATCTAGGACTAAAATTCAATGTCATTAGAATATAGATGCTTCTTAGTGTGTGTGTGAAAAAAATCCCACATCATATTTTCTTGACATCCTTGACGTTTCTTTTAAGAACAAGTAGGAATAACAGTGTTAATAAGGTGAACATATATCACAATTATATTATGATAATATGAACAAAATACTATAATGATCTCTTAATCATTACTTAGTATATTACAAGTTTCACATGGAGAAAATAATAACTTACATATATAATGAATAATATTGTAGTAGGACTAATATAGTTGTAAGTTAATTACACTCTGTGTAGCTGATTTAGTTGCATTTAGCTAAGGGCTGTTCCAAGCTCACTGGAGATTAATTATGTCTTTAGGTATATGCTCTCATTTATAACTGTCACTTGTAACCCTAGATGTTGATGAGGCTGCTCTGCAGACCCTTCCTTTATGAAAACAAATGTACCAGACCTGCAAAACAACAAAAGCAGCCAAAAAACCCAGCAAAATCCCTGAATGAGACTCAAAATCTCTACTAGCTAGGGTATGCAATGACAAAATACCAGAGGACTGCAAGTTTCATCTTACTGCATTTGTTCCCAAAAAACACCTTTTGTAGTGTCTACTTAGTAAGGTTATGCCTCATTGCATTTTATATAATACCTACTTTTCCCAAATTTGACATAGATGAAATTTAATATCTTCTCAATTTTAGAGAAGAACTTCTATTTTACAAATCCCTTATAAATTAAAGAGAAGGATATAGGTACCTGCCAAAGACTCTCCCTATGATTTTTCTCAAAGTTTTTACTGACTAAGGGAAATGAGTCGCTTTCTAGCCTTTGATTCCACGCCAGAAAAATAATTTTATGACAGGAATGTGTAGCAAGTACTAGCAAGTGTGTGAGATACTCATAAATCTAAAACAAGGGAGCCTTTCTTAGTTCAAGGTGCTCAGCCTTGTTCTCACCACACCATGAAAAGTTAAATGAGTCTCATATACCTGAAATGACAGAAGAAAAAAATCTACATGAGAAAGTAGAAGGGGAGGATGGCTAAATCAAAGTTAGGCACACTGTACATCCATTTGATTTTTCCAGGTTCATTGCGAAACTGTAGAGAAGCAATTACATTTTTTAGCAAATTGTTCCTACCTCCTGTGATTCTCTCTGAAGCACAGACTGGTGCACTTCAGCCAAGTATCTTTGAAAGATAACATTTAGTGTGGCCAGTCTGCTCCTTCCATATTATATGTATATTACACACGCAGGCTAAACCAATGACCAGTCATTTAGGTCACTTTAGGACAAGCATGTTTAGGACAGCTCATAGCAGGGGAACAGACTATATCCCGTTTGAATTAAGACTCCCAAACTACATGTTTTGCAGACAGAAGGGACTCAGCATCAATTGCTACACTCCTACTGAGCAAAATTACTTGCCATTTTAAATATAGCCCACAGAACTGTATTTTCACTGAACCTGACAAAACCCACAGCGAATTCAGCACAAACCTAGGTATTACTGTGCTATAAGGGAAATAACACACACAAGTCTTAATAAACTTATATGATATATGTAAACATTTTCAGAAAGTTACTGTTGGCATAAATTTACACTTTAGCATTAAAATATAAATAAATCACCAACCAAATAGGAAGAACAAACTAAATTCTTTGAATTTCTTTACAATTGTAAGACATAAAAGAAATGATACCACAGGAAATCATCTTTTTTTGTAGCAGTAAGACCCATTACACAGTGGAGTAAGCTACAAAAGTTCAGTTCTCTGCACAAAAGTACCTCCCACATCCCATGCAGTACAGTACAACTCTCGTGCTAGGGTAGCCCACCATACATTACAAATGGCAGAATAATATGATGGCAAGAGGGATTTAGAAGGTAAACTAAATCCATACTGGCAGAAAGAAACTACCAACAGGAAACACCATCAGCAGAGTTGCAGTATAGATATTACCAACTCTTAAGACTAAGCATATCTTAGTTATGGAATTTGCATTCTCCATATCCAGGGAAATACTGCAGCACATTAGTGAGAGGAAACCTGAAAAGAGCCTCCTATTGCTTCTTATTTATGAATTATTCTACAGATCCAGCTTTCCATGGCATGCAGTATATGCTTGTGGCTTTCTGCCATATGAAGAAAAAAACCCACCTCATCATATTTGCTGTATATTATATCCAAAAAAATTCTGCAGAAGAATTTCAATATTTCAGCAATAAAGCTGAAAAGAGTAAAGAAGATTCAAATATGCAAGTAGCAAAACCTGTAAGAATAACTTATTTGCAAAAATTAGTGATGTGGGGAAATTAAACAAGATCATACATTGAACTATGAATGATTCCTCAGTATAACAGTATTTCAAATCTGGGATTAAAGTTTTCTGAACATGCTCCTTCTGAAAGAGTGCAGAATTCTCCCCACAGTTATAGCAACCATTTTTACAGACTGGCTACGTGACTTAGACTATGAGAAGCCCAGTATCAATATGGATCATCTAATATTACATTTGCATTCACACATGGATGAATTGTTCCTTTTCTTAGTCCTTTCTGCAGGGAAAAAAATGGTTTGAATTACAAAGCAATAATACTATTTACTATGAAGTCTTCTTTCCCTCCTTGGTGCAAAAATAATGCAATATATCACAGCATTCCATTAGCACATTCAAAGTGATGATTAGGATTCACAAAATCACTTAGGCATGTGCTTATGTTCATATTAGTTCAGCAAACCACTAAACATCATTTTTCGTCCTGTATACCTAAAAATCCCACTTGAATAATTAATCAGTTTATGCCCAGAACTCAACATGTGAATTTGTCTGGACATGTATTAGTGATAATGTAAAAAAATCTTTAAAAATTACCCAAGTATTTAACTGCTTCATTAGATCAGGAAAGCTTAAATACATACTTAAAAGTCACACTGCATCACTGTTAAGATGTGCATGCACTTAAATTCTGCATTGAATCAGCAAATGCCCTTAGGATATTTTCCTCTGCAGAAAAAAAATTTCTGTTTACCACCATGAACAGCAAAATGCCATGAGGCTTTAAAATTTCAGAATATGGGGACAGCATAAAACTAAAATACATTCACAGATATAAATATTATATACAATAATAAACACTTTTCATTGTAGTAATAAATATACTCTAAAATAGCATAGATAGAAAAATAAAAAAAAAAAAAAAAAAAAAAGATTATGGGATCCCATAGTAGTTAGAGAAACAACTGTACCTAAGACTCTGGTATTTGAGACTAAAAATTCTGATATTCAGAATTTCTGATCCTAATGAAAGTCCTTTCTCAAGAAAACCAAAAATATGGCTTCTATGTAAGATTTTTCTTACATTTTTGTCCAGTCTTGCAAAAAAAAAAAAAAAAAAAATTAAGAAGGTATAATGAAGTGTAGGTTGATGACTTAGAGTATAGTGATGAGGAAGCAGACTCATAACAAGTTCAAATTTATGATTATGAGAATTAAGAAGTCATATTTTTCCCTACTGGCAGAGTACGAGGCTCTTAGTGACTGGTTAAGGTTGAAGAATTTTAAATCATGAGCCCCCAAATATCTATTTGATAGTGCATCTAGATAGTAACATATTAGGTGTCATAAAAGTACACTTGTCTTTGTCGTAGACCTTTACTACTTTATGATAATAATTCTTCAGAGAACACATCCTGATTGTAGTCTTACTTACTAGTATTAATGGAATTTCCCCTCTGTGTGATAACTATTTTTTTATTAATCCAACCTCAAATAACTTACCAAGCACATTCAGCTACCTTTGCTACCTTAACTAAAAACACTTGCAAAAAATATTTTTGTTGTAGATCATCCAAGTAAGAATATCACCATATTGCAAAGAAATCAATTACCACATAGACTGAATGAAAGACTGAGGTGTTCTACTTCCATAAGTTCTGCTTTAGCATTAAAATTTTTTACCTATTGATTTTAGAAAAGAAGTCAGAGTAACGTAAGTTTATGAATTTCCATATACAAGTTAATCAAATGGACAAAAACAACAGATGGAACAGGAATCTGGATATCCCCACTCTCTTCCAGGTTACTGTCTTAATTGCTGTCCTAGAGCATTTTTTTCCCTCCAATATGTTCTTGTGTATGTGCTTGCACTTGTATTCAAAATTTCAGCTGAAGGGAGACTGGAAGATTCTTATTTAAATCCTCTATCTGTAAGTAGACAGATAAGATGTTTTCTGTATCCTCAATACCTCATGCAAATGAAATAATGTGAATAGTATCAGCTGCAGCTTTAAGCTTCCTAAGGAACTTGATTCTATGACAATGACACTTTAGGGCATGTAGATAAGAGAGCACCAACAGCAAAGGCTTACCCTAAAGCATGCATTCAGGTGATCAGTGTAGACAAAGGAGAAGCAATTCTGGATCTACAAAGAATGTAAGCCTCTAAGGGACTCTGATGTCCTAAGGGATAGCAACCCTTGTAGTCCTCCTAGCCAAAACACTAGGCTCCTTCACACTGAAGTGTGAACAGAGAGAATATGTATGTTTCTTTATGTTCTTATGTAACAGCTATATAACTTCGTCAACAACAAAAGTTGAAAATTTTAATGGAATCAGGCCCAAGAGGAAGAAAATAGAAATGAAAACCAGAGTTACCTAATCAGTCATTCATACAGAACATTTCTAGTTGAACACAAGGATATACAATGATTGTTAATATAATCTTTAGAACTGCCTTCTGTAAATACCAATAAGTATCATATCATTTCTTACTCCTTGAATACTGCCTGAACACCAGTGAGAACTGCTCTCATTTTAGAATGGTATTCACTCTTTAACATAGGGAAGGTTGCACTTTATCTAATATAATTTTCCTTAAAATCTAGCTCAGTAATATTTCTTTCTACACAAACTTGAACATAAAGACAATGCAGATGACTGCAAGTTCAATTTATGATGCTCAAACACTGCAAGGGGCTTAGCAGCATATGCTCTGCAATATCCTATGCAGTTACAAAAATTCAAGTGATAGTTAAACAGCATTGATAACATTTTATCTATTAACATCAGATAAATTTATGATTTATTTAAAAGGTAAAAAAAAAAAAAAGGAAAGAAAACAGAAAGAAAATGTTTATGGTTAAAGATCTTCAGTACTGATTCATGTTGGCCTAATTTTGGCTCCATAAAGTCTAAACTCTAAGCTAATTCAGTGGCAGAACAGTAAATTCAAAATTAAGCTTGCATCTGGAAAGCCTACTTTAGGACTCACATCCTAACATCTATTCATAATTTCTTTCAGCATTATTACCCACAAAATGGAAAACAATAAAAAGAGCTATTAGTAACTAACAGGAAAGACAATGGGAAATAGATGAGTTGTTTGGTTTAAAAATTGTTACCTTTTTTGAGATAAGCCATTATCTGAGTCCAATAATGTTTTTTTATTAAATATTTTCTAGTAGTTCACATAAAAACATAAAAAATCAGGGTCCAGCAATGTTGGTTCTCAGGTGGCTACAACTATGCCTTTGGTTTGGTCTACAGCTATTTGCTCCAATTTAGGAGCAGTCTCTGAAAAACTCATCTATCTATAGGAATAGAAATTATTAATTGTGAGATATCAAACAGTAATAAGATATTTTTTAAAAGAAATTCATTATAGTTTTTGCATGATTCCATCATTTCCCTTGAATATCCACTTGGAAGAGAAAGCACAGAAAGCAGAGATATTGTGCTCTGTCATACATTCCTACCCCTAAATATGTAAGATGTCTTCCCCCTTCCACACACTCTTTTCAACAAAGCATTTAGTGGAAGCCAAGTTTTCTAACATTCAATCAAAATGGAACATTTAATGAGGCATTTCTTCCATTATTAAAATACCCATTTTGTCTCACCTTGAGACAATCATTTGAGAAGCACCAAAAATAAGCAATATAACTTCCCTACATATCTGACATTCTTTAAAATTTTTCCAATAAAAGATAAACAGCCTTGACAGTCACTCCCTTTTCAGTGATTAGTATCAACAATACAATATTGCTTGACAACTAAGCTACTTATCCCTAAGCTTAAAATAACTCTTTCTTTGCACCTTAGCACTATGTAAAACTTCCGGCCATGCCATTATGGAGTTTCCTAACAGTGCACATGGAGGCTTTCTCAAGGTAACAATGTTCTCCAGAGGTTTTCCTGCTTTGGTTTTATGTGAGAGTTTGCCTCACTGTCTGTTGGTCACTCATCTGCCCCGGCTGCTGCTCAGGTCTCAATCAACACATGATTATTTCACCATCTTTCATGTTTATCTGGTTTTATGTGTACTTGAATTGAGTACATTTATTGTGAATAGACTATAGGTCCATCCATTTAATAATTAACAATGTGCATTTATACTTTACTATGACTGCATCACTGAAGAAAATGGCTCAATCCAGGCATGATTTGAGAGCAGACTTGAGAACAATTGTTTGCAAAGACAGGGTTTATTTTTTTGGATATCATTAACCACATTTTTCCTCTTCTTCTTTGAGTAAGGCATAGTCATGAGTAAGTGGTGATTTAGTCTGAGGATTATTTTGTTTGCTTGGATGCTGTTTTGAGGCATTTTTTGTGGGGTTAATTTCAAGCATTGAACTGAAGAATTATTACTGATTTTGTGAAAATCTTTCCCTGTTCTAAGATAGCATTAGATTAGGGAAGTGTTGGCTTTTTGTTTTTTGCTTATTTGTTTCTTTTTTTTTTTTTTAAACAGGCTTGAGATACAGATACAAAAAGATAGCCAGCATAAAATAAAACAGGAGTGTTATAAACACAGGCTTATCTGAAGCACCTGTCTGCATATACATGTCAAACCACCATTAATGGTAAGCAGCAGCATGCATGAAGAAAGCAGCAAAAGTTAAACTTCTATCCACAGAAAAAAGGTTAACCATGACAAACAGTTAGGTCCAATGAAATACTCTGTCTACACACTCACACTCCCTCTGATTATAATAGCAAGTTGGCTAAATTAAGTGACAATACTGAAATTCCATTATTGCAGAAACTGCAGAAATGCACTGCAAGCCCAAGAATACAGTCTGTGATAACAAAACTACTGAAATTACTGAACTGTCTTTGGTGATCACTGGGATAATATCAACCTAGTGCATGAACGTACAACTATTAAAGTTGGTTGGGTAGATTAGGGGGAAAGTAACTTTTATTTTCTCTAAAGTATATCAGTAATTGAACTTGCCTCTGTTGGACACTGTTGGCCTGATTTTTCCTGACTCTGTCATGCCTCCTCATTTGTCCTCTAATACTACCAGCTATGTTTGTCCAGCTTCCCAACATTGTGATTTTCCAAGACAAACCTTCATCTTCAGATATATTACTTACTGTATTCTTGAAGAGGTTTTTTTGTTTGGTCTTCCTGGGGATGGTGATATCTTTGGTTTTTAAAGCAAATAAGATTTGACTACTTTAATGCACATTTTTCTTGGATATTTAGCTTGTATCAGTGACTCCAGTATTATTAGGAAGCAGATGGAACTTCTCTCCTGGTATCTTGCCATCCTGACAGAATGATGGATGTGAGCAATTGAAAAATCTTTATCTTATTCTACATTGTTCTTAGATGTTTTCTAGCTCCTGCCTTGAAACTGACACACGGCTTGGCGTCCACTTTTTATGGTCCTTCTGTGCTTTGTGTTTCCATCAGGTTGAACATTACCCATATTCATTCACAGTTTGTTACACATCTGTTTGTTTCTTACCTTTTTCTCTGTACTTAAGACATACTACACTTAAGTACGGCTCAGAGCTTTGAGACTGCCATAGAAAAAAAAGACTTGTTTGGCTTGAACATACTAATCAAACCTTCCACTCTTAACTATATACATATGCTACTGTCTCCAACATTCCTTTCAATTTAGTGTATCATTTCCCTTCCAAGGCATAAATTGCTTTTTGACTAGTATCTATGGTGAAACAACTAGATTTGTAGATGAGGAGAGAGCAAGGGATGTCTTGCTCAACTTCAGCAAGGTTTTGAACACTGGCTACCCCAGCATTCTTGTATCTAGCTTGGGATATTATGGTCTTGATTGCTGGAGAGATTTTTAGAAAAAGACTGATTAGTTAAGGTGATTCACAGCTAAGAGGGCAGCTCCAGAATGATCTAATAGCAGACTGCAACTACCTATGAGGAGGTATCAAGAGCACAAAGCCAGACTCTTTAAAAAGACACTTCACAGAGGCACAGATAATTTATGTTGAAATAGGAGATTCAGAGAGGATGTAGAAAAAACACTTTAATTGTAAGGACACTCAAACACCACAACATGTTGCCCAAAGATGTTGTGCCATCCTTGTGGGCTTTTAAAATCTAAATGGATAATGCCCTGAGCAATGCGATCTGCTCTCATAAGCTGACCCTGTTTGGAACTAATGACTTCCTCCAATCCCTTCCAACCTGAATTATGGTCCTAAAATATCAGGAGCCCCATGTCAAGCACAATTTTATTTAGTTTTACTTTCCTGTCCTTTCTAAACATACATTTAGATTGTCTGTTATTAAGTACTATTTCTTCCATACTGTTACAAAGTTCATGCAGCAATTTCTATTCATGTTGGATTAGAGACTGTGCTTATTATTTGGCAAGACTCTATGAGGCAATGTGCAATATGTCACCATTAGTTTTCACAGTGCCTTGGAGAAACAGTAAAAATTAAAAGGAGTGTAATTCAATCAAGTGTAGGTTTCTCCATGTAGGCAGGAAGAACCACCTAGGAAAAACCCAAATGAGGTATGAAGTAATGGTTCAGAATAGCATCGGAAATTAACAACAAATAAACATGAATAAAGAAACTCTGTTAATATTAAGAAGCATAGATAGTACATAGAAAACCACAGGGAAGCATAAACCAGAGATGCAGTTTCTTAGACATGAAGAGCTTTTTTTTTTTTTTTAATTCATTCAAACTGTGAATTTGAAGTGAACTTCACTTCCCTACAAGGCAGAACCAAAAAATGCGGCATTTTCTTTTTTGTATTATTGTTTTATTATTTAAAACTGCCCTGAAGAAATAAAGAATGCAACTGTTCCTTTAAAGTTTTGACTATTTGAATGCTAATGGAAAATGTTACTTAAGAGTTCTTATTAAGTGATTAGTTTTTCTTTTACATTTTTATAGGACCTTCAAAATGACAATATAAATTTAGTATTATAGCTGCTCATAAACCATTAAGAACAACACAAATATTTTCTTTCTAAATGGGAAGGTAGAAGGTCCTGGAAAACAATTCAGGTTTGAATGTGAGGAAGTAAATTTATGCAAATTGCTGTCAGTCATCTATGTATTCATTTCACTAGCAAAATAACATTATAAATGATCTCTAGCCAACAGTTCTTCATTTGAAGGCATGTGATGCAAATATTTATTCAAAACAGAAAATCACTTAAGGATAAGCATAAGTCTTACCACGCCAATTGAAAAGTAGTTATTGATGATGTTGTAAGGCACTGGGTCTCCTTTCTCATCTTTATCATTAGGTATTACTTCGAATTTCCACCTGTCCAGTAAAATCTCTGAGCTGTTCTCAATGTCTTTTAAGATCTTCATCAAATTCTCACCTTCATACCCTAGCAAAACATAAAACCAGTTATTTAATCAAGCATTAAATTTTCATTACATTTTCTTTCCCTTTCTGGATGGTTGGATAAGACTGAGCAACCTGATCTAATTGAAGATGTCCCTGCTCATTGCAGGGAGGGTTGGACTAGTTAACTAACTTTTAAAGATACCTTCCAACCCAAAATATTCTATGATTCTATGCCTGGAAAAATGAAAGCAATGCATATAACACTTTAAAAGCAGGATTGTTCTTTAATTATTGATAGTTTTCCAGCATTTATCATTCATTAAAAGAAGTACAAATACAAAGCTAATTAAGCATGTAAATTTAGAAAAATTCTACAGATTTCAGTGGACATCAAATTTGTGATGAAGAAAATAAATAGATCTTCAAAATCTGCTAATCTCTTGAATTTTCAAAATCATCCATATAGCTAAGGTTATACTTTGCAAAATGTTCTTGATGAGAAATTAAGCTTAATATTTAAATTCCTTTGATTTCAAAATTTATGGAAAAGAGACATATTGCTGTTTTGCCTGACAAGACACTGAAAGGTTAAAAGCTACCTACTAATTTTCATGGATTGTTTCAATCTGGTTTAGCATAACAAATCCAAAATTTCAAATCCATAGCTGATAGCTTTATCAGCAAAAATAACATTTTTGCTTATTACAACAACTTCTTCATGAGCCTCATCCTGCTTTGTAGAGAGAACTTACTCTTAGCTGCAAATAAGCACTCACGTGTAATTCACTAAACTGACTAGAAAACTTGTTTATGCACTCATGAGTATATACAACATATACATGGGTGCATGAAGAAAAACTGTGGGGGTTTGACTAAGTGACATTATCAATCCTGGTATTATTCAGAACAAATGACTTTGTAATAGATAGCTAAACTCTGGGGTTTCAGTCCTTCTTCAAAGCAGAAAACCCAAGATTCCCTATTCAAGCAATATTTACTGCCGGTGTTACTAACAGCTTTAGCAGGCCAAGCTACTCAAAGCCTCCTTGCTCAAAGCCCATTGCTGATGTATTTGTTTATGATTTCCTAGCACACTTTTGCTAGTTACTGCTAACCACCACATGATAGCAGCATGCACAATTCCATTTCTCTGCATCTTTGAGATCGCCCACCAGCAATTTAGTTTGTGGAATCCCTGTCTCCTCTCCCATCTATGGAACTTCGAGAAAATCTGTATTATGGTATTGTTTACCACAAAGCAACTGGGCAAAGAATGCTGAAACACAGAATATTTCCCTATTGTTTCTTCTACTTTAGTCAAAATGGAATCATTTAAGACACAGAACATAAATAAAAGGTAGGGACAGGTCCTAGCTAATGTAATTAAATGTTCTCATGGTTGACCCTGCTTAGAAGAGCAGATTGGACTAGTGACTTCCTTTGACCTCTTTCAGTTACTCTATGGCTCTAAGAACAATTCAGAAAATTAATCAAGGCTGATTTGAATAGGTTTTGTCTCGTTCTTCTTTTTTCCCCTAAGACTATGAGAATGTAAACAATCAACAGTTGTGACAGAGAAAATAAAGGAGGTGTTCAAATGATGTGACAGAACATTATGGCTAACAAAGTGCTATTGCATGAGAACTACTGAGAATTTGCTAAAGACTGTCTGGCAACAAGGCAGACATTTGAAAAGGAAACTGATGAGAGAGAAGAAGTAAGATATCTGCAAAAGCTGAGAAGCTCCAAATAAAACAACCGAGTTCCAAATACAAAACAACTCAACTGAAACAACCAAGACCTGAAACAGACCTGGCTATGAGCCCATAAATTGAGTTGCTTTCACCACAGACTGAATCTTGTCTTTGTTCTTTGTGTCCCCTTCAAGTTATCCTGTAATACAAATTCTGAATGGAGTTTTTTGGAGGAGCTGAGTGTATGTCTCCATATATTCAGAAAAGGATGCAAAGGGTATTAAAGGTTTGATTTTCTAAATATTCTTATTACAGCATTATTTGCCTTCTTATTTTCTGACAAATGGTACCACAACACTTATTGTCTGGAATCCTCTGTAGGAAAACAGAAAGGGAGTGGATGAAAGGAACTAGTTTGAAGCTGAGACATGTTTTTCATTTAATATTTTTAAAGATTAAAAAATATTAAACCACTCCTAGCCCATTAGATGTTTTTAGTAACCCTTTCAGAATAGTCACAATTAAAATCCATTATAGACCGCTCCCTTTACAAGGTATTGATCAAAGCAATAAATGCAATACAGATGGTAAAAAGTCAACCAAACAGCTATCTACTATTCTCATTACACCATGGAACATTTTTGGTGTAAGCAGAAGCCACAAACAAGGTATGAAGTGTAAATGCAACCTTTAATATCTTACATATCTATACAACAATTACAAACAGATCATTCCAAAAATAGAAAAGGTAATAATGGCTCTTTACAGAAACAAATCCAAATGTAGATGTTGATGTAAAAAGGTTTTTTTCTTTTAATTCCATAATAAATTGTATTTTCATTTGTGTTTACCTCCTCCCCATCTCAGACACCTTGCTAAATCATTGCCAGTCCCAAGAGGCAGGATAGCAACAGGAGGATGCTTAATCAAGTTCGCTTTCTCTGTGAATAAAGAAGGAAGAAAAAACATAACTAAGGAACAAAAATGATCTAATTACATGGTATTATATAACTGTGTTAGGTTTTGTTCCAGTGAAAGACTTGCTTTGTATATGAGATTCTGCTGCCTGCTATGCAATGAGCATTTCACCAAGTCAGTCTATTTTGTAGCCCCTTCTCCACTCGATATTCAATCCTTAACGTTAATTTGCTCATTTATTATCATAAGGATTTTGTAATCCTAATTGACTCCTTTGTTATCATAAGGACTTTGTAAATCATAGATATGACAAACATTCATAAACAGATACTCAAGATCTTTCCAAGAGTGAATATGGTGTTCTCACTCTAGTTCTCAGCTCTGCCATTCCCAGCTGTGAATACAGAAGAGTAATAGTGAAGAGCATGAATAATGAGGTGAATCTTCTACTTTTTCACCTGGGTGACCAAATCTATGTTGAATTGTGTATTCACTTGGATTTATGTCTACACTTGAGCGCCACTACCAAGAAGCCATTTGAACTAACCAAGACCTTAGATGGGTTTGCCCACCAGGAATTAAACCTGCTATTCAAAGGGAGAATTGACCTGTCTAATCAAGTCTTTAAGTACCAGCTTTGTATTTATTAAACAATATTTTGTAATGAATGAATTTATAGTTTTTCAGTCTTTACTGGTGTTTTTGTAGCATTGCAAGCCCAAGGATCTTTTCAAAATCCAATGAGAAAACTTTTCAAGAAATACAGCCTTTCTGAAAGTTGGAACATATATTTCAAATATATAATTTGTCAGATTTCCCATTTAATGTGAATAGCATGTCTAGTTTAATCAAACAGTTATTTTGTTCATAGAATTATGCACAATTATCAGCAAAAATCAGCAGGAGTTTAACTATACAGTGAAAGTAGCAGGGAAATTGATATTTATCAATATTTTACAGAGATTTAACATTCACATAACCAGTTTAATGGAAATCTTTCATAGAATATAATATTTAATAGAGTAATTTAAAAAAATTTTCAGAGTTTCAAAATTATGAGAATTCTTTTTTCCTTTTGTTTATTTTTCTTTGGTTTTTTTATAAAAAAACTTTCTTTTTACTTGCTGTGCTCTCAGCTAAAGCTCTTTGTAGATATCAGGGAAGACCAAATTAGAAAGTCTTAAGAAACAGGCATACCCTTACACATGATATGCTAAAATGCTTTTGCCCCTTAAAAGGCAGCATTGAAAACATACTTTTGACACCTATAAAAAAGATGATTCCTGGATCCCCCAAGTAGTTTCTTAGTTTTATACTACAAAAAGTACTGCAGAACATAGTATGTTACTGAAAGAGAAAATTACTGCATGACATTTTAGAGCTCATGAAAAAGGTGATGACACAATCAACAGCTGCAAAACTTTGTTTCTTCCAACTTTAGGCAATGCACTTGATGTTTATGTACATTAATTTATGACACAGAAAGTTATTTCAGAGTTACTTGCAGTAGCTTCCATTTGCAAAAAAGATTTTTTTCCAGACAAGATTAGAAATATTCCTTTGCTATCATTCCTTCATGACATCAAATTTACTTTTCAGTGAAGTTTTAAAGGTTTTATGGTACTTTAACACTTTAGTTAAAACTTGAGTCTTTTGACCTGTCTTGATCCACTTCCTAATTTCCACTGTAACACATGCCCACCATTTTTCTCTGAAGCCTAACACCAAAGAAATGATCATCTGATGTGGAAGACATTCCCCTTAATAATCTTTGAGAAGATTAAGTCTTTTAAGCCTGTAATAACTTGACTTCTGCTTCTTCCTTATGATTTTTACAGAGGACTTTGCAGAAAACTGACTAAAAGAACTCCCAAACTGAATTATCTCTTCATATATTATCTTCATTATGGGATAATATAGTATAAACAAAAACTTGCTAACTAAAAAAAGCAAGCAAGCTAAATTAAATTGTCTTAAAATTAGCAAGTTAGATTTAATTCAAATGGGGAATAGATTTTGAACTGAAATTAAAATACATTAATCCAACTTTCTTGTTTTCAGGAAATCCAGAAACGCTGAACTTGTCTAGAGATTTTAAGTAACTTTTGCAATTTGAGTACCCTTAAAAATAATTATGCCCCAAACTATCACATTTCAAAAATTTAAATGAACAGACTATTTATATATATATATGTGTATATATATATATGTATATATATATATGCATGTATATAAGGAAGACCAATAAAATGAAAATCATGAGGCAAGCAAAGCTGTGTAAAGGCTATAGATTACCTATGCAATCCAAAATCCAGCCTACTGTTCCATCTCCACCGCATGCTAGTACTCTGAACTCAGCAACATCTCGGAAAAAATTTAACCTAAGAAGAGTAAATGAAGATACCTAATTATGATCAACATAATTGTGCATTAAGTAAACATGTTATAGCTTAAGACATTTTATTTAATAGTAAATAGCAAATGATCACTTAAAATAAAAAACACTTCTACTTAGGTATTCATTTTTTAGACAAATACAATCCAACATTATTATTAACTATTATCAGTATTATCTGAAAAATTCTAAGCAAAATTATAAATTCAAGGGTAATTATGGTACACGAACACTAGAAAAAGTTTGGACCTGATGGTTAGTCCAATCTTTGACTTCAACCTCATTTGATACTATTGTCAGAAGACATTCTCTGTTCACTTAGTTGTAAATGCGTAGGTAGTCTCTCAAGAAAAAAAGTCTAAGTTGTCTAAATGTATTAGATATAACATTTGTTTTTGAAGTTATTTCTATAAAGCTTTACGAAAGCTATATTTCTGGTAGAACACTGGTACATATTAAAACTGAACACACTATGGTTGGTAAAAACAACTTTGCATCATGGTTTAATACAGAATGAGAAAGTATCCCACAGAAGGCCCTCATGCCATCGTCCTAAAAACCATATTTTAAAAGTAAAGTATCTTTGGCAATATTTGCCTGGCTATTTCTGCTTCCTTATGCATCAAGTGAATATCACCACCTCCTCAACCGCTTCATTCTATAACAATATTACATAATGCTGGAAAGTGAGCATATATTAAAACAACGCTAAAGTGCAGTATTTTAATTTAAAAGCATCAGCTCAAGGTAACTTTTGACACATGCTGAAATCAGTCCTTACATGTAAACTGTCACCAGATAAAAAAGTCCCAGTAATTTTGTTGCATTACTATGTATGTATGTGTATGTTCATTCACATATATTATATTCATTAGTGTTACAGGTTTCTTAATGAATAGTCTATGTTCTAATGATGAGATCTGATATCCAGTTTGCAATTTCCTAATACATGAGCAACTAATATATTTTACATAAATTCTTGAATACAAATAAATATAGACAATAGCTTGCAGATGTTTAATTCCAGCTGTTTCCCATATGAAATTGTAATGCTGCAGGGAGAATGTAGTTTCTGTCCTTAGAAAGTTTTAAAATTCTTTTGGGCCCCTTGATAAAATCAAGAACACATGAAAAACTAGAGTAAAAAAGCAAGAATGGGAGAAGGAAATGAAACACAATGACCAAAAAAGTTATGTAATATGTAGAAGATGACAGGACAACTTCTTGTTCTATTAGTTTTTGACCAGAATTTCAATTTTAGCCAAGTTGCATAGAATTCAGCCCATCACTGTCCCACCCCCTGTAATTTTCTTTGCTCAGAAGAGCTCTTAAGCAATTTCAAGTGCAAATGCAGTGCCTGAAGGATGCTTACATGCCCTGTATTAAAGGCTGCCTTGCCCTTCTCACCCTTTTTATGTTCTCCTTCACACATCTACAGAAGTACTATAGGATCTCCTGTGACCCAAAATGTGTGCAAAATCTGACTAGGTACACATTGGGAACACATCTAATAAGCTGTGTCTGTGCAGAGAGATCCTCTGTTGGAAGTCACCTCAGAGCACTGCAAGGGCAGGCACTGAGTCATGCCCTGGCCCACAGGTGTGTATGTCCATCCCTTCTCCAGGCCTGCCATGGAGACAAACACCTCCTTCCTCCAGTACTCCCACCTCAAGCCAGCGTGTTGGGTTGGCAGAGAGTTACCAGGTGTAATTGCATTGCTTCCTACACTGAAAGTATCTCAGATTAATTTAAAGTCAAATTATAGCTCAGAGGTGATGGCACTGACCTCTAGGTATTTAAGCATTTCTGCCTCATGTAGCAGATATGGAAAAGAAAGTCTGGAAAGAAGCAACCAACCAAAACAATACCAAAAGCACAGGGTTGGTTTTAGCATTACTCCAGACTGGCAGAATACAGACCTAAACCTCTGTCTTTTTTTATAAACAAGTTTCTTCTCCATATGGATATCAAACACTCTTTTTGTTTTGACTGCATAATTAATCTTCATCAAAAAAGTGTAACTTTAAAAAAAAGAGGGACTGAAAAATCTGGCAGAACCATATTGTCAAAAGCATTTTCAATAAGCTGCATTTGTATTTCCCTTGGAGTTTTTATATTCACAGACAGTGATTTTTCCAAGCAAAGTACAACAATAGATTCACATAACTTTTTATGAATTTAAATATAAAAATTATAAATACATTATATAAAAATATAACCCACAAAATACGTAAAAATAATGCATGTTACAGTGTATATTTGCATATATAAATGCAGTGTATATAAATATACTATAGCAGATATAAATATTTATAAAATCAAATTAATTTATAAAATTAAATATAGTTATATAATTATATATGTAAATAAATCTTATTCATTGAATTAGAATGTGCAGACTACATTAGGAGTTGGGAACACAGTTTTCTGTTTTATAATGTTTCATTCTGCCTCAGTAAGTGTTACAATTGCAAAGAAAGAGATTGATACATTTCTTTATAGACCTTTAGGGAGAAAGTCAGTATTGCTTACCAAGAAAACTGAACTCAATTCGTTTGCTAATAGCACTTACTACTTTTTATCCACCATTTTTCACATGGTTTGAAAAGAATTTCAAAAAACCCCAAAAACTGCTGGAGAAGAATTTAGTAAAATTATCTTAAAGTGAAAGTAAAAAAAATTAAAAAAAACAAAACCAAAACCAAAAAAACCCAGAAGTCATAGTAAAAATTGTGCAATGTTAGCCTAAGTTAAAAGACCAGAATAGAAAATTTTATCTTATTTTCTTTGAAAAATTTGAAACACTGAAAGTGATTGACAACAGCCTAATTTAACTTTTTTTTGCCAGAAACAAAGATTCAAAGGCAGTTACTGAGTTTCTGTTGATTAATCAGTAATTTCCACCTAAAAGAGGGCAACTGTTTCAGCTGCCTATATCACCCTAATTCAGTTTTTCATAATCACCTCATCAAATCCATAGGATTGCAGGGGAACTATTTATGAATAAATATAAGTTCTATAGGATGCAAGTATTTGATTTTAAATCAGGTAGTTAACTGATCTATACACAGGTAACAAACACAGATTTTTATAGAACTGTTTAGAGAAATACCTTAAGTATTTGTTTTAATTTATTAGTGCAAAACTGAAGTTTCACTCACAGCAATGAGAACATAAATTGTAATATTTTCCGTTTAGTTACCTGCACATGACTTTTGCTCTTATACCCAAAAGCAATGCACTATGCAGAACTTCAGGTACTCAGCCACACAAGGTGGCACAATAACAGTGCATGAAAGCTTTCAGCATTTTGCACTTACAGTGGAAGCAAAATTTAAGACTATCTACAGCTCAAAAGAATAATCCACTAGTGGATCTCAGGATAGGTTTCAGGTGCCAACACCACAGATGTCATAGAAGCAAAAATATTGTTAAACAGCTGTTTAAAATATACCTCTAAATTCATGATTTAAGTCTCTCTCATATGTGAGGACTTTATGAATCCTAAGTACTACTGATTTGTGGTGTAAAAAGATTAATTTTTATCATGAGAGTACAACCAGCCTACCATGGCTGACTTTGCCATTCTTCAGCAAAAATGTAATTCTTCCAAGAAAATATGGAGAAGATCCAGTATTTTATTCAGAAGAAAATAACTATGCAGATATTATCTTCTAAAAATATTCTTGGTGTATATACCTTCCTAGAATACTCCGGGTATTCCAAATGTCCAACAGCAAAGAAATGCTCTAGAAATCAATTCAAATAATTAAGGAAAATAGTGTAATTTTCAAAACAGGCCTATTGCTTTGTAAAGGGAAAAAAGCCCAGGTGCTGTAGATTCCCAACTAAGTTATAGTGAAAGTTGTAGGGATTTAGCTTTGCTGTCTTGGGCACCTTTTAAGTTGGGCAGAATTTAAGATTTAGAAATGCCTGTTGAAGCAAACTTGCAGTTAGAAATTTTAAAAAATAGATGCTCTCCAAATTAAATGCTTATGGAAGTTACAAAGAAATACAACTTTTCTGGATATAATTTCTATAGTAGAGTATAAATTTCTATTATAGAGTAAAAAAATACGATAAATTAGACATTTTAAATAATAGAACTTTAGGGAACAGAGCCTTTTCAGAGGGACAAAGACTTTGTGAAACGCTGACCTCTCTACAGAGTCCTGTGGCTCTGTGGCTCAACTGCTATTCATCCTGCTATTATTTACCCCTCTGTGAGGTGAACAATAACTGAATTTCAGATTCTTCAAGATCATTAAATCCACAATAACAGTTGTTGTCAGAAGTAGAAGACTCCTATAGAGACATAACAACCAAACAGGGAAACTCTTTTCATGGCAAAAAGCACAGGTGCTAGGCACAAATTACACAATGCATCAGCCTGGCAATTTTCACGTCACTGCGTTAACTGTGGCAGTCTGTAACTGGAGTACCTTTTATTTCTGTGCTCAGCTGCAGAGCCTACAAGGTTTTTCCAGCTCACTCATAGCCCTCTACTGCCAATTAAAGAATGTCTAAACCATTAATTATTATACCTATGTTTAAAGTGTACTATTGCCCTTTGGCTTAGAGCTTCTTGATTTCCAGGCCTCGCAGCAGGTCTCCATTGCTGGAAAGGAATCAGTGCGAGAGTCGCTGCCATGAGGTTTATTTGCATCACTTACATATTTTTATACAGACTCTGCACATCACTGTCTTGACATAAACTGCTCCAAAAACTCTAGCTCAGGCAGGCAAAGAAGGTGCAAGAAATGTCATTGCTGCTTTTCCTGCATTCTCCATGTACCATCCCATCTATTATGAAAGTAGGCAACACATCCACTTCAGTAATTGTACACTGAAGCTGTGATACTAAAATTCATTGTCAACTTGCTTAAAATATTTTTCTGTTGTCCTGCTATATGCCAACCTAATTACAGAAAAATACAGAATAAATGGCACAAAGAAAGGTGAGGATTTTTTGTGGGTTTGATAGGCTGTGTTTTGGTTTGGGTTTTTTTTGTTGTTATTTTGGAGTCCTTTATTCCAACATATTTCTCTGCAAGACCATGGTTATCCCACTAAAGAGATAAAACAACAGACATAGCAATTGAGTTTCTGACCATTAAAAAACCCCAAACCATCAGTTTCAGCCCCCCTAAGATTTATGATTCTCTTAGTCTCCTAGTTCTCTTTTCCTTCTCTCTGCCAGCTGAAAAGGGAATACGTAGATTTTTGACAAAAATTAACTGGAAATATTAATTCATGTCAGCCACAGATGTTTGGAACTCAAGTTACAAAACCTGTGAATGCTCTCTTCTTGTTTGATGACAGCAGCCCATGACAAAAATACCATCAAAAATTAAAAACATTAACTTACGGGTTAAAGCAGACAGGTTGGCTCTAACAAAAAAAATGCAAATTCTTAGCTAATGTTATAAACATTTTCTAAGTTGAGTAAATATGGCTGAAAACAATACTTGAAAGAAGAAACAAATATCAAAATAGACTTAACTAAAATGTACTACAGTAATCATAAATGCTGTAAAATAAATATACATTATGTTTATCCTTTTCTACGAAATAACTTACTGGGATGAAGAAATACACTTCTGCTTTTCTCTGTTCTATACAGTACCCAAATTTGCTCCATTTTGATCTAAATTTCACATGTATTATGAGTACATTAAATAAACATAAGATTTGGATTCACAATCCAGTATAACTGGCTTTATAGAGATGGATGAAAGAGTGGGCAGGTTCCATTAGGCAACTCAGCCCTCGCAGAACTCAAGTACCGGTAAAGTGAAAAACCAGAGTTTATTCAACTTCTCACGTAAGGGCCAAATTATATGCAGCCTACAAAGTATTGCCAGGGGCAAGAAGTGATGGCAGGAGACAAACTGGAAATTTAGGATTATTCATTTCTGTAAAATGAATAAAAAATATACCAAAACAAGTAGTGCCTGGATGAAAATTAATTGGAATTTTCTTCAAAGTGACTCTGAACTAAAACTACTTCGATTTCTAATAGAAAGTGAAATTGAAAACATTTTCTAAAAAACACTGTCCTGGTTCAAAAGACTAATGTTTAAATTGCTTCAGTGCAGGGTTTCAGCTTGAACTTAACACTGCCCTCTTGTGCTTCTGCTTTAAAATGCATTTTCCTTCACATAGCAAGATTCATGAAAACTAAGTCACTTATGGATGGAAATGCAGCCACCTTTTTTTTTTTTTTTTTTAAATTTCGAAGGAATAAGATGACTATGATCAAAAATATTTCTTTTTTTTTTAATCATCCTCTCAATTTCTAGCATGGCATTTCTATTATACAGTATGCAAAACAATATTGGCTATTAGTTTTGTCTCGGTTAATTCTTCTAGTCTACTTATTCTTTGAATGAAGTGTGCTTAAATTTTCCATATGTGTCAAGAACAGCACAAAATAAACAAACTTCATTCAAGTAATTAAAACAGCTCTAGCATGCAGATACAAGACAATTGCAGGCATGACAGAAATCATGCATGTCATTATCTCCATTTTTGGGCTGGTTTTGCACCATTCAGCATGCTAACGTTAGCCACACTGCAGTGCACAATATCATAACTTCTAAAAGGATTGAGCCAAATATACTTTTCACTTTCATCAATGTTTCACACATCTAAAGGTCTAAACAAATAAAAAAATTCAAAGATTTAAAAGAAAAGTATTCAAACAACAGTGTAAACAATATCAGTGAACATATACCTCCTAATAGCCTCCTGCAACTCTTTTTCACTGAGGTAGAATTTCATGTATCAGTGACACAAGTACCCAGTACATACAAAATAACATACAGAGCAGATATTTAGGGCTTCTCTAATTTTCTTCTACCAAAGCACCCACTGCTTAAAAAGTGAGGCAATATCAGGTGGCAAAGGTTGGTGTTTGATACACTGTAATTCTCCTGTCTTCACACGCATGCAAATTAAGAAGAAACACAGAGGAAGCACACTAAGCAAGGGACTGCAATGCCAGCTGGTTCAGAGAGTGTTTCGGTCCGCGTTAAAAGTTGCTGCCAGCACAATCTAGCCTGGCCAGTCATTTTCCAACTGCTACATTTCCAAGATTATGTAACTGATAAGAAGCAGGCAGTCACCAATACATTACAGACACCTATGCCTGTGCACATATGTGTTTATGTAAAAGAAATGGATGTCTTGCTGGTCAGTCTCTGAGGCTGCCGACATCGGCAACAAAAGTTACCCCAAAAATTCAGGTTGCTGAAATGGCAGGCAAAGCTGAAAACAGAATTAACTTTATCCCACTGTTCTTATAGAATACTGCATAGTTTTCAGTAAACCATATGAGACATTGGTTTACTTTTACAGGTAAAGAAATAATACCTAAATGTATCTGCAGACATTCAGAGAACTGCAGCATTGATACATTCCAAACATGCTATATGTACTTCAGTACGTTCATTTGATTATACAGTATTTTATTAAATGAGTTCCTGGTAATAATATTAAGTGTAGACTTACCCTGGCATTGGTCCATTTCCAGAAAGACTATAAACTTGACGAGGATTTAAAAGGTACTGAAATTTTCTATAAATTCTGAAGAGGCAAAAGAGACAAGGAGAAAATATTTACTTACATATCTGGAATTTTTAAAAAACCTTTCAAATGAAAGAATTTTTTAAAAGTTAGAACACATTGTAATTATTTGAACTGCAGGATCTCATTTATTGAGAAAATCAAATACCTGAACACAGTAATTATAATCCATACATAGAGTATATTTGTGGTATAAAGTTGCAACAGAAGTACTACAAGCTATTTACAATTCAAATGCTGTGTATAGACAGAAACAATATACGATAAAGAGCTATAATTATACAAGAAAAGGTGAGTCAAAAAAGCATTTCAGAAAGCATATTGATTTATATTAAAGTAACTCCAGGGCAAAGGAGAGATTTCTTCTTGAAATTTACTGCAAACACAGAATTACAAGTATAATTAATTGCAAAAGCTAATTGGCTTTGCCACCCACCAAAAATGTCTGCATAGGCTGAAAAACATTCTGATAAAGAAAACCTGTGGTCTACTACATTTCCGCAGGACTACATTTGAATGGGAAGAAAAATGAAAAAGATTTGAAGCCCTGTTTTACTAAATTACGCTTATTTTCAAAATTGTCTGAATAATAGGAAGAAATTTATTGATACATTAGGACAAGCATTGCCCTATCCCACATGGGACCCCATTTGCTGTCCTACCCTCAGCAATTATTTCTCCAGAAGTGTAAAATTAGAAATTTGAGTTTACTTGTCCTAAAAGTATGACGGAGATTTTGTTTCTTTATTACAAATATTAGAAATTTAATTTCCTACATTGATTGGAATGCAGTAATGATTCTTTTCTAACACAGAAACAAGAAATCACACAAAATAGTTGGCACTCAGAATAAATAAATATACACCTGGCACCTATGGCAATAGTTTAAATTATAATCCCATGTTTCTTGGTTTTAATTTCAATGGTTCTGTTTTTAAAATAATTATTATTTTAGTGGTTTTAAGAAAGTATTTATTTTTCCACTTAAATATTGATTCTTTTCTTCATAAACTCTTAAATAAAATAGAAGCATAATAAGAACTGAATTCTAGGTTAAAATGTCCAAGTTTTCAAATACAGCACAATAAAGCTGTCTAGACACTATCTATGTGCACATTCAGGGATTTTTTTTTTTTCCATGTTTTTTTTCTTAATAGAAATGCATAATTTATCAGGGTAGCTGGAGAGCAAGTGTATAAAAATACTGAATACAAACAAATTCATAATTATCTGTAAAATTGCCAAATCGGAATATTTTCTTAACTTCTCAATTATTTAGTTATATCAGCTTCATAAAGTATTTTATTCAAGCACACTCACACAATATATTCCTGATGCCACTCCTGACAGAAAAAGTCACTATGAAATGACTAGTTTCATTTCACAAGTATGCACACATCACTGTTGATGGCTGTGACGATGATTAAATCAGACTTTTGACAAAGGATTTACAACACAATATGCATATTCCAATTTTACAAATGTAAAAGGAGTTTTCTAGTTAGTATGTGTGATTTTCTTCTCAGGAATGTGTAGAATTTAATCCGGACAAAGGCAATGCTGATTTAATTTGTGTAGCTGACCATAAGAAGTTCATGAATAGTACTTTTACAAGGGTCTAAGAGTTATTTTCCTGAAGTTTGGTGCTAGAAAACATACTAGCCATTACCTACATTCACAGTGCTGCTGTCAGGTAACAGTGAAATGCTATAAAAGCCTTCTTCATGTAGAGGAGGCTAGGTTTTTCTACTCAAAACCCAGAAATCTGACTGCAATAATGAAGCGATTACACTGAATTGTACTTGACTCAGTCCATTCCATTCACAGCTACCAGCTGAACATCAGTACCTGCTAATTACTCCATAATGACTCACTACAAACAACACATCAAGCTTTAAGTTAATAAACACATTTATGTATTCTAGTCTGTGTAAAATTCATAAACTGATGGCTCATTTCTATTCATACATTCTCAAAAAAAGAAAAAAAAAATTTAGAAACTGTTTATAAATGTTTCCTTCATACTAAGCTGTACCCAGACCTAACAGGGTGACATAGGGAAGCCAAGGAAATGGACAGTAGTAACTCAGCCTTCCAGTTTTACATCTACAGTACCAAACAGTGACACTGAAGTGGCTCTGAATGCCTTACTTCCACATGTGAGGAAGGAATTGGATGTGGTTTCCTTGTTACTGGAGACTTGTGCTGACAGGCCATGAGGTGGGAAATGCTCCAAAAGAAATGCAATTTCGTGAACAAAGACGGTTTATAAAATTACCACTTCTGAAAAAATAGCTTTGCTTCTGTAACTACTTTTGGAATTATTCTGTGACCTGGAAAACTAAAAAAAATCAATTTAAAACAAAAATCCACACAGAAGTTTCTTCATTATCATTTTTCTTTTTTATTTAAATCATGCCCATGATCTCATATACACCTCAAAATACTCTGCTAGCACAGCTGAGGAGGCAGAAAATTATCTCAGGAGTGGCCAAAGGACCTGGCATCATCTTTAAACACCTCAGCTGCTGAGGAAAATACTTTTGAATGCATCTTGGGCTGAGTTAAGATTAAGCTGCCTTCTGAAGACGAGAGAAAATAAGTGGCCAGAAACTAGCTAGCAATTCAAAACTGGCAATAAAGTTGACTACCCTCTGGAAAAAGCTGGCCACGGCAATGCCTTCTGCCACAACTGGGGGATGCACCTTCAGTCCTCTAGAGGCTGTTGAAGATGTGATTAATATCGGCTTAATTTAACCCTGATGTCAGACAAAGAAGAAGCCAAGGACTCCTCTTCAAAATAAAAACTGCTAGTTATCTTGCCTCCCAGACATAAAATATTTGAAAAGCTCATTTGAAACTGCTTTTACATCATGTCTCAATGCTAAATGAAAGCTCAGAAAGGCAAATTAGTCAGAGGGGAGGAGGTAAGAGCTACCATGAACCCAAGTTATTTGAAAACAGAAAAGGTTAAAAATATCATCAACCTGTATTGCACAGACACTGAATGTGGAGTCAGCAGGAAACGTCAGTGTACGGAAGCTGATCTCCAGTGCATCCAACAGCACATTTGTCAAGGAAACAATTGCGTAAACTCGCCCTCTGCTCAGGCAAATAAACTGGAAAATGGGGAAGTGGAAATCAAAGTAACGACTATGGCAAAACAATAGCATGATTTAGAAGGACTCTTATGGGAGAAACATTACCCTTAACACAGCCTTTAGGAGCACTACGTGCTTGTTGTGTATTCTTTCTGTTGAAAAAAACTACTTTGTGAATGGTGTAGTATATTTATACATTCTAGACACTGATTATTAAAAACTGTTGCCTTGATTAGTCAGATCATAAATTCAGACATCCCAAACCAATAGGCCTAGAATGAAATGGATGTTCTGCATTTTTTTTTTGGATGAAATTAACTGTACCTGCCCATTTCATACACAACCACTGAAAATATGTAATGGTGTGATACAGCCTGAAGAATTCACTTGCCTGGGTTTGGTGAACTATTCAGGGTCATGCTCAGTTAAAATCCATTTCCAGTATATGAAAGCCTTAAATTAAGCAACTTCAGTTCTCTTTTTCTACTTTCTTCTTAATAAACATTGATTTATATTTTTATTCTATTATAAACATATGTATTGTCTATTAAACAAAATAATTCAAGTCCAAATAACTGTCGATACACATAAGTTTCAAATGATGGTTAATTATTTACCTCCCAATTGAGAAGAAAATATAATGGGGCTATTGTCAAAATTCTTGTTTTGTGATTGTATCTGAAAGCCATAGCATTCGTCTTTAAAACAGACACATATTCAGGAAGAGCACATTTATCACTACGCACTCTGAAAAAGTGAATTTCTAACATAATGAAAGTTTTAAAATAGTCGATAGTGTCAATAAGATACAGTTGTAGAGAACATATTTTTGTGTCCTGAATGAACTTTTGCTACATATCCATTTGTTTCCCACCATCACTTCATTTGAAAATCTAAAAACTAAAACAAAAGAACCAATTTTTAAAAATTATTTTTAATTTTTTTTTTTTTTTTTTTTTTTTTTTTTTTTTTTTTTTTTTTTTTACATTTAAGTTATCCTCAGGGTTTTTTTCTTTTGCATTTGAGAGATTTGTTGAGAGATTTGAAAAAAATTACAAAATAAAAGAGGGAATGACCATGTACTACTGGGGGTGTACATTTATTCAACTGGTTTTCAGTTCAATGCATAAACTCTTTCCAAGAATAAAGGCAATGAAATGGGCTGGCTTACCATATGGTAAAGCATAAAATCTTGTACGGGGAACTGTGGGGACACTAGAGTCTTGAAAATCTGCAATAACCTTTCTGTGTTCAATGAAAGTCAATTAGAAATTTTATTTTCATTCATTGTGAGCTCTCAAATCCTAAGTAAAGACTAAGGAATAGTTTTCAGTAGAAGATTTTCTTAATTTGAATGAATCAAGATAATGAAATTCTGACCTACAAAAATTAGAAGGTTGTGGGTTTGTTTTGCTTTCTTTTTTTTACCCTCACTGCTGGGAAATCTTACTTTTGTTACAGTGTATCCTCTGGTCCCACCATCTCTGTGCTTGAGCAAATTACAAATTGAAACAATCAAAAATCCTGACTTGAATGATGTTTACTTAAAAGTTGGACTCCATGATCCTTTGGGGACCCTTCCCAACTGTGAAGAAGAAATCCGTGAATCACCCTGAGCATGCATTTTACAAAGTAATTTATGTCTTGAAATGTCCTGTGATTTTACTTTCCACAACATATAACTGCCACAAAATTGAAAGGTAGGGAATATATGTGAATCTCTTTCTGGTTACTGACTGTAAAGCAGACAGATAAAACCCAGGAAAACTAAAAAAAAGTTCAATAATATTTCTCCTGAGAATGTTTTCATCACTTAGATTGAATATTCAAACTAAGATGCACTCTTAACATCCTTATTTTATATTTTTGCTACTGGCATTCATATGAAACATTAACACTTAAAAATGGAGCACAACCCCCTTCTCAACAAATAGTCCATATGTGGACTTTTCTTAACTTTTTTGAATTTGGCTTTAGTTCTAATTGTGTGATATTATCTCCCAATGGTTAATGACCTGAGATATGTTTACATGACTATGCAGTTGACCTTTTGATGTGCTTTTCTTAAAACAGAAATGGGCGTGACCTTGACACATTAGTATTCAATTTAACATTTTGTGTGTGTGTGGTATAAAAGCCAATTTAGGAGGTTCTTACAATTCACTATACTCAGCTGCTGGTGCCTGCCCTCATGCTCTACACCTAATTGTGTAATGACACTTGTGGATAATGGTGCTAGTGAATAAAGTGTGTATAGGGCATCCATTTTTAAAATTCAAATAATTCCTGTGATCTGTTTGGCCTCAGTAATAGTTTCATTGACATAGACTGAGAAGTGTTAGATTGTAATACATGAAGGGGAATAGGAGCTTGAGATGGAGATCAGATTTTAAACTTGCCTTTACCCTGGAGAATATCTAACATTAAATGACATCCCTAATGCATTAAGCCCATTCAGATAGTAACACTTGAGACCAATTATGATCTGGGAACTGAAAGCTGTGAAACAGCATTTCATTAAATTGTTTCTAGGCTATAACTAACTGTGTAAGTGCAGCTCTCTAACCTGCCTCTCACCTACATAATTGCAGACTGGATCTTTGATCTACTCACTTCATATCAGAGCTATAAAAAGTCAAGCTGAGTGCTAGTGCAGATTACCTTCCACAAGACCCCTGACTGCAGAGCAGACCAGTGCTGCCTCACATTGCTACTGTGGCTGAAACATGAAAACTCTGGATGGCTCACACTGTTTTGTTCCAGTTGCAAAGGCATGTTCTTGAAAATGTTTAGAATTAATCTTTTAGATCATTAACTGTTTTTGATACAACTAGCTGATATCTAGGTATACCAGTCCAGGGATTACATAATCAGCTCTCAAGTGATAACCACTTCTCTCAGAGGCCTTCAAATACAGTTTTGGTTAATGGTCCTTAGCTCTAAGAATTACCCTAACTACTCTACAGGATTTTTATCCCTTTGACAGGTTACTATTAGGGACACGGGAAGATGTGATCTAAGGGAGGCAGGCTGGAAGAGGTAGGGAAAGATGACCCACTGTAGCTTACTTTCTTGGTTCCAGGCTTTAGAATCACACTGCATCCCTCGTCTTTTGCTTCTCATTACCCATATCACCAGTATCCGCAGGTGTCACTTTCAGCCAGATCCTGGCCAGAAGACCATAATGTTTTTCAAGACTCAAAGTTACAGCACTGACATGGTGAACTAGGCTATAAAAATTTAGGGATTTATGGGATGAATAAAAATGGCCATATTGTTAGCATTTGGAATCCTGAAGCATGCTCTGTTTATGAAAAGTCTGTTTAGGGGGCAGCTAATTCAGCATTCCTGCCTGAGTAGGAGGAGAATGCTCCTTACTATTTTATCAGGCCTCTGACATATTAACAGTTAAACTGATAAACTCAACCATTTTTAATTTAAATCAATGTAATTACTGACATATGTAAAATTAATGTATCTTTAAAGTTTGTGTGATTGGACTCTAATAATTCATCTGAATTTTTAGAATGCTTCCTATCTACAGAAATCAAAAGATTTCTTTGAAGAAAATCTTATGAAGAGGCTTGAGAGCCTCTACTACTCAGTCTTTAAAAAGCAAATCATACATTAGAAAATGGAATACTGCTTCTAATTTAAACTACTGGACTGCCTGTATAATCATTACATAGATGAAAAGAAAACTGTTAGCACTTTAAAGTTTTAGTACAAGATCAATGGCATCTTCATGCAAATCGCACAAACCCATGCACTGAATATAGCTCTTTTTTTTTTTTTTATTTGAAACAAAACTATTCTATAGAACTAACCCTTGCTTTTAACTGTAGAACTTATAGTTACAGGGACATAGGATGCTCAACTGTGAGAAATAAAAACACAAAATTTTGGATTTTTTCCTGATGTACAAACTTTTAGAATTCATTTTATACATTTCACAGACCAGAATCAAGGAAGAGAGGAAAAAAAGAAAAAGAAAAAAAAAAAAACCCTTACCTTTCTCCTTGTTTCCCACCACTTTTAGGATTGACAAAAACTAAAAGTGGATGAGTGCCTGGAACTGGAGTGATCTAAAAGAAGGGAATAACACAGCCACTCATTAATGCTGTGTGTTGCATTCATTTTGTCCTATAGTAGACAGAAAACAAAAATCTTAATGCAAACTCTATGTTATGCTATGTAGTCCAGCTGGAAGCATACCATAATTTTCAATAATCCTCACGTCATTAATTTGTCAGAAATTGCAAGTCACTGCTCTTTTAATGCTGTCTGTTTTACAGTTGTGTTGCCATTTTAACCAATAATGCCACTGAAACATTAAGATATATACATATATAACCTATCTTTCTATATATGGATATATATTTGTCTGCGTGTGTGTATATATATATATATATATATATATATATATATCCATCAATAGAGAAGAAAACTTTAAATGCAAATAAAGCATTAGTTATTCTGACAGCAATTTCCTTTAAAAAAGGAAAAGAAAAAAGCTTAAAGGAAACTGTATTTTGGAGTGAGGAATGACACTGTATTATATACTATGAAGGTCAACAATAGCTATATTGAATATTGAACTTAACAGATTTATTTTTTTAATTATGGCAATAAATACCTGCAATATTTGATATAATATGAAATCACACACTTTTTAAAATGTGGCAACCATAACATTTAGGAATTCCTTTAAACACCTAAGAAAACTGAAAAAATTAAAGTAGAGGAAAAATCATAAGGAAGAAAGGCAAGTCTGAGGAAAAGAATGTTTAGAAGGAAGGAAACAATGACTTCTACTATTATTTTTTTTACGTTCTTTCGTGTATGGAAAGTCTTACACATTCACATTAATATTCAGCTTTACAAACTAACACCTTCATTCTAAGTAATAGGGTTAGGCTGTATTTTCAGATACTCTGTGTATGTTTGTTGCCTTTATTCCAAAGACTTGAACATAAAAAAATTACATTGGATGATCTCTAGTACAGGTCTTTAAACCATGAAACTGGACTATTCATATTCAGAAGCATCACTTTTAGACATATATCAATTCCAAAATGTTTGAAAGTATATTAGGAGTTCAAAGTCAACATCTCCAAAGTCGTACACTATCAATTTCAGAGATGAAGCTTGGACCATCTGTGTTTCAGAATCATACACTGAAAGGCCTTGGTCAAAATCCTATTCACAATTCCTGAAATAACAAAATCTGAAGATTTCATAAACTACAATTTAAGGCAGAGTGTGAGAAATATCATAGCTAAGGAGTTTTAAAGTCATACTATAGACATATGCACATAATCCTACAGGCATCTAAAAGCACTTTTGTTCTAGTAAGAAATGTTAGGCACCACTGTGTCAACTCCATTCATGATTTCACAAAAAATTAGAATCAAATCTTTTCCAATACATACAAAAATAATGGAAAAGTCCACAAATTCAGTGGTATTAAGGTTAGCATAATACCAACTCAGTATCACCTGGCGCAGTATGTTGAAACATACATCAAATAGCAGAATACAGTGAAGTTTCTCATATATTTAATTTTTACCTACTGTTTTAATCAATTTTAGTTATTTAGCCAATTCCCATGGTGTTTATTCTTGTGAACTAAGTGTAAACCAATGGTGTTCATTGTGACAAAGATGGAATACCTACTGAAATCCCTTAGGACGCAGGTTAATTAATGAGACTCATCCTAAGGTTATACATGATCTATTACTTCCTCTAATTAGAAATAATAATCCTGATCATTATGCTGGTTAGCTAGAAAGAAGCAAGATGAATGTGCTTAACTATGATTAATAGTCTTTAAGTCATGCAGACCTCCACTGCCACTAAGTTATCTGCTCACTCTGTCGGATGGAAGGAAGGTTTGGGCTTGATCTTTTTCTCAACAAAAGCTATGTGATGGACTTTTCTATTTCAAATCTTTTTTTTCAAGACTCAATGAGATTAGTTCAAGTAGAAGGGTTTTGATCATCAAAAAAAAAAAATTAAAAAAATTTAATAACTAGACTGTATCCCACTCGGTTCCAAAATAAATTTTAATTACATTTTTACAGCTTTTCCAAATTACTTTTCCAGATAACATACGGTATTTTTATATAATGAAATGCAACTAAAGATTAAGACTAAATTAGTGAGCATTCTCAAGCCCTAATCTAGCACGATTTTAAGGAAATCTTCATTATGTTATAGGACAAGCGACTTAAAGTAAAAAGAAAAAATAAAAAGGTGGTGGAGCATTTATATATAGTTTCTCACATATTGAAAACAGAAGTCTAAAAGCAGTAGTATGAAAATCATTGCTTTGTTACCTTGGACGTTAAATCATAAACAAATGCAATTAACATACTGAACTCTTGCTTACTGAAGATCTTGTTAAAATGAGACCATGCCAGCAGAATCAGAGTATTAGAAACAGAGCAGCATGCCAGATATAGGAGAATTAGAGTAGTATACTTTGATCAGATACATAATATTTTCTGCAGACCATCTTTGGGCAAAATACTAACATTAATTACCAGTTATATTTATAGCATCTTACATCTTTGTGAGAACAGTTGAAAAATTACACAATCTGTGAGGAAAAGAAGTCCTAAAATTCTCATTGATCCCATCCTTTCAGCAGGATAGCCTTCAAGGTCCAATCAGCCTTCAAAATAATTACATTCACAACAGGTTACAACTTTTAATGCCAATCAAAATTTTAATATTTGATGCTAAAATGGATTCCTGCTACTCAAAACAAATTTAATCCATCCATGAAAAACAAAGATGACAGCATAATCAGCAGATTAGGGCCATAACTGAAGAATTATTTCTAATGTTATCACCATGATTACCAGTACTGTGTCATGCACTAATTTACAAATGTGTCATTACAAAACATCAAGCACAGAAAAAAACACCTCAAATCTATTCAATAATATTTCTACCATCTTTGTCCCCACTCTCTTTTTTCTCCATCTCTAGCAGTAATAAAGAAAAGCAAGGATGAAACTCAGGTTTTTGATTCATCTTGGAAAGAGAAGATATAACACAAGTTTTGGATCACACTAAAAAAGCTTAAGGGAAATCTTATGACCTGAAAGCAGAACATATAATAATTCAAAGTTTTGTGTTGAAGATTCAATGGTGCTAAAAGCTGCTGTTCTGAGTAGACCAGGTATTATACCCTGGGCACGGTATCACATGAGTGGGAAATGGAGACACAAAATAGCTGACAATAAACTATGAGCATGAGTAATCTAGTGCTTGGAGTAAACACAACATTCATAATGACACATGGTGTTTCAACCAAAAGGAGATGCTCCTCTATCTAGAATACTTTGTCTCACTGGAATTGCATGGATATCACTCAAAAGTTAAAAAACACTTTGTGTTTCCTTTAATACTCTATTAATGTCACTGTGACTGATTAGACAGAACTTGAGCTTTCTTTCAATTAAGACTAGTATTTTTTGCTTCATGTTTTGTCACAGATGATATGGATAGCAATGAAGTCTGTGAAAATGGTAAGAACAGGAAGGAGAGTCTTGAAAGCAATGCATTATGATGGTTCTAATATCCAAAGAGACCATCAATGGAGCAGCCAAGTGACTGGATAGATTTTAGGGTTTGTTTTTCAGGTTTTGTTTGGATTTTTTTCCCTTCTTTGGGTTGTCATAACAAGAATGTTTGACTAATCTAAAAGGCAAAAATAAAATAAGCCTTCCTATCCTGACACAACAAGATGAAATAATGATGAGGCATAAGGTAATTGATATATGGTAATGGAATCTTTTTACTGAAGCCAAATTGCAACATATTGAAAGATAGAGCGAACAGACAACTATGTATATTAAATGATTATCACATTGTTCTCATGATGATAATTTAACTCCTGAGGAAATAAAGCAGCAGCATCCTGCATATGGACATTGATTTCATTCAAAACTACTCATATCTCAAGGGAAAGAAATCAGCAGTTCAGGCATGTCTCTAAGTCACCACCCTTAAATAATATTAGCTCATCACACACGATTTTTCTTCAAAGTAGAAAAACTTCCATTTTTTATTTCAAGTAGAAAAACTTCCATTTTTATTATAGCTATTGCTAGTAATTAAAACATGTTGCTTCTCACCAGTGTTAATGTTTATATGCTAAATACCCTACTTACCTGAACAAATAACATCCTTGAAGTTTACTCATTCTATTAATTAACAGATCCAAATGAGAATAGTTAACAGTTATCAGGAGAGACTTAGATTAATAATGTAAATTTACACAACATTGCATGACAGATACCAAAATAAACTAGTTCAGCTTCACCCCATGACAGAAGTGTTTATTCCTCCCTCCCCCTTAATGTCTTAGGAAATCCTAACCATCACATGAGAAGCCGATGTGTACCACAGGATTCCTGAACCAATGGAAGAATTTACTTATTGCCTTTTTAAATATGTAAAAATGAAATATTAGAAGAGCGAATGCATATTTCACTTTAAACATATCTCACTCCTTATACCTAAAATTATCTGCTTAATACTAAAATAACAATAATCACACCTGAAGGCCTTGTCCATCTACGGTGACAGAATTTGCTCTTTGCATTTTGTTCCGTTCTCCCAGTTTGTTCATTTGCTGGGGGCAGCTCTTTTCTTTTTTCACTGTTGCTTGTCTTTCCTTGAAAAGAGAAAAAGGAACATCTTAACACGTTATATAATGCTATACAACTGTAACTGAGACTGTACCTCCACAAAGTTGTTTTTTTTGACTAGAAAGTAATGTCAGATTCTGTTTTAATGACAATGAGATCTCAGTCAAATTAATACACAATGTCTGGCCACTTCACATAACATCTATCTATGTGCCTGGACATTCCATAATGACTAGGCCATAGATGGATAAGAAGTGTGCAGTCACAACACACATTAATGCAATGATGTGAAAAGATAATCTGACATTACCAGTGTGCCATTCTGAAACATGAAAGCAAATCATACAGTGTACTTGATTGTTTAATAAGCATATAGATAAGAGATCACTAATTTTTTTTCAAAATTTCTTCCTAATTGCTAGCAAAGATTGGATGCTTCAGAGTACTTTACCACTTTGGCAAAATATACCTGATCTAAATGAACCATAATCAATTAGCTAAGTAGCTTTTTATAAAACATGTATTTTGTATCAGAAGGAAACCAAAATCTACATCAGATTCTAAAGCTATTGGCATCATTTTGATGCTGATATACAGCACAATGAGATGGTTATTTGAAAGAGAGAAACTTAGTATTATATTGTGGCAATCATATTTTCAACTGTTATCAGACCATTTCAGATAACTCTACAAGGAAAAAAAGTATTCTCATTCTTTGTATTTCATTTATTCTATTTATAAATTGCACCCAGCATACCTTTTTAGGTTGTTAGAAAAAATGCACCATAAATTAAGACAGCAGATGTTATCAAACAGAATGTGTGTCTTCAATCCCAACTGCACACCAGCGACTTTCCTCACTGCACAAGTGCAAGGAGGCTTTAAAGTAGTCAAGGGAATGGCCTGGCACAAAGCTGGTGCACTAGAAAAGGAGCAGGAAGGACATAGTTGCACACCCTGCAACTGCATCAGTAACAAGTTCATTAAACGTTACCACTTACAATCCATACCAGGCCAAACCCATCTCTGTGCTACTACCTCCCACAAAGCCTTAGGGATCCTAGCAGCAATTAATCCATGAAACTCAGGTGCAGTTTTTAGTGGTAAGAAGCACTGACACAGATTCTGTCAGGAAAGGAGTAACTCCCAGCTTAATACAGTGCCTTCTAACATAAATGTGGACCCTGACTGTTTTTATACCATCTTCAGCTTCTTTAACTGAGACTGACAGAGTCTCAGTCTACACCTGATGCAAAGAGTGGTCCAGGTCATCTTAAGCTACTTTGAGTAGCCAAGTGCTTAGGTAAACTGTGACAATCTGACCACACTTTGTATGAAAGGATGGACAAACCTATGCCACTGGAAATAAAAAGAACCAAACAAACAGGGGAGTCTACACAACTGTATGCAGTGAGATTCCTAAGAGGTTAGTTAACAGAGCTCTTGGATGCTTTTGGCTAGTGCAAGATGAGGTTCAAGGCTCTAGACTGCAATATCATTGCTTTAAAGATAAAACAGTAGAAGCAATTAGAGCTATTCACCTCATTGTTAAGCTCAGAAACAAAAACACATTTGTATGTATCACTGCCTAAGAAATTAACAGCTCTGCACTTTACTTATTTGATGATTTTTTTCAGAAAGTAAAACCAGGATAAGGCACCCAAAGTGAATAAAATTTTTGAACTAACACAAAACATTTTGCACAATGGATTGGTTATTCCCAAGGACAGCAAATAATATACTTGTGTATGAAGTAAGCTTCACTCTTCATTACAAATTTAAGAAGTTGCTTTGAGGTTTTAAACAACTTTGTGAATAATTATCCTTAAAAGTCACTATCATTTATAAAAAGAAAGCATACCTTGTTAAATAGGACTTTTATATTGTGGCTGAATCTGGCTCATGAATACTGCAACATCTTCAAAAATCAAATCAGATGTCAGTAAAGCAGAGAAAAAGCTAGCAAAAATCGTGATTTCTAACAAAAATCAAAGACGGAGAGCAAATTTTAATAGGTCTAGGAAAATCTTAAGCTAAAGGACATATTTGTGATAATTCAAAGAAAAATTTAGCAAAAAGTAACAGACTCAGCACACTGAGTTTGCACATTTAGAGATGTTTAAAAAATGTTCTACAGAGGCCTACTTAGAAAGTGTGGCACTAAAAATCTTCTTGCATATGCTACTATTTAGAGGAAAAAGTACTTATCCACTGCTGAGAGCTGTGCCCAAACCCACAGTTATTAATGACCCAAGTAAAATGCTGTAACAATTACCCAGAGCAAAGTCTTGGATATTGGGGCAATACAAATAGCAGCATGATGCAAATATCAGTAAATACCCTCAGCTTGCCTTAGACCTATAACTGCTGCATTACCATTCCTTCTCCAGTTCATATTTCCTATCCCATAAGCAAAATCATTGCTTGATTCATAAAGACAATGCAAGATTAGGTCGTATATCTCAGGTAACAAAAAGAAAAAAGAATATTCATGATATAGAACTGCCTTGAGTGTTAATAATATGATCAAAGAAGGATACCTGATGTCATTAACACTGAAACTCTGCTTTCTTCACTGATGATTTTTGAAGAAAGTACAAATAAAGTATTTCATATCACCCATATTATATGTGTATGATACCACAAAACATGTCACCATGTCTTTCAATAGTGTTCTGTAAAACATTTCTGAAGAAGCTGACAAGGATTCTAGGTATCCTAGAATAAATCCTATCTTTTTTAGGTGTGTCACACTAGCAAGGATTTGACTTAGTTTGTATGACATAATGTGATGAATTGTATCATAATTCTAATGAATAAATGTGTTAATGGAACACAAAAAAGATTTAACCACTACATTTATTTTTCTTAAATATTCTTATGCAGACCCTTTCTTTTGTATATCAAATACCAGTTGTGCCTGACCTAGAGTATCTTTGTTTTGGAAACTAAAACATTATTAAGATATCAGACAGTGTCAAGAAATAAACAATTTAATTTTTAAAGTAGATAAGAACAGAAGATAAGAATAGATGACAGCCTAAAAATTATAATAATGTTAAGAAAAATCTGACATGCATTGAAAAAATGGCTTTATAAAATGCAAAAACGTATCTTTCAATTTAAGAAATATTTCTGTAAGAGTTGTGCTATTCTTAATATCTTGCTAAATAAAGCATACAAAATGATCAATGTATCTGTGAACCATTTTGTTTAGTGGACATGCATGAGGTTGACAGAGACACTAAATACAGCAATTGAGACGCTACTGTACATTTTGATGGCTCAAAGAATGAAGCTTTTTGTTCTTTTGGTATGTACCAGTGCACATACCTTCCAAAATAGTACTTAGCACAACAAAAATTTTTTTCACCCCTTTTTCTACTTCTCATGTCTTATTTTCCCCCTTAAATTCCAACTTTGAACTAAATATTCATTAGCTGGAGCTTCTACCATTCAGGACTGCTCCAGAGTTACCACTGCCAGGTGAAAACTACTCAATTGCATCTATTCCACATTCCAAATCAGAAAATAATTGACAAATAGACAGGAATTTCCAAATAATAACCCAGAATATAATTTCTAGATTTTTGATTCAGCCCCAAAATGCACTTCATAGCAGAAAGAATGTACAATATCATGAACTGTTAGTACTCGAGAGTTCACGGATGCCTCCCGCTACGCACCTCAGGGAGCAAACCTCCTAAAGTGGGAAGCGTCTGTTGGAAAAAGAGAATGTTAGGCTGCAGCACCAAACAGCTGGGATGGCAAAGGGAATGAACAAGGTGTTCACAAGGAATGTTACCTTGCAGGAGTCATTCTTAACAACATACATGGTACCTTGTTGGACAAGTGGACTTTCATGATGTTTTGGCTGTCACATTACATAATTTACACTCTGGAAAGTATGTGTGGGATCATTTTAACACCAGCTAACAATATGAGAAAACCTGAGGACTTCATTCAAAAAGAGAGACTTGATACCTGCAGAGCTATTTTGATTTTATCTTCCAAGTCTTTCAATTCTCATCCACATCAAGGAATCTTGTTTTAAAAGCCTTCTCCTTCTACAATTAACAAGCTATACATCATTAATCCTCGAAAAACACTTATATTCTTTCTTTATATAGAGTTGGAACATTTTCCTTTACACAAAACACTTAGAAACATTTAGAAATACCATACTCCATCATAACTACTAGGGTAAAAAAGAGATAAATAGTTACTAAAGGCTTACTAAAGAGCTGCCTCTTTATAATTTAACTTCTGATACAGAATCCAGGGCAAATACAGCAACAACTGCTTTTCTCACCTTGCCTTTTAATCAATAACTGCAAACATATATTTTCTGGATTATTTCCTACACAAAATTATTTAAAGCAAGGTATTTCATAATATGAAACAACAATTAACTTACACATTATATATGATTGCAAAGTCATTAATAAATGCTCAATATCATTACACAGTTTGCCAGGTGGCATCTTAAAACTTGAGATTACTTCTCTATGATAATTACTTCTTTTATTAGATATATTTTTGGATGAAATATATACCCTATTCGGACTTGGGGTTGCATAATGAGAGAAGTATATTTTTATGTTATTATACATAAACTAAAATAGTTATTTAAATAAATCTTATCCTGAACCTGTAAACTTCATAGAAGTTTAGACAGAATGCATGGAATATTGCATAAAGATATCTTTAAATGTTTGTAAGATGAAGGCCATGAAAATTTAAATATATGACTTGAATACCAAACTGATGCTTTGGGGTTCTTTTCAAGGAACTTGAAGGAAGGTTGCTCCATGATTCCTTATAGCTATTTTGTTTAATTACATGGGAAACTTTAAGGACATAATAATAATAATAATAATAATAATAATAATAATAATAATAATAATAATAACAACAATAACAATAATAATAGCCACTCCATGACTGCAATTTTGTAAACTGATATGGCATTCAAGACCCTGTTTACAAAATTCCCATTCCATGATTCCATGAAAATTCTATCCATAATTTACAATAACCAAAGAAAATTAAAGATTCAAAAATCCTGAAAACAAACAAAAAAAACCCAAAAAACACATCACCACTATGCCAAAACCATGGCGGGCAATCTATCTTTGGTATCTATTAGATATCACATCCAAGTAACTGTGATTCAGATGACCTAAAATATTTTCAAAATTTCTTTTATAAATTCTCCACATTTTCAGGTCTGTGTACATGCTAATCAAAAGAACCTATATTAGAACACCATATCATGCTGTCTTGAAAGCTCATAGAGCTCTAGCACAATACACAGCTCTAAATCCCTAGGGAGAAGCAAAAAGTCATCCTGTGGACAAGATTATTAATCCATTCTCAGCAAAAATACCATTCAGTGAGCTGCACATGTCCATACTATAAAGGAAAGTTAAGGCCTCTAATTAATTATATAGACATCTTGAGAAAAGCATTTGCAGCTACGGAAAAAATAAAAAGGAAAAATCACATTACACCATCAAGAAGGAGGCATTTTGTCAGCCATAATACTGGTAATAAAAATACATGCAATAAGCTGGAATGGAGAATATGTGTTTAGAATAACTTCTAAAACTGCTGATTGTTCATTCTTCAGAATAAGGAATCACTATGTGATAACTTCATAAATATACTTTGTGCTCCTTTTTTAGTTTATCTAAACAAAAAGGTAAAGAATTATACACCAAATCACAATCAAGTCTTTCTCATTTAGCATATTGTCCTTAGTTCATTCAGTTTTCTGTAGACAACTTGCCTTAAAGCTTGTACCCATTCAATATATGCATCAATGTATGGTCCAAGATTTTCAACTGGATTTGCGACTCCAACTTGGGATATAGCAGCTGATTATATACACTGTCCAAGAAAGACAAGTGTTGGAAAAGAATTTTGAAAATAAAATCATATTAAACTACAGTGGGAGGGGATGTAAGGAATAAACTTAGAAATAGACATTTGTGGTGAGTTGTGGGCAGGCAACTAGATATAACTTAAAATGATTGAATGGCTGCCATTTCAGTTTATCAGCATCTTATTATTTTAACATTGAACTGTGTTTGTCGAACAGCTAATTAGTTAGGAAGATACATTTTCCTCCAGGGCAATTATTAATTTCCTTCTGACTTCAAAAGAAATGAAAAAGCTCTTAGCGTAGATAAGGACACCATTATATTTCAAGTCTGATTTAGATTCTCAGAGAACTGAAGCTGCAATATGAAGCACAACTGAAAAGCAAAAGAGTGGTCTGTTGTGTTTTTTAAATCTCCTGCAATTGCTGTGTCATTACTTAATATTCAACAACCAGATCTAAATTCAACTCTCCCACCCCCAAGCATATATATTCAAATAACTTTTTTTTTTTTTTTTTTTTTTAATAGTATCTTTGTTCAGAAGCTCATGATAAGGCTAGTACTCAACTTCAAAGGACTGAGTTGCTCATGAAATGCTTACACACTGCACTGACTTTCTGTGCTCCATGTTGAGCTTGGATTCAACTGAGCTAAAACTGATCTCTACTACTATAAAAACAGAAGAATCATTTTAGGATTAATAACTGGAAAGGGGATTAAGAAAGCTCATTCTTCAACCAGGCACTGCTAATTCCCTTTCTCTCTCTCTCCAACCCTGCTTTCCTATGTGAGTAACGTCTACATACCTAACAGGAAAATAGTATTGGTAAAACCTATTACCAGACATGGAAAAAATATCTATTGAACTATGTTGCAATTATAACATAGACAATAGCTATTCTATCTAGTCTAAATACTGATAGTGAAAGAAAATTCTAAAACAGCATTTTCAGCTTTAATTCTGTATTGCTTTTTACCAGAATGTCAATACACTTGCTATATTTACACAAATGTTTGAAGCTATAGATCACAATGCATTTTGTTCAATTGAATAAGGCACATTTCCTAACTCAAATGTTTGTAATCTGCTGTGTATATTGTTCTACATGCCTAAACAGAACTAGTCTTAAACAAAAGATTTTTTAACATTTGTGGCTTTGTACAACAAAATGCCAAAGCAATCAGATATATCTGTTTCCTCCTCCAAACTATATAGTCATCTATATTTTAAAATAAGAGGTCAGGTGAATTCAACTTATGATGGTATTTTATATTTGTGTATATAAACAGATGTACACTACGATGGATAAAAATTCTACATATTTTATATCTATCAATTTCTCTTTGTATATACATTCCATATTTACCTAAATTTTATTTATGTTTAGATGACTTTGTTCTAAAATGTTGCTAGATATTCACTACCCAAAACAAAAGTCAAATTCACTCACAAGAGAAAAGAAACAAAATGGAAATTGCTTCAAACTTTTTATCCTGATGGTCCATTTTTCACAGAATGCAAAACAATGAAGCTGGATATCAAAACACAAAGAGAAGTATCCATTTTTAAATTTTATTTTTCATTCCTTACCTTCAATATTAAACCAGAACCTACACCTTTGAAGTAAACTGGTTACTATGGGGACAGTGATACTTGCTGTATGGCAATGCTCACTTTGTGAGCAGGGTACCTTATGTTTGAATATTTTCACCTTATTTTTATTCTACAATTAAAAGTTTTAATTATGTTTTAAAATAACACTAAAAATTAAGTGAAAAAATTAATTGTAAAACTCACATGTACAATAGTAGAATCAAAATCATCCTGCATTATGAAATAAATACACATTACTTTTTATTAAATAATAATCTTTTATTGGTTGGTTTGTCACAATCCAGGGCTGTAGCTATTTTGGTTGGAAATTGAAAATCTAATTCCTTTTCTACTGACAGAAATAAAAATGAGAACATCCTATATGTTCATCAGTAAATGGGGCAAAGTGAAGGAAGGCATGAAATGAAGACAAAATGTATGCTAGTGTTTTTCCCTTTTCGCCTTATAAAGGGACAGGGTGAGGGAAACTGTCTCATAAGCAGAGACCAATCTTGTTTTCTTCACTACTCACTCATTTCTTTCCAATACCCAGTTTTAAACCTGGTTATTATCTAATTCTGTACTCCTGGTAGGCTAGGATTCAATTGAGTTAAAGATTTTTAAACTCACTGCCAGTCAACCTTATCATGAACTTTCATTATGTGCATGTAATTAATTGGGTCCAATGAACAATATCAGTACTGAATTATAGACTTTTCCCCCCCACCATATAATTAGAATATAATTACCCACAGGATATCAGAATGATGCAAAACCTTTCCTCTAAATGTGCCCTCATTAGGAAACAAGTCTCAATGTACATTTATTCAATCAGTATGAATTAATTAAAATGTTACTGAAATAAAAGAGAGTAACATTAAAGTGTATCTGACATCTATTAAAAGACTATCACTTGAGATCTGCACACAGTTTATAACAAAACTCATTTAACTTGAACAAAAAAACTTCACCATACAACAAGCCTTACACAGGGTAAAAAGAAAAGTAAAAAGGACTAAAGTTGACAGATTACATTTTACTCAAACATTTAAAATCAATGCAGTGAGATATGAAAAATCTTTATAAGACATTGAATCTAGACATATATGGGATGTTTTCAAGATGTATCATGTTTTGATACATGTTTCTTTTCAACTGACAATTTTAACATATGACAAGTTCTATTTTGTGCAGTTTTGGAGATGGAAGGACCCTTATTCAACTTACACCAGCCATCTAACCTTCACATGGTGAGGCATTTTGGTTCTCTCCCCGGCCACTAAGAGTCACTCAGCTGAGAGATCATTTAGGTAGCACTGGTATAACACATGACGTTGTGAAATGAAATGTATGAAAAAGTCCTTCAACTGTGTAGAAATTATTGAGGATGGACTTCACAAGAACTGAAGAAATGAGACATGAGAAATGCTGGATGAAAAAGGCAAAAATGTATATATTCCTCATTCTGCAAAAGGGAATAGATGAGAAGGGATTTACCCTGTAGTCTTGAAGGAAAACTTAGGAGAAGACATCTTGTTCTGAGATGAATACTGCAGTTTTCTGGGAGAAATCTGGGCTTACAAAGTTACAGGTGGAGGGGAGGGACAACATTTTTAGGAGATCAAAGATACAAGACTTTTTGTCTTGCTATTTTCCCCATATTCTATGGGAGAAGAAAATACATTCTTCTCTGACACCTCAAACTACTCAAGGATATGCCTGGCACAGCAAGCATTACAGTTACCTGCTTTTATTTACCTTCCACACATACACAGCATTGCAAGAATATTAATGCTGAGCTGATCACTGAAGCTAAATGTATGACCTGGGTGAAGGTCCCTTCAACTCTCAGATTTGTATGTCTGAACATGTAATTTTTATTAACAGAGACACTTCCTATTGCATGGTCAGACAGTTTTCACAAAAATACATTCACTGGTTTTGCATTATTGAGAATGCTGGTCTCACATACACTGAAGTATTATGTTTCTCAAAAGGAATCCCTGTAACAGGAAACGGGAGACACTAAATAAAGAATTACAAACACAAATCATATGTACACTATAACCAATCACTTTCAGAAGAAATTACTATTAGCTAGATTAGTGAGGTAGTATTTGTACTATAACTAAACTCAGGACTTTAATGCATTTTGGGAAGAAACTACTAGATGAAAAAATATGCTACAAATTTATAAAGTCCCCCTTAAATCATGGTAAAATACATTTCCATTTCCAAACAAAATTGTGCTGAAATACATGTCTGGTGTTGCATTGTTAGTAACATGACTCCAAAACAGGAAAACATATTTAATTCTGCTTATGCCTTGAAAATTTGGAGTTAAAAATACCTATTCAAGGGTGATTTGACTCTAGAGTGGCTCTACATATCCTCTAAACAACTTAACTAAACTCTAATTGTGGAATAAAAATCTTAATTCCTCTATTCCTCTTCCTCTCCTGAAAAGAAAATGTAGTTATGCCAATATAACTGAAGATAAAATTTCATGCTGAACATTCATTCTGTTTATACCAATGGCAAATGAAAAATAACATTAAAATGAAAACAATAGCCCAATACCAGAATCATAATTTCCAGATGTAAACTTTTAAAGTATGACCTCAAATCCTGAAAATTAAATAATGCAATGAAGAATATAATCATCAAAATAATATTTTATAACTATTAATCAGAACTTGTCCAAATAATACAAAATACCATAGAGATAAACTACAAAGCCACACTTATGACTTAACAATTATTTAAAATATTTCATAAATATTAAAGGTTTCCATTGGCTTATTTCATTGAGAGCAAAGGAATAATCCCACTTTACACACATGGAGGGCCAATGTTCTACATCTGTTCTTTAGTAGATTTATGAACAAAAAGCCAAAAGGATTCAGTAGAAAACAATTTACAATAGGCATAAATAGTATTGCTAATGATCAGCAACTGGTTTAATATTAGGACGTATATTTTCCTTTTTTGCCTCTCCTCAATAAATTACACTTTCTTAAGTTCAAGAATTTCTTACACTTATTATGAAATATATTTAAAGAGAAGCACTCATCTGTTCTCTTATGATATGATGATGCTATGACTTTCATCAGCATAAAATATCCAATTTAATGTGTGAATACATAAGTTAATTCTCAGGCTCTTTTTTAATGATAAAATGGTCAGCTCTTTTCTATACAACCTACACATAGCATGCATTTTTATTTTCATTGAATTGAGTTATTGTTTTTGTGGACAGAGAAATTTACTGTCCACGACTGCAGAATAAAATATACCATAATGTTGATGCATAGCTTACTGCAAGACCGGTGTCATCATTCTAGGCAACCTCCGGCTTAGATCAGAGACCTCAGCACTGCAGATATACAATATGCATCCCAAGCAAAAACTGCCTATAAGAATAACTTCATTATTCTGGGAAGTTGGATCTATAAAAGATGTAAAATGTAGAAGTGTTCTGCCTATACAGTTTCTGGTAAGTACAGTCTGAATAAGTGATAAAACCTGAGTCAGCTTCAGTTATAATATGCCCTACAGAAGGTTCATTCTCACATGAAGGAAAATGCGATGCAGAGGGTAAAACACACTTATGCCTATAAACCCATCAGCCAGGATTTCACATTGTGTTTAAGGTTCACATAGTCCTGTGAATTTAGCAAATACCTGGCAGCCAGTCCCAGCAGCATTTCAATGAGAGAGCATTACATCTGAAATTAGCATACAGACAACTCACCAATACTACTGGGCAGATTGATGTGGGTGGTAAAATATGGTCCTTCAAAGGTCCACAGTCACATTCAGGTTTCAGATGCGAAGCACACTTGTTATGCAACTGTGCGAAGACAGAAAATGAAGATTCAACTGAGACCTTTTACTGTTACAACATAAGAAAATGGGCATCCTAGAATGGGGTGAGTTTCATTAACTGAATTATTACTGAAGTACTGGAAGAAAAATGAAACACACTGCAGTGGAAACCTCCCTAGTATGGACAAAACTAACAGGTTATTATTGAAGTGAAGGATGATGGATTAAAGTATTATTCAGTTTGGAAATTGTATGTGCGGATCAGTACACAAAATAAGAACGTTGCACAGCAGCATCAGCATACTGTTACTGGTGACCAAAAGCTTCATTTCAGAAGGGAGCTTCTTGCAACGAGCCAAGAACTTCTGTACTACTACCAATGAGTAATCCAAGGCATTTTTTGGCACTATTGTTGTAACTCTGCTCCCTTCCTGAAGCTGATAGCCTCTAGAGATTCAAATATAAGAGAAGAACACAGGAATATCCTAGGTTAAGCTTCATTGGGTAAATTTTGGTCTTAATTGAATCAATTTTCAGGCTTCCATTGACTGCTGAGGAACTGGAACTACTCTCCTTTTTCTAATTTATGCTTAGAATTCATCTAGGTTTCTTGAAAGCCATGACAACAGTTTTACTCTGAAAACATGAAAAGAATATCCTCAGGTCTGCTGACAGGAAGAGCATTGGCTGACTTCCATTTTGTTACAGAGGTTGAATGGACAAATGTGCATATAACAGGAACATAAAACAAGTAATGATAAATGATGAAATATTTTGCATTAAGCAATCAAGAGTTCTTGTTCATAATTTAGAATTTAACTCAATTCAAATGACTAAATATTCAGCCACACAGTACAAAGGCACAGTTGTGTACTTGGATCATGAAAGCATTCATATTTAATTGGTATACTTTGCAATATCATTAGAAATAGTCAGAATAAAATAAAATTAATATTGTAAAATTTTGCGTAAGTTTATTTATCTGGACTTGATGATCGTAAAGGTCTTTTCCAACCTAATTATTCTGCATTTTTATCTCAGTATAGATTAAATAAAACACATTATAGTGTTCAGATAGCATCCATTTCCCATAGAGAAGAACATTTTTGAAAAGATATGTATATTTACAGTAAAGAAAAATAATCAGGCTAATAAGTATCAGGAGCTGTGAGGTAAAAATCTTATTAACAAGTGATTTATCTAGTACAACAGGTAGCATACAGCATTAGTTCAACAGGTTAAAAAGCTGTTACAAAACCTGTAGTTCAACATCTGCATCTGTAAATCACGTCTTTTAATGACTGATACATTTTCCCTTAAATGGTTTAACTCATATGAATTCTATTAAAATTACAATAAAATTGTACCAACCGCTGATGTATATAAACTTTATGGTAATACAGTCTTCATAAAATTATCTGATACAGTTAATTTTGACATGAAATTTCTCAATTTTGAACTGAATTGCACCCAACATTAGCCTTGTCCATATTCATTTATACTGCAAAGTTACCTTTTTAGGCAGTTACTTAGCAACAGAAAATAAAAGTGTAAAGAGTTTTGATTTACTCTGAGTATTAAAGCCTTATTGTGATGGTATTTTGGTAGCCCTGTAATCTAAATCATTTGTCATGCTAATTCTCTGCCTCAGTGGTAAGGCTACTTGTACCATAATTAATGCACACCAGGCCATGTTACATCAAATAAAAGTATCTTCACACATTCAGTGGTAATTAGAAGCTTTGCTACTCAGTGGCATGCAAACTTATCTATGAAAAAATAGCTTAATCTTCTTATTAGTCTCTGCTGACCTCTGACAGCAGAACTGGCGCAGCAAATAACAAAAGGTAGAAGAAATGTAGCTTTAATGAAAATAACACTTTGATACAAAGAAATAAAATAATATGCATGCCTCTCAAAATACCCATATTTTTGCAGGTTTTAAATACATTTCCTCAAAACTTCCTTATCCTTAAACTATCTCTTGTAGAATATTACCTCCCTCACAAACCTGCAAAGCAGGAGAAAGTGTATTTGCTGGAGAGAAGATGACAGGAAAAAAATTTAGATGACAATGGTGGAGAACTACAAATTGTTTGGAAGAGGGATCATGGATTTGGCTGAGAAGTCAGTACAAGCCTCCTTAGTGAAAAAGGATACATCTAAATTTTGGAACTTGAGTAAGTTATTTGTCATCAGAAGTGACATTAATAAATTGTAAGGACAGATATATCTAAAATACATGGAAGAGGTTTAGAATTGGTTCTGTAATAAAGAGCATCCCCTTGGATTATAAGCCTTAAATGTGCAAGAAGTTGAAAAAAACATGAAGGGTGTGACGATAACTACATAACTTCAGAATATTCATTCAAAAATCATGCATCTGTTAGAAATTCAAAACACTTTTTTTCTGTAATAAAGGCATTACTATTAGAAAATAAAGTTACTGCAAGAGAATATATCAAATGCAGAGAATTGCAAGTGAATAGGAGTTTGAAATATAATTTGCAGTATTTAAAAATACTAATTCTTAACTTGCATTTAATTCACACCTGAATCTAGAAAAAAAATTAAAATATTATTAAATTTATTTGAAAATACAAAATTACTTAAAAAAAAAGCCTTGAAATTACTGATGGAAATAAACTGAAAAATTGAAAACCTTAATGCCAACATTTTCAATTTCAGCTCACAAAAAACACACACTCATTTTTAATTGGAACCTTGACAGATATTTAGGCATTTAAATAAGCCCACAAGCACCCAAGACATTTTCAATAGAATTTAGCATTTTTCCTTAGGGTGATTTTAATTATAAATAATTCTTCAGAACTTCTTCAGTGAATAACAATTCTTTTGAAAATCTTATGAATCTTGATGTACAACTTCAAGGAGTAAAAGATCTTTACAAATCTGGTCCAGACCCACATGAACTAATGGAAAAATAATTTCTACTGAGGAAAGACAGAATTTGCAACTTCTTTTGACTTTAGAAGTCAATATATGTTACACAATATATATTTCTTGAATGATATACACATATTATACAGGACAGGTGTAAAGAGTTCTCTATCTACAGCAGAATACCCTTATTTTTCTTGCTCAGCACATATAGCCATTGCCTAAGTTTAATTATCTGCATGCAAAACACTTTGGATTGGGTGTTTTACTCTTTACATAAATTATCCAAATTTTGACAGCAATCTGGACTACATATTTGCTTTCTTCTAAAATATTGTTTTTTAAGTAATCATAACAGATTATCACTGAAAGCATCCTGGATCTATTTTCTTCAATGATGTTTCATATTTTGTGTTCTTGTGTTAAGAAAATATGTCATAAAACATCCAAACTTGTGTGTTTAAAACAAACATTCACTAATGCCTCTGTCTCATATTATTATTTAAAGCACTGAACAAACAACTGCTGTTCCGTAACAATAATAATAATGATATCAGCAAAACCAGCAAATACACACGAAGAAGGCTGAAATTTCTCCCCATTTAGATTTAAATCCTGCACTGGCTAGGAACAGAAATACTGGCATTGCTCCTTCTAGCATGAAGATCTCACTTATAAGGGCAGTGTTCCCTGAATGTCATTAGTTCCAGTTACTGATTCCTGCTGAATAAGGAGCGCACAAAAGTTGTATGTATTTGACTTAGTGCACAGATTAGTATGTTATCAACTTGTCTCTGCTATTATTCCCAGACACTTGGAATCCGTGTATCCTATCAGATGTCCTCAAATACATTTGCCTGTCAGTACATCACCAATTAGACATAGTGTCACAGTGACCTTGATTTTTCCTGGTACTGAAAAATCTTTCGTAATCTTTCTGTAGTGTAAATTTGGAATTCTACTCTTTAGTGGCACATATTATTCTCATATGGCTATTGTCATGAAGCAAATTTGCTCATGACATATTGAAATAAGCATTTCATGACATGAAATAAGCATGTTTGCTTGCCACAATTAAGAAGTCTTAAGAATACTCAGCATATACCATTCCTTAAACACACACTAGTCATTGCTGATGACTAAATTGAAAGAGACGTTTCAGATTATGAGGCTATAGAAAGACATTCAATGACTTTTATCTCTCAAACCTGTGTGAAACGTTTTATTATAGTATACTCACTGTAATCTGACACCAAACACAGTGAAGTCCAGTCAAGCCTTGGTAACACTTTATAGTTTTGTGACACTTATCACATTTTGTTGGACAGTTTCCTTCTACCCAAAAATGGTGCATTACCTGCAAAAAAAAAAAAAGTGGATATACGTAGAGTTACTAAATTAACTCTATTAAGTAACTCATTAGGTACATGACAAACTTAATGCTACCTCAAACTTACATCAGTATTCTTTTTAGACTTCACATATGTTTTGATGCAAGATGCGGGAGCTCTGGAGACACAGCGTTCATGGACTGTATACTTGCAAACTGAAAAGAAGACACACGTTATTAGATGTTGAGGCAATGGTGTTTCTTACTACATTTCTATGAAACAAATAACATTACCAGCATGCCATCTCTAAATAATCAATCCAATCAGTCAATGAAAACTCAAACTAGACTGCTTTTTCCATGGAATACAAAAGGCCAATTAGAACAGGAAATATTATGCAAGTGAGAAAACCAAGAATGCACTATCATTGCATAACAGGAAATGCTTAATTAAATCAGACCTTACTAAATTTTTTCACGATAATTCCCAAATGGCAAAAATATTAAAGACAAATTGGTGACTGCCAAATGGGTTTGTGTCATTTGCTAGTAGGAAGAAACACATATTATGAACTATAGGCATGAGAGCAGCTGGCAAGCACAAAAATAAAAGCCAAGGAATTTATGTTATTCCTACCATTGATTTATAAATCAGAAATTGTTGATTAGTCCATTTTTGAATAGCAATTGTTTTCATGCATTCCATAACTTTGACTCTTGTTTTACAAAACACCGACTCCTGAGTAGCCTTGTTTTCCCTAAGTCCTCCAACCCCAGTTTTAGGTAACTGCAATTGCTGACCAAGTATGTCAAGATCAGGCTCGTTGCATTTGGAAAACATACAAGGCAGGGTACAATGCAAAGCTCTCCTGACTTCAATGATACAACTGTGGCAAGATGAGGAAATAATGCTACAGCTCATGCCTGCATTCAATAGAGTCAACTATTAAAAACTGAGAATTAATTTCTCCCTGCATGGTATATGTCTCAGGCTTTTGACCTCGAGAGCAATTAAGCACAAAGTACTTCTAAACACCTTGCTTGCACCTATTACACAAACCCAGTGGGAGGCGCAGCCATTAATCAGACAAACTGCAGGGAGTAACATTGTTGATTGGACCATGGAGGGATGGTGAGGACCCCTGTGGTTTCCCTTTTTTTTTTTTTTTTTTTCTTTTCCTCCCACACAATCTAAAATGCAAATAATGAAATCTATAGCAATGCCTTGAAAATATACTGGAGAAAAAAGCTTAGCTAAATAAGGAAATAGTGGAATAGTTTTGCAAGTAGACTCATGCCTCTTGCAGCATGAAGTAATTGAAAGGAGCATGTTCTTCAGACATTCTGAGACCACTGTTCTCACAAAATAAATGCCAAGCACAACAATAAATTCATTTTCAAAAGACACTCTGCATCAGAAAAAAAAAAAAATTACAGGTCTTGCAAGGCTGGTCTTTTTGGGACAGTTAATTTAAGTGGTCTACCCATTTCTGATAACTACTAAAGGTGATCTACATTATTTGCTCAATAGAACTCTCTTTCCAACATATGTGGTCTTATTTCTTCACAATATCAGTCTGACAAAAAATAATATTAAAGAATGTAACATTTCAATATCTAATAATCCAATTGGTATTTTATGTATATGTTCCAGTTACTGTCATCAGTATCGATTAATCTCAAGTTATGCAATTTCTATTTGTTTTAATTTTAATAAATACATCTTTCATGTTTCATAGTATGGTGAATGAAATTATATGATGAGAAAATCCATACAAGGATTTACATCCAAATTATATTTCAGATAGGTCTGTGGCCCCCAGAGGAGAGAAATGGTCAATTCAAAACCATCATTCATACTAATCTCAAATTAAATCAATAGAGCTGTACAGGCAGAAAGACCCTCATCAGCTGTGAGGGGCTATCTTTCATACCAAAAAAGGTAAAAGTCAGTTACACAAAGAAACTGATTATTTTACCAAAAAGAAGAATGAAAGGTAACTTGGTACCATCATGGGAAGAACACAGTTGTGTACTAAAGATCTCATTAATCTAATGGAGCAGGGCATAACATGAACCAGTCATTGGAACCATCTACAAGTCATATTCAAATCAAAAAACAGGTCTTAAACAAAAAGATTAATCGTTGGAACGCACTGCAAAAGAAAGATATGGATCATGAATTTCTCGAAACTTTCAAATGGAGACAAGGTAACTTTCAGCAAGCCTTGCTTTCTCAAGGTGGTCAAACACAGATCAACAAATTATCAGGAAATACATAGATACAGCTCAAGGAATTGAAGGGTAGAAACTGCATCTAATAGCCTGAAGGTCAAATTAGATGCAGTAGCTCTTCTGTGTTCCTTAAAATCCATAATCAGTTAACACATGGACTGAGATTTATGGCTACAAAACAAGTAACTACACAAAACTTTAGAATTGTTACGGAAACTTGATTTCTGAGAAATGGATGTTCACCTTCACAATTAACAAAACAACAATTCTGTGCAAAATCTGAATCAAAAAACATGGGACTTAGATGTTTGTCACGTTGATACCTATTGTGCAAGCATTAATAGAAACAAAAGAGGAGTAACAAAAGTATAAACTTATAATTTAAGCCTGATGCTATCTAATTAAGAATTAAAAAGCAATAGCAGTAAAGAAAAAAAGAGTGATAGACTCCAAAAGTTGAAACCTGTTGAAAGCAAATGACTCCCTCAAACAACACACTTTAAAGCCAAATATCCTGAACAATTTAAAAAAGAACTATGGACACTCAAGCAGAGAAGAGGAGGGGGAAACATTACTTTATGGCAATGGTTTTGTAAGGGGAAGCTACTAGTTCTTTGTAATGCAGCAAGAACAACATTTCTTGGAGCAGATGTAAGCAAGTGGACACTGAAATGTTTATACTCACAAGAACAGCAGAGACCTTGCTTGCCTACTCCGATCAGCATGTTCAAACAAAGATTACAGTAGGCAGGCTTGTTGAAGTGTTTCAATCTCCATACATGCTGCCCATCATCTTTCACATTCTGCACAGGACATAAGAGAAACAGATTTCAGTTAATAAAATAAACAGTGAAATATAGAAGTGCCAATAAAAATTGGTGATTGACTCGAGAACATAGAAGACAAGCTGTTACTTCATTTAAGACTCTGCACCAGATCACAGCATAATCATTCTAAGTACACAGGCAATGATATAATAAAAAAATTCTTCAGAAGTTCATGGATATCCATGTGTTTCTAACACAACTCAGAAAAAGCCACCAGGCTGCTGTCACCACTGCAACACAATGTAATCATTGTATGTGGGCAGATATTAAATTACAACTAGTATTAAAAATATTTTTTTTTTAAAATGGTGCTGCAGGTCAGAAGATAAAAATACTCAAAACAAACAATAGAATGTGTTTTCTGAAACCACAGAGATATTCTTAATGACTGTCAGAATTAGTTACACATATCACATATGTAAACAGGAAAACCAACCACACAATAACTATTCCCAGCCTTAAATGAAGTTGATCTATACTGCCAATTATCTATCTAAACCCATGTATTTAAGGGTGAGATTTACATCTTAGACCTCTTCTCCAAAATTGGAATTATTTACATTTAAGGCTGAATTTTTCAGTCAGCTACTGCACTATACTCAAATCTTTCATGAATAATCTGATCAACTCACTGGCACTTACTACTTAGGGGCCCACTGTGATTTATGTGAATCTCCAAAATATTACCAAATCATTCATGTTTATGAAACTGAGCTTTCTGTTGGGCAATTCTCCTCTTCCTTCTTAATGGAATCATTCTGGGGCCTCTCTGTTTTTTGAAAGTTTACAAAATGATGTGCTGATGTTACGAATGTTAAATAAATTCTCTAAATTCCTGGCTTCTTGGCAACACTGACCATCAGGCTTTTTTCCTTTCTAAAATCATCAGAGGTTTAGATTCTAAAAAAACTAGATGAATCTAATGTAACATCACTAGATTTTCTTTTAAAAAATTATACTCTTTTAGCAAATATAATATCCAATGGAACACAGGCAGTTAATGTCCATCAGCTGCTTCCTTGTGTATTGCTGAAACTCTACAGTATTCTTGGCCATGTCATTGCCAAAAAGAAATTGTCATATAGCTAAAAAAGTCACACCAATCTCTGTTCCTCAGAAACCACACCAACATCTGGTTCTTATCCAGTTTCTGTTTTCTCATATATTTCAATAGTTTTCTGACAAACTATTTGTCACCCCATATACACAATATTCCTGACTAGATTTTCAATAATATGATGATTTTCACTGATAAGAATTGTCAATATACATTGGTTAGCATACATGTTAATAAAAAAATTAGTTTTGTTCTATATTATCTGTATAAGTCCTGTCCTTAAAAAATCAGTATTGCTGTGTTCTAGGAGCTAGAATTTAATACAAGTCAAATACAATGAAGACTTTGTCATCCGTGTGGGCAAAAAAAAAATCCTGAAGCAAAATCAGCACTCTAAGAAATTAAGAATGTTTGGCTCAAAGCTGGGTCTAAGCCAGGACACAACTTTGAATATTTCCTACAAGTTGCCTAGAAACAAAAAAAACTGAAGTCAGTAAAAATATTTTTTTTCCTCCAGTAAGATACCAGGATCAGAGCATAAGTAATAGCTCCCCCAACATTACCAGCAGGAGTTCAAATGCCATCTCTGACAGCTGGGCAATGTCAGGGTCCCCTTTCTGCAGCAAAAGCACAGCAGATGCCTAATGTGGGATTCTCAGGCTGGCAAAGAGTGTGGAAGTTTTCCAATTTCCCCTGAAGAAGCAGAAATAGATTCTGCAGCTGTGAAGCACTAGAAGCCTGTCAAGCTCCTTCATGACTGGCAGCTGAAGAGGATGTATTCCATTAAACAGAGCTCTCTAACTTCTATTTTTCTTCCCATCTTACTACCATATTCCACACATTTTTGAAGTACTGTTAAACTACAATATAGTACGTGAATGTCAAGCCTTCTGAAAGTAGGCAATTACTCATTAGACAACAAAGACCATGTAAATCCTTCTGAGAAAAAAAACAGCAAACAATGTACACTTCAATTTTAACATCACTCAGGTAGGTCATCAACACACACAGTCATAAACCACAAGCATGTAAAATGTGACAGACCAGCCTTCCTCAGAAAAATACTTGCTGTTTATGAAAATTAACAGAAATTCAAACTAATACATAAACTTGCCCCCTTTCCACATTAATTTTGTATTACTTTTTCATTTTAATTTTATTTTTAAAGAATGACCATTATATGTGAATATGTCGGTTCTTATTTGAACAGAACATATGGTCTAACTTAGCTGGCATTTTCCTTATCAGAAAAACAAACAAGTCTTGATGTGGGTGTTCTGCCAATTAAGACACTTAGCTGTGTTACAGACTGCAACTGATGCAAATCCATTACATAAACACAATGCACTTTTGGAAAAGAGCAAATTAAATTTTTGCTCTTGTGCACTGCCAAAAATAAGCAATAAAGTGCTGCATATGATTATGCAGGCACATAACTTTTTAAAACACTGCCAAGAGAAAAAAAAAAGACATAATATGAAACAAAGCCACCTCAGTACAAGTCTTTAAGTATGAATAAAATCCACAATTCTGACACATCAGTGCATCTACTGACATTAACTCATTTTGCTTCCATATCCTGAGAAAGAGTTTAAAAATAAATAGACATTAAAAAGATCTCAAAGCAAGGCAGGTACAGTAAAAATGTCTTCCTCACTGCATTATACACATCACTGAAAATCAATATGTCATACCCGGACTTTAAAACATAATGACAATAGTAACATTTATTTTGCTAACAACTGTTCTCTTAACTCTTGGTCCTGACCCTGCTGCCATGGATTTGATTGCCAAAACTACCTGACCTTAAAAAGCAAGTCAACCATAAAAGAGCCAGCCTTAGAACTGGTGGAAAATTTTATGCTATCACAGACTTTAGCTACACATCCCTAACCTGGTTTAATATTAACTTATGTCAGCTTTTTAGATATTTGTGTATAAGGTAGTCAAAGAGATCTTCAAGATTTTGAGACCTAAAAAAAAAGTAATGAAATCACTGATAAATTTTGATTCCATCAAAAATGCTCTCTTAAAATAGCTACAGAGTGTCTAAAGTACCAGAATATTCAGGTTCTTTTCTATGAGAATAGTTAGGAACAAGCATCCGAGTGAGAAGGATGTTATGGAGTAGCTGTTATTCTTTCACTGATTATTTTGTTTTCATTTATTTTAAAAATATTTACTTGACTTGTTCAAGACAATTTTATTACTGATTTTTAGGTATTGTTCAGTCAGTGGGAAGGTGAGGAGAGTTTCCATTAAACTATGCAGCAAACATAGTTAGAACCAAATACAGTTATATCCTATACTCCTTTGGCTGGCTCTCAGCAAAGAATTCATATCATGTTTAGTTTTGTTCAATTTCCCTTGGGAATAAAGGGTTATAAATCTGTTCCTGGTCAGGTGGAGAGGGAGTAACCTGACTCAAGGGTCATACTGTTTGGGAGGGCTCCTCACTTCTAATTCCTGAGATACTCTGTGTGTGCGTGCATGTGCCTGTGTTTGAGAAATCAAAACAAAACAAAAATCTTCCACAGCCTTCATCCACACATTCACCCAGAAACAGTAAAGGGAGCACAAGAGGGAAAATTAAATAGTTTTTAAGAGCTTCATAAATAGCCACAGTATGGAGTTTCCCTGTCCAAAATCTGTAACCATCTGTCATCTGCAGAGACTTTGATGCTGCAGCAATTAAATTGCAAATAATGGTAAATCTTTGTACCTGCATGAGACACCATTTATTTTACACCTTACACACAGAAGAGGTTAGTTACTCCTGACTTTTCCTGGGCTTTTTTCAACCCGAGACAAAAGGAAAAGCGGGGTTGTAGTAAGGAAAGGCGTTTGCGAAGTTGCCGCAGGGCAGGGGAGCCGGCCCGGCACAGTGCGGCCAGGCAGAGCTGGACCGGGCAGGACCTCGGCAGCGGCTCCTGTCAGCGAGGCCTCCCTCAGCAGGGCCACCGCGCCCTCTGCGGGCCCTGCCGCAAACCAGACCGGCAAAACAGCTCCTGCATCCCTTTAGCCCTTTATCCCTTACGGGGAGTCTGCTTCCAGCCGGGAACGAGCCGCCACAGCCGGAGCGAGCGACGGCTCAGGGGGCTCCGCCTTGCCCTCCGCAGGGATGGAATAGCGTATACAGTGCATCGGAACTTTGGCCGTCCAGAAAACTCCCACTTCAGAAAAGACTTACAGAAATGTCACTCGGGACAATAAAAGGCCTGACTGCCCTTTTTCCTCGCTGAACCAAAGAAATAGAAGTCTATGAAACTGTGCAGGTGTTGAGCAGTCATTTTAAGCTTCGGCCTGAAGGGGTTACTCTTGGTATGACAGATCCCACTCCGGACTTGCAAATGGTTGCAATTCTCTAGTTTGGTTCCATTTTAACAACTCAAAAAGCTTGGAAACAATAATGTAACGCACACGATAAGCAGCACTATTCCTAAGTGTGGACTCCCACTGAAATCACACATTTAATCAAAAAGAATTTAATAGTTGCTTTTTTAATTATTTGAGTGAAATTGCATAATATTTGCTGCTTGAGGATACAAAGTAAAATATTAAGAGTATATCCTCACCATTGAACTGAAACATAGTCTCAATTCAAAGTATGAGTTCTCAATTGAAACATAGTCTCAATGTGTCCCATCAAAATTTACCTTGATTTTAAAGGTGAACTGGGTTGAAAGTTACACTTTGTGATTTAAAAGAAAGGCATATTTGCCTTATTTCAAGTTATTGATGATTTTATGAAGCATTTATTGGTTTTAAACTTCTCTCTCGTCTTAGGGCAGCTATTCATCGATTGTACAGTACCAGGTACAGCGCAACCCTGACATCTAGTGGCCAGCGGGGAGGGAATAAAATACTTCCCTAAAATACAGGAAGGATTTCTTTAAACACTAGAGCATATGAACTTGCAGTTTAAACTTCCTTTTTGTGCAATCACTGACAGAGGTGATAGTAATCATTTGTTACAGAAAAAGTGAGACCAAATATCTGTCATGCAATTACTTTAAAAGAGAAATCAAGTGTTTCTATCATATCATGGTGGAATAATACTGTACTACATGTACCAAAGAGCAGAGTACAACGCCTGTGGCTGACAAAACCCATCATTAAGAAGCCATTTGTGCACAGATTACAGAAGGAATTTTAAGTGATGCTAGGAGAGTCAATGAGTTAACTCTCCACCTTCTTTTACAGTATTAATCTATTTAAATTCATGCAGAAACAAATTAAAACGTCAGAAACTTCAAAGGTTTCTAACGTGGAGAAGTAAAATAAGTAGTCTAGTGGTCACTAATGTGCAATAGACCACTTCACAAAAGAACCAGGAGTACTGCAGGGATTTCTCTGTCCAATTAGTGTTTGAGTGGGAGACTAACTATTGCCTTAAGATGTAAAAATAAATTTGGGAAGTTGATGAGAATTGTGAAAACTCCAGACTAAAGTGTGATTTGCAGCAAAAAAAAAAAAAAACAAAAACTACCTCATACATTTATTACTAAAAATTAAACCACATAAATAACAATTTCTTGCATAGATAGCATTTTATTTTTCTTCACGAAATTCTCATTTCATATGAGAGAATTTCTTGAAAAAAATCTCCATGAAATTGGAGCAACTAAACATCAAAGTAAGAATTACTTTGTCGTAACAATAAAGGTTTCAGTAGCTACCATATAGAACTCATTTAGACACTGCTAACTGGAAAAAGGGTAGTCACCCAATTACAAATGGTTTATACAATTCCAAGATCTTTTCTTCTAAAAGAAATTGTCAAATAGTGCATATACCTATCTCAGAACCCCTACGGAAAAAAAAACCCAAACACTTAAGTGTTTATTTAAATTCCCTATCTTGTATCCAGGCTGTTTATTTAGAATACCAACTGCCTTCAAAAGCACCAAAATATCAAATATGTCATTCTATCCTGAAACATTCTCAGAAGAAGAACTCTGTATTTCTAAAGTCTACCTTCATAACAACTCCAAAATCAAATCTTAGAAGGAAACACAACATAAAGCCCAGCAAAATAAAACAAACTGGATATTAAGGTTAATTTCCTAGGGAATTTAGACTTTTTTATGCTCTTTGTCCTATTATCTTCATCACTCTAAACTCCACCAGCAACTTTTAAATTAGTTTAGTAATCTCAAATAAATTTGAAGGGCACAAGGAATTTCATGGAAGTCTAGGAAAAAGCCAGGGAGGTGGGAAGCAGAGAGAGAGCAAAAGGAAAATCAGGCAGATTTCCTTATTACTTCTCTGACTTGGAAACAGGTAGCTGGAAAAAGCTTGTGGTTACAGCCTAACACTCTTGTCTCTCTCAGAAGGGGATTACTGATGAGGTCAGAGGGCAAAGGCCACAAACCTGTGAGAGGTTAGGCTATCTCAACTCCTCTGCTCATAAACACTGACTTGTTTATTCTTTTATTTTTAATTAACATACTTCCATACTAAAATGCTCCTTCTTTTTAAATTATTCTGACTAAATCATCTAATACAGTATGAAAGAAAAACTGATTGAAAGGCTTTAAATGTAACATAGAACTTTTACATGATATCTGACCTTTCTATATAGCTGTTATAGGAAACAGGATTAAGTACAAACAATGTAGCTGAATTCTGAAAATGCTACGACAAATCTGCAGCTGAAATAAATTATCATAGCTTCACTAATATTAGCATATCAAATTAGACCAGCAGAAAATCTTCTACCCTTCATACAAGCTCTATAAAACAGTCAAGTACATTACAGTATTAATGAACCCCAACCCAAAACAAATCAAATATTTCACTTGTATCATAACTTATTTAATTAAACTGTAGTGACAATTCTTTGTCACTATCATACTAGACAAGCTCTGAACTTGATCTCTGGGTTGTAAAATTTTGTCATTGTCAAGTTCAGTACAGAATTGACTTAGGTGACACTTGGAACCAACAAGGTAACAGAATAATTTGGTTGGTGGTATATTTGTTTGTGTGTTTAGGTTTTTTTGTGGTTTTGCTTTGGAGTTTGGAGGAGGGGGCAGGGGAGTGGTTTTGCTGGTTTTTCCCTCTGATTTACAACATATGAAGATTACTTGGACATGTCTAAGAAGCATAATCCAGTAGGTTATGCCCCTTATTTTTACACACTAATCAGCTTGAGGAAAACCTTAAGATATTAGCACTATTTTGTTTTATTGGTGAGTCCAAAAGATTCTTGTTTACTTTTCATTACCATAACTAAAAGGAGAGAGAAATTGACATCCAGAAAGAAGAGGCCTGGGAAGCTAGGTTTGCAAATTCTAACAGTGCCATGCAAAAAGAAATAAAAGCATCACAGTAATGGGATTGATGCACTGGAATGAAGAGTTTGGATAATACATTAGATGCTGCAAAGTCATCAAAATCATGCTATTAGTTTACAGTAAATAAGAGACAGGCACTGGAGTTTTATCTTTATTGATATTATTATCTTTTCAATGTCCTAAAATGTGATTTTATTTGAACTATGTACAAACAGAAGTAGTATAATTTTGATGGTTTAATGAAAAAATTAAAAATTTTGGTCTTCTCTTCATATGTGATGGTTTAAAAAATTAAGCAGTTTTAAACATAGAAAGAAAAATGGAAGCCCTTTTAAAGGGCAGCATCTTTTCCTAGTGAATCATTAGCAAATTACTAGCAAATTAGCTCATATGTAGGTAATGGACTTTACATAAACTATGCTCATTGATAATAAAGATATTTTGTATACCATAATAATATTTTTTCCACAACTGTACATTTATGTCTGTTAAATGCATCAAATACTAGGAATACTCTTGATGACAGAAACACTGACCCATGCTGTGACCCATGCTGATATTAGGCTGTAGCATTTTGATCACTAGGTAGTTTTAGTATTTTCATATAAAGCTATGTGCAGCAAGATAAATATCTAATAACTAGCAAAAATATTCAAAAGGCTAAAATGTTTGATAACACACCTTCTTTCTAACAGCTTTTGCTTTAATATGAAAATAAACTCTACATAATGATCTGTATTAATTTATGCCATAATTTAGGAGTTTCAAATTTAGAAAGAATAAAATGTAGATGTTGAAAAATGCTCCCAGAACAGCTATACTATCTGTCATAAAAAAAAAATCTATACTGAAAATCACTATCACTTATCTGCTATACTGCTTGCTTGAGTGCATTTCCTGGCCTTTGTTTAGAGTAATTCTGTGGAAATAATGGAATTCAGTCTGACGAAGATCTGTTGTTTAATGACAGTAATTTAACATTTTTCTTACTCCATCTTACATACAGAATTAGGGAATTAGTATTACAGGGATCCAGACACATTGAAAGTTATCTTCAACTCAGATATTTTACTTGTAATTTAATTAATTAGATTTTTCAGGACATATATCTTCTGCTCAATAAACTTGTTTGTTACATATTTCCCTGCACAGAGTATCAATCTGAGCATTCTTCGTGCAAATAAAATAGCATAGAGCAATTACAGCAGTCTAGATTGCACTAAATAGAAAAAAAAATATTATTTTCAGTATGTGAAAACTACTCAAGAAAAGACTAAAAGGCTTTCTTTCAAATACCAGAAAAGCATTTGAAACCTCTGCTTCAATAGATGAGTTCAAAATTAGCTCAAATATTGGACAGCAGGTGGCACTGACAACATACCAATCTTAGAACAGCTGGTTGAACTGGTACAAAATTGATCATATTACATCTGTATTACCTCTAATGTGAGGTTGTAAATGTAGAGAACACAAGTTCATCTTTCACAATACTCTATCTGTTGGTGTAAGCGCTCCCCCTGATATTGCTTCTTACTGTACTTTACTAATGTAGTTACAGAGACAGATGTTCACAGGGATGTATCATGACAGGACAAGACCCAGCAATAATTGCTGCAGAAGAAATTCCATCTGCACATATGAATAAAAACTCTTTCCCTCGAGAACAATTAACACAGGGAAAGTTTGCCCACAGAACTGGCAGAATCCAAATCACTCGAACTACTGAGGCTTGACAGGGCCCTGGATAACTCAATCTGTGGCACTGCTTTAAATTAGGTACTGGAATAGAAGATCCCCAGAAGTTCTTTCCAACCTAGATTGTTCTGTGACTCAGTACAGTTAGGCCACACAACCCAGTACCATGCTGAGAAGCTTAGACACTATTCCAATCCAGCTGTAACACACATGGGTAGTAAAACACACTTAACAGATAGTACTGCAGCTTGGAATTAACATGTTGTTAGCAGGGAAAATTACTCAGCTTCCAGCTCCAGAGCCAGCTTATTAGGTGGTGCTTCAAACTTGCCAGTGTACCTGTGACGTTGAAGACACACTTTCCTTCTTTGCACATCATTCAGCCATAGTAAGGAGGAGTAAAGCAAAGTCATTCTTTATCCAGGCCACAGAAAAACTAACCTGAAGGTCACAGTCAGCATGCACGCAGAAACTTGATGGTACTATTTAATACTTACATTTTCTAATCCAAGAAGGACCAAGAGTGGAATTGTTGTCATTCCTCCTTGGATCCACTCTTCTAGGGAAACAGTGCCATCATGATCATAGTCAATTTCTTCCATCATTTCATGAAGAATCTACAGTTTAATGAAAAATCTCGTAAGTTCTAACTAATTATTAATATATTCTAATACAGCAACTTGTTGGGACTTGTGCAGATCTCCAATTCTCTCATACAAAAAATAAGAAAAATATTACTTGCATATAGCTGTAGTCAAATGAGTATGGACAGTTCGGAAAATGAAATGTCATACTCCTATTTACATTTTATTAACATCTAAAGGTCCCAAACCAACTTGTGTCCTCTGTGCACTCACTCTTAAGAAATTTTCAGGGACAAACCATGTTACGTTATAGAAGTTAATTACCACATTTCTTGAACATTTCATAGATCAGATTTAAACACCAAAATACTGGTAAAAGTGCTAATTCACAGTGGAACACAGGCCTATCCTTACTTCTACCTTCCTCACCAATGGAATGCCACGTGGACATGAAATATCACAAAATTATGACAGCTGTCTCTAGCAACATGAAAAAATTATGATAAATGGATACTTACTGGACTTAATTCAGTAATATCCCATTCAAGGTATTCTGCAACATGCATCATTTGTGCAATGATATTTTCCAGCTCCTAGAGATGAATGAAAAAGTATGATGTTTTATGCAAGGTTATAAAGAAAAATTCTACTGCAAGATAATAATTCAACCATAATGCGTTCAGTGACACTATTTCATCAACATCCCTGATGAAATGTACTTTTCACTGGAATCTGTATTCTCAAGTGAGTCTCCTTACTAGCAAAACATCCTGCATGGACTACAAAGCATTCAAGTGAAATACAGCCCCACAATCAAAGTAATTGAAAGTAGTCATAGATTCTTCCTTCCTAGTTATCTTTCAAGCACCCATGTTTTCATGATCTGATTTCCACCCTGTGATAGGATCATGTAATGATCTGTAAATTCCATCACTCTAACAAATTATTTTTTGACAGTAATTGTATAAATCACAACTTTCTAATAGAAATAAGGCATAAAGTGGATTCTGTAAACTACTACAGATTTATTTTCTTACCACTACAGCATTGCAATTTCCCTTGATTACATATCACTAGGGTTTTTCTATACATATAGATAGACTTTTGCTTTTAAAACATGCTCAAATGCTTATCTAGCCATTTAGACCATTCTAAATTCTCATTTATATCCAGGCACCTAACTCAACTTGTATTACCTAAAATTATGGTGCCGTATTTACTTTATGGTGCTGTATTACTTTAAATCCATGTATAATTTCACTTCCCTATTTCCCTGCAATTTATGGGAATCACATCCTCTTCCTTACCAACCCATTCCATGCTGTGTTGCTTCCCACAGATACAAAAAAAAGTGGGAAAAAAACACCAAAAGAAAAAAAACCCCACAGTTAATAAAATATTTGTTTCTGTTTGTTATCAGAAAAAAAAATAGTTACATCTTTTAAAATTATTTCCCTATCTCTGACTTTTCTTCAAACATTTGGTTGGGCTACTCCTCAAAACTTTGCCTTTAATATTGTTCCTCCATTCTTAAAAATAACATGGAAGCTATGACATCTCTCCACATAAATCCACTGTGTGACTCTCACACTTACCCTTTTTAATGAAATCTTTACAAATGATGCCTTCATACACATCTCCCAGCAGCATACTAGAATTATTGGAATCATATTAATGTGTCCCCTACAGTAATATCATTAAAGATCAGAAGACTACAGAACAGCATGACTCCGTGATATCAGAAGACTCCATGACAGCAGTGTCAGCAACTGAAAATTTATACTGCTGTAGAAGCAGAATTTCACATTGGAAAAGTCAAGCATTACTTTTCAAATGAATGAATTTTTATTGACTATATTTTATACTGCTTCTAATAATTCAAAACAAATATAAACTTGATTTGAATTAATGTAGTTTTGTATAGTTTTGCCATGTTGACATACGTTTATAATGCGATACATAAAAAACATTACCGAACTATCCAGGTATCCATTCCCATCTGTATCATACAAACGAAACATAACTGAAAAGAAAGCGAAGAGATAAGGAAACTCAGTAGAAAATATAACAAATACATCTCTCATTCATAAAAAAAACCCAACTCCAAACCAGAACACAAAACAATTAAGTCTGAGTTTCAAAGAAAGGACAAATATTAACATTTTTGTTCAATGATCAGACTATCTGTAGACCCATCAAACAACTTGCATTATGTGAGAGGTTCACTCAGCAATTACCCTGCCACACTGCCTTCAATGAGACATACTAGCCAGAGTGCAACTGCGCCTTTTCCAACCATCACCCTAACAGCTAATTGGTCTGTGAACTTGATTTTGCTTCCCTCTAAAGTTGTTCTGTCTTCATGGTGAGTACTACCAAAAGGCCCTTCTCTGTGGTCTCACCAAACACAACTGGTCACAAACGCTGATAAGCCTGCTTAAGTTATAATGCTACTTCCTTGACTGCAGCTATCACCATTCAATAGTGATACTGTTTTAGAAACTATTTTCTGACCAACTCAATGAAACATAGAATTAATATTTTAAATATCTAATCATCCAAATCCAACAATAAGCATTCATCACAAACTGCCAGCATGATTTCTTCCAGGACCATACTTTCTTCATCAGTTTCACAATGTATTCCCAACATTCTGGGGAACCAACGGACAAAAAGGTATATTTTGATAATATCCAGAAAAAATATATGCTTTCAAGATTGTGTCATGACTTGATCCCAGCCTAAAGAAGGGGTACATACACCATTACCAAGATATTAGGAAGGAATAAAGCATAAAGCTTTCATATGAATACAGTTAGAAGACTGAAAAGGAAATTCAGATGCCTACAAATACCGCACACTCTTTGTTCCTGCTTTCAGGGACAGTTTGTCAGAGCTCTGAAATCCAAATACCCACCATTCTCTTCAAAATCATTTTTTTTTTTTACCCCTACACCTATTTTTTGGGGATGAAGAAATCAGTCCTGGAACCACCTTGAACCAGATGGTTCCAGGACAATGAAATGCCTTCACAAAGAGCAAAACACAAGTAATCTGTTGTCTAATCAGATGTCTCTGGAAATGTAACATATGACCTATGTAACACTGAGGAATCCTACCACACTGGATCCATAGCACATGCTGTTACAGTCCAATAAATTTCACACACAAAGCTCATCATAATTTTCAGGAAACAATATAATGAGAAATGAGAGGAAATTCTTAGCAATTAGAGAGCAAAGTTCAGGAAGAATTCTATCATTTTTGGACTTACAGCAAGTGTGTTAACTGTTACATGTATTGTCTTGTTTTGCTTATATCCTCCATCTTGGGAATGAGTTGATCATCTAACTGTGTGGAAAAAAGGTAAGCACTATACCTCTCTACCACTTCAGCTATTTCTGCCACTACCTTGCACTGCTCTTAAGAGCTGTAATACAAAATTGATTACATTTACTGTAGTACACTACTTCACACCACAAAGGCCTATGATTCATTTGTTACAGGTTAGGAAAACCTATAAAAATATCCTTCTTTCCCTAGAGTTACCATAACAAAAATGTTTCAGCATAAGACAACAGTTAATGCCAAATGCCACCAGAGTTTGGTACTGCCCCTGCTAGTTTGCCTTCCACCAAAGCTTCTCAGAGCTTGACAGCTAATATTGTCTGGCAAAGGTACCATTGGGCAGTCACAGTTTCCATAGGGATGAATCACTGAATCATCCAATACTAAAGTTAAAATCATTTGTCTCTCCTTCCTCCTCCTCTGTGATTCTTAGACACTAGTTGAGAGAATGTTTTACAGCAAGTTTTAGCATCTCTGTGACCTTTGCCAACCCTAGATCAGTAGTGCTTACAAAACTTTTTCTTCCTTTAACGTGAATCAGGAGTTCTAATCAATTGTTTAAAACCAGAAATTAGCATAATTATAACTGTTTCATCTTTGCAGAAGCAAAGCCTTTCCAATTACATATGTATAGGCTCAATCTGTACTCTTGGCTAGATTCTGAAAACTATGCTACTGGTGTGGAATGCAATCTCTTGTATCCATACACTGCTAAATATTCATGCTCTTGATTTACACACGCTAGTAGGAAAAAACAAAACAAAAAAACCAATACTAAACCAACAACAAAATTATAAAAACAATCCAACAGAAGTTCTAATGTTTGCATCAGAAACTACAGAGCTCAAGTCAAATTTTTGTATTTCTGTTCCCATCCCCTTACCTTATTACACTGACTGGGCACTCAATTTCTATTTCTAGGTGGAAATTTAACCTTAGAAAGGTAATATATGTTCTCTCAATGTATCTCTGTGAGGAATACTTGAGATTTTCTTTATATTCAGGTCATAATGAATAATAGATAGGATGAAACAGGTGAGGTTCACACTATGCAAAACCTCTACACCCTTAATATTTATTTATCTTCAGGAATATTTATAAATCTATGAAAACCTGTAGATCATATAGATTCAAAACATTATTTTCTCTTAGTGTAGTTTATCCTCCAGCCTACATCAAATTTTAATTGAAAGCACCACTTTCATGTTCTTCCTGTCCCGAATTAAGTTACCAAACACTCAGCTATGCCTATTTTTTTCCTATTTTTGTTATCTGAGAAAAAAAAAAAAAAAAAAAAGCATTATTTGAAATTGGTATTGATACTAATGTTGGCAATTTCAGAATAAGCCATTTTTCTTTCTTCCCTTCATTGCCAAAAACTTATAATTTACATTACAACCACGTGACCTACTGCTTTAAAATTCAGAAAAAGAGTTAAATTATACCATTAATTTATAACAAGAATTCAACTTAAATCATCAGAAAAGTCTGCATACAATGGTGCAGTACAAGCTGAAATTTAGATACTAAAAAGTGCAAGTATGTGGCATATTTCAATTCTGTATGACAAAGAAGAAAATAAACCCATAAAACAACCTTGCCCAGAATTATATGTAGTAAATGCAACTGACCTTGGATACCCAAAATATTTAAGTACCACACATATATTGGGCCACGTTCTCTCGCTCTTAGATTATATAGAACAGTCTTCTGCCCCTGCAGCTCCTATTGCAGGAAGTTAATGAAAAACCCCCATACTACAATTATCTTCTCCTCTGTCTCTCCTTCTTTCCATTGTACCAATTCCTGACACCAGGGAAGGCAACTGATATCCATTTCATGCCATTGTTTGTACATGTAGTACACCTGTACATCTGGTAAGGCCTGCACAACTTGCTAACAAGCAGCAGTTATTACACTGTAAGTTAAATTCAGCCCTTGGATCTCAGTTTTGCTGAGTCTGTGTTCTGAATGTGCATTCATACTTACAATCTCATATTTTAATCATATGATACCAAAACAGTATTACCAAATTTGGGGGATTTGCTGTGACCTTGCAGTAGGAAGTTACAACTACAGGTAACAAAACATCAAGATACTTCAATGACAGGTAACCTTCTAATGAATTTCTTATTCTGGCAGAAGTAGCCTACTGTTTGCACATCTTATAATACTAAATATTTACTTTCCATATGAGAGCCTGATCCCGCAAATCTTTTATAAACAGACCAGTTATGTATACTGAAGTATATTTCATCTCAATAAGGACTATATGATTGGTCTGACTGTTTAGCCACAGGAAAAACTGGCTTCTAAAATTCCACAATAAAGAAACATGTTTTCTTCTCTTTTTTTTCTCCAATTTATAGATCAAACTCACAGGAATATATATATTTTTTAATAGGTAGTGGTGTCACACTTTAATGACCCAGGCCCCTAATTAAAAATGAACAAACAAACAAACAAACAAACTGAACCGATAATTTCTAACTTCCTGTGTCAAACACTCCTTCCCAATAGTGATAGAGATGGATCGTTCTTGGCTTTTCAGTATTCAATAATAGTATAGAGCTCAGAGCATATATTAACAACTATTCTTCATTTGAATTAGGATGTTTATTGCAGGTTATTAACCCCACTATAGATCTCTAAGTATACTTAGTTTGTTTTCCTCAGATCTGATACTAATCAAGAGAAGACAGTGTAGAGAGGATTACTGTAACTAAAGAATGTACAATCCTTACTCCCTATTTTAGCAAATGCTAGATAAACCAAATTTAGTTTAAAATCTCATCATCAGCAAGAATAAAAAATCATTTCTGCAATAAGGGTCATCTAGAAGCGCATTTTTATAATCCATCTGCTCAAAACTGGTTCTTAAATTCAGAAACAGAATATTTGATGACTTATGGAAATAAATATTTAAAATTTAAAAAGAACATACATTCTAGCTTGTCTTCAGGTCTTCCTCTTTCTAGCAGTGACAAATAGCACACAATATCTTTCAGCTGGATCATGTCTGGTAAATGTGAGTTGGCAGGAGTAGGAGGTCTGGATGTAGAGGTACCCTTGTTAAGTCTCAGACCTAGAAATAATCCATAGCCTTTGTTAGTCTGAACATAAAATATAAGCAGAGAATGAAAATATAAGACTTGCATGCATTCATCTTTGTTTTATGTGACTCTTGGATTACTTCTTAATTTAAAGTTTTAAACAATTCACATCTGTCATTTATCCAGCAAAGGTAGAATTAAAATAAACTATCAAAAAAAACCCAAAAAAAACCAAAAAAAAACCAACACCCAATTATGGGATAACCTTTTTTTTTTTTTTTTTTTTTAATTTGTGCTGATCTGATTTAATTTGTCCACAAAACAATTCGGTAATTATTTTTGTTCTACCATACTAGATTCTAAGCATTAAAAACAATCCCTGCCCAAGTTTGCATCCACTTCTCTGCACTTGTAGAAGCTTCATCTGACTTACAGATGGACAATAACAACACTAATTGAAGATGGCTTAGTGTCAACAAATACCCAAGTGTATTGTTACCCCAAAAACACAGCCAGCCTGTGTATAAATGCAGCACATATTTAAAACACAGAATTCTTAGTGATAGACTACTGAAAAAATAAATGTAGAATTTAAGTAGAATTTAAATAATAGTTGTAAAAATTGCTCAGACATTGTGATGTGCCATTCCAGTGTACCACTTGGAACTTAAGTTTCAAAATTGCCAAACTTTTTGTTTCAGTACAACAATAGCATGACCAGTTGTGATAATATCACTAGAATCTGCAGGACCAAAATCGGGGAAAATGGGAATAACAGCAGAACACAGAGAAAGGAGGAAGAAAGCTTTCTTTACTGAGGGTTGTCCCCTCTCTCCCTAAATTTAGCTTGAAAAACTTCATTGCAATCTAGATACATCTTCAAAAGCCTACATTTTAAAAGGTGTGCCTACATGTTATGAGATATACATGTTAAAACAATAAAATACATTTTTTATTTTTGTACAAATTTTTGTGCAAAAATATATCTTGGAATCTTTCATGGTTTCAGGCAAATAATAAACACTAAAAGTAAATATTAAATGAACAAAAATATTTAATAAGTCAATGTTCTATTTAATAAGTTTGCATGACAGTTAAATGTCATTAAGACATTATAATATTTTATTCAGTTAAATGCTAGCTCTAATCACACAACTTACACAAATAGTTCATATTCCAGTCTTATGTAAATCATATTCACAGAATGAAAAGGATTATAAAACCTGTGATAATGGGATAACTCCTCTCAAAAATAAATAGTGCTGAAATACAAATGAAAAGAAATACAAATTTTAAGGTATCTTTTAACCTATCATCAGCTGCAAAGTACAGGGTAAATTACTATTTCTTAATCAGAGGTGGGAAGGGTTGGCTGCAATGTACTGACTTACAGATAACTTCCAGTCCTGCTGCTTACCTGGCATCTGTTTCCATCTCTCTTCCGACGCCTTAACTGAAAATACAGTTTATAAACAGACATGAGTGGATCAAAAGAGACGAACTGTAAAACAAGAACATGCCTAAAGGACTGATGAACCCTGTTACTTTCCTTGTAATTTTCTCTAGATCGCACCCTTCCATTTTCCAGAAGAATAACAAATATTTCTGACAAAGTTACTTTCCAGTACAGTCAGCTTTATTTTCATTATTGGTAACATTTAAAAATTACTAGATACCCAAACCCAAGTGTTTCCATAGTTTCCATTTGCACATCAAAATGTACCAATGCACAGTCCCTTTAAAAGTTGCATATCATCAGGATGTAACATTTAGTTTAAACCATGAAATTGAATTACAGTATAAATCCAGAATATTTTCAAGCCCAAAAAATTCTTGCATGAGGTGAACTGAACTGCTTCTCTGAACATGAATTTTCCAAACTGTCCTTCTGGTATTATGCTAAAAACATATGGAAGCTTCCTAAACTGGTATTACATTATATTATTTCTAAAGTCTTTAGTAATAGAAAGAGATAAAAACACATGGCAAACTTGGAAAAGTTAGTGTAGGAAAAAAAAAAATAGGAGGCAACATTAGAGTAAGAAAATTAACATACAGTTTAAGCAACTGTATGTTAATGTTAATATGCAACAGTAATAACAGCACCATCCTTAATAATGTTGTTATAATAATAATAATTATTATAATTTTATAATGAAAGTGAAGAAAGCTGAGTATAGTCTATACAGGGCAGAATTTAGCTGTGTCCTCTGAAATCAAAATCACTTTTAGTGATATACTAACACTTACCCAACATTTCAAATATCAGTTGTTGCTAACTATGTAGGATTAATAATAACAGAATCGCACCTAGGCAGTTAAGAGAAATTGCAGGAACTGCCACAGAAATGGTTGAGCACCAGCAGGAGCCTCCTGCATGAAGCTTGAAGTTTTTAAGTGTTTTTTTCAGAAGAGTAAGCAACAAAATCATGTAACCATAGCAATCTGATCAGCATTAACATGACAAAGAATGTCCACTTGGTGTCTCAGCTGCATCATTATTGTGAATTAGAAAGATGAAACCATTTAATTTCCATTCCTTTTCACAGTATTTCATATTATGGTTAAGTTTTTTTTAATTTCCCAACTACCAGGACAAAAATCCCTCAATATGTAGTTAAGAATTCCATATATTTACAGCTATTAGAAGTAAAACAGCAGGGTGAGGGAACTTTTAGCTCTTACATTACAGATTTTATTACTTACCTCCAGAAAGGTGCTGTGGCTTGTTTTTTATTAATGGGCTGCAGTGAGAGATTTTGTTCCTAAATGATGTAAAAAGGTGTTCAATGAAATCATCGGGTAACTCTGCCTCCAGAAAAGTCTTCATGAACAGCTTGAACCCCTCCAAATCAATTGTCTGCAGCGAAGGGGAAGAAAAAATAATATTTTCTTTAATGTTTCATAAAAAAAACCCCACACTAATCAATAAAATAATATTCTGTTGACAAAAGCTGTGGACTGCATTTGAATATACTGATTTCTGAAGAGATAGACTGGCACACCTATTCTTGAAGGTGATTACTGAAACAAGTATTACTTTGAAAATTCACAGTATTGCTACAACACCTCAGAGTGCTGTGTAAAACAGCCCAGAGTAAATTCAGAGCACTTATATCAGGACCCTGAAATCAAGTTCCATGCTCTCAAATTTCTTGATTAGCATCCAAAGGCGCCTACAGTGCTCCTAGGGATGTACTTAGCATGCCTTAGCTATTCCTATAATTAAGCAGACAAAAAGCAGGGGTTCTTTGGATGCCTAATTCAGGGAATTGAAGGCCTTCTGTCTTTTCCTATGCAGCAAGATGCTTTGCTGGTGTTTGTCAGAGTTACTAATCAACCTGTCTCAAACAGGTTCGAAGAGTCAAATGAGAGTGCTCAGACATGAAGCATTTCTTAGAGGGGAAAAAACAGAAGTTGTCGATCAAAAAAATTTGTCATTTAGCTTAATTTGGTTTTGCTTTTGCCAGCAAGGTTAAATGCCAGCTGACTAATAAAACTCCAATGATGATTTTTTGTGTTAAAACAGCATTGTTTGTTTTAAGTAATAAAATGAATCATAGAAAATCTCAAGCTGGAAAGAATACATAAGAGTCCTTGAGTTCAACTCCCTGTTCCTCACAGGACTGCCTGAACCAAAACCCTATGATTAAGAGCATCATCCAGATGCTCTTTGACCTCTGACATGCCTGGTGTCATGACCAAGACATGCTCTGGAAAGCCTCTCCCAGTGACCAATCAGCCTCCCAGTGAAGAGCCTTTTCCTGATGCCTGATCTGAACTTCCCCTGATGCAACTTCATTCCATTTCCTCACGTCCTGTTGCTGGTCACCAGGGACATAGCAGTAGCTCCCCATTTAAGCCCAGTTGTAGGCTGCAGTGGCATCACAGCAATGCAAAGCATTATGATACCATCTTACCCTGCTAATAGAGGACGAAGATAAAGGTATCCTGAAACATATCGGCACAACTGCATATTTATCATTACATTTGTGATTTTTAAACAGCTGATCAATTATTAATCTGATAAAACGTAGTTTTACTCTCTTTATAGATCAAACAGAACCCATCACTGTTAAATAATTAAAAGATAAATCTACATGATACCACAAAACTGACTTTGAGAAATTTCCCTATGATTCAGGAATAGTCCATTTCCCCATGGAAAAGTCTAGTGCAACTCCTTTAGTTCACACAGTGAACATGGAAAGCGGGAAAAGACTAACAAGAATCAGCTTGAAACCATGCCAGAAAAAAGAAAATAGAAACTGAATTTTCAAAGGCCTCAGTAAATTGTCACAGTATAAGTAACTTTTGCTATTATTTTAATAAAATTGTAGGGCTCAGGAATGGAGACTGCTCTTCCCCTCACTTCTTTGAAACTTACTTTTTTAATGTATTTATGAGATATTGAAATTTTATGTGCATGTTAAATGAAGTGTTTCCCATTAAAATCAAGACCTTACTACAGAAAGGTAATGTTTTAAATGTGTATCATTCTTATGAGGACCAACAACACAAATTGCAAAATCTGACTATTCTTGTGTAAGTCATAACTATTAGGAAAGCAAGATTGGCAAGAGGGTATCTCTGCTGAGCTTCTAACACAAAACACCTCATTTGAGAAAGAAGTGCCCTCATCTCTTGAAGACAAAAATAGCAGAGACTGTAAAAAAACCGCTCACAGTGCTCAAGATGGGTGTAAAATAGAAATAATTACCTTGGCATATGGACTCATTATCTTTATCTCAACAGAGAGTTTCAGCCACACTCTTTTACTTTGGCAAATCATACACTGTTTCATTCGTGGTACAAACTTTAGATTCTTTCTCTCTAATAAAGCCACTGGCATTTAATTCACTGTTTATAAACTATGAATCACAATAGCAAAAGGATTTGTATCAGCATCCAAGTAAATCAGTAATTAGTTACACTAATATACAATATATAAATTTATTTTTTTTATCTGCAAGCATAACAAATACATTAATCACTAAATCAACTGACTTCAACAATGTGAAATTGCTTTGTTAAATTGTGCATTAATGAAATGTCTCTTAGCTCTCTCACTAAATCACATGCACAAAAAACCTCACAAAGTGAAAATGGAAACTAAACCAAAATTATAACCCCATTAAAATTTAGGATTATGGATGGCCATGTAAATAGCTTTACATTACATTAATCTTTTCATTATTTACCTTGTCTGTGGATTTTATGTATATATTACAAAAAATATTCTCTTAAGTTTAGAGCCACATTAGATTTTTAAACTACCTGAGTGGCATTGGTTCTCCAAGCTGCCAGTAGTAACTAAATCCCTAATGCTACTTTTTTTTTTTTTTTTTCACTTAATGGGTTCAGAATTATACCTGTGTAGAGAACTGGAAAAATAAATAAGTTTGAAATTATGTACTTCATTCTTCCTGAAGACCCTCTTTCTTATAGATGTTCAAACTTTTCAATATTTCATAAAGACGGTCAGACTATCATTTAAGCCAATATCCTCCAACACATGTTCCAAACTGCTAGAAAAGACAAGAGACACTAAAGTACACTTGGCTGCCATGTCCATTTATTTTATTTGACATCCTGAGTTCCAACAATCAGGGTGGTTCAGCAAAGGACAAAAGTAAGTGTGTAGTTGTTCTAAAGATTGTTCTACAGCCAGATTTCTTCAGCTGAAAGTGGTTCTCCGTTTTAACATGCTCTGCGACGTGTATTCTCCCAGGGAAGCAGCAACATTCATACAACCAGAGTTCAGATGTTGCACATCCAAAAGCTTTCAAATTATAATGAAAGTTAGTCAGGACCTGTGAAATTACTTGAATGGCCAAAAATGCAGGTGCAAAAATCACATGCTATATGCAAAGAATGTATAAAACCAATCCTGCCTAAGGGAGATCTCTGTGTAGAGCACTGTGATTAGGTTCTTGCCTAAAACCCCAAAATTTAGAATTCTAATACTGCTTAGCTGACAAACACTCTAGAGGAATTTTAATATAATTGGTGTAGATTATCCTGTTGGAACTGAGCTCTAAAATGGTGTAGTCATTTCTGGATATTTGTTTTTTTGAATATATATACAGTAAATAAGGGAACTAAGCTAGTCTACGGCAGACCTAGGAGCAGTTTCCATCATCCATCAAGTTTCCCAGGGAAAAGGATGATCTTCCAAAAACAGGCTCATTTTTAAATTGCTTTCAGTGCCTGTTCTATCATCTCTATCCCACTGTAATACACATAACTTATTACACGACTACAGAAAAATGGAAGAATTTCTTAAAAGAAATCCTGAGAGCAGCACTGTAGAAGACAAAGAGGTCTTAGAGCATTCTTACCAAGTAGAGGTTTACGTATTGAGTACGGTTCATTTAGAATAGAGCACGTAAAGGTGCAAAACATTTGTTAAGCTTAATTTAAAACTACTTTCACAACAGAGAAAACAACACACAATATTATAGTCATTTCTCTATTCTGCAATTGTAGACTATTTATGTGTTTCCTCAAAGACCTTTACTCTTCTGAACAGGGAAATGCTGCAGCAAGTAAATACCTTTCCTTTAATTACCAGCATTTCCCCCCAACCACTTTTCAAATGCGTTGCACAATGTTTTGTAAGCAAAAAGACAAAAACAAGAAGGAAAGCAGAGAACAATAATTTTCCACCTTAATATGTATCATGCTTGATCTTCCTTTTAAATCTCACTGTCATTATCAGAATTTCTCAGATGACAAATTCTGAGAATTTTGGTATGGTTTGAAAATTATTTACTTATGCTAATGAATTCTCAAACTTTAATTAAAGAGTTCAGATCAATGACATCAGAATAATATATAAACCATAATGGTGGATGTGGTTTTCTTAAGCATGAAGGCTAATTGCTTAATTTTCAACAGTTGCTTGCCTTCCAGAAGCTCCAGCTGAATTTAAATGAACCTGAGAAAAAAGGATTTAGCATTTCAGAAAGCATTTTCCATGATGCTTCACAAGTGAGGGGAATGAGCGTGTGAAAGGATGTACCAAACTGACAACAGTTAGACTGGCACATTAATTAATTCATTCCATTTCACAAGAGACTATCAGGGTAGGGAGATTATGATCCCGAGTTTAGGGATTTCAGGAAAATTTTCAACATAACGGAGATAAAATAGGACATAGTTGAATCAGAAGAACATGAAAGAACTTTCAAATAATTTGGCCTAAATCTTCTAAGGGACTCTAAATGAAGAAAAAAATCTGTGCAGTCTTAGCTTTGACTCTAATAAAAAGGGTACCAAAATCCTTGCCTGTAGGTCACAGAAAAAAAAAAGGGGGTTATGCTAATCATATAAAACTGAATTTCTATTTTTATATGTGAAACTAATTCACCGTGTTTATTTGAGCTCCTTTTCTTATGTTTTACAAAAAGAAACTTCACAAAATAAGACTTCCATATTAACGGGCAATAAAACTTCATTTGGTAATGAAAAATTTTGGTATAGCTCCAAAGAAGTAAACATTCAAAACTACCACAGAGTTTCAGCTAATTTAAACCATAAATTCATATAAAATTAATTTTATTATATTTTTAGAAGTAGTTAGTTCCTACTTAAAGATTTCATCAATGTTTCCAAACATCTGAAATTAAGAAAAAAACTCTAAAATTTATATATTCACTTCGGAAAAATGAAGAAAGAATGTAAGACATGGGCAACACTGCATAAATTTAACTTTAAAATTATTTTTAGCAAATCATTAAACAATTTTCCTCTTTTCTGAAAGAAAACATGAAACTGGACTCACTATGACTCAATGCATAGGGAAATTAAAAATGTGCATCTCTTCCTACATGATGAATTGTAGGGGAAAATCCATAACATTTAATTAACCAGCAATAAAATTTCAAAATTTATGCTAGCCCTAAACTTCCAACAGGCATTTAATCCATAAGTATTGGGTTTGGGTTTTTTTGTTTTTTTTTTTTCCTCTAAGCTCCTTCCAAACATATAAAGAAGAAACAAACCAAAGTTTATAATGCCATCCAAATCACTGACTGGCCTCAGAAAAGATTCTCACTATACATGTTCACAGAAAAAAAAAATTATCCACAAAACCAAAAAAAATGTGCTATGCACCAAGTACCGCTGAGACCATCACTTTCTTCTGAAAGCAGAGAAAAAGTGACAGATTTTTCCTCCTGTGGGGAAAAAAAACCCAACACCTGATAAAGACAACTTGCCAGTGGGAATCATCTTGGCTGATTTCCCATTCTCCTGGGAAAATTCAAACCTGTGTCTCTAAAAGGCATACAAACATCAGGAAAGAGCTGAAGAGTCACCAAAGGCAAAAATAAGGTTTCTGTATGTCTATGCCAAGAAAATTGTTTATTTATTTTAAAAATCTATATATTATTTATTTTTTATTACTAATTTAGTTGCAGAAATGTGACTGAAAAAATTACTGATAAACTCCTATGAATGAGGTGATCTGAGCATGTACTCACAAAGATGCATCAAAAGAGAGGCCAAAATGTTTCAGTGGTTAAGGCAGTACTTCTGGACACATGGAAAAATTTAAGATGCTTAGGTAAATTTTACAGAAAATAGATGAGACAAGATTTTATTTCTTTTATTTTTTAAATTGTCAAACCAGAGCTAGAAGCTATCTTTACTCAGAGAGGAAATAATCCATTCAGGATCTACACCTATGCTAGAAGAAACAGAACAAATATATGTATTGCATATATATATAAATAAATATTCATCCATACACACTATCACATACTAATGCTAAATGAAGCAGCAAACAGCAATTACAGATTGCTCAGTGAGGTATCTCAGTGCCTCTGGGACTACAACATGCCATCTCACATCCTGCATATATTTTACAATTACATTTTTAGATGTATGCATTAGACCAAATGATCTAACAGTTGTGGGTTTTTTAACATAAATGCCGTGAAAATATTACACACAAAAAATTCCATCAGTGCAAAAAACTCACTGTTACTTTCTTATGATTAAAAACAGAAGAAGCAGTTTTCATTACAGCGAAACAAAGCAGACTAATCAGTCTTTATTTCCACATACTGTGAGAATATTCCTGCCATGATGTCTGACTAAGCAAATAGAGATAGATTTGCCCAGATCTATAGTTTCAACTGAATTGTTCTTGGTAAAGAACCCATACCCAACCAATGTGTTGTGGTGGTAGTTTTCTGACGATTATGGCTTATGGTATGCTTTACTTTACAAGGAAGTTATGAACAATTAGGATTTGCTCTGCCGACTCCCATTACTTTGGAGAAAATTATTTCACTCAAATAGCCCTTTAAGAACCAGGATGAAATAGAAATTATTAGGTGAAGAATTATCCTCATAATAGCATTCTTAGAATGGAAAAAAAAAATTTTATCTGCACTCAGTAGAAGAACAGAGATAAGATCTAGAAGTACATGCTCAGAACAGTGTAGTTGCTTCTACCCCAGCAGCTAAAAGCTCCTGTCAAACTCTATCACCTCACCAAGCATTCAGACATATTTACCTATTTTTCTATAATAATAATTTAAAAAGACAATTATGTAGAAAAATCTTTAGCCTGGCTTTTTGTTGTCCTTCTATGTCTCAGAAAAACTCTCCTACGAAGACAGGCTGAGAGAGTTGGGGCTGATTCAAGAGAAGTCTTTGGGGAGACCTTATTGCACCTTCCAGGCCCTAAACAGGGCTAACAAGAAAGCTGGGAGGGACTTTCTACAAGAGCCAGTAGATATAGGACAAAGTGCAATGGCTTTAAACTTGACAAGGGTAGGTTTAGGATAGATATTAAGAAGTTCTTTATAGAGGGGATGGTGAGGCACTGGAACAGGTTGCTCACAGAAGTTGTGGATGCCCCATCCCTGGTAGTTTTCAAGAGCTCTGAGCAACCTGGTCTAGTAGAAGGTGTTTGTGCCCATGGCAGGGGTCTTGGAAGTACATGATCTTCCTGCCCAAAGTATTATCTGATACTATATTTTGATACTATTTTTCGCTGAATCTAAACACTAGTTTATCCTTCTTAAGACACCACACAAAATCATGTGAAAGAACATCAAGCCCTCATAAAAAGACACATTTCAAAAAATGGCAATCATTCAACTAGAAAAAAAATTACTAAAGAATCTTAACTTTAAAGAAGTAGAAGTCACAAAGGAATTAAAGACTTGGCAACTGATCAAATAAAGTTTTCAGGATAAACTATGTATTTCAAGAGAGTTTTCAGGATGACACTGATTACTTTTACTGAAGAATTCACAGCTATGAAGAAACAAAACCATTAACAATAGCTTGGGGGTTCTAAACTAAAAATCTCACTTTATTCATATTAAAATAGTTAAAATAGTAGCCTGAAATGCTTCTGTTACCACACAAAATACTACAAACCTGACATTAAAGCAACTTCTGTTTTCCATAGTATCATGACCATACGTGGATTTTTTTGCAATGTATCTCATAGATATGTGATAAGATCATTTTTACCTTACTCACATCATTAAAGAATGCATGTATCTTATTTTCCTTTCTACTCTACATCAATGGCATAAAGCAAAACTCTTGCTTCCCACACTTCAGTTTCTTTTGAATCCCAGATAAGTAGAATATAAGGACACCAAGGAAAAAGAAATACGCATCAGTCTATGCTTAATACACTTTAAAAAAATCTCCAATTACTATGATAAGAGTTCTGTTTCATCTCAAGCACTCACTGATAAGTACATTAGGCTAATTTAGTGCTACTACACAGAGGGTGAGTCTCAGTTTCAGGAAGAACAAGAACTGAAGGACTGGTTTCCAAGTGGCAGTTAGGATTTTGCTTGGCAAAGGAACAGAAAATTTCAGGTTTCTTCTTGTTTTGTATCAGACATATATAGGCCAACAGTCAACTAAAACCACAGGTCTTGAGCTCCTGATTAAGGTTACAACAGGCTACAGAGGTGCCTTAAAATGTCTGATGTTGTCCCAAGCAGCAGAATGCCTCCTAATACTTTGAGCAGAGAAAGAGGCTGAACTCCATCTACAAACACTGTTTGTGTTTGACTTTGTCCTTTCTCCTAGAACAGTTAAGCTGTTCAGTTTTGTAACTCACTTTTCTGCTTTACTGATAGCAAACACAGATACGTAAGATCAAGAAAAATCCAAGTATGCATATTTTGAAGATTTATGCATTTATTATTATGTTCTGTGCCAACACAGAACTCTACATGGTATAGACATCAGGAGTCAGTATATCCTAATATAGAAAATACAGAAACCATGGTTCCTCAGTGAAAAACAGAATATATACAAGGAAAATTTTGCATCTTTTTATATAGGTGTTTTTTTAACTTTGCTACTTAGTATTTTAACTCCTACCATAGTAATACATTTGAAGAGAACCAATAATTTATTAAGAAATTGGAAGCTTTAGACTCAAGATCTATCCTTACAACTGCAACAGAAGAGATCTAACTGTCTCCTATATTTTCCTAGCTGGTGTAAATACAACAACCAGTTCTTCTGGATGATATGTTGAAAGTAGGAAGAGAAGCTGTACCTCTCTACTTTCTTTCTCCTCACAAGACACCAAAAAAATTAATAGTCCCTTTACAAAGTTGCCATTCTGGATGGAGCAGGGCAAGGAGGGGTAGAATAATTACTCTTTTTATTCCTCCCCACCACACTGGCCACATAAATGGGAGCAAGACATGATTTAGTGTTTGAAATTAATCTCCACCCATAAATTCTTCTAAAATACCACATGCTCTTTGGTCTTTTCTTCTTTTAGATTTGTACAAAATATTTCAACATAAGCCACTATTTTCAGCATCCTGAAAAACAGAATGTAAGAGAGAAAAGAAAAAAAGAGTAATCATTCATTTCAAGAGACTTCCATGACATGTGGTTTTCATTTATTAAAAAGAACATTTCACAGATAATGGAAAGAGAATTATGTTGAAATATAATTTTCAATTAATTACTTTTAAAATTACGTTGTCTGATCTCCAAATGGTACCAAAAATGTAATCAGTTTTTTCTGATTTTTCTTTCATCTACTGACAGTTGCCCTGGGTTATTTTTTGGGGTTGGGCAAGTTCTTTTAACTAATTATTTCTTTTTAAATTACTTATATTGACACAATATGTGAAAAATGAACTGTTGAATAAGGGTAGATATTACAGGGCCTTGATTCACACATAGTGCTATGACAACAATGGCAAACACTAATGTGAGTGCATTAGTGACAATTATGTGATTAGCTGTGAATACCAGTGCTAAAGCATTCCCACAAAAGTCAGTCTTGAAGATTCATTGATTCCCAGATTTCAAAACCTGACTCTACCAAAAGATGTGGAAAAACAGTGGAGAGACTATATACAAATTAACAAGCTAAAACTCATGAATAGCATGAGAAAGCATAATTTTTTGGTGTTTAAAATGCATTTTAAATGTTCATAGGGCAGAAATTCAAAGCAAGTTTGATATTCCTTATGAAGACTGGCTTTGGGCATAAGGGTAAAATTTGGTTTAAATTCAAAGTCCTTAGCATTTTCTGATCTAAGCATTCCATTTAATACAGTTTTTACATAATTAATTTTGAAAATTCTGGTAACCAAATTAAACTATTTCTTAGCTATCAGCATTTAAAAACCCCACATGCTCTCACAGGCTGCTCCTACTAAATATTCCATATGGACAAATAATATTTGGATATTACCAATACACAGACAAAATACAGCCAAAATTTTCCCCCAGCTCTTCAAAGAGGTAAGCTCAAGAAAACATCTAAAATGAAAATGGGAAAACTCCATTTTTATGCAATAATTATATTTTATGCCTAACATTCTCATGTTATTAAAATAAATTAATACTGATTACCAAAATAAGTCAGGAATGTATTCACCAGCTACTGTAGTCTCATCCCAATCTAACATGCAGGTAAAAAAAAAACCCAAACACTTTTTTATCAGTAGGTTTTCCTTAACACATAATTCCATATGTTCAAAAGTTTGTATACACTTCTGTAGTACGTGCATAAGTAGTTGTATTTAATACTTATCTTTTACTAAATATGCTATATTTACTTTACAAAGGTGGGGTTTTTTTAAAAGGAATGATAAATCAAATATTTTTAGAAGGCTCTTGTAGGAGATTATCATTTGGAGTCTACTTGAAATTATTACATATCAAAGTGACAGGTAGGTAGTTTGCATTCTGTCCCAGAAGAATTGATCAGGAGAAATAGGGTAGGTGGCATGGTTCAGAAAACCCCCAAATAAAACAGAAAAATTAAAGAAACATGAAAAACATCAGTTACGACAAAAAGTTCCAATTGAAACAAACAATTTATCTGCATGTGCAGATTGTGCAAAAATCTTATGGACAAATATGTCTGAACTGGTATTTTCATAATGTGCTTAAAATAAAGAAAAATAATTTTCCCATGCATGTTCTATGGCAATAACATTCTCACATGTTTTACTTGTAATGACCCTCTCTGTGCATTGCATATTTTTGTGAAAGTTATTTCAGCTACATTTTTAAAAAATACTTGCTGCGACACTTTGAGTTAGTCAAGTAATACGTGACAATGTCATGTTACCTGTTATTGTTCATCCCTCCCTCTTTAAAGTTTTAAAGAATACAAATTAATAAACTTTTACTTCATAAATGAACAGTTTACTGAGATTTAACACAGTCTGAGCCTAACTGGAACCTTCACTTGGAATAATAATATAAACCAATAGAAAAAGGTTTAAAACATCCCATTCCATTTGTCAGCAAGTTACATCCACCTCATACCAAGTAAAAGTACAGTAAAAGTGAGCTATACTAATTGACCTAAGTTTGACTTACTCCTCACCAATATTTAGAAGTATAGCTTAGAAAGAAGTACAAGGATATAAGAAGAAGAATCTCCTCAATTTTGCATGTATACATTCTTATATATCAATATCTCTACTGTACAAGAAGACTTCAAGACATTTTCATTTTTTAATTCCTGAAATAAATTATGACTGAAGGTATTTTTACTATATTTCGTTTTCCTATGCAGTTTCATAAATATTATCTAGATGCCACCATGCAGGTAAATCAAGCACAGGTGTAGCTTGATTCATAATATATTGTTCTTCATAATAAAAATACACAAATAACACTCCCCCCATCACAATTAAATAGTCTGTCTAAAGCTCTTTGTCTTTTTTAACATGTGACATGTAAATGAAAGTGGTAATAGGCTCTTAAAGTTTAAACATATGGTACTGTGCAATACAATAATGTAAAGGAAAAAAAGGACAAAAATAAGTTCTTAAGGCAGAGAAGTGTATCAAAAGGAAAGGAGTGTATCAAGGAGGGAGATTAGCACTGGTAGCACAGATTGACAAAAGGAAATAGAGAGAGACCAGTAAAGTTAATAAAAAAATGTTCAAAACGGGACAGTTTTGCAGCATAAATTGACTATCTGAAATATTTTACACCTCAATGCCATCAACAGGCTCCACAGAAAGCAGGCTCACAGCCAGACTGCCAACATCTCTGCCTGGCAGGTTTCCCAACTCTCTAGGTATGCAGAAAGCTTTCCCTAGAAATTTTGCCCATGGAGCCAGAAAAATGGAGTCCCCAGGTTCTGAAACCTAGAGTTGACTGCTGGTGATACACACAAGATGTTACATTCTTTTCTTTTGTAGTTAGAAAGATACAACTTAAGCTGTTTTACATGTGAGGGACAGGCTCATCCTACATTATATATGCTATAATTCTGCACATCCTACTAACCTTCTGTAAATTAGTTCCAATTTGAGTTCACTTCATCCCATCATTTGGACAAAAGTAGAATGATGTGACTTCTGCAGTACCTTTTTTATAGAAAATTAAATCTTCCTATTTGTAGTAGAAATACTTCACTTAATATATTATAATAAGGCAAGATCTTTACAGTAATTTAATATCTTCTGTCACATCAAAGAACATAGCTGAGGCAAAGAACACAAAATATCCTTTCAAACCACATTCCTGTGTGTTTGAAATTTTAACTACTTTTCCACTTCATGTCAATGGGTGGGCCTAAGGCACTACCTCTTTTCACAAGTTTTGTCTTCTTTTCAGACTGCCATGGCCACAGAAACACTATTACAACATCCCAGTAACAACCTTCTCCTCTTCATGACTAAACCACAATGATATTTGCATTCATCTTGTGATCAACTACATACACGTCAATTTATCTGGCAATGCCAGTTGGACCAGGGTACACTACACTCTACTCTGCATATGAGCATCTCATTCCATTTGCTATAGTCCATTAAATCACTAAGCTTTTCCAGTGTGATATGAATTCCCAAATTTCATTTTGTTTATTGATTCTATTATTATTCATCTACTCATTTGACAAAGTAATTAGCTAAATACTGATGAGATTACATATAAGACTGGTCACAGACATGCAGCTTTAATGTTGAAACCTCTTTCAGGACCCTCTGAAGTCTCTCTGTTAGCTTATTAAAAAAAAAAAAAAAAAAAAAAAGTAACGTTTGTCATCTGAAGAAAGTCCTATTTTGAAAGTGGAGTTCTTCTCTTACTAACGCATCTCCAAAAACTTACCTGGCCTTTGACCCCAGAAAGTGGGGGGTTCCTACAAAACTAATCCCAAAACTAATCCTTTCACTCTCTTGACTTTCTCATTGTTCTCATGCTCTGGCTGCCTCTTCCCAGAACAGCAGAGCTGGAGATTTTTAACATCTTTGTGTTACGAAGGAAGAATAACTAGGTCAGTTAAAAAACTAGTTCCTTTGATTCATTTGATTAGTCCTTCTTCCCTTCCTTCTTTTTTTTTTCCCATTTTACTTTTATACTTGGTTTTAGGCTACCGAAGTTTTTCAGGTGTAGCTTTTTGGGTTGATGATCGGCATTTTAACCATTTCTCTTGCAAGCATTGTAAAGCCACAATCACTTAAAGCACAGCATAAGCCTTATTCAAATTATTAGATCTGAATTTTAAGCCTGCTACATATAAATGGTATTATATGGTTATAGAAATCAGTATTTAATATTTTTTATTGAAATGTATTCTTGTCATTTCAGAATAATACAGATCATTATGAGACCTCACAGTAAAGGGAAATTTCTGTGACAAGTATGGAACAAGTCAATTACTTGCTCTTAACTTATTTCTCATATTCAACTCAATTAATGTTAGTAAAATTATGTGCTGTGAATGACAAAAATGAAATTCACTCAGTGAAAACTTCTGCCAGCAGAAAAGGAATGCATTCTGGTTTCAGATTTAAATGTTACTCTTATCTGAAAGAATAGCCACATGCAGTATTTATTAATAAGTACATCTCAATGGAAGTCTACAAAATAAAATATACAGCACCTATGCATAAAGAAAGGAAAAAAATCAAATTAACATTACTTACTTGATTAAGTATATCTTGTTTCTGTAATACATGCAAGGAAAGAAAAAACATACATACATTAATGCAGTGTTATAACACTCAAGCTCTGTTTTTATAATAGAAAAACTTTTAGTGAAAGGTTAGTGATTTAGATGAGCAGGTTTAAGACATTAGATGGACTATCCCATTTTCTTGCATTAGCACATAAGAAAATGGTTCTAAGTCAGCTTTCTAGTCTTAATTAGACAGTGCAAGCAATTTATTTCTAAACATGCAATGACAGATAACCAAGAAAGATAAATAATTATAATGTTAGTCTTTCTTCCGTGTGTACTTTTAAAAAGCATAAAGAATTGTTGCCAAATAGAGCTTGAATACATTTATCAGAACTGAATATTCTAAAATCCAAGTGGGAAGGTCATGGAGATGATCCCCAGTGCCACCACATGGCACATAGAGGAGCACCAGAGGATCAGGCCAGGCCTGCAGGTATTTCACATATTGGTCCTTGACACCCTTGGTCCTTGACACCTAAACTCCTTCTATGACAAGGTGACCTGCTTAGTAGATGAGGGTATTGTCTACCTAGAATTCTGCAGAATCACTATCTTTAAGGCTGGAAAAGACCTTTAAGGTCTTTAGTACAGCCTTTAACACTGTGTTCTCCTGGAGAAACTGTCTTGCTCATGGCTTGGAGAGGTGCACCCTTTGCTGGGTAATAAACTGGCCAGGTGGCTGAGTCTAGGAGGGGTGCTCAGTGGAGTTATATCCAGTTGGTAGCCAGTCAGAAGTGGTGTTTCCCAGGACTCACCAATTCCTTTATAATATCTTTATCAATGATCTGGACAAAGGCATGATTCGCACGTTAGTCAGTCTGACGATGATGCCCTGTTGGGCAAGAGCTTTGATTTCCTGCTTGAGGGTAGGAAGGCTCTGCATAGGGATATGGAAAGGCTGGATCAGTGGGCCAAGGTCAGTGATATGAGGTGCAATAAGGCCAAGTTCCAGGTCCTGCTCTTGGGTCACAGTGAGCCCAGGCTGCTCCACAGGCTGGGAAAAAATTAGCTGGAAAGCTGCCCAGCTAAAAAGGAGCTGGGCATGCTGGTTGACAGCCAGTTGAGCATGGGCCAGCATGTGCCCAGGTGGCCAAGAAAGCTAACGGACTTCTCCATAAACAAAAAAAATTAGGATGCACGCAAAATGGATGACAGCACTAGGACTACAAGTACACAATGCTGTGTACTTACTGCCCATTTAGACACTTTTGTCTTTAGCTCTATGTGCTTTCTTAATTCTTGACAAGCTCTTCAATACTCCCCTCAAAGCGAAATGGATGAAATTAATTAATACAAATAGATCTCAAATGATGAAAAGAATATTTATCAATCACAGCTTTCCAAGAGGCTGGTCTTACACTATCTATGTGTCTTATACTATGTATAAAATCCATTCTTAATTACCTCTTTGATATTGATTTAGAGCAGAACATAAAAGGGCAGGTGTTGAGTAGCATTTGTAGAAATATTAGGCACCTCCCTTACTTTAAAAGCAGAGAGTAAAAGTTCCATAAATAAACCCCATATAGTAGATAACCTTTTGATAATTACATACACCACCTCCCTTAATCCCAAAACCCCCTCAATCAAGAAGATATAAAATAACGTAAAACCAAACAAGATTATTTCAGGCAGCAAGTTTTGAATACCAATGGCTTTTCTTTTGCTATTTGCATTCCATTAGGTCAGCTTGTGATAAAAAACTGCATTGTAGAACCAATGGAGTGGAATAAACTCCTGAACCCTTTAAATATATAAGTAAATATTTAAGTAAATATATCACTGCTGAATTTGCCATAGGTCTATGACACATGTTTTACCCATGGGTAAAAAACTGTCATCATATTTTGGTAGAACAAGACTTAAACCATTTGGAGTGTTTATAAGATAACTATCTAGGAAAGAGAGGTAAAACAAAAATATGATGGTATCATCTACAAAACAAAACAAGAAAATAGAAGTGCTGTCCAGAACATATGGGACAAATAGCTGCACTAAGATTGATTCCAGCTGGATGAGTTAATTTTTGTCATCTCACTTAGAGAAAATTGTTAATTACTTATACCCAATCCACAGAATCCTCATCCAGCCACATAAAATCAACTTGCAAATCATTTTGTATAGTTTATCTACATAGAAGGCTGACTGCATGCCAAAAATATAGACACACCTGTGCAAATGCAGTTCGCTTGTCATAATAGAATATTCACTCAGTGCCAGAGGAAATTTCAGCCACTTTGCTTCCAGTTCAGCAGTTTGTGGCACAAACCTTGTGCTAAAAAATCTTAGTAGATCAAAAGTAGGGGGGGTTTTGCTAGCTATGTTTCCTTTATGTTGCAGTCTCTGAAGGTCTAAGTGCTAAGCAGCAGAGTACAGGGCTAGCCTAGGTCCAGTATTGACCCAGGAGTAGTGAATAGCTTGATTCCTGCTGAAGACATTGAAGACACAGGGTGTCTGTCTTGAATTCCTTCTTTCCCTACTCTCCTTCTGTCCTGATCCCTGCCCTGGGTACTCTGCTGCTCTGGATGTTTCAATACATTGCTAGAATTTTGCAAATGAATAGCTGTGAAATGAAGAACAGGGAGGCACCATGCAGAGTCACAGTCTTGTCTCAAGACTAACTGTGCTTATTAATTCCAGATTTGCACAGATTTTGCCAATTCACCTGGCTTCAGTCAGAGCAGTTTTCCCGGGTACCCATCTTGCCATGACTCAGCTTCCATGTAGCCCCAAATTGGAAGAATGACTTCATTAAAAGAGACCAAGCACACCACTTTAGGTAATCATATTTATATACAATTGACAATTTGAAAATGTTACCTATATGGCAACTTGTTATTTAAATACACATGAACTGCACAGTTATATTTTACTGTAACAGTGTGCACTTCACAAAAACGTTGCATGATGACTGGAAATATGTGAAGAATTACAAGAAAAAACATGCAATAGATTAGGACCATTTTATCAGTTCACGTTTTTCCTAAAAAAAAGAACAAAACCAAAAGTATGTTTATATTCTAACAAAAAGCAAGTAAACGAGGTCCTACAGCCTGTGGATGATCACAGCATTCCCATCCATTTATATTCTAGGAATATATTTAACTAGCAACCTGGAAATCTAAGATGATCATTCAATTCATTATTTCACTGAATTATTAATTTTTTTCCTCAGAAACTGACTACATTGACTAGCATCATGCCTGGCCAAGTTCAAAGCTTCAAATACTTAATAAGCTATAAATCATTAGTTGACAATACCTGTATTACTACCAACACGTTGCCAATATTTTTTTGCATTTTACATCCTGAAATGTAAGCTCAAGTAATTTTCATAATGGTTAGCACATTTCTATCCTGAATTTTGCATAATGTGAGCACAGTCAGAAATATTAGTATTAGAAACATTACTGAAACAGGTTTCTATTTAGCTACATTCTGAATCACACTATTAGGATGTGCCAAGCAAATGCAAATTTCAATTGAGGATAAGAAAAGAAAACAATCTGACTTTTTCTTCCAGCCAAATCAGAATACTTTGCCTAGTGGTGAATCTGTAGTGACAATGTGCATACAGGTTTTTTTTCAGCTGAATTCTTTGTTTCATAACATCAGAAAATCCCACAACTACCAGAAACAACAAAAGAGAAATAGAATTTTTAAAAAATCTTAATGGACTTCACTTTTATACTTTTTGAAATAATGCTTAACATTTCTAATTTTCAGAGGCTTGAAAACCATATCAATCTTATCATAAGGCTGTTGAGGTGCTTTGGGTGTTTGGTTTTTATTTGGGGGGAGGGGGGGGGAGGGGAAGGGGGATCTGTGTGCTGATTTTGGCTGGGATAATTTCCGTCACAGCATCTTCCACGGAGCTATGTTTTGGATTTGTGCTGAAACCAGTGCTGCTAGCAGAGGGATGTTTTAGTTATTTACACAGAGTCAAGGCCTTTTCTTGTCTCACCAGCCCACCGGCGAGTTAGCTGAAGGTTCATAAGAATTTGGGAAGGGGCACAGTTGGGATAACTGACCCCAACTGTCTATAGAGATCATATGGCATCCTGTTCTTCTGCTTTCCAGACACTTTCAAATACCCCAAACACCTGATTTATAAATAATCTTCTATTTCAAATGCTTAGAATGGCTACAGAATTTGCAAATTGTCTCCATCATTTCTGATCATTAAGAAAAAGAAAAATTACCCCTTCAGGATTATATTTTGCTAACACACCACTGCCATGGAATTCTTCTAAGACATCCTTAATTTTCTTGGTGGAATCTGGATAAAAAAAAAAATAAAGAGAGAGAAATTGAAAATACAGAACACTGATTTACATAATATGAACTTTAATTAAAAAAACAACAATCAAAACTGCTAATAGCTTTTCACAATGCACATTAGTAATTTTCTGTAGCTGTATGAGAGCTGTGGGCACAAAGAAAATGAGAACATAATTTACCTTCTTAACAAGTACTGTAAAAACCAGGACGTAAACACAAAATGCTCAGAAACAAACACTCTTTGATCTAATCCTTAACTATGAAATAGCTTATTTCTGAAAGAGTTTTTCTCAGGATTATTTCAAGTCACTTTTATTGTCCTTGAGTCAACCACAAAATATGGTCATTTCCACCAGCACTTACAAAATCTCCTTTGGCAGAGCTGACACTGAGTAGAGGAGCTGGACAATATCAAGATAAATGGGAACCTTCCAGAAAAACACTTTTCAGTGGTCATGTCACAGACAACAAATGTTTCTCTCAAAAACCTCAATATTTTCAGACCTCTCAGGTATTCTAAAAACTATCAGCTTCAGTAACTTTTGTCTAACAGAATTGTGCAAATCCCTGCAGTTCGGAATCAGGTAGATCAGGTACAATTTTTCCAATTTATTTTAGCTATATGCAAAATAACAAAGCAATTATTTCAGTAAATTGCCATTACATAAAACCCTTGAACTCAGATCCACCTAGAACTCATCATGCACATAACCATCTTTTCCACATTAAATATTTCAGCAATACAAGAAAAATAACTGTAACTCATTTGTTTCTTTAAAATGCAGTAGTTGGGCGTACAATGGTCACACCACCATGCACTAGTAATGTGTACCAAAGCAGCAAATTAGAGAATAGATGAACTTTGCATCTACAATTTTGTTTCTACAACAAAACCTGAAAGGAAAGTAGAGAAGCAAAGATTGAACCAAGAACAGGACTCTCTAGAGCAATTATTTCGGCACTTAATATTACAAATATTAGGACCTAATACGGCTCTTATCAATTAAATCAACAAAATATGGCATTGTGATAGTTCTTAGACTTCTAAGAAACTCAGCATCTTAAACCTGACTCTAAAACTTAGGAAACTTTAGGAAATTATGTGACCTGAAAGGAGAAAATGTAGCAGCCAAGGATTTGAATAATAGTTACGTAACAGTTCTGTAACAGTTCATAGTGTCCATAAACAGGATACAACAGTAAAATTCAATTTTAAGAGGTGTTGGAGGAGGTGCTTTCCTCCCACTCTCATACACAGTTTACACAGTAATAAGAATGGCCTTTCCCAACATTTTTATTTACCAAATTTTCTTAAATAAAAATACCTGAGACTATGTGTAGCCTCAAAAAATTGTTTATTTTCACTAATTGGATGTATTTAAATGTTACTGTCAACTATTAGCAATGGCATTTAGCAGGCCTCATGGGCAGTCAATGCAAATATTTACTTGATAAATTCATCTATAATTTTATTGCTGTGTCATTTGAATTACAACAAAAAATCACAACTTTATGTAAAACAAACAAAAAAAGTTAAAATTAATAAATACATAAATAAAGCATCAAATTTTATTATCAGCTGTAATTAGAAGCTGGTGGAGGGACACTGACCAGACAAGCACACAAATTGATGGCTGAAAAAAATTTATTTTTATTTGCTTTCTATTACTTTAGTATGTTTTTCAGTATTCATATACATGGCTATATATAAAAATCATTTTATCTTACAATAATGATGTCAATAACTACAAAAGCAGCAGTGTGAGATGAGCAGATGTATGACAGAGGTGATTGAGCCTTATCCCAAAAAAAGGTTTTTTCTGAACTTTGGAGGAAAGTTTAGACGCACATCAAACAGAAAGACAGCAAGGTCTCCTCACACATCTTTTATTACCCAAATTAAAAAATACATAAATAAAATAGAAATGGACTGCTCTTTAGAGGTTTTAAAATGATGTCTTAAGGATTTCTTTCAGCAATGACTATGCTTTTATCTCACATTTTGCCAGACAGACTATTCATCTTTAAATCAGTATTATGCCTATGCAACTGTAATTAAATGAAAAACCTATATTATGTTACTCATTGAAATTAAATTAAATTCTTGCTTTCCATTTTTTTGGACATTTTTCTTAGTCAAGTATCAAGATAGAAAATACTCTCTATTGCAACAACAATGTAACTATTCACCTTTTTCATGCATGAGTTTAAACAGACACATCCAAAAAGCATCACCTTACAATGAAATTACAGTCAAGAAAATAAAGGTCTGCAGATGTAAATTCTGCTTTAGTTGTCCAGCAAAGCTTTGAAAAGGTTTCCACATTCAGGTCAGGAGCTGTAGTTATTTTGAGTACTACAGCCAAGGCAGAATCACTTTTTACAACCTTTTGTTCACAGTCATTCAATCATTTTCATCAGTTCCTGTGACAGTATCCAAGCTAGAATAGAGATCTTTCAATATGTTCAAAATGACATATCGATATTTTAAGAAGAATGTCAACACACCATCTTCTGCCTTCATACTCCTTAAAAGTGCTGACAACCCTCAGAAAAAATTAATTCTTCTTCCTCAGCCTTGAGTAGGCAAACTAATATTGGGAACATGTTCCAGCTTTAATAAGTTGTCCTGAAGGGATATGAAGAATAGGATAATTTTCTACTCTTTTTCAGGAATCACATTAAAAAAAACAAAAACCAAAAAGCCAACAAAAAAAACTGTCCTAGATAGCTGTATGGAATAGAAACTCAAAAAAAAAAAATATCATTTATCAAAAAATAAGCAAAAAAAATCCTGAAAATATATACAGAAGTAATTAGAAATTTTTTCCTAAGATTGTTTTTTCTGAAAGGAGGAAAAATATAGGCAGTAAAAACAATGGTAGGGATTGCTTTACAGTTTTAGCTGATCCAAATAATCTAAATAATCACTGTAAAATGCTAGTGTAAACACAAACATCAGAAAAGGACTTGTATTCTCCCCGTTTCCTAAAAGTACAGATGTTCTTTTACAGATGCATGCCTTTGCATCTTAGCACTTGAGAGAAATTTCAGTAAATGTGTAAGTACCACTCATTTTAAAACACAAATATGGTTTTAAACTCTGTTGTATTACTCTTAGCTGTTTTTAAAATCAAGGACAAATTCCTTCTTTGTCTAAGTCTCTGCATTCCAAGCTCTCCTCAAGAGAGATGGTCTCCAAATATGTGTATATATAGTATATAGCCTGTCATGGCAGTGCTTAAATCCTATGTTATCTGCAAAGTTATAGCTGGCACAGCACAAATTTAATGTAGCTTGAAATATAATGTTTGTTTCATGAAAAATCTCTCTTTTCTTTGCTTTTACAATTTTGCTGTTTTTATTTCCCACTAGGGCAGTGCTTTGGGTATTCAGCCAAAATACAGAAGACCTTCAATTCTGTCCCCTGCCTGAATTATTTCAACTCTTACTGTTCGACCCATATTCTGCTGCAATTTGCATTTAGTCAAGAAGATGGAAGGAGAAAAAGGGAAACTGTGGCCCAGGATTCAGAATTTGCCTTGGATGAGGTGAGATGTCATTTCCTACCTCACACCCCAGTGAGTTTGGGGCAGAATAAATAGGAAAGGCATGGTGTGGAAGACTGCTAACTGAAAAGCTATTACAAGTACATGGGAGAAAAGTAGCTGGATTCTACATTATTCTGCAGAAATTCTGTATTCAATTAAGACTCCAAAATGATAAAGATTTGACTTCGGATAATGTTGTATTGTTTTAGAATAAAGGCAAAATAATTAAAATAATGACATTAGAAATATGAAACCTGCATATATAAAAGCAAAAGTATCAGTGTTGGATTTTTTCTTAACTATCTTTTAGCCCTGACAAAGATGCTTTTTATAACTGAAGACAAATTTACATACTAAGTTCAAAACCATTTGAGGTTTAGCCCACATTAAAAATTATTATTCATTTTTTAAAATGACTCAACTTCACATGAAGAAAATTGAGCATTCAGTTGAGACTGGCATTTTGTGTACCATTTCTCCTATAATCAGAAAACACAAAACAGAAGGAAAACTTGCCCAGATCACACATATTTTCTCCTTATCTTCACAGAAAAATTCTTCAAAAGAATTTTTTCCTTAAACAAAAAGACTCATAAGACAACTTATGTAAAACTCATATGCTATGTACACAGAAATGTTTTTCAATTTAGAAGGAAATAAACACAAGAAAAAAATGATTCTATTATGAATTATAATTCTCAACAGAAAGTCATAACAACCTGCATATTTATTGAGCCATAACAAATTTTAACACCTACAATAACATGTAGAGTAAAAACCCCTTTCTACCTCCATACGCCTTTTGCAAGCTTAATACAATATGAAACACATCACAGGCATACAAAAGATAAAAGCTTCAGAGTCTTTTATATATCTTGTTATGACTTAGAAAAGCAAAAGTTCCAACCATGTATATACAATTTTCTGCATGCCAACAAAGCCTAGCTCAAACTCAAAAGCTCTCCTTGACAGATAAACCAAAGAGAAGCACTGAGAGAAATCCAGCAATCAGTTGGCATTGCAATTTTTATACATGTTCTTATTCTATGGACTTCCTTTTGTGGATGCAACAGTACAGTAATGTGTGTGTATCTAAATTTATATAAACAACCTTTTTTTTCTTTTGCCTAGTTCATTTTATTCAGAGAACTGGACAATGCTTTTACTCGAGCTATAGCTGTGCTTAGTTTAAAGCTTTACTGGTTTAGAAATCCTAGTGTATTAAAAAGGCCAAGCTTGCCAAAGGCCAAGCACCACCAAGTAAAAACTGTTCCCCTTTCCACAGAAAAGGCTTTTTAGTAAGGATGTGGTGCATGAAGCATTACTCAGGGTTGCAGCATATCTGTGTTGGTAAGAGATTCCTGATGGTTGTTACTGAACTCACAGAGGGCAGTGGCTTACATGTCCTCTGCTACATATATGTATGGCTGCAGGCTCACTGCAACAGCTTTCAATATAGGTCACACTTTGGTTTTGGTTCATGACTTACAAGTGGTCTTTCGATGCAAATTTCACAAAGGAAACAAACATTTAAAACTTTGAATAGGTTAAACACTTGATTTTGGCTTTCTTGTAATGAGAATTTAAAACCTATCATAGCCTTGCAAAGAGTGGCCAAGAAGAGAAGGTAATCACTGTCCACTGGCCTAAAGGAGATCTCCCCAAACCAGCTGCTGCCATTGGTGTGGGTAACACTCTGTAATCGGAAGCAATTTCTCCAAATTATATTCTCATTGAATTCTATGACAATCAGGAAAAAATGCTTCTTAGAAAGTCAGAATTGGATGATGCTGCCTAAATAAATACAGTGGCAAGTGACTTCTGCAACAGAGAATGGAGGAGGTAGAACAAGAGAGAGGTAGGAGCAGGAGCTCCTGCTGAAGAGGAACACCTCCTCCTGACACACAAAGCAGGAGCAGCCTCTTCCACCCATCCTCCCTGCTGGGGCTGGCTCAGTAACACAGGGAGCAAGACAGATTCATTTTACCCATTGCTATGAAATAAATGATACTTAGACAAGGACAATGTGGAAAAAAAGCAATATTGACTGCATGTGCCAACATTTCTTTAGTCCACATTAATAAAAAATATCCACTAAATCCCTCTTCCCTAAGCAGATGTTCAAGTGAAAAGTATATGGCAAACAAGGAGTAGGGGAAGCTTAATTTTAGTCTGCTAGTGGGATGAGCTTTCAAAGGAAGAAATAAGTAAAGGACAAAAACAGACTCCAGAGCTTGAGCAGAACTGCAGCTAAGTCCTGAGTGTACTTAAAAACTGGTAAACAAGAAAAAGAATGCATCACATTTTTACATTTAAAAATTACTCCAGCTAACTTTCTCAGTGTCTTTTGGACTCCTTTATTTCCCAACATTTTGAAAATTGCATCTTAACAGACTGAAAGCTCTTCAGAGTGCATCTCTGAGAGGAAGAATCAGGATATCAGGCTGCCATGAGTATTTGGGCTCTGAGGGACCAGAAGCCCATGGATCCTTTAGGTCAGCAGGGTAGGCCCTGACCACCAGGGTCTGTCCCATCACCACAGCTGGCAGTGGACAGCCCCAGAGCCAGACACGGGGCATCTCCCTGGGGTCAGTATGAGTAAGAGGCTGTCAGTCTGTTAAAAAATACCTCGCACTGAGACTGGGAAGGAAGAGAAACCTTGGGAGCTTCTCTAGTCCTCAGATCTCATAACCACAATTGAGTCTGAAAACTCATACAAACCTTTTCTCATTTCACTTTTCTCATTTCCTTTTTATTTTTTTGATGGTCATATCACCCAACAGGGGCTCCCAGCTCAAAAGTTTTTCAGTTAGAATGATGATGAAACAACTATCTGTTAAATTAAGGAAGAAATGTTGACAATACATTTCACTCCAATCATTAAACCTAAGCACTAACTAGCAGTGAAGAGTCAAATCAATTTGGTTAGAAATTTAGCAGGTATTATTTCTGATTTTCAGTGGGAACAGAGAAATAGCATTGTAAGTTTGAGGAGATTTCTACAGGTCTTGAAATATACATTTTAAAAAATACACTAGTTCACTTGTTTCTGTTTTTCCCAAAATGCCACACTAAAATTCTATGCTCACAAGAAGAATATTGAGGTGCTAGAGTGTGCCCAGAGAAGGGCAATGAAGCTGGGGAAGGGTCACAAGCCCTACACGGAATATCTGAGGGTACTAGTGATGTTCAGACTGGAGGAAAGAAGACTCAGGGGAGACCTTATCACTCTTTCCAACTCCCTGAAAGGAGGCTTTAGCTAGGTGAGGGTTGGCCTCTTCTCCCAGGCAACCAGCAACAGAACAAGGGGAAATGGCCTCAAGTTGCACCAGGGGAGGTTGAAGTTGTCTAGAAGGCAAAATTTCTTCACTGAAATTGTGGTTAAGCCTTGCAACAGGCTCCTCAGGGAAGTGTAGGAGTGACCATCTCTGCAAGTGTGCAAAAAAGTGACACAGTACTTCATTCAAAGGTTGGATTTGATGATCTTGGAGTTCTTTTCCAGTTCCTATTGATTCTGTGATTTTCTGATTTTTTATATTTGCATACTTTGAACTTATAACCTATTCAACTTCAATTATGGTTTCAAAAATGATTGAATAGGATATATTGCAAGATAAAATTTCAAAGCTGCATCTGGTTCTTCCATTCTTCCTTACAGCACAGATAGTTCTTGAAATTGGTTTTTTCCTCTTCTTGAGCACAAAATTTTTTCCCCATTTTGCTTTATCACATTTCTTGTTTCCAAAGCATCAAGTTCATTTTACTGTTCCTCTTACAAAGTTTTAAATGTTTATACAGTGACAATTCTTGACATTGCAAAATCTGTGTTTCTTGCAATCGTGATTCTTTATTATAGTTTCTCTTGGGAACAAAGCCTTTAAAGTCAAATACATACCTAGGCCATAAAACAGAGTATTAGCAACACAAGTACACATGAATCTGGATCTTGAACTACAAATGATGAAGGCTCCTGCACTTCCTGTAAATATGTACCAGTATAAGCTGGATTTCCCTTTTCCTGTCCTAAAAACTATACCTAAGGTTTTGTTCTTAGTGATCTCATGCTTGGTGCAGTGAGGAAGAGCAGCTAAAAAAGAGATCACTAGAGCCTGTTCTCCCCAGGACTCAGAGAAACAAGCCTTGAGAATGCTATCAAATGCTTTTCAACATTTAGTGGCAATCAAAACTACCAGAAAATCTATCAAGCAGAGTAGTACTGCCATTGTTATTTTGGCATGTACAAAATTCACTATTGCCTGACTAGAGGCAATTGCATGATGCAGATATATAGACCCTGTATACACACATACAATGTTGCCAAGCCTTTGCATTTTAGTCTATATACAAATAAACACATAGACATGATATGTGCAATTTGATGAATTCAGATGAGTTTCTGCAATCAGCAAGACATTATCTGATGTAATCTATCAAATCCCTATAAAAAATTAGTGTAGGGTGGCCATATATAATCTGGAGAAGGGAAACAGAATATATGTCCTTGACATTCCACATATCTTCGGATAGCATAAGCAGATTTGACCTCTTGGGGCAGATATTTCATATTTTTTAAAATTGTGCTCCCATTTACATAAGAAATTGCCTGAAGGTTCATGACTCAATACTCCTGACAAAAAAGTATTTATTTTTTTAATCATTCTTGCTTACATAAAATTTCTCCAATTTCTATTTCCTTTTCAGAATATTTTTAAGTTTGTGTGTGTTGAAATTGTAGACACTGCAGCAACAGTTCTCATTTGACACCATTTTGGCTGAGATTCTTGCCATATATATTTTGGAATCAATCTTTGGGTACTTATAGTATTACATGTGTATAGTATTACAGTACACAAGCCTGTACACAAGTGGAAACATTAATATTATAGAAAGTTTAAAGTTAGTCACTGAAAAAGTAACAGCTTTGTTGTCCATAGAAATGGGCTGCTAGCAGACATCTGCCTACGAGTCACAGCCTCCCAACCATTGTTTAATTACAAAGGCATGGTATGATGCAGAGATTGTTTCCACTGACATTTATGCATTCAACTACCTTATAAGGCTGAAAAAGTTTAATGTTAAATAGATAGAATTAAAATATAAAAGTCAAAGAAAAAATGCTACAGATTGATCAGTTAAAAAAAAAAAAAAAAAAAAAAAAAAAAAAAAAAAAAAAAAAAGTTGTTTCGATTGCAAGACCTAAGTTCTGGATAATATTGTTCTCCTAATTGCTGTAACTATAATTTAATGAAAAAAACACTGCAAAGAGATTACAGCTGTCCTTAACTGTACGCTAGGAAGTTTTTGAGTTTTCTTATTTTCATTACTACAGCAAAACAACTCAGTATTTATATTGTTCTTTCCCACATTAAATACTAATATATGTTCATTTATCTTAACAATTGTCATGTTAAATCAATCCTGGGAAATCTGCTTCATGTTCATTTCTCTGAGAAACACATTATACAAGTATATTTCAAGTACTACTTCCAGAAATCTTCTAGATGTGGACTTCCAAATTTTAAAAAATTCTGTTTCCACCTAAGCCAACTGTTTTCAAGTTTGGTATGGCTGAGCAGCATTTTTAGTGCATTGCAATATTTATATTTTTTTCATCATTAAATACTTTTTTGAGATAATTAACTGCTTTATCTCACTAATTTCTTATGTGCTTTTATGCACAATATGGACCATAACAGATAATACTTGAGATATAGAGCATATAAAAGAGAGATATCATGCAAGAACATCTAAGAAAGAAAAGCCCTTAAAGTTAGTTCACACTCCTGGAGATCTGTTTTCTACTAATCCTTGCTTGATGCATCTCAAATCTTTTTCCTTTCACTACAAAAACATTAGACCTGAATTTTGTATCTGCTTTAGTACAAAGAGATTTCATCTTCTGCCTTTCCAATTTAATATCAAAGCTAGAACTGGGTAATTCTTTGTCATTCCAGGATTCTAAGGAGACAGCAAGCAAGAATAAACCTTGTAATATAGTACACTGACAAAGGCAGCACTAAACCCTACTATGAGGATTATCTGTGACTTTATCAAATGACATTTTGCGTCAGAGTATCAGGGAGAGACACTCCAAGGAAGACTGCATTTTCACAGAAATTTACTTGGCAAGATAATAACATTATTCAGATAAATAGCTCCCACGAGCAAGCTTATAGAGATCTCTAATCATCCTAAACAATATCTGCTTGATTATTTAATTTAAGCAGTTTAATACACTTGGGTTACTTGTCCTCTACAGGCTTAGAATCCAAAGCCCATTTTGCTCTCTTAGACTTTATTTCTTACTCTCTTATCACTTCCTACAATTCCCTATTCCCCTAATAAAACAAGTGAACAAAAACACAAAAAATCTCAGCCATCTCTGTTCAAGTATTCAGAAATAGCTTCAATCCTAAAATTATCCTATAATCTGTTTTCTGTGGTTTTATCCCATCAATCTGTTCTTCATTTTATTTTCTCACACTGTTTTTCTCTGAGCTTATTCCCCAGGATAAATGATTGCTCTTTTGTGTGCTACCATCAATTACCAGTTTTTGTGTGACACACATAGCAATACACAACTTTCTCTGTTTCAAAACTAGTCTGTCCCGTTCTATAGCTTACCCCCTGGCCTTTGAAAGAATCACTTTGCTTGACTTCAGGGAAGTACAAAATGGATTTTTTTCAGCAAATCTGAGTCACAGGGAGTCTGAAGAAAGGAACAGGGAAAGAAATTAGAAGTACTACACATCTAGACTGATTTTTGCCTTCAAACAATAATGATAAAAGGTTGGACAAATATCCTTGAGTGAATATCTAAGTAACTTTGCCTTGATAGGGGGTTTGGACTAGATAATCTTCAGAGGTTCCTTCCAACCTTAACTATTCTGTGATTGAGCTAAGACGTAATTATGAAGGTATTACGTGAAAAGGATGGAAGACAAGTGACTCCTACTTACTAGGAAGGTTTAGTCACTGAGTGCGCACAACAGATATATGTGATGACATCATGACATAAATCTGCCATCCAGCAAACCAAAGACCCCATCAAATAAACTGTGAAAAATGCAGCTTATACTACAAAAGCATATAATTTAACAGATGGGTAAAACAAAGTTCTATGAAATCTGAACTCATACACGGTAACAGTGCTTCTTGCCCACAAGAATGCCAAGAACTATGACAAATAAGATAAAGGACTACTTAAACAACAACAAATCTTTCAGAATTAAGTTGCATAGGCTTGGGGTTTTTCCCCTAGTATTTCCAAGACAGTATGCCATCCTAAATGCATTTCTATCATTCACAAGGGTTTTTTTAAATACATCAAATAGGGATCTATGGATTTATTTGGATATTTAACTAACAGTTTGGAAAGGGAGAGGAACCAGTCTCGGTGTCAAAAATTGACTTCTGATGTATAAAAAGTGGCTAAATTGAGCCAGTTGTTTTAAATATGTGTAAGACACTCACAATTTGACTGCAATGTCAGCATAGCCTGAGTTAGTTTTACATATGCTTAATTGTATCATCAAACTTAGTATCATCTTCCCCTACAGAAACTTGTAGCCCAATGAAAGGGCTATTTCAAAATGACACAATACATATAGAAATATATTAAAGAGCATAGATTGTACTAAAATAAACTTATTCCATGGCCTCCTTAGAGGCCAGCACCCACTATTGACAGCTGCTCTAAGTACCACACTGATCAAATCACTAAAGTAATATAAAGTAATTTTTTACAAAGTAATTTTGCCATTTACCTGTCACTACAGTCACAACATCTTTTAGCAATTTCTGTCAAGTACACAACAAATTTCCTCTCTATTTCCAAACAAAAAATATGTTCCCCATCTTTGAGTGGGTCCTTCCTTAAATCACTCCTGCCACAAATCCTGACAACAATCAATAACTTTTGCAGCAAGCAGCATATACCTTGTCAATCCATAATTTTATCCCACATTTTAGGGGAAAAAAATAGAAATAAGATAACCAAATCAATTTAGTAAAGTATCTTTTCTTTCACCTATGCTTCAAACTACAAAGATACACCCCTAAACTAAGCTCAATGTATATTTAAAAGAAAAAAAAAGTCTATTTATTGTAAGCTTAACATAAACTTAACATATATGTATTCAAAGGCTTTATGAATGTGTAGCCCTAAAATGGAGGTATTATAACAACATTAAATTATCTAACCTAGTAGCAAAACACCAGTAACTGACACTGATATTCATCAACTTAATATTGCCATGGACAAAATACAACATAATAGTAATGAGCTATAAACATTCCCAGGTCCCAGAATTCATATTTATTTCTTCATCCATCCAGTTCTATCTCAGTAGGATCACACTGGACATATTTGTTTATTTAATTTTATATTGTTCAGTTGGGCAGATTAACAATGATATTTCTCCAGAACATAAGAGCATATCTATAAGATATGATAATTAGAACATAAGTAAGCAGAAATTACATGAGAAGTAAAGAAGGATGAGGAGTAAATAATGGAAAAGGATAAAAGGAACAAGAGAAAACAATAAAAAAATAGGGAGAAGCCAGGAAGAGGCAGATGAACCTTCAAAAATAGCAAGACAAAAGAAGAAAGAAAAGTTCAATCTTCTGATCTTCCCTTATTTCTCATCTCTCTTCTTCTGCTCCTTCACACTTTTTAAAAAATAGTTGTAATTAATGTACCTTAACCAGAAAAATCTAAAAGTACGATGCCATAATTTTCTGAGTTTCCAGAGACCTTAAATTTACCATGATCTAGAAGGGCAACTTCCATTTCAGAATAAATATATCCCATTTAATACTCTTTACATGAGGACAAAAATGCTAAAACACCAAAGTTAATATTAGAACATTAAGAAATAGGAAATTACAGCCACAAACAGACCTTAACTTTTCCCAAACTTCTGTATTCATCATTTAACTCGCAGCTGAACATTCTGAATGTTCCATATGCCAGATAATTAAAAGTATTTAAAGGTAGTAAGACATTAATAAAATAGCTTGTTTTGAGGAAAAGAAAAAGAGGCAAGAGTATGACTGGAAATAAATTCACCTAAAAGCCTAGGGAATCGACTAGCTGTGGGGGAGCTATAACCCAATTCCAATGGAGTTACATTTTAAGTAAATGGAAGTTAATCTGTGAACTTTTTGACTCACCTGCTTGTGGAGATCAGGCTTAGTAGACATAGCTTGTTTTGGTTGAGGAAAAATGAGAAAAAGGAAAATTGGTTGATATAGTGAAAGACCTCTGAGAGTGCAAAGGAAAACAAAGCTTGACTTCAGAACTTTGTCAAAGGATGGTACAGGAAACAATTTAGACTTTTCCTTTGCTTTTGAAGATGAGGTTTCCCTTTCCTCTTTTATATCCTGTCCCAGAATTAGACAAAGGAAAGCATTTGAATAACAATGTTGTAAAAATACTGTTCTAGAATATTATAACCTGAGGAATCTGTTCTTGTTAAAAAGACATTGGAAGTCCTGGAGCTTGCCAGGCATGCAGAAAGTGCAATAAACAATAGACAAGAACTTATGAAAAGTGTTAAGACATTTCACCTCAAGGAAAGATAAACTCTAATGCCCACAGGGAGTATGGCTTTTCTTAAGCAATGGTACTGTTCATTATTGGAGCCTATTATATGTTTTAAATACCACTGTAAGACAAACAAACCACTGTAAAACCAAAATTCCTGAATGTGCTTCAGCAGGTAACAGGCTTCCCTAACAAACACAACTAACAATGAATACAGGAGACGTAATTTTTACTTGGTGTCTAAGGATGATCCAAGCTGGCCTCTTCTACTCCTGCTGCATTATTTGATTTTCAATCTCTTACAAAGTAAATTTTCTTGCAAGGTAATTTTTTAATCTTGGATGTGGTATATAATTAGGCATATAAGGAAATTGTCACTACATTTATGCTCAAGTTTTTCACAGAGAAAAGACCTGGTTTTGTTCTAATGCTTTCCAAACAGTGTGTACCATCAGTGAAATAAAGCTTATCTTAGACTGTGCTCTAAAAAAACCTTAGAAAATAAATGGCTTGCCAAGTTTCAATATGTATGAGATAATGCTTCAAGATACATTATGAAACAAAGACCCAGTCTCCTGAAAGTAGTGATGCACAATTTTCTACACCTTTAAGAAATATGGCAGACCCTTGTCAGAATGTCTCAATCCTAGTATCACTCACAAAATACAAAGCAAAGAGGTTACACTCAGAGAAATCCTCTAAAATAATCTACGATTTATCCCCACTTCCTGTGTCTTTTAACAAGTTCTAAATTTGAAAAAAAACCCAAGACCCAAGATACAGGTATGAATACAAATAAAATGGATATCATAAAGAATAACTTGGTTTAGACAACAGAGTAAATATTGTTGAGATTACATTCAGAAATCTGATTGCCCAAACCAAAATTCCAAGAAAATACAGAGATCTCTCCATGTTTATTTTACTTTTAAATGTTACATTTAATAGAAAGCTGTGAAAACTATTTACTTTTTTTTCCCATCAAAATGATAATTTTTTTAGTTGAAATTTCCTTTGTTGAAAGGAAAAAAAGAAGAACAAATGCTTCAGTAGATAACATACTCCAGTAAACCTGATAGTAAGTCATAGAATCCAAGAACAGCTTGTTTCAGAAGGGACCTTAAAGATCCTCTAGTTACTCCCCTGCTGTGGGTACGGGACACCTTTCACTAGATCAGGCTGCTCAGAGCTCCATCCAACCTGGCCTTGAACACTTTTTGGGATGGGGCCTCCACAACTTCTCTGGACAACTTGTTACAAGTGTCTCACCACCCCCATAGTAAAGAATTTAATTCTAATATCTAATCTAAACACACTCTCAGTTTGATGCCATTCCCCCTTGTCTTGTCACTACACACTCTTGCAAAAAGTCTCTCTTCACCTTTCCTGTAGGCTTCCTGGAACGCTGTGATTAGATCACCCCCAAACCTCTTCCAGTTCCTTTTCCATGAACAAACCAAATTCCCTCAGCTTTTCCTCATAGGAGAGGTGCTCCATCCCTCTAAACAACTTGCTGGCCCTCCGTTAGACACTTTCCTGCAGGTCCATGCCCTTCCTATGCTGGGTACCCCAGGGCTGGATGCAGCACTGCAGACAGGGTCCCACAATGACAAAGCAGAGGTGCAGAATCACCTCCCTTGAGCTGCTGGCCACACTATTGATGCAGCCCAGGATGCATTCTTTGACAATTACATTTAACTTTGTTTTTGGTTTTTTTTTACCCCAGATGAAATATAGAAATATTCAATTCTGTAAGCATCCAAATGTTTCAAAAGGAACACTGCAATGTTTTGTTTCAAAAAAAAGTGGTGTTCTGTGTGCCTACAAATGGCACTATTACGTAAAGAGACTGATTAGCTTGAATTAGGCAGTGGAGGAATTCTAGAGCTCCTGAAATAAACTGAAAATAGACTCCAGCTGTGCTGCTGCACCACTTTACTGCTCATTTCTAGCCTAGGAATCTTTACACTACCCCTCAAAATACAGCATCAAGCACGTTACTTCTCTGGGAAACTCCCAAATGTAACAGCTTTTTATTCTTGTTAGATGGTCCAAGTCAGTGTCCTCAGCACAGGTACACACACAGAGCCCCTTCCAGTTCTGCAGAGGTTCCCAGTTCCACCCATGAGCATTCACTCCCTTGCCAAACAGCATTATAAGGGTGACCTTGAGCAGAAGCTGAGAGCTGCCTGTGTGACACTGGGCATGGCGCTGCTTCAAGAGGAGGAAGAAGGAAGGACATGAACCCCCATGAGGGAAGTGGGTGGGAATGGGGACACCCATCCAAAAAGGGCAGGAGTCCAGCTGCCCTTTTCAGGTGGGTGTCTCCATTCTGCTGCTGAGAGGGTGAGGAAGGAAGGAGACAGCCTCGAGGCCACCAGAGCTTCTCAAAAGCTCAAAAAAGCAATGTGGCTGCCCACACTGCACTCATGGTGCGTACAGAAAACACACCATGTTCCTGCTACCTGAATTAAGGTCATTCCTTGAAAACTTCAGTCACTAAGACAACAATGTGTATCATATGGAGTTAATTGTAGCCATGTAAAAGCTGGAAAATCAGAATGAAGGCTTCTCATCCAGCCTGCTGTGTCTCCTGTGAAGGCATTGAGCACTTTGCAAAGATCAGGAACTGACTTCTGATCAGTTTTAAAGGGAACAGCTAGAACTCAAGTTTTTTAAAAGCATGCATACAATTCAGATAGATAAACTGACAGATAAACTGAGCATAGAAAAGCACCAAAAAAATAATTATACTCAATTTTAACATTCCAGCCTTTCAAAAAAAAAACAATGGAATTCTTCCCCTGAAAAAATACTGTATACTTCTTTATTCTCACCTTGCTTTCTTCTTGGTTCTGTAGCTTCTGTCTTTATTTCAACCCTCATATAAACACTTAATTACTTCATGCACACTATCTTGCTTGCCATTAAGATTTCTTTCCTCTTTATTTTTACTTGATTTTATCCAAAATTTCTCTGATTTTAATTGCCACATTTTTCATCAGTGACTACTACCTTTATTTCTGATGGCTATGTACTTGCAATAAAAATATTTATTATTTATTCAAAATAACTTTAAAAAAAGACCTTATCTGCCTCCTTGTTCATTCTCTCCATGATTATACTTGACATGCATCATCTTTTAAGGCAAAGGTTAAATGCAATTTTTAAAATCTACTGTATTCTCACTATGGTTAAAAATGGACAAAGCCTGATGAATTGAAAAGGTCTTTTCATAAGAAATGCTGATAATGGAGTAATTTAATAGAAAACAGTGATTCCTTAACTGTACATATTAATATTATTAAAACAAAGTGTAATTTGTGTGGTCAGGAAGATTTAAAATTGATTTTTTTCAGTTTTTCAAAACTCAAAAAGCAGGCTCCTAAAAATTGCTTACAAGTTTTAAGATGCCATTTGAATTTCCAGATATGCAAGATGAAAACATCACAGAACATTCTACATTCCCTCTAAATGACTATTAGGGTTACTAGTTCAACAGCATTAATGCATAAAATTTCAAAATGCAATTGAATGCCAACTGAAAAAGCAGTTTGAAAAATCTCAGTTCTGACAGCAAGCTCCAAAGCTTGGAGTCATTTAGCAAGGCCTGGCCAAATTCTGGCAACTTTTACAAAGCTCATTGGACACTGAAGTCATGCAACACAAGCTACTAGACTTTTATCTAAGAATAAATATGTAAAATGTGGGAGAAAACAAAACACACCTCTAGAACATGTATCAAAGAAAATATTTTTTTCTGAATTTTATGGAGACTACTATTTACATTAGACTGAAAGTCTATCAATTAAAGTGTGAATCTCTCCTGTCAATTAAAGTGTGAATATCTCCTGTCAAGTGTTCCCAAAAGATTAGGACAAGACTGATATATATCCTGTGTAATTCTTAACACTAAGAATTTTTACAAAAAAAAAAAACCCCAACATAGTGGAAATAAACATCTGCTATGATAATGGACTGTATTCTCCTTTTGTGAAAGGGATGAAACAGTTTTCTACTTCTACTTTCTACTATTGACTGTTTAGTCAATATAAACCAATAATTACTGTGAAAAAAATTAAACGGAAGAAATGAGAAACAGTTTTATCCCTTTCAGAAAAGGAAAAAGAAAATGAGGTAGAATCCACTATATAAAACAAAATAGGGCATTGAGAGAGTGGTTCCGAGAAAGACCACACAGTTAGACATTTACTAAAACTGCAGAAATCAAATCCCCAGAGATGCTTCGCAATCTTTAAAACAAAGCAGATGTTCAATTCTTTTAAACTAAACCTATTTGACAACTGGTATATGGGGTTTTTATTATTATCATTCTTTATTTTCGAAAGATGGTTGTATGAGTATGAGGTCTGTAAGAGGCTTGGTATAAAAAGACTAGAATATTAGAGCAAGTTCATAGTTATGTGTTAGTGGTCTGAATAAGAGAAGAACTTACAAAAACTCACCTGCTGCTACATACAGGATTAATCACAATTAAATACCCTAACAGTCTGCCTCAACCACTGAACCTCTGAACACTACACATATTACTCATTGGCACTATAGGTGTAGCAGACAGCAGCAAGAAAACACTTTTCTATCACCAGCAGCATGAAGAGCAAACCCATTTGAAAAGAGCTCTTGCGTATGCCTGGGTATTGAAACTCCTGGGGGGGGGGGGGGGGGGGGGGGGGGGGGGGGGTGGGGTGTGGGGAAACAGGACATGCCAAAATCTTTCTGCATTGGACAGAACAACTTGTTAAATGTACAGATGGGGCATCCCCATCCAAGGAAATTATGTCATTTCTTACCTTAAATAACAATTTCCAAGATAAAACCTGAAGTACAACCAGCAAATAAGTGTAGTGACATGATATATTGCTTATTCATTAACCTGAGTTATTCAGAGCAGTTTACACAGCTTTTTAATCACTAGATACAACAACACATAGATGAGGTCTGACTCAGTTTCAAGCCAAAGATTTTCTGTAGTGAAGAGATCACATTTATTACTAGTTTCCACTATTACCTAAATGGAGATGTGATTATAAACCACTCTGCATAATTATACAAGATTTAGATTTGCTTTTTATGTCCAGATAGACCCTGAATAAAGATTGACATATTTGTGCCTGGAACACTTAAAAAAACTTTAGAAATGCATGCCTCCCAGGGACAGAATGCTAAGCTGTAGAGATGACTGGATTTGCTTGGGTATTTTTCCTTTATTTTGCTTAGGGGGTTAAGAAGGTGTTGCTAGCCAAACATGCTACACGGCTGTGTGGATAGATAACAAAGTAGGGATGAAAAAAAGAAAGCGGTGAACAAAACAGAAAATCAAATTTTTCTGAAATGTCTTACTGGTAGAAAAACCCTCAGATTCAATGTAAACTTACCCAGGTTATTTTTAAAAATAAAAGACTGGATAAATTTAAGCTGCAACATCTACATGGAGCTGCAAAGTATTTATCTTGGAGTAGAGTCTGCCTTGAAGAGTTTGTAGTTTGAATAGCAGTTTAGTAGTCCTAGTACGTAGTCAGTCATTACATCTCAAGATTGCTATTAGAAGGAACAGCTACTCTGACACTTGCTTCTTGAAACTAATCCAGAAAAACTGCACTGCATGCTGTGATTTAAGCGCATACACTGGGAAACACTTCAGAATGTGTTTTGTACCATTTGGGACAACTCAACTGACATTCTTCTGTGAATCCCTTAAACTCCCTCAAAGAGGTTAAGAGCTCAAAGTACAGATCATTTAAATTTATATCATAATGTCATATATTTTTAACAGTGTCCTCTTCTTTGAAGGCATCATGTTAGACCATAGATAAAACAGTGAGCCTGGACTTTACAAGCAATGTGACAATGCTGATTGTGTCTGAAAGAAAATTTAAAAATATGTATGGTTCTTGACTTAAAGGAATATGAAATGGGTCATTACTTCTCTAAGCACTAGACAGTTCCTAAAACTAGCTTCTGGCCTGCTAAAACAAATCTGAATGAACAGCCATATCTGAATTACTCCAGAATAAAAGTGCCTCCAAAGGGACTGTAAGAGGCTTTTTTCAAATTCCAGTTTGAGTACTTGGATTCACCCTCACCCCAAATTAGCTAAATAATACTCAAGCTTTCAAATCAAAAATAATAGTGCTTGTAATACTTCTGCATAGAGTTTAATAATAAAGAATTTAAATTCTAAATCTTCTAGACGGCCTTCTACAGAAGACAAAATAGTTAATATAAAGTAATTTAAATCATTTTCACAAGACATACTTTGGCTAGCCACCAAGATTTGATGTGAATTCTTTTCCTTCTGCTGCAGGTATAAGGAATAAAATAATTTCTCTCAATTTTATGATTATGTTTTTTCAGTATTATTTTCAGTATTATTATTATTTTTCATAATCAAACAGCAAATGTAAATCAAAATTCCCAAACATTCAGTTTTAAGGGTTTTTTTTCTATTTTAGCTCCTGTCTGCTGTACTGTTTCTCAAAAAAACAACTTTGATTTTGTCCTGATAAGCTATTTCTAACATCAGTTCTCTGTTTTCTTACATCACTCACTGCACTCCCTATGGGTTGTAAAAATAGCACAGATACATGAATTTTGGTATCCCAAAACTTGGTAGACTCCAACTTTATTTGAAGCCATTTGTTTTGCTTTCTTTTCCCATGTCTTCTTTTTTACATTTGTTAATAATTTTTCCCTTTCAGGACTTTTATTTTTTTTATCCCAGGAACTCTTGTCACTCACTCATTTTCTTCACATCTCTTCAATGTGCTTTCACTATCTATAGTATAATTTCATCAATTTATCAAATTCTTAAAGCCTATCCAGTACCCAAGTGCCACTATTCAACAAAGAATTCAGACATATACTTAGTACATAAACCCTCATCCCATCCTCCTCTCATAAACATCTACAAAATTTTCACTGTTTCCTTCCATTCATTTGAACTACTACTATCTATAGGCTCTTAAACAATATACAGCCTATGCTTTCTTTCAAAGCAGTTACAAGGATTGTCAAAGTGTTTATATTGATACAGGTAAGGATACTAGAGTCTGCCCCATCTCCGTAGTGAATGTAAAACATAAAGAACATATAAGTAGAAATGGCACTCTACTTAGGAAGAAAAAAAATAAAAATAAAGGCAAACCACAAACAACAGACAAAACCAGAACCAACAACAAAGAAACAACAAATCATTTTAAAGCTCTTCAGTATGCCTTCGTGAATGAAAACATCTATTACTAGGCCACTTAATTCTAGGAAATGCATTCTTCAAAACAAACTCTTTATCTCTATTATTACTGCTACAATTAATTTGAGTTTCAATATCAGAATCACAGAACTGTAAGGGTTGGAAGCAATCTCTCTAGACTATCTAGTACAACCCCTGTTCCAAAACAGGATCATCTGCAATAACAAAACCTACTTGTAACTTATATGTTTAAAATAAAATCAAGCATTTATGTTTTCAGAATTAATACAAAAGCATATTCTATTGGAATTTAATCATAAATTCTTTTCTCCTTTATACTGTACTCTTACTAAAATTATGTTTTTAAAAAAACTAATAAAATTATGACCCACACAAAATCTGGACAGCTCTAAAGACAAATTTAGCAATCTGTAATGTGTTCAAAAAGCCATCCAATTTTGCAGTGCAGCCAACAAAACTATGCAGTGACACTGCACAGCAGCCACTAAAATCTTCCAGAGCCACACAAAAGGGAATATATTTTTATTGCCTAAAAACACAATGAAAGCATATGTAATTATGAGCACCTTTTAAATTTTTGCTTCCTTTAACCGGCAGAAAACAACAGAGAGAAATGCAACCCGGGCCCTTCACCCCAATTTATGCCAGATGGAGGGAAGTCACCTGACACTATCATACAGCCCTAATTCCCCTCTTTTTTAAGCTGACACCCCTGACTCTCAATTTGAGCCACCAAGACCACCCTATTTTCTGTTCTCAAGAAGAACAAGGAAGGCAGCTTTGGCTCTTCTTTCTTCAGAAACCCAGGAGAAGCAGAACAGCAGAAGTGGTAAAGCTAATAGCAATGCATATTTTTTCAGTGGATGGGTTGGACAAGAAACTTTCTCTCTTCATGCATATGAAGCTTTGCTGGGCTTAAGCGACCTACCATGGTTTACTGAGTGTGAATCTGATGAAGGCAAAGAGGGATCATCCTTTCTCTCAGAGCTATGTTTTTTTCAGTTTGTCTGATGAGTCATGGATTGTCACCATTTGAATTACACATTCCAGCTCTTCTATAGAAACACAGTGACTAAAAATACATGCTTTTAATAAGAGCCGAGATTCTGCACAGTCACATGGCTCTCCAATTAGCCCATTCTCCCTTCATTTTGTTTCTTAAAGGACGGGTGAACTGTAACTCTCTCTGTTTGTGACATCAGGATCATTTCCACAGCAACCAATTGGATTATCCCTCAAATCTTTATAATAAGAATAAGCAACAGGAACAGATGAACTTGTAACAAACAAAAGCTTCTTACTGTTTACATGCAAATGTCCATAGAAACAACCAAACAATAAAGGAAAAGAAATATGGAAGATACATAGAAACACAGGAAATACAACAAAGGCATAATCAATATTTACATATTTTACAGTGTATAAATAGATATTCAGTAATTTGATGACCATATGTCAGATCTGTAATAGACACTATATGTTCACCGCCAATTACAGCTGATGTTGCAGCACCAGGTGTTACTGACTGGCACCATGTACCTATGCAGCTTCAGTTCTAGAAAATATCATTATTTTTGACCAAGGAAATAAAGAGCAAGGTGCGAGCACACCATTTGCCTTTCAGAACTCAAAGGCCACTTACTAGCTACCACACATCATGCAACCCTCAGCCGCAGAAACCTGAAAACATCTCTTACAAGAAAAGACTAAGGGAACTGGTCCCGTTCAGCCTCATTGACCCATTCTGTGATCACGTTACCAAGTGTTTCTTTTTGGACTTTGTAAGAACGCTTTACACTTGCTTCCTGCAACAATATCCTTGAAAATGGAAATGCAAAATCACTGACTTTTATGCTAAAGACTTTCTCAAAATTCTTTTCTATTACAACTATATTATTTAAGAGCCATTAAATAATAATCTGTATGTCTAAGAGTTAACACAGGCCCTGATCCTGCACTATTGGCACTGCCAGAGTTCTGACTAACTTAATCTTCCCCAGGTACTGAAACAGCTACTGTGCCCTCAGCAGAAACACTGGAAACTTTGTTGCATAATCTAGAAAATAAAATGATTTTCCTGAAAATAAGGGCATTCAACATCTATACTGAACATGTATTGAACTACTGTGTTTTACTGCTCAGCAAGACTGAGGAAACCTTACAGTCTTCTCCAGGTGTTGTGATTGCTGTCTGTTCCCCACTCTCCCAGATGGCACCAACGTGCACAAACGTGGCAGGTAAATTTTCATCTTCTAGTGAGACTACTAAATGCTGTTGATGATGGGACAGTGTCCAATTCATCACACAGAAAACATTTCCAGTGCCTCTCCATACACAAAGGATGTGTTTGTAATAGTGACAGCCTTTTCTAACTATTTTCTCTCTGGATTCTGGGATCAATGCAACTTGGTACTATCAAACAGCCTGATGCAATTTTTTTCCTTCTTCAATTCCTTTGACACTTCTTCCATATGTGACCTAAATAGGTACACAACTTTGACACTTCCACTAGCTTTCCTAAAATGGACAAATCAACTGTGTCAGCACTAGCACAACTGAGACCATTTGTTTCCTAATACTTTTGTTGCCCCTAAATGAAAGTTACAATTTTTGGAGCCATCATCATTTTGACCCTACCAATCAATTATTCAGGAACCAGAGGCAGCTCTTTAGGAAGGAAATTGATGCTAAAAGCAGCTGGTGCTTCAATGAAGTGATCCAACTCTGGACCAATTTGTCATCATTTTTCAAAATCTTTGAATTACAGGTTTACTCTACCAGCCTACTGCCTCCTCTGCTTTTACTACATTAACTAGGACTCTTCATGTTATGATATACGTTATGTTATATTTCTTGTTAGTAGTTGCCAGTCCACAGCACACAGAAGTGACACTAGTTTTGAATTTTGCTGACTATAATCCCTTTAATTGGAACTCTTGAACAAATCAGATACTCCAAGTGCATCTTGTGCTCTGTAGAGGAAGAGAGTCTTTTCCAGCCTTTACAATTTTATGATTCTGGGGGATTAATAAACAGGAGATTTTTCCCAATTTTGCCAGCTGATAATAACAATTATAAATTCACTGTTTTCTGCTCTTTGTCATGGGTTGCAGTTCAAAATGTAACCAAAACTCTATTCTATCACCACCTGTTGAAACTGGGGTGGAGGGGTGGTGTAATTGTCTGTCAATGGTCAACTGTCAATAAACCTGCTGGGGCAGTTTTCTTATCTCTTCCACAACCCAGCCTCCCTCCAGGGAGAGATCTTCTGCTGTTGGGCCATTGAGTCTCACTGATAGAATTACATCATCCCACTGGGAAATGCTCCATCCAGGGGGAGCATTATTCCTACCATACACCTACCTGGATAAAAATCTGGGAATTGGAACACCAAGGCAGCCTTTTCCACTGAATTCTCAGAGGAAGGCCAGGTCCATCTATCACCACTGGACCTTCAGCAAAAGAACTCCACTCTTTCTACAGGAGCATCACTTCAACAGAGCCACATCTGCCACTAGGACTGCAGCCACCATTGAATGGGACTGCCACCAACATCCTGACCCACAGGGTGGCAGGTTATATCCTGTCTCTGTCAGTAGGTTTTGTTTATTTGTTTGTCTTACTTCATGTGTTTTTGTTTTGTTGTTTATTTTAGTTCCCCTAATAATGAACTGTTATTCCTATCTGCATATCTTTGCCGAAGAGCCCCTTAAATTCAGAGTTAAAATACTTTGGAGGGAGGGGGGTTTAAATTCTCCATTCCAAGGGAGGTTTCTGCCTTCTTAGCAGACACCTGTCATTCAAACCATGACACTCTTAAAACATGTCTCCCTGCTGCTGACATATGAAGTTTCTTGCAATTAAAAGACAGAAGAGGATCCCCTGTAATTAGCTAAGACATGAACATAATACTGTAATAAGATACTCCAAGTCACTCAATGTGACTACTTTGTGCTGTTACTATGTACCCTCCAAAGTTCTATGAAAGCCAGTATTCCCTAAAAGAATGCTTCAAATTAGAACATATAGCAGCCTAAGAGGAACAAAAATGTATTCAAGTGCATCTGCATTTGTCACAAAATAAAGAAACTCCTGAATAATTTCAATTTCATAGTCCCTTTAACCAAAGCAAAGAGTTCAGAACTCTTCTGCATCATTCTTTTTCCTAAATATCTTTTCCTTTCCCTATACAGTTTATACCTGAAACAAGTTGGATGGCATTCTTCAGTTATGGGCGTGGAAGCAGGAAACAAGCTCTGCATACACCTGAGTGTCCCACCTGACAGACATAAAAAGGTTCATCCTTACTCACAACTATGGACAGAGTCAATATGATACTGTTTACCATTGACCAGGCTGACTGAGAATTGATCAGATTGTGTTTGGTTAAAAACACAACTGCTAGTCACCAATAGGCATTTACTATGGCAGAAACACTAAGCATTTTATCTCACTAGAATGCCCACGTCAAAGATCCAGATCATATTGTATGATTGCATGTTAATCAGCTTTTTTTTCTTCAGAAATGCTCAACTCATCATTCCTGTCTTACATTCTCAGTGAGACCTAACATAGAAACCCTCATTAGAGAAAGAAATCCACTAATATTTCTGCAGATGATATTGGAGCCCAGCTTTCAATCTCCTTCAACAACTTTATCTGTGGTATGATCTTCAGAGCTCAAGTCTCAACTATGACTGGTTAAATGAAAAATAAATTCACAACTTTGTATCTTCTCTGTTCTGGATTTCAGTCTAACACAAGTCAAAGTCAGATCTAATATCCTCATTAGTGAAGACTGTATATAACAGCCTTCCTTTGGACAGAGTTCAGGGCTTTTTAGGAGTAAATCTGACCAGAGCCTAAATAAATAATATGTAAATTCCTAACCCATTTTCTTTAAATTGGTGCAACACAGGAATGTGCACGAAGGATTTAAATTCACAGATTTGAAGGAAAAAATTACAGTGTTCTATCAATATGCATAGTTCATAGTTCATTCTCCTCTCAGGAGAATGAAAGTACCCCACCAAACCATTGAGTAGTTTTCTCCACTCCATTTTCTCCTACTTACATTTTTAGTTCCCAGTCACAGAATGGATAAGGATTGAGACTCTACAAATTATCTACTGTTTCCTTTTTCTGATCACTCTACCCCCAACAGGCCTTGCAAGCAAAGACAGCATCTCTCAGTAGACCCATTATCCTCCTCAGGAAGTTCTCCCAAGTGCATGGGATATTGTACAGGCACAGCTGGCAGACTTCACCTTTCAGTCAATCTAACAGATTCTGTCAAAATTTTTAAGAACCTAATTGCCTCCATCTTTACTAATAGCAGCAGAAACACTATAATCCTAAAATCCAATACTTGGGGTAAAACTATTTTCAGTAACCACCAGTGATATTCTCTCTCCACTTTCCACACAGAAAAAAATACCTGTTTTTGTCAAATTGTATTTGATGAGGTTCATTCCCTCACTAGAATTAGCACAATTCCATGTGGTACTGGAAGCCTGTGACCCTCTGAGGGATTGTGTAATAGCCCATAGCTGCTGGTGACCAGCTGCCACATATATGAAGTTCCCTGCAGGTTACCATTTATACCCATTGTAAAAGATAATATTTCCTTCTGTGAGGACCACAGCACCAAACTCACTCAAGAGTCTCTGTCAACTTAACTTTGAACCAAAACTTTTGCTGACCTTCCTATTTTTCTACAGTGACCTTTTTCACAAATTCCTCCTTCCTGTTACCCTATAAAATTGTTGCGTTGTCTAGTTCTTGCAGTAGCTATTGATGCTACATCAAAAGATGCTGCAGCTGCTGATGCTGTTTCTGTTCTCACAGTCATTTCAGTAGCACTCCAACATCTATTTCTATCTTCAGTCTGTGACAGTCTGCCCAAGTTTTGCTCCACCAGCCTGGGAAAAAATCACTGCCAAAAGTTTTGCAAAAAAGTTTTTTTCAGGCTTTTTCCTCAGGGCACATTTTGTTGACAAACTCAAAAGGACAACAAAAAACTAAGCCATTTCCCCAGAGTGCACATGCTGCCAGAGCTCAGAGGTCCTTTTCCCCGCCTACTGAGGGAAGAGCTTCCCTTTTTTTTTTTTGTCCTCCTTTTTTCATGCTTAGCTGATTCATGAAATAGTCTTGTTTTAACTGTTTCAAATCCCTTCAATATTTCCCCATTTGATTTTGGAGTAGGATCCTCTAAACTCCTTTTAACATATAATTTGGACTACAACAGCCATAAAACTTTGTTTAATAAAAAGGAGATACAAAATTCATTTAATAAAAAGGATTAAAAAAAACCCTGTCCAAACTAATCCAATTTACCATACAGACAATAATCCAAATGAAGCTATTAATATTGCTTCTCTCTAATGCCCTTACAATTCAGGTTCCTGTTTGGAGAAGCTCAGAAGGGCACATATCAGTGAATCACAGAATCATTTAGCTTGAAAAAGACTGTCTAGATCATCAAGTCCCACCTTTGACTCAGGTCCCACCTTGTCAACCAGACCATGGCACTAAGTACCACATTCATTCATTCATTCCTTCCTTGAGCACTTCAGGTGTAGTGATTCCACTACTACCCTGGGCAGTCTGTTCCAATGTTTAACAACCCTTCCCAGGAGGAAAATCTGATGTTCAACTGAACCTCCCCTGGTGTAGTTTGAGACTTTAAAGCTTTTGTCTTCTGACTGATAGCTTTTGTCCTATCGCTGCTTGCCTGCCACCTGATTACAGTCTCCTTTCCAGAAGCTGAAGAGTGATAAGGTCAGCCCTAGGCCTCCTTTCCTCCAGGCTAAACAACCCCAGCTCCCTCAGCTGCTCCCCAAACAAATTACAAATATATATCTGGTAGCACATAGTTTAGAAGAAACTGTTTCTGCCTGAAATGTCCTGTATGCACCTTAATCTGTGCAATGACGGTTTTATGCAGAAAAATCCCTACATCTTTTCACCTTTCTTTCCCACAGCCAGTATTGATTATGAAATCTAAAGGAGTAAAAATTTCTTCTCTCAAGTGCATTTATTTCTCTAGAATCTTCAGGATTTAGTGAGGGTTACATTATTGTTGTTGTCATTATTATCACTACTATATAATAACCATATCAGTTATCCCAGGTTTTTTCCTTTTCACCTATTCTTCTGAGACAATTTAAAATGGGGAAAAGATGTAACGCCAAATATGCTCTATCTTCAGAACAAGAGGAGAGAGCTGATTTTTAATTTGACTGGGAAGAAGGACACAGAGGTACTGTCTTTGGAAATAATTATTCTTTCAAAACCACACATATGCATATTAACTGCAAAGTGACAAGTATTAGATAATATACTCTTTGGATTTCAGAAATATTTTTTTTTGGTTAAGTAATATTTAAACTGTTCCAAAAATTCATTGAAGCTCCAAATTATTTAATATGGTAGGCAGACAAAGAAGGGTCCTATACACTGAAAGCATAAAATTGCCTTGACTTGAGCTCAAAAATAATTTAGTAAGAAAAAAATTACAGATACTCCTTGGATTAATTTACAGAAAGATATTAACTTACTGTGAAGTTCTGGGTTCTGCTTAGAGGGAAATGTGATTAGGAACAAGAGGTGGAGAACTAGTTCTTCTTTGCTGTTCAGTTCTATTTATGGAAATTGAGAAAAGCTATTATATATTCAAGAAAGAAATTTTACATTCAGGGTTTGGGTTCACCAAACAGTACAGCTGGATAAAGCACTGAATTATACTACCACTATGTGAAGAAGAAAACAGGCAGACAAGGTAGGAACTTCTCAAAGTGATTACAAGGACAGTACCTGCACACAGAGCCAGGAGCAGACCTTACTTAACAGTACTTGCCAGAGTAGACAGACTATCATCAAGCTCACAGAAGATTAATAAAAAAGAACTACACTGAACTAGAGAAAAGTGTCTTTCAGTCAGAAAGTGAAAAGCACATGTCCTTCTCAGAGCAACAGAATCCACAGTAGCTTAAAGGACTTTATACAGTGAAAGATCTGTACACCTATTTTGGTGACTAAAAAGGGGATTTATGCTCTAAGCCCAAGACAATTGGATCTATAATGTCCACACATATATATGCACATATGACTCAACTCTGGATTTACTTATTATCTGTGCAGTCTGTATCTAAATATAGTTTGAAATTTTCTTTGCATGACTGAACTGATTCCAAGAGAAGCAGCTCATCTAGGTGTCACCTGAGTTCTATTTTAATGTAAAGATAAGAAGAGGCACTTAATCTGTCTCCTATAACCTGTGTGGACCCACTCCTCCATTCTTCTTGGATATTGTAACGTTTGCAGGTGTGACTGATTTAAATAGAGTTTGGCAGCAAGTCTCTTCATAAAACTGGTAGAGCTGAGATAAGCTTGCTTTCCACATAGGGGAAAGATCAAGGATATGGTTTCAGACTGAGCTTCAACCACAAAAGAGTCCAACCCAAATCCCTCATTCCTGTGCCCTGTCAGTTGGGCAGCAGAACTGAGTCACCCCTTCCTATACTGGATCCAAACTAAGGCTTTCAGGCTTGTGAGGTGGTGTGTGCTTGTGCCCTGTAAAGGCAGGTAAGTAAAACTTTGTCTCATTCTGTGAGACAGCTTAGGCTGAGGGGATTCATCCTCAGAAGGGAACCACACAAGGAGCTTTTTCCTGATCAAAAAGTCAATACAGAAAACATCAGCAAATGCATTTTAAAGAGAACTCTTTCTGCATGAATAGACACACGAAGTGCCTAAAATGGATGAGCAACCTTTCTTAACCAAATTTACTTTGGCTCCAAAAAATAGCAGAACTCAAAATCCCCCTGTACTTAAGAACTTAATGGTTCTAGCACAAGGCAGCTTAGCACATCCCCTCTTCCCATTCACCAGCTAAAGGCATCTGTTCTTCATCAACAAAGAACTTCTTTCTTTGGGAAAGTCCCCCCATTGGAGAAGTTTGTGGAGGACTGTCTCCCATGGAATGTACCTGCTCCAGAACATGGGAAGAGAGTGAGGAGTGATAGAACAGTTTGGTGAGCAACTGGCATCCTGCCACAGTCAACCCACCACACTGTATAAAAGTAATATTGATTTCCAGAGATCTTAGTAGGCAGAAGTGACTATCAGCCACCGGGAGTATGATCCAAGGTAGATGGGGTTTTGGTAGACTATATTGTCTGTTCTAGTACTACAGTACTACAGCTTAATGTAAACTAGAACAGAATTTATAAATACTGTATTTTTTAAATTCAAGAAAGTTAAAAACTTCCATAGTTAAAATAATGTTGCAATTTAGATAAGATGAAGTAAAATTTCTACACCAAACTGAAAGACAGAGCAAATGAGAAGCCTGCATATCAGAATGCAAAACAAATCACCTCTCCATGAATCCCCTACTAATTCCAAAATCCTGTAGTGAAGCCCACTTCTTAGCAAGAGATATAGCTGGGTGCTCATCACCATCACTTGCTGGCAGACACCTGCCACAAAGCCCAACCTTCCCACAGTGTCACCTTCTGACACCTGGATCAGACTTCTATCCTGCAGGAGAACCACTGTCACCTCAAGTTCCTTGCTGGAGAAAATGAGCAATGCTTTTTTTTTGTTTTTTAAATGGAGAACTTTAGTTCTTTAGGGTGTTTTTATTAATATTATTTTAATTTTTTTAAGTGAATCGAACTCCACCAAGTCACCAAATGAAATTTGGTGATTTTCAGTTCATTGCCTTTCCAAGTTCAACAAAGATAATGAAACAGGAAAGCAATTGTATATTCAAGCCTTACAAAATTCCATATTACTGAATTATTATGTAGTAAGGAGTAAAGATATCTGTTGTCACAACCTTTTATATCTTGCCACGTTACATAAAAACTAAATTCAAAAATATTGGTTCTAATTTCTTATTTTTAATTGCATTTTAAAGTCTTAGATCACACACTTAGAGACACTGTTATTTAGCCATTTAGTTAAATTAAATTGGACAGCCCAGAAATCCAAATTAAGGTCCATACCCAGGGTTTATTCTTTTGGTATTATACATGAAAAGGTATATACTATTAACACTTTTTTTTCCTAATTGCTTCCAAAATTGAATTATTTACACAAAAAAGTGTCACATTCCACATTTCCAAAAAACTAACATCCTTCCATTACAGAAGAGCAGAGGAAGTATGAAAGACAAAATATCTTTCTTTAATGCACACACACAAACCTATTCAAGCAATTTCCCTGACATCAACAGTTCTACTGAAACAATGGCTCTGAACTATTGTGTGTGTAAGAAGTGCTGGAGGAGCAAAGGGAAGCCAAAAGTAAAGAAATATCTTAAATGCATTTCTTCCCCCACAAGGAAGGCAAACGTTTTGGCAAACATTGTACTGAGGCTTAAGTTATAAGAATACATGGAGAAAAACCCCATATAACTTTCAATCTCTCTTAGAAATCTTCAACCTCAGATATTAAAAAAAAAATAGAAAAATAAATTGAAAAGATTTTCCCAGGAAGCAGTAAATATTTTCAAAAGTGATTTTTTTAAACTGGTCTATTATGTTTCCTATTTATCTTGTGATGTAATTTAAAACAAACAAGATTATTCATATAAAAAAGTGTGAAATACAGAGTTTTATTCACATAGTCTCTGAAAGCAACGAATCATCAGTATAAAACCTGGATACATTCTAAGCTGTGAATAGTATCAACAATACAACAATTTTATATTCTACATTCAAAATACTCTCAAATTTTAAAAATATTTTAATGGAATAAAATATTTTAAAAATTACTTACATTCTGCGTATTTCTGAAGCTGAGAGAACTCTCCAGGGCTAAGATTAACCCACTTCTCCTGGCTCGTCATACTGACAGTGAGGGTCCTTCTTGTAAATCAGAAGACTACTCCTTTTGACCCAGGTGTTATATACTCCATAAAGATTTTTAACTTCAGTTCACAGTGTCTGGAGAGTGCTGAGATGGCATCAGTCTATGTGGATGAAGTTTTTGATGCTATGAACTGTTCCAAATGTGTTGTTTCAGTGGCAAGTTACAGCACTGTTAAAAGAACAAATATTAAATACCAGAATAAATACCAAATAAACCAGAATAAAATACAAAATATTAAATACCAGAATATCCCACTTTTCCTATAGGAATACTTGCAACTAATAAATATTTTCTCATACACAGTTTTGCTCAAAATATTTCCATACTGTATTTGTCTGTATATAGTTTTATATATATTTCCAAACTATTTTTTTAATTCTAAATGCTTATGTGCAGCATTCGCTGAAAATTATCAACTGTTTATGATCAAATATAGTGGACACACTTTATGGAAATGTTCCCAATTTAGTAACAACCACTAATCTAACTACTAATTTCAGTAGATTAGAAGATCTAGTATTTAGTAGAATCAGTACTATCAGTAAACTTAGTTCCTTATGATTTTAAAATTGAATTTCTGTAACTGGATTTGTACCCAATTATGGTGCTCTACAGCATTGCATGGCCTTGTCAGAAATGCTATGAAGCTTCTAACTCTCCATGCAAAAAATGAAATGGATTCTGCCTTTTGCTGAGAAGTACATGTAAGAGCTATATAAATATTAACTTTTCTAACAAAATAGTAGGTTTGATTTCTAGAACATCACAACATTGCTGGCCAGTAGTGAAAATCAAATATAACTGTTGGTACCATCACAAATCAGTTCAGGGGAAAAAAAAATTCAAACTGTGGATGCCTTCTCATCCCAATTTTATGCAGTTTCTACCTCTGTAGGAGAGACCCACTGAAAGCAATCTATTACCAACACCACTCCTGGAACAATAGGTAGGCTACTTTTCATCTAATTTTAGCCATCTGAGAGCCAGGTACCTCATCTGAGATTGTCATCTCAGGCACTCCCTTTAATCATCACAAAGAGACAGGTGGCCCAGGCAGCAATTAATCCTTTCAGTTTCAACATAAGCTTAAAATGTGATGAATTGCCTCCTATGGTATTTATCTTTTATTGATTGCAGAGGTTGCCTAGAAGACCATTTTAGAATAGAAAGCTAATTTTAGACTGTAAGTAGAATCTCTTCCTATGTCTAGCAATGTATCATTTATAAGGGTTAAATTACAAAAAAAGCAAACAAAAAATTCAGACCAAAAGAGACTAATACAGCAATGGAATGAGTGCTAGGGAGGAAGATGTTGGTAGCTGAGAAGGAACAGAAAAAGGAGTCATTAGGGGAAAGAAAGGAAAAGCAAAAAAATTACTAGGAACAGAAGCATATTAAAAAAAAATAGCAAAAAAACCCAAAAACCAACACATTAACACAATCAGACAACACCTTTTTTTCCCCCCCCCTTTTCCAGTGATGTGTAAGTATCATCACTGGACAAAGAAATTCATGTAGACACTAAGGAAGGCCCCTCAGTCCCAAAGTTTTCATTGCTCTCAGACCCTTCCTTGTGAATGATTTGAGTGCATGGACTATGCCATAAGCGAGGAAGTCTGTCTAAATACAGTAACAGCTGTCTTGCCTTTCAAAAGTTTGCAGCAGAAGAGATACCTCTGCTCTTCATCTTCTCTGTTAGGAAAAAACTATGAGTTGGAAGATCTAGAATCTGATTGAATATATAATATAATAGTGTAATATAACTGAAAAAATATAAAAAACTAACAGGAGCATGGAGATTGGGATGAAAAATGTAACATTAATGTGAATAATATTCGCCAAGTATAAGTCACATCAGCCCTCAAATCTCTGTGAAACAGTGACTGGAAAAGGTCAACAACTACAAAAGCTAAATGTGCTATTTAGTAAGAAAAGTTATCATTCTGTCTTGTGAACTTCAATACTTTTATTCCTCTAAAGAAAAAATAACTACGGTTAACTGGCATCAAATTAGTGACGCTTCATTTTCTAGCAGTTGATTAGATTGTATTGAAGGCAGTTTTATATATTCAAGTAGGTATATATTTTTTATAATCTTGGCAACTGATTAGATTTTATTGATTTTTTAAAATTGTATTTGCATAACTGATTTAACATAACCAAAATTTTCTATCACAATTTCATCCAATTTTACTATTTGCATCACCCTTAATCACATTACCCTTCATTAAATACATTACTCTTCATTACCTACAAAAGTAACATTGCTGAATACTGTAAAGTTAGAGATTATCTTGATTATTTAACATGCATATTTGTGATAAACAGTTACCATTAGAATTACTACAGCTAGCAAGGTAATGATGCTGAGCACTCTGGTCTGATCAGTCTATTCATATGCAATACCTTTAGCTGACCATTGTCTACACATAAAGTTTGTTGCACACACAGTTCATCAGCAGGGAAAACAGATCCAAATTACCAACTCTGACATCCTTTTTCCCTTACCAGACACCCAGGCTCTACAGCCTAGAACCAGAGTTACAACCAAACGTGTACTCAATGAGATGGCAGCAATGGAAAAAATGTAGTGTGGGCATGGCAGCTCACAGGAAAGAAGATGTAGTTTGTGCCTAAGACAGCAGCTATCATGGAACATACAACAGAATTTAAGGTTACATTTTTACTCTGGACAACTGCCAAATGCAAGTTCTGTCCTTTGAAAGGGAATCCTGTGGAGGACATAGTGAATCTAATTTGCCAAGTGTAATCTGGGAACAGGAAAGGAGAGGTAGGCAGTCATCTGAGGGTGGCTCAGGGGTCTTTGGACTGCAGCCAGGTCCTGACTCCACCTCAGTATATGTGAAGCAGAAATACACAGACACATAATGGGGAAGATTTCACCCAAAGGAACCTTCTAGGTACTTCCTTTCTTCAGTTGCCTGTTAGGTTATGCTGAACAGAGTCCTAAACAAGAAAAGATCCCTGCATCGCTTAGTTTTTCACAGCTTTTCCTTTTATAGTGACATTTTCTCACTTTATGTAGCTAATATTGTGGTCATAAGAAAACACAGTATACAGATGCTGACGACAGAAGTCATCAATGCATACTTGCATTATTTCTGTTATTTGTTAAGGTCTACACTGGAAGATCACCTATATACTATGCAAATATCTTCATTTCTGTAAAAGAAAATAATAGCTAATTTGAATTATCTTTTTCAGAAGTGTTTAATACAAATTCTCTACTTTGCACTTTATTTTAGTGCTCGTTAAGTACTTCAGGAAGGCTATGCAGTGAGAAACCCACAGATATGAAGAGGAAAGTAGTATCAACAATAATACTATCACATCGGGAAAAAAGAATCTTGAACTACAACAGCAATAAATGTGCTTGTGGGTAGGCAAAATAAAGATCAGCAGCTCTAAACAGATAACAAGATCACACACAGTGATTTGACCTGTTCATGCAGAGATAAATTACTTTGAAGAATACAATATAGCATACAGTTAAAATACATACAATGTCAGGTAAGAACTTTCCCACAATCCTGTAAGAGTTTGACCTATTCTGGACAACTCAGATCTATGCATACATTTTGTTAATATACACTTAGGCAAGATTCACAGCCCTCTCAGCCAGACACAAAGCAGGCCTTACAAATAAGAGAAATTTGAAACATGACATTAATAAACTCTTCATTTAATCACAAAAAGAATTAGAAAAAAAAATTTTCCTCCTCTAGCCACTAGCTATAATAAGTCTTAGAATGCCACTCTCCTTTTTATAACATGTTTTCCTTTCTGGATTTGAAAGTTTATTAAATGTTCTGTCAGGATTCCTACCAGGCCACATATCCAAACTAGGAAGCAAAGCTTTGTTAAAAACTATACAAATCAAATTACTTAGCATTCAGCCAACATTGCTAACAAACTTAGATTTCCAGGAATTCCCCATGCCGCTGAAATCCTCAGCTGCTCTACAGAAGCCTGGCTGAGAAATGAAGAATGAATATACGATGGAGGAAAAAAAAAGATAGAGGCAAATTCCCTATATGTCAACCTCACGACTCAATTTCATTCCACCTCATACAGTCCTCCCTGCAAGGAAAGATGAGTTTTCAGAGAGTACTCAGGGCAAAACAGACTACATCAGTCCCACAAAACTGATGAACAACACTGATTTCAGCTTTGAACTTCGGCCCATGGAGACACATCCAGTTTCTCAACCAATCCAATACAATTCCCTGAAAGGCAGGGGAGCTTCCTTTGAGGTCCAACCTCACTGCCTTGTCTGAAAGCATGACACTCATCTTAATTCATGCCTTAAGGGACTTATTTCTGTTTACTATGATAGGAAAACTCAGAACAGCCTGGAAACTGGCTCTTGGACTTGCTCAACCATCTTCTGCTTTCCACCAGCCCTTCAATAATGTCCTCTCATATACAAATTCAACAACTGCCAGTTACTCCATAAATGGAGCACAGGGTAAAGCTATAGCAAGTTTCCTTCCACAGAAACTACAGTTTTCCACAACAGACTGCTTAATGATTGTTGCCTGAACAATAGGAATACATTACACAGAATATTTTGCACCTTAATTGCTATGGAGGTTGCAGCAACTATGCCTATCAAGAACTTTTCTGTACAGAATGTACTTGGTATTTCCTTCAGTGGGGTCCTACACTCCCACCATGGTTAGCTAGATCCAGTGATCTTCAGTGTGGGTGACATCATGGATCTTCCAAAGAAGAATTTTTACATGTCAGATTACACATGCTTATGTGTGTGCCTGAAAATGTTCGCTGTTCTTTTTAAAAAAACCCAAAACATGCTAACAATCATCAGTTTCTTGCCTGGAAATGCAGGCATTATGCACAGGTATACAAGACATGTGTGGGTGTTCCTGCAATTGATTTTACACTTTGTAGAGAACAATATCTCTAATGTCAGAAGTACTCCAAATTTGCATGGTTTAAAGTTTAGTATGAAGAGTTTGATTGGAAAGAAATCCAATCAAAATATCTGCTAATCATCATTCCAGTTTTCTTACTTTCAAATACAGAAGTAATGTAAATGTAAAGTATTACTTATAATTGCTGCCATATTACTAGCATGAATGAAAAAAAGGAAGCCACATAACAAAACACAAATTGCATATTTTACATAACAACATCCCTTGTTTTGCACTGTATTCAGTATACAGTCTTTTTAGTAGTATACTTTTTTTCTTCAATTTAGTAAAGGATATTTACTGATGTAAACTAATACAATTCTGAAATATAAACTATAAACACTGACACACTGAAACCAGTGACAGTTTCTGTATCAAGCTTAAAGAAGTGACCAGAACAACTCAAAAGCACACTTGTTTTACTGACTACTTTATTCCCAGTTGTACTAGTCTGGGACATGTAAAAACATCCATTTAAATTTTAATACAAAAGATATGAACTGTATTCCTTAGAGAAGCAATTACTCAAATTCACTTTCTTGAATTATTTATATGGAATATATCAGTAAACACCAAGAGGACGTGCAACACAAGCCCTATTGTGGCATGCCAAGCAGAATACTTTAATTTTTGTGAAAACATATCACCAACACTACAGTTTGTGTCAGGGAAAAATATCAGCAACAAAAACTAATCACTGATAAAAACCAAACAGAATGCAAAATAGCAACATCACTGAGTACAATTAGGATTCATTTAAGGGCGGTTTAACAACTGAAGCAAAGTTGTTAATAATAATAATGTTTTTAAAAAAGGGAGACACCAAAAGGAGGGTGTGGAATAAAACCCAAGAGAAAAAAGTGATGCACAATACAATTGCTCGCCTGAGAAGTAAATGGCCTCTCCTGAGCAGAAATCAGCCAATTCGTCCCAGTTGCCAATTCCTCCCTCAGCATGATATTCCATGATATGGAATATCCCTCTGGCCAGCTGCCCTGGCCCTGCTCCCTCCCTGCTCCTTGTGCAGCTCCTCACTGGCAGAGCATGGGAAACTGGAAAGTCCTTGACTTAGGGTAAGCACTACTTAGCAACAACTAAACACTCTGTTATCAGCATAATTCTCATAGTAAATCCAAAACACAGCTCTGTACCAGCTACTAAGTTTAAAACTAACCTTATCCTAGCCAAAATTACATTCAAATTTCTCACTGTTTGCTTCACTAAGAAATATTGAAATAAACGAAACCTGAGAAGAATCTGGGACAAGGAAATACCACAATACATTTTTGCTGATTCATCAAAAGTATATAAAGGCTTTTTTCTTTCTCTAAATAATACAGCTCAACAAACTAAAAAAGAAAATTAAAAAAACAAAACCTACCATTGGAATTTATTTTATACTTATGAGAGAAGTAGGACATAATTCAAAAACCCCCTCCAAGTGAGAGCCATGGAACTGCTCTCGATGTTAAAAATGTCTCAGTAACAATTTTATGAAAACAGATTTAAAAAATGAAAATTGGAAAAGTTGAGGAGTTACTTATCCTTTTTACTATTTTATATCAATGAGTAAACAAGAAATTTTTTCCACAGGGCCACCAAAATTTGAAACCCTTTTTTAATGACTAAATGATCACATTAGATAATATTTTGATTTTAAAAGTGACTAATTATAAACATATTAAAACTAGGAAGGATTAAAAAAAAAAAAAGAAAAAAAATTGAGGCCCAACAAAAGTAGAAAATAAACTGTTCAGATAAAAAGATTTATAGACTGCTGGTAGTATTTTGAAATTGGTAAATTAAAAAAAATACTATTTGAATATTAGAAGTGTTAAAAGAAGGCTGAATCTAAATCACTAAATCTTAGACTGATACTCTTGAATAAATAGAGAAAAGCAACCTGGAACCAAGAGCACTGGATTTTATAGGTATATCTATGTAATCTACAATAAATTCTCTGGAACACAGTTAGGCTGTCCACTAGATAAATCCCTCTAATGAGAGGATGAATCAATCTCTCAAACAACTCTTTCCATATCACCCACCACTATTTCTATATATCCACCGAAACTCCTCCAAAATCTAGAGCATGATGGATTTAACATCCTCAGGACAGCCTTTGCCTTCCAAATTATGCATCTGCCATTTTCCCCAGGAAAGCCAGCTCCAGAAGTGCCTCCCTTGATATAAGCTCTGTATAGAGCTCCCCACAACCAGCACCAAAAGTATCTGAGCCCATATCAACAGAGGTTAAGGTCTTTGACTATCATCTGCCACACGTTCTTCCTCTTTTCTTTCGTTTTCCTCTCATGGGGCAACCTCTAAATTCTGCCTAACAATTAACTTTTGTTGGCAGCAAACTACAGGGATTTTTTTTGTTTAATTGTCGGATTTAATTAATCTCTTCATATTTAGGTGCTCTAGGGGTGATTACATTACAGGAGAGCAAAGCTGAAAAGTGTAATTTACAACTGGGGAAAAATTCTGATGATACATAATTTCCTGGGGCAGAAATTCCTACTTCGTGCTTGGAAATAAGCCTTTGAAGAGGTGTTCTTTAGTCTTGTGACAAAAATGTTCCACAGTGCTAGAGGAAAAGATTTGCTAACTGCTGTCCTCATTCAAATGCTTTGTGTAATTTTAAAATAAACTGGGAACAGGGCAATGGAATTCCTCATAAAAAAAACTTGTGAAAACATGAACCTGGTTTAATCAATAGGAAATGTGTATAGAGAATAAAGATCATATTAGCAGGTAGGTTAGAGGATTTCATAGGAAAAGTTCATGCCAGATTGTTTTCTATTATGTGGAATTTTTATCTTTCTCCCCTAGGGAGACGGGTCCATGGAGAAGTTGATTACATTATTGCAGCCCTGGGATGTGAATAGCTGGCACAGTCACTCTCCACTGGGATAATGTGGAGCCTTCTAGACAACTACAAATGGTTTTGTATTTGTTCATTAGCTTTACCATAGAAGAGTTCAGTGACAGTGAGATACCAAATGGGTTATCAAACTAAGGTTGCCCTTTGCCTACAACTACGTGTATCAACATCTGAAGTAAACTATGTGGTGGCAGCAGCATCTCAAAGAACAGTTCTTTATTCACCCAGAAAATTCCTGACCCATTCAAATTCAGCTTTAAGAAGACAAGGTTTGTGAAGGATCAGTGAGCATTTCCATTTGCATGCTCCTAGAATTTGCTCTGATGGCATGTCCATACTGACACTAGATGTGATGTGGATGCACAAGCAGAGCAGTGAGGCAGTATTACTGAAACAAAGCCATAAGGGAAAATCCAAGTTGACTCAGCACCACAAGCATCAGAGCAGGATCTGCACCTCTGCCTAACTTCCTGTGCATGTGTCCAAGGGATGCAGAAGTCCAGGGTATCACAGGTCCAAACAGTTCTCAATACCAGAAACCATTACTTAAAGGCAGCTTGACCTCACATCCCTCTACAGCATAAACACACCTTGAGTCTCTATACTCTTTTTATATCCTTAATGATTTTCCTGCAGTTCATACACTGCCATTGAGTAAACTGAGACAGAGAACTGGCATTTGCAGAACTACACTCTGGAGATCTGGTCAGAGATAGAAGTGCATTTTCTGTGTGAGGGTCCTTCTGTCCATCCCACCCAGACAGACTTACAAACTTAAAGATTTTAACACATTGCCCCATCCTTCAGATAGGAAAACTCTACATCTTCATGGTTAACTGTGCTGATTTTTTTTTCAGAGGGTTATGAGAAGACAAGAGTGAAGTTTATTTTCTCCACCTACTGACTTTAGTATATTACTTACTTCAGAATCCCTTGTAGCTAAGAAGTGACAATATTCCCAAGGAATTTTGAACAAATAAAAATTGGAGTCTGATTTCACTTTTAATTGACAAAGGTACGTAATTACAGTTTTGTACAATTTAAGTCTGTGTTCTTTTTCCATGGTGTTCAGCTTTCAATATGAAAGTTTACTTTTGTTAATTTAAGTTTCTCAGTGCTTTCCCAACTTAAAGGAAAGAAGGAAAAAAGCTGACCCTGACTCCTTTTTCCCTTGGGAATCCTTTGTCTGAACTAGCTTATATTATGCTTGCATTTTAAACATATTTTTTTTCTCTTGAGAGAGGCTCTGCATCTCTGATATCTTTTTCTAACATGTTTTTTCTCTGGAATTCTACCTATTTTCTCTCTTTAAATGTTGCAATTAATTCTCCTTAGATTTAGCTTATGCTTCTACACAGTAGTCCTTGACACTGAAATTATTGCTACTGCATATATGATTCCCTATAGACAGAAGAAGAGTGGGACTGGAAGAAAGAAGTATTTTCTAACACATGAAGCTTCCAGAAAAAAAACCACTTTTGCTCAAGTCTGAGAACAGATGCAGGAACCTAAGTCAAGGTTAACATCAATTTTAATTTATGCTACATTATTATATGGTTTGAGAGAAAAGGGTAGCTGGTATCCTATTGCAGGTCTGGATCTTTCAGGTTTTGGTTTGGGTTTTGCTTGCTTTGTCTATAGACTGCTAAATACCTGCTGGGTGGGACTTTGTCCCACCTGACATCTTGAGGGCAGTAGCACAGCCTGTCTTCGGCAGTCTGTGAAGGCAAATGCCCAATTTTGCCACATACACTTCCTTTTGCCTATAGGACTGTTAAACTTGGGAACAACCTGCTTAGATACAGTAATAAACCATGCCCAAACAGACCTGAAAAGAGACACAGCATAAACACATGGGAAGTATCATTTTACTCCACTGAGCTACTTGCCTTAGAAGTGCAGTTGTTGGATAAAAAAAGTCTGAACCTGCTTAGTAAGACTTTAGCTTGAAATTTGAAACAATTTCCCCTGACTTTGCTGAATGTTGATGCTTGCGTTTCCTCATCTTCTGCAATTTCCCTGGGGACCCACACAATTTTGCCCAAGGGAGTTTCAATCCTATCCACAAATTGTACTCAAGAGCAAAACAATTACTAAATAACCTTCATACTGAAACAATTTTACAGTGCAGGTCAGTCTTTTATGCTATTACTGTATTTGCCATAAACTAAAAATCATCTCTATGTTTGCTTCTGAATCATAAACATCACTTAATCCATTAATCATTTTTTCTGCAATTCATTTTTACCACCATTTTAAAAAGCAAAACATAAGCAATGTTTTGTATGTTTCCTTTCATTTTCTTTCAACATAAATAAACAAATACATCTACTGAGCCATGAAACATTTAGTCTATTTTGAATATATTTTTAAGCCTTACATCAAAATTGTGATAAACAAAATTCCCTGTTTGTTCTTATTCAGTAAGAGTTAGTTGTTAATGTTGTGGTTATTTGTTACCAATCATTGTTAAATGTTGTTTTCCCAGTTGTTCCCTTTTTACCCTAGTCTCCGTTTGCCAGTTTCATGTTTGTATCCCCATGTTCCCAGAATCCTCCCGTCGGAAGCTACATTTGTTGCACCCCAACTGCTGCTCCCAGATGTCCTTGTGCACTGACTGTATGCAAATAAGGGGCATTTGGCCTAAATCGGACTCCCAAAACCACAAAACAACATATCATAGAACAATAAAAACAGCAGCACTACTCTGAGAAAACCTCAAGGAAGTATACACCAAGAACTGAGTTCAGCCGTGTTGCCCTAAGTGCAAATAGTACCCAGGCAGAGAGACACCCTAGACCAACGAGCCATCCTTGTCTTCTGGTGCTCTCGTGAGGACAGAAGCCCCAGCTCTGCCTGTGTTCTTGTAGGCAAAGCTGCCTTTCTCCTCCTGTGTGCCACCTCTGGGAGCAGCGGCGGTGTGTGCACGACCCGTCGGGCCCCCACCTCAAGCTGATCACTAATAAAGGCATTAAAAAGGAGAAAAAGCTCCTGCCCTTTTTCTTCAAAAATGGCTTATATATTAGAATATGATAACTAATGAAAAGCCAGAAATCAAGGAGGGTAATAAAGAGAGGAAAGTAGAATAAACGCACAAAACCAAGAAGAAACTCAATGATTCATTGTTGTTTCTGTGCTTAAATTGTTGAAGAATTCCTTTTCAGTGACAAAGAAAAAATTATAATAAAATGGATGCAACTGGATAACACTACATTTGTGCTTCTATACGAGAAATAATTACATGATTAAATCTCATGGATTCCACTCCTACACAGAACAGAAGTATCAGGTAAGGGCACTACCACTCCTGGTAATACTAACTAGAGATGTACTGCCTCCACGAATTTATATTCTTAACTTGAATGGAAGCAGCACTAATTGCAAACCTATATCTAATGCACTATTTCACATCTACAGAAGCCTTTCTGTCTTCAACCTGAAGTCCCTTCTGTTGTTTTTGTTGTTCTCAGCTGAAACGCTGGGATGAACACATCGCACTTGATGCGCTGCAAGTCAGATGTTCAAGCCCTTCTTATTGTTTCCTTTGCTTCAAACTTTACGATCCTAAAACTTAACTTTTAAAACATACCTGTATAATTACCTCATACTTTAAGCCAACTGAAGGTCTACTCACTGGAACACAGGTGTCTTAAACAGAAATGTTTCAAATTTGGTTTACACTGACAACTAAAAGAGTTTAAAAGTTGGTCCTGTAGAACTTCAGTGTGATCCTGAACATGGCAAAATCACCTAGCTTTCTATTACTAAAGAGAAACTACAAAGCAAAAACTTGTAAGTTATGAAAAGGCACAAGCTTGTTAAGTCACATTAATTTAATCTTTCATTGGTTTTCAACCTTTTTATTTGCTTTATATAGCTCAGTTTGTACTTAGCAACTACTGTAATAGTTCTCCCATCTACTTGTACAACATCATCACTAAAGGCCCAGATGCTTTGTGAGAAGGCTGTATATGACATATTTATATTACAGAGCTTGAATTGCATTGAAATCTTGCAAGACAGGGATATAAAAACAATTTTTAAAAAAGCAGATTTTTTAAGGGTTAAGAATTATCCTCTTTCCTACCTTTCTGATTCGATACATGAAAATTTTCAAAGAGATTTTCCAGTCCCTTGCATTGCCTACTCTTAGCAAGAAACAGAGGATATACTTATATAACACTCTTCCCAAGAGCCACCCATGTAAAACTCACTTTCATCATATGGAGAATGTATGAATTTTAAAAACAGTTACGTTCATAGAAATCAGAGTCACAGGATGGTTTGGGTTTGGAAAGGCCTTAAAGATCATCTTTTTCCAACACCGCTGCCAAGGGCAGGGACACCTCTCACTAGACCAGGTTTCACAGAGTTCCATCCAACCTGCCCTTGAACACTTACAGTGATGGGGTATTTACAACTTTTCTGGGCAGCCACCAGAGCCTCACCAGTTCCAGTGCCTCACCACCCTCACAGTAAAGAATATCTGTTTAACTTTACTAAGTGATTTGTTATTTATGAGTCATTCCGTTCACATGCCCTATATTAAAATATGCACAATTGAATCCTTCTACATATGAAATAACCCTGAAAGAGATTGCTCTACTTGCACCCTCTTGTATCACAAGAATATACAAGCTATATAATCTGCAAATCACTCAGTTTACTAATGTCATCTCATTTTGGTCTAGCTCATCTTTAAAAAAGAGAAATATTAATTCTATTTAAATTTGTTATCTAAAACCATTCCATAAGAAGTTCTTCTTTCAAAGGTTGTATTTTAAAGGATAAAGTTATACTTCCTCATGAAACAGAAGTTTTATCTTCTGAGAACCTTCACTAAAGATCGTCTAAAGCCTCACAAACACTCCATCCTCAAAAATATAGGATTAACTTAGAATAAACTTGCTTATATGTTCCAATTGATATTCACAGAACTGATTTTGCTGTACCCCAGTAAATTTCATAATGAAGAGATTTTGCTTATATTTGCAGTAATTCAAGACTCTGTTTTCACATTTGAGGCATGCCATGTAGCATGGGGTGTTTTACCCAAGAAAAAAATAACTATTAGCCACAAGAAGAAAAAGCAAACAAATAAAAATCACCACTGAGAAAGGTGACCCACTCTCAGGTAATGTGCATCCATACAAATCTGTGATTCAGAATCTGAGGCACTGTTGTTTACACTTAACTGCTTAGACTGCACAGGCAGAAATCCCAGAATTAAAATGAAGTGGGCAAGTGAAATCATGCAGCCTGGGGAATCTATTGCTTTTCTGACCCAAATTACACTGTCTGCCCTCTGATATCCAGTGCCTAAATACACTTCATTTTTCTGCTCATTCTTTATAACGTGGCTAGACCAATGGAACAGATGAAAAAAAGTCAAGTAATAACAACATAATTAGCGCTTGTATTATAAAAGCAGAAACTGGGATAAGATTTACTCAGTGGAGGGGAGGAATGACATCCAGGGGGACTTTGAAAGGGTTATGAGGTGGGTCCATGCAAACCTCATCAAGACCAACAAGACCAAGTACAAGGCCCCAAAGCTAGGTAGGGCAGTTCCAAGCACAAATACAGGTTGGGCAGAGAATGGATTGAGAGCAGCCATGGGGAAAAACTTGGAGTTTTCAAGGACAAGCAGCACAACTTGACCCAACAATGTGCACCTGCAGCCCAGAAAGCCAACTGTGTCCTGTGCTGCATCCAAAGCAACGTGGCCAGCAGGGCAAGGGAGAGGATTCTGCCCCTCTGCTCTGCTGAGAGCCCACACAGAATCCTGCATCCAGCTCTGAAGCCCCAAACATGGACATGGACCTACTGCAGTGAGTCCAGAGAAGGGACACAAAGATGATCAGTGGGCTGGAGTCCCTCTCCTATGAAGACAGAGAAAGTTGGGGTTGTTGGGTGAGGAAGGCTCCAGGGAAACCATGCAGGAGCATTAGGTAACTAAAGGGAGCCTACAAGGAAGATTACTTTTTACAAGTGCAGGTAGCAATAGGACAAGGAGAATTTTAAACTGACAGAGGCTGGGTTTAGGTTAGATATTGGCAAGAAATTTTTTACAGTGTGAGTGTTGAAGCACTGGAACACCAGTTTGCCCAGAGAGGTGATGGATGCCTCATTCCCAGAAACATTCAGGGTCAGGTTGGATGGGGCTTCAAGCAACTTGGTTTGGTGGCAGGTATCCTTAACAATGGTTGGGGAGCTGGGGGTTTGAAACTACATGGCCTATAAGGTAATTTTCAATCCAAACCACTGTATGATTCTGTGATTGTATCACAGACAGGACAATGGTACAAATCAGCTTTCTTTTAAGTACAAGGACTCGAAAATAAAAAAGGAGAAATATTCCAATTTACGGAAATGAAGCGAGGAACTGAAATTCCTAAAAACTAATACAGACCTAGTGGTGAATTTCAACAAGTGACTAGATCTCAGCTGGCATTACTTATTGCATTTCAAAGTCATTAGAAACACTGAAGCACTTGTTCTTAAATAATTTGCTTGCTATCACACAGGAAGCATGTGTGGAAAAGTCAGGAACTGAACAGAGAATTGTAACTGAATACGTTCAAACACATAAAGTGTGCTAGTTTGTCCAAGTCAATAAAACAGTTGTATTTCTTAACAGCTCTACTTCTGTCTATCATATCAAGTTGCATTTGGCAAATTTAAGTCTAAATGCCTAAAAAATGTATTTAAATGTATTAAAATAGAGTATTAGGTTATAAAAATTATCATGGCTATCTCATTAACCAAGCCTCAGAATTATAATTAAAATTCCCCGTCTCTCATGTACAGTTAGCTTAGTCAATACACCATTAATTAACATAAGAAGAAGTTCAAAGGAATTAGTTTTGATGAAAAGATACTTTTGATGATTTTACTTGTCATTTACAGATTTAAATACACATATACATAACAATAACACCATTCCAGAAATCCAGGTCTCTTTCTAGATTACTTGAGGTTTATACTGTGGTTTGCTTCAGGGTCCTGGTTTTGCAGGGACCCTGCTAGGGACCTGGTTAGAAAATGTTACGGCTCCCCTCCGGTTCCAGCAGATCCATCCCTTTCCCTCAGCACAAGCCAAGCTCTATCCAAAATGGTGCTGGGGAGGGGTACCCAGAGCTGAGCCTACACCCCAAGGACCAGAAACACTCCTAATGTATCCACTTGTTTACCCGAGCAAAAGCACCCTAAAAAAAAAGGAAGATGGAGATTCTGAACAACGTGCCAAAGCCAAATACAGATCACTTTGTTTTGAATCTCAGCTGCTGTGTTGTCTTTCCCTGTGAGGTAAGAATAGGTATATACCTGAAGGAGAGTAAACAGAAATTATGAAAAAGCTGATGCTGCTTGGAACACAAAACTGCAAAATGCCAAATCCTCTGCTTTTGGAAGCAAAGGAGAACTCAGCACATTTAGCCCTTTTCAGATTTTGGCTTCTTAGATACACAAAACAAAAGATTATTCAAGAGATTATTATAGATGTCTAATGTTTGCTAGCAATTTCCAGTTCTCAAGGTTCCCAGGCACAAACTGCATCACTAGATTTAGCTTACATTTCTTAAATTGGCACAACTAAAATAAGAAAGTTATTTCTTTTGGCATCTTAGAAGAATTAAAAACATTGATTTAGTATACCTAAAAAATTCACTGTAAAATACACTGTAGTAAATATATGTAAACCATATGTTTACATTTCCTATTTTCATTTTTATTCAAGATAAGTTTATTGAACATAACTGTTATCCTGTCGTTAGTATTTTAGAAACCTACCTGTGATACAGCTGAAATTGTGAACATAAATATTTCTATATAGATATTTCAGAATATTCTGATGAAAATAAATAACATTTTACGTTCTTTTGCATATTCCACCCCTACTTTAATTATTCACAGAATTTATCTAGCCTTTTTTTAAAAAAGTATTAAAAATAAAAGCAGCAGATCTCCTGTGACAGTGTTAATTATTACTAAGTCCAAGTTAGCACAGATAGTAGACAAGGTAATTACTTCCACTGGTAATCTGTGAACCAGAAAGATTACTCTATAGTATTTCTATTTTGTTATCTTTGCTTTATGGCCTTAAAACCTATACATATGAAAAAAAAAAAAAAAAAAAAGAGTTCCAGTAAACAGTATTAACAAAAAATGTATATTCTTTTTCTGCCAAAAGTTCAAGGGGAGAAAGATCAAAAATATCTTCTTAACAGTCATAATTTCAGATAATACTATACTTATTGATGTTTAAAAATTTGGTTATACTAAGTATTACTGAATAGTCAGAGCAGTTACTGCTCTGGTAGCATTTTTAAAATACTCCTAAAAGCCCCCAGATACTTTACTGAAAATAGCAGACTTGCTGGCTTGGCAGAGTTGGAAGAGTCATGCATACTTTTCAGATCTATCAAATGTTGCAAAAACACATGTCTTCTCTTTTATGGGACATCACGATTGCTCCATTTGTGGTAAATTTGCCCTGAGACAAAGAATTTTCCAAAGAAAATTGCATTACAATGGCCCACATCATGCCATCTGTTTTAAAAACTCTCCAGTGATTTCTATGGAGGATAGTCTTAAAAAATAAATAGAACAACATGTCCCAAAGTACTTTTTTTACCTAGCTTAAATACTTTTCATGAAAAATATTCTGAAAAATTTAGAAAGCTGCAACATTACCACTAAGTTATGCCCTTAATATTCATCTATTCCCAAACGGGTGAGACAGGTTCATGGACAGACTGTAAGGTTTGGGAAAGGGCTCCGTGGCTGCAGAGCAGCTATGAACCTCCCCCATGCAGGGGTTGAATGGAGAGTCCCAGCTTTTCCAGGAGGTGAGTCGTGCTGGCTCCCTTCCCTTCCACTCACACCCCCATGGGTAGCACCCTGTGCTGCTGTGGCAGCAGGAGAGCAGCCAACAGCATCATTTATGTCACAAAAAATAAGCAGCCACACAGCCACAGCCCTCAAGAGGCCAGAAGGCCATGAACAAAAAGTTTGGGATCTGACAGTCTAATATTACCCTCACATTTGACCAGTGCCATCTTAGTTGTTACAGAAGATGTGCTGCAAACAGTGCAGATGACACAGCCACACAAAGGCCCATGGACTGGGGAAAGGACTGGGACAATTCTGTTAGCGTGTGTCAACACTGCAAACAAACTTCACCACACCAAATACTTTAAATGTACTTCACCTGCTCTACAGAACATCAAGAAAGGAAAAAATATTGTCACGTCTTGTTATTGTCTACTCTCTTTTAAGACTATTTCTCTGACACAAAGTGCAACTATAAATTTTAATGCTGCATGAACACCATGACCTTCCTTCTTTGGTTACTTTTGAAAATGCAATGTCTGTAAAACCCCAAAGTATGCATACAGCTCAGATTTCTGATTACATAAACAAATACTTTAAATAAAGAAGCATACTATCCTTATTTACACTGCACCAGAGCTGTTACTTTATAACAGATACTCAGAGGACTGTGCCCAGAAATTCCCTGGTGAAGTCATCTGAAACCCCTTTCAAAAGAACAATAACCTTCTGCATCAGTACAGCTTCACATTATCTCACATCTGATTTACAAATAGAACAGAAGTCCCTATGAACTTCATTAAATGGCTGTTACCTAATAATTCCAATCTTTTCATACCACACTAATGTTCTTAGATTATTAGTATTTGTTAGTCAGATTTTATAGATATGAATAATAATTCTAAAATACCCAAAATGTATATTGAATCTTACTCCCACCCTCCACACAGCACACATAGAATGTCACTGACTTTGCAGCACCATTTCACATGGGTGATTTGGGTTTGGGACTGGCCTGGTTTGGGATTGTTTGAATATGAATAATGGAAGCATTTCTTTTTCGTATTTAGAATGGCTTTAGTCATGCAGATGATATGCCTGTCAAAATAGGTCCAAACTGGAATACTAGCAATAATAATAATAAAAAAAAAAAAATTACAGGCAAAACATAATAAAAAATTTCTAACAGCTTTATATGAAATCACAGAAATTGCAACATCAATATGAAGAAACATTTTTCTTTCCCTTTGAGAGAACCTTTTATGTCCTTGACACCTTCCAGGTATGAGAATCTCTATTCTTGATCCCAGTGTGTTCCTTCCTTCTGAGCACCACTTTACATCTCTGTAACTGGATGTTGCTCACTCATCACAAGAGTTTGTTTGTTTGTTCCTCTTGGGCTCTGGAATTGACTAGGGGCTTAGTTTATGTCCTCAAAGATTCCTTGCTCTACCCATTCCAAAGTCACAGCACATTGCCTTGTGCACAGACTGTGAGCAGTCCTGGCTCCTTTCACCCTCCAGGAGCAATGTGACCTTGAATCTTCCCCCTCCCATTCTTGCATTCTTGTGATTCAAGAGGAGCCATCAGCAAATGTAATTTCCTTCTCTGCCTGAGCAAGGTGTGATCACTAGGTTTCCACTCAGGTCAAAAGGTTTCTGAAAAACCCAATGGCATTTCCAGAGTATCTCTCAAACAACCAACCATTTATCACTGTATCAAGAAAATTGTTCTAAACATGTCTCTCACACATACACACACAAAAGGAGGTGAAAAATGACAGATTATATTTGATTGTGCCTGAGTTTTCCTACCAACTTTTACTTCGCTTTGCTCTATCAGTTAATCTGTTATCTTCTCTCACAACCATCCTTAACAGTAGCACTTTGGGTGTCTAAAGAAAAAATCCTCAGAGTGAAATGTATACAAATAATACAGTCCACTCTTTCACTTGAAAAGCAAAGATTCATTCAACTTTAAGCACCTTTGCCTAGGTGCCGCTCGCTTTTACACTCTACTACATTTTAGCACATCACACTCAGCAAATAGGAAAGCAGAATGACTCTTGACATATCACTAAATGCTGTAATTATCCCAAGGAGAAAAGTAAATATTTTGATATGGAAATACAGCCAATCCACACAGAAAGAAAACGTAAATCAAGTGTGACTGTACATAAGACAACCTGGGCAGTGTGACTGCCCACTGGTAAAAGGACACCAGCAAACTCACTATCCCCTATATCAGGTCTGTACTAACCAAAGCAGATGTAGAAATTGAAAAAAGACTCAAGTAAGTCAAACACATGAAAGCATCCTCAAGTTTTACTGGAATTCCATTTCAGAAGAGTGGGGTGGGGTGTTCTCACCTACTCTGCAAGACAATAATTATTTAGGAAAAAATATTGTAATGTTTTCTCTTTTTCCCCTTCATTTCCTAGACATGACAGTTTCCTCCAGTCTTGGGACATACACACACTCACAGCTGAAAAAACCAACCTCATCATTACCAAATAATGACAGAAACAAAAAACCACGCACATGTTAAAAAAACCCAAAAAACCACACAAAACAAAAACCACCAAAAAAGCCACAGAAAACAGCTGACTTGCAGAGTAGAAATTCAGTTTACCTCTGCTGCAGCTGCCTCCACCATAGTCACCACTATCAGTGCCTTATCGCCGTTCAAAGTGAGCCCAAGCAAAGTGAGTCCCACTTTCACAGTTCCAAATCCCCTGAGTGTATTATCAACATCCAGTGGAAAAGAAAAGTAGGAACAGCTCAAGGGCATGAAAAGGGAGGATGCAGCAGCAAAGGTGTAAAAACCAGGGCTGCAGGGGCAGTCAGAGGATGTAAGATGGAATATAAGACAGAGTTACAACTTTCTTCAGCTGCTCTTTTGATGGTCTGAAGAAATGTAAAAAGTATTTCTTACAAAATATTATAAAAAAGAATGAACAATAAGGGAAATAACTCTGAGCTGAGCTTATCTGATGCACATTTCACTGACTCTATGATTCTATAGTGTAGGTAAAATATTAACATTTTTATTTTACAGACCTAGCTCTATATATGACTGAATATGTATTTTCATGTAGCAAGAGAAATATATATTGTTACTAAAGCATTCTCTAGATTATATTGGTATGCTTTCATATCTCTAAGACTATTACCACCGTAGTATCTGACCAACAGAAAAAACACATCCTATAATGTACAGCTAATTAGCAATGTAGAGCAGAATACAGAAACAACAGTGGTCTAGGACAGAGGGCTGTATCTGTGACTCATGACTGAAACTTTCTCTAAGAATTAATGTCTATACTTTACATATTTATAGAAACCAGAATTTTAACAGTTTCAATATAGCAAGGCCAAGACAAACAGAAAAATAATTTAAAAGTTCAAGCTCCAGAGGCAGGAATTCATCATGGTCTAATCTAACTCCCTCATACTTGCAAATAAAGTATGAGCAAGTTAGAAGCTAGCTGCATATGGTTTCCATGCATCTGCTGCAAGGGCAATGACACAAATACAGCTTGGAGAAAATACACACAAAATAAACTCACAACACCAAAGATCACACCTCCATAGTAAGAATTGCAATGCATTGATTTTCAACTATACATCATTTTTTCATCAAAACTTCAAAGTTTAAGAAACATTGCTCATATCTCAATATATTTAGAATAAATAAACTTTAGAAGGAGTACGAACAGGGGTCTGACAGCCTCAGCTTTCTTCATTTACCATTGCCTTGCTTTATCATATTCAGCCTCTTAAGTTCAGATCCACTAATACAGTTATTTGATAGCATTCAGTATTCATTAATTTTACTAGTCTAGAAACTTTTCAATAGTTTTTACTAAAGGCATATCTTCCTGAGCTAAAATTGCTTGGATTTCTTTGTAATGTAAATTCTTTTACTGTACACCTAACAAGGGGCACAGGACTATCTCATTAGTTGAGACTATGAAATACCAAACAATAATTCCCTTAGATTCACATAACATGTCACAGAGCTGTAACCTTTACTAAAAGGATTTTTAAAATTATGTAATTCCAAGCTACATAGTTTATAAGCATTATTATTTACAAGCATTATAAATAATGAGTAATTAATATATAATAATTTATGGGAAATATATTGTTTTCAATTAAGTATGATCATCAAATTCACAGAAGTACAATCATTGGAAACAGCCCCTCAGTGTGAATAGTCACACTTAAAAATTAAGATGCAATGTTGTTTACACCTTCTTCAATATTTAAAATACTAGACCTTAAAAAATTATGACAGCAACAGCTTTGCTTAAATGTCTTCACAGATGAGCACAGAAGGCAGCCAGACACAGTGCTAGATTTTATTCTAAACTAAAATTTTCTGAGTATTCAGTCTTCTTGTAACATTATTGTTTTAATGACTTAGACTTGTGTTAAAAATCTTAGGTTATGTTTTAGACTACATAACATTCTGTGGCTTCTGGTAATGCTGTTCAAAATCGAGGCTCAGTGAACCCCAATCTGCATGAGACATATAATGACATGTTTCCAGAGGCTGTAAATGACCAGGCACAATAGTCCATGTTCCCATTCCCATTCATATCTGAAAAGAAAGGATGACCATGGTGATGTTGATTTTTTAAAAAATAATAATAGAAATAATTCAATATATTGCCAAATATTTAGTAGTAATGCATAAACACATAAACCCAGTTACAGAGCTGGCTTCTGTTGAGCATATGATCTAAATGAAACTATTTGACATGTACTGGACTTTATTCACGTCTAATGTGACCCCAGCCAGGGTGAGTCACTTGGATAGGAACTCTAATTACCACCTCAAAGTGCAATTCCTGTAAGTAACTAAACCATCAGACAGATTCTGACAGCTATAAATGTAATCATGTTCACAACAGCAATGAATATTTGCTGGCATATTCAGCATGTAGTCAATAGAAATTTATATAGAAGGTATGCATACATATATAAACACACCCATGTTCTAAATTAACAGAGTCCAAGTATTTCTGGACCAGTCAGCAGAATATTTAGTATTAGCTTAAGATAAGAAGACTGGAAATCACAGAAAAGTAAAAACTCAAAACATTACAAAAATATTTTTTAAATATTTGTGGTTTTAGTAATTCTATAAATGAGTAAATTTATGCAAGAGGTGAGACACATTATATTGTTGCATGGGGTATCTTTTTAAAAGTTTTAAGTTAACTATGCATTATTCACAAAGAAAATCAACCCTTTTCCAATGGATTAATAAGTCATTATTCTAGGTGTTATTATATCAATATACCAATGAAATATTTAACAAAGACACTAAAATGTTTTCAGGGATATATACAGGAAAAGATTTAGAGAGTTGAAACTGAATTTAGGTATGATATGGGTATTAAATCCTCTAATAGCTTGATTTTCCTTTCTCTTGCTTGCTAGTGCTATTCTCCACTTCCCACTGAAATAGATTTATATATCTCAGCATTGATAAACCTAATGTACATTAAAAAAATTGTAGCAATACACTTAAAGTGATGATCAGTGAGCTCATCACTGATGAGTTACCACTCAGAAATATACTAAAAAATTGGAATTTCAATCAGAAAAGATTAGCTCAGTGCTTCACAGCATTCAAAAACAGAAGTATTCAGAAAAAAAATCAGAATAAACCCATTTATTTCATTGTATAGATCCCTGGTATACCTGCATTCTGAATAACATGCAGAGCTTTTTTGGATTTGCAAATTGATTACCGTAGAACTGGAAAAAGATGACAAAAAAGATGGAACATAAAAAATAGGAGTACATTAGAATCCTTCCATCTTCAAAATGAAACAGGTCTATTTCAGCTATCTGTAAAATAATGTGTTGGAGTGTTGGAACCTGAAGGAACACTCCGGACATCCTCAGCCTATTCTTCTATTCTTTTCTTGATAATCACTGTTAGGAGACATCATACTAGTCCAGATAGACTTTCATCCAGTAAAGCTATCCTCATGCTTTTAAGAAGGATGAAGAATGATGCCATTCACCTGCCTCACTAATAGTGCCTTGATAGGGATATAAATAAGCCACAGTGTATTTCCAATACAATGTGCAGAATTTTACTCCCCCAGAAATAAATAAAAAACCCCAAACAACAAAACCACAAACAAATATCCCCCCCACAAAAACGCACAAACAAAAACAGACAAACTGATTAATAGAAGCTATTTTTCTCTTAAAAAGGGAAGTAAATGCTACAATGTTTACCACACCATGTAGTGTGGGTGCTCAGTTGCCACATATACAACACATACATCCCACGTATACAAGCACAAAGAAGGGGCATACAAACAAAATATTTTACTTGCTACTTTACTTTATAGTTTTCAAAAATATCTAGATAATAACCAATAAAAACATCCCTTTTAGTTGTAATACATTTACAGAATCCAAGTCCAACTATATTGAGGAATGTAATCTGCATTATCAACTCTTAAAAAGAATCCATCTACAATACACAAGATTGTTCTCCATGATAAACATAATGACTGTAAGCAAGGTTTTTATCACATTGTTTACAACCTTTTTAATGCATGTAATAGTATTATGAAGTTTTTAAAGCATTAAGTCAGCAAAGTTATGCTGTCATGAACTTCGTTTCCTTCCCTCCTCTTCTTCCATTCTATTAGGCTATCTTAAAACAAGAAATATTCAGTGGAGTATGTGTTAAATCTGAATAATCAATGACAACATTGTTGGAGACAAGGTAAGACTCAGTATTATCTTCTCTTCTTCAACACCCACAGGTTGAAAATCATTACCATAACTGTTCTGCCTTCAGGTGCTTGATATTTTAACAGTTTAAAATCTCTCCAAACTTTGAGGTTTGCAAAGGAACTATCCTCTAAACAGCCACATCATTTCTTGCATATCCCTAAAACATTTAAATGGCTGTAGAAGACACTGGTCTAAAGTGTTTGAGATATTTAGGTTATATAAAGGAAATAGACAAATGGATTCAATGCACCTCTGCACACTGTCTACATGTTCCTCAAACATATAATTGGATAAAATAAATTTTTATATTAACATGCAAAAATCATATATATATGATTCATATTCATTTGTAATTATAAAGCATAATTATCAACATATTAGTATGAAAATGAAAACACAAGGCTCAGAAACATCACTTCATATTGGGATATGTGCATTGAGTTCTCTGGAGAGGAACAGCATTTTATTCCTTCATGGGTTAATAATTTGCTCTCAGCTTAAAAGAGATGGCACCTGCTCTGTCAAATACATATTTGCATATCCAAAGAATGAGAGCAGCAAACAAGACAAGGGGAGGAGTACTGAAACTTTTTCCGAATAAATTAAAGAACTCCACATGGGGAAGGGATGAAGCATTTGAATCTGAATGAAAACTGCAGAACATGACAAGAAATATGTACAAGAATTGGAAAACCTTTCCTGCTTGTGATGCTCTCCAGTGAAAACTGGCCAAGAATGTAAATAATGCAAGACAAACTGGAGCTTGACCAAAGAGCAAATCCAAGGAGTTGTAACTTGTCAGGATACATAGATCTCCATCTGATTTTAGTACAAATAAACAAAGCAAGAATGTCTCAGTTCCACAATTGCTGTCATTAAAAGTCCATGTTCCACAGTAGTTTATTTTGGATTTTATTTAATTTTACTTTAAGATGCTAGATGAATTATGGATGGCTTACAGAAGCTTTCAAGGCTTCTAGATGATGAAAGCATTACTCCACCCCCACAGGACTAGTTACCCCTTTAGATAGGGTCCTGGACTAATCATGCAGAACTCACTCAATATATCATCATATTAGGATACTGAAAGGGTCATCTCTTCCTTTAGATGGACAGCATTTTGAGTCACTAATGTAAGATCCAAAATGAAAAAGCTTCATGGAGTGACCATAGTTATCAGGCATGTGCCCTCAACTGAGATAAGGTCATAGGGAATATGGCCTAAACTCTGAAGCAGTGCTTTTAAAAGTACAAGATCTTTTCTACAGCCCATATATTCTCATTAGTTCCCTTTACAGCTACCTGCTTGTTAAACTGCACTGAAATACGACTGAATATGTTCCTCTTAGCTGGAAAACTGTATTTGAAAGATTCTACAAATTCTTCTGTCATTGACAGATGACCTACCCTGATTTCATCAGCTCATCAGACCTAAATAATAGCACACAAAAATTCTTAAAAGAGACTTGAACAACTTCTTGTTCACTAAATAGGCAACTAGATATAAGTACTGGATCTTCATCAAGACTTGCTCAACGCCAAGCAAGATATGTAAAAAACACCACCCTGGTGTACTGTGCAATACAGGGTAGAAAAATATATTGAATACTCATATAAGCTGGTTTTGTAGTTTCTGGGTGAATATTTACAGGAAAAGTCTGAGACAGAACATAAAGCTTTTCTATGAGTAACTGTTTTGAATTTGCAAAAGCAAAACATTTCATAACTGAACATGTTATTTTACAATGTGAGGCAAACAAAATAACCACTTGGCATTTTAAATTTTAAGAGGAAGTAAAAGAACATTCTTATCAGAGTACTACACTGTTTTTAACAACATCTAATATTCAAAGCTGGGAGTTTTCCCAGGATTCCTCCAGCCATTCTACTTTTATGAAATAAGTTGTGCCAACATCACTAAGCTTAACAAAGGGCAGTGCAAATTTTTATATCTCTGTTGCATGAGATCATATTGTTTAGAAGGCTTGAATTCTTTGACATGGAAGTTGTCAGGCTGTCTAAACACAAACATCTTCATTGGTGCTTTTAAAGTAAAAACAGACAAAATGACCCACTGTACTTCCTGTGCAGAAGTAGCTGCAGTACTACACAATTTTAAATTTACAACAGCATAGCATATTATCACGGATGCAGTAGTTTTTCAATGTGTATGACATGTAGGACAAAGTAAACCTAAATCTCTAAGACTTCAGAGTTTCAAAGTAAATCCAGAATTTTTAGAAAAGCCAGTAATTTTATTTTTCATTAAAAAGCATTGCTGGAATTTTTTTTATCAATAATGAATTAAGACAGACTTTGGTAAAAACATACCATAGTCATTTTTGGGACATGAAGAAAAATAGAAATGCTCCAGACCACTTGTTTATTTAGATACGTTTAAAAATAGGTCCTTTGATATTTAACTTCTGGTACGTGGCCCATTCTAATGAACTACTGTTTTCTATTTTACTTTGTGTTTATATTCAGTAATGCATGGAGAAGACTTGATACTTTCTTAGGAGTTCAGTTCTTCCTTACCTTCCTAGCTGAGAAAATATCCAAGGTTATAATTTATCTCACAAAGACGGATGCCTCAAAATTAGATTTTAAACTGTGAACAAGTCACATCACCCAGGCTCCCTTTACTATGAATTGAGAAACCTGGATACATCCAGAATGTGCTTCAACTGACCTGCAAAGGATGCGCATCTTAAAATTAAAATTTCCCTCAGCAGGTGCTTTTGACTTTCCTTTAGTAATAATAGGAGAGACAGAAGGTAACCAGATGGTATTTAGATATTGAATAGAAGACAGAATAGACCCATTAAGGTATACTTTTAACATTTTAAAAATTTTATTTGTAAATGATAACCAAGTTATAAAAACCTGAAAAAATAGATAAAGATAATAAGCAAAATATTGTAAGGGTGTACGAAAGCTTTCTGATTACAGAAAGGAGACTAAATCAAGTTTTACCTATCTAAACCTAAACCTTTTCACAGAATTCTTTTAAATTTTTAAAAAAGGGTTTCATTGAAGACTAAAAAGAGAAAAAAAAATTGAAAAATAAAAAAAAGTAAACATTTTATTTCCTGTTGCTTGCTTATTTCATTCCTGTTTATAATCACATATCTTTCAGTTTCCATCTACTTCAGTATCAATTTTATTCCTATAAATGTTCTCTTTTTTTTCTTTATTCTCTTTCATTTCTTCTTCCCTTATACCTAATTCTGGCACAATATTGCCTCCAATTCACTTGATTAACTCATAAATTCATGCAGGAAACGAGAAAATCCACAATCCAAGGCAAAAATAGCAGCAGACCCTTGAATCTTGGGATGCAGTGGTTCATATTCTTATGTCTAGGCCATAATATCTATAGTCTAGATTTAGAAGCAAACACTACTTTTCAGAAGACAAGACAGCAAAATTTGCTGATTTCACACCACCTAAGATTTTTTTCCTAGGCTGATACATCTGCCTTACTATTTGCCATTCCTCCATTTCACTTAAATTTAGCTTAGCAGTTCTCTAAGACCACAAACATACAAATGTCACTGCATGGAAAAGCCATATGTATTTCAAGAGCATTCAGGATCAATTTCAGGTAATTTCCAAACTCGAACCAGTGTATAAATAGAAAGTGTCCACCTGGGGAAAAATTTAGACTAAAGAGAATAAATTTGACTCAGTGCTTTTACTTTACACGGTATGCTTTAAAAGGTAAAGGAGAAAAGAAAGACATTTCCATCAGCTGTGTGAGTTTTCCCCATTCCCTGACTAAACCAACAATACACCGGAATGCTTCATAATATCCACAAGGCAACCCAAAAAGCAAACAAAGCACCATGTCACAGCAGAGGGCTCATGGATTTTGATGCACCAACATAGACCTTCATGAAAATTTTCATCACATCTCTGTTGAGATTGTAACTACTGCAAGCACTAAAGAGTGAGCTTCATATTACAACTACTGAGCACTAGACATCTCATTGAATGTCTAATAATTAAAAAAAAAGTAACAATTTCAAACCAAGTAACAAAAATGTGGATGAAAATCAAATTAAAGACATTTAAATAATTCTTGGCATTTGTATCAACTAAATATTCCTGCACAAAGAAAAAAAAAAAAAGAAAAAAGAAAAAAGTTACTCCTAAAATCCTTAACAGAGAAAAAAGAAGTATCTAGAGGTCATTTTAGTCATGATTTATTATGGCAAGCAACAAACATCTAAAAATAAAAAGCTAATCGGTCCCCAGAATTGGAAGTCTAATTAGTAACGCTGAACTGACAAACATGTCTACAACTCTGCTTGTCTGTGTTTTATTTACTTTTTAAAATAACGTTTAGGGCAAAACAATAGTGTCAGAGTTGTACACTTACACTACAAACTTGTATTAAGGGGTAGGCAAGAAACAATTAAACAGCCTCCAAATACTTACATTCGTTAAGCTTTTAAACTTGTGGAAACTAACTATATCCCTTCAGGGCTAAACTGCTGCAGACATTATTCAGAGAAGCCTTCTATTTTCTTCAGAAACAATTAAAAAAGAAAATGTGTTCTACATTGCATAAAGCTGTTTTACAGGGTGTTTGGGGACAGTTACTCATCTTATTTCCAACTAAATAAATATTTACTTCTCAGCTTCCTAAATTTTCCTAAATACTTTACCTGCATCAGATAATTTCTATCCATAGCAAGAGCATTGTTGGAGTACTGAAAACTAGGTCAAGTTGACAAAAATCAAGATATCTGTTACTTTTTTTTCGCTCTAAAAAAGCAAGGTATTTAAAATAACTAAAAACATCAAACTCTTCTCAGTAGACCCAGCATGTCACTTCTTCAGCTTTCCAGTACTGTCCATTTGCTAGTTTAGCTATAAAAGTGGTTCCCAAAGAGAAAATTATTAATAAAATACTGTTATAAAAAAATAAAATTATGGACAAGTAATTGCCTTAAGTCTTGTATTACATTATTATTTTGTAAGTGCCACAGGAGACAATAAACAGACTAAAGAAACTCACAACTGATGGTCAAGAGATCCTTTATGTGGAATTCTTGCTACAAAACGATTGTTTTTAACGTTTTATGCCAGCTTCTATTGATTAAACTGGCTGTGAAATGCTATAATTCCTTCAGAATAACACTTTGAACCTAATCTACGTAAGTGTAAAAAAAATGGGAATTACATTCACAGCAAGGTGCAGTCCATATTCTTGATATCTTTTTCACTTTGGACAGTAATGCAAAGTTGGGAATCCCTGAAGCAGGTTACAAACTTTACATTTGTGGGGAGCTTTCAGGAGGCCAGCATCCTTTTCTTCCACAGCCCTGAGCAGTATTGATGTCTTCCAGACTTGACTGGGAGAACTTTATCATACCTTTAACATAAAAGTAAATGACACGTTTTTCTTTCCATAGTTAGGAGTCTGGCTGAAATTCTCTTGATCCAGCACACCAAACCACAAAACAAAGCAAATCGTTTCTGCAACCCCCTCCCTTCTAATTGTCACCACTCTTCCATAATTCCGGATACAGATGAAAATGTTTCATCATCCACTTTTCATCAAAGACTTAAAAAAAACTTGTTAAAATTGTATGCAGAAGGCTTAATTTGCCAATGATCTAATATAAGTCGTAACAATTCAAAGAGAATGAAACATTGTATATTATCTATACTCAAGGAGGGTCTGGATGATGCTCTTAGTCACACAGTTTAGGTAGTCCTGTGAGAAGCAGGGAGTTGGACTCAATCATCTGTATGGATCACTTAAAACATGAGATAATCCATGATTCTATGCTATATGCTGTTAGTTGTTATTACATTAAATATCAAGTATGACTTTAAGCTATTATGTTTCATTCTGTATGTGCCATTCACAAGAACTCAGTGCTGCTGACATGCACACACAAAACAAAAGAAGCCCAGTCCAGCTATCCAGACAGCTGACTGACGTTTTCCATCATTAACCTGTTACTACCTTTACTCTCAAATGTGTTATTTATTTACACTCTGCTTTATCCAAATGCTACTCCTACAGGTTTCCTGCAACTCTCTTATCATTCCCTTCATTCCTGTTCCAGTGATCTCATTCCACAGGCAAGAGGTACCTAAGACCCATCCTAGAGTGACACCAGAATGACAGTTCCAGAGCAGAAACAGTGCAGAACTGCCTTATAAGTAAAACCTCAATATCTAGTGTTCTTTAAAATAATTAATTTTATTACTTTCATACTGCATGAAGTCTTAAAAAAAATCTGTTCATTCATGCATTGCTACTGAATACTGTTCAAGACACCTATAGGAGTTTAGAGAATATGATTTCAGCTGGTATGTGATCGTATATTGTATATGTGATATGTCATTCATATATATTTCTTCCCAAAATATATAAGAAAGGGTGGGGTTTTTTTCCTAAACCTGCCTAAGAATAGCAATCTCTGATGTTAGCAGGCCCCTAAATTAGATTAACACAGTCGGACCCAAATATTTCAAACCCACAGTATAAAACAAATCACTCCACAAACATCTCAGACTGTTGAATAACTGTTCCAGGCCTTCCCTGCCATGATAAACAAAAAAGTCCTCTACCTTGACAAATGAACGAGAGACAAGAGAAGCCCCTGGAGAAAAGTGCTGCTTTGTGATGCCCCATGTTTCTTGATGCTTGTTTTCCTTCTGTATCAGATAGACATTTCAGGCTCTGAGCAACACTGGATTACCACTTTGGGGAGAAACAAGGGACTTATTTCCTGTCATGTTATCCATAAAAGCATAGCACAAGTCCAGTCATTTGGGAATGCATATTAGGCTCTTGGTATGGATTTTTTTTCCGGACGCATAATGACTTTCTAAATATGTGCATCATACCATCCAAGTGCAAAGAAAAACTATTACCTTGCTACATTAGGTCATTTAACCTAAATGGGAGTAGGAAATGTTGAGTAGCTTTTATAAAAACTTAAAAGACTATGTCTCCTGCTACAATTACTGGTTTTCCCCATCCTGTTGCATCGCCTTTTTTATTTTAAGACAGGGTTTTATAAGTTTTCCTTTTTTTTTTTTTTTTCTAAACTTGCATCAACCAGATAAAACTGCTTTTGATAATTAATAAAGTTCAACCTAAATTTGCAGAAAAACAGTCAAACCATGTTGAACTGAAGACTCTACAGTCTGCTTGTTTTTTATGGAAAAATAATACCTATGATACAGTAATCTGATGAGAAAACCTTTAATCCATCTCCAAAAACAGGACACTCACAATGAAAAATGTAATTACATTCACTTCTGACAAAACTGTTCTTAAAAAATAATCACACCACCACTGGGCCACAAAACAAACAAACAAAAAACCCAAAACAAAACAAACCCATAACACAAGAACGAGCTTGTAACATCAATATGTAAAGTTTAACAAGACCAGCCTTTAAAGCATAAGTTTGCAGCTGCATCTTTTGTTTCTTGCCCTCGCTGTGTTCACATCTACGCTGGATGCCTCAGCACTTCACCGTTTTGAACCAGGCTATCAGGGGCAGCATCAGGACACTGGCTGAGGTTGAGCAAAGTGATACAGGTCGACGAGGCAAATTGGCAGTAACTAGAAATCGAAGCGACGCGTCGTGACAAATTCAACACAGCACGGCTAGCTACAACTTTCAGCTTAGCCCCCCCGCTACGCCCAGACACACCGCCGCGCATCACGGCCCCCCCAGTTCCGCGGCTCCCAGCGCTCCGGCCGCCCAGCGACTCGCGAACTTACTGCAGTGCGATGCGGGCGGAGGGAACGCTCGGCCCTGGGATGCGAGAGAGCCCGGCGCCCTGGGCAGCCGCGGGACCGGCCATCCAGCCGGGCCACCGCCAGCGACGGCGGCGACACCGCCGC